>OZ022505.1:24636020-25851988 GCA_963989385.1 Ctena decussata
AAAATTATCCCTAATTATCACCAAATACTCCCTCTTATCTAGGGCTCTGGTATACACATTGCAAGCACTGTATACTTAAGTGCATCAAATCATTTTTCTGCCATGACAATGAATTGATATCCATCAAAAGCAACTATGGTCTTATTGTTTATGTGCAACTACAGACCATTGTATTTTACCTAGAAGTACCATAAGCTAACGCAGACAAAACTAAACGGGATCGTCTGCACTTCAATAAGTATCTGTTTATAATTCCATGAGGCAATACTGATCAATTTACCTTGTTCAAACTGAATGAAATGCCTGGCCTCAGTTGGCTTGGTCGTGTACATCTTCATTACATTGTCGTCCATGAGTGCCCGAACCACGGAACAGAGAGAAACATCCGGGGCAGCAAAGAACACAGCCAAACACGTGCTCGGCGGCTTTCTGTAGCCAATGACCAACGGCGTACTCGAACTGCTGATACCAAACCATAGGACCTAGGATAACATAAACAGGAAACAGTTTATTATCTCGTTTGGTATAATGCACCAAAAATATTTAAATGTTGAACAAGAATTGAAAAAAGGTAGACATGCCTTTTAGGGATAACATAACCGTCAAAATGTTAATATGAACTGGGTCATAATAAAGGTGCCTTGTGTCACATGTGCAACCATGTCTGCTTCCGCGCTGGATAATCAAAATGTCCTCAGAGTTCACATCATCTATTTGTGAATTCTGAGGCATCTTTGTGACGAAAAGTGAGATCTATGGCAAGTCTGCACAGATTCACGGGCTCAAATGGTTATTCCTTTTCGTCTACTGACATATGCAAATCACAATGCACCTTTCCTGATAGCTCGGAGCTTTTGGCAATAAAAGTTACATAATTATTGTGTTTTAAATGTTAATACTAGCAGTAAATGTTTCGTCTAATTAAGAATGAGAAATGAGCATAATATACAATAAAAATTTTGTGTTTGCTATGTCCAACAAAAAGTCCTCATAGACGCCACTGAATTTGTAATGTTTTAAGTTACTTAAATCAATTCAAATTTTATTGGTATTACTGCACATATTTCTGATGTATGTGCATGGTGCTGGAAATTACTCTAGTTATGCGCACACAGTATGGCGATGGGAATGGATAGGCCATTCTGTATACTTCGAAACTTGTGAAATCGTTCTACATGCATTTCTATATCATTTTCATGCGTCAAGTTTTACATCCGTACGCTCAATATATTAGAGAAGGATGTATATTATCAATGCAAAATGTGTATACATGGTGGGCGTTCCTGTTCATTTTAAGTTTACAAATTTGTTAACATACAGCCTGGAGAAACGATAAAAAGGGAAGTAACTAAATGTCTACCTGATCCGATAGGGTGAATTCGCCCACAAACAGCGCCTACTTTACGGTTCTTCTTCATTCTGTCTACCAAAAGTTTCACTGATTCTGGTTTGAAATCAACATCTCCGTCAAGAGTCAGAATGAATGTGTTCTCGGCCTGGAATTTGAAACAGGATGTGAGCCGCGACACGAGAAAACCAACAATGTAGTTGTGCGGACAGCGCAGACTCAGATCAGCCTGGGTATCCACCCAGTCTGATCAGAATTTTCGCTAAGCGCTTAAATGGCAGCTAAAGGTCTAAGCTACCTCCATGCGGACAGCGAAGACTCTGGTCAGACTGGGCGGATGCCCAGGCTGATATGAGTCTGCGCTGGGCGCACTACCACATTGTTGGTTTTGTCGTGTCGCGGCTCAAGTATCTTTTACCGTAATTGCTGTGTATGTCAGTGTGTCTAAGAATTTCGGAAAGCACCATGTTGACTCTCACAGATGACGACTTTAGTTTTTCCATACATAGTTTTAATATCAATTGTGTATAATACAAGAATTTCATAAAACTATGGACGAAATATAAAATAATAAATAAATTTTGCATATTTAGCTACTTTGGAAGCAGGTAATAGACCAAAGAAGTGAAAACAGCATACTCGATTTAACTGAATCTCTTCGTATCTAGTAATGAAATGTGCGACACTAGTACCGGCTTAACTCTATCTTCAAAACGATTAAATGGCCATAATGATTTCAAACGACCAGAAACTATGCAATATGCACTATGATGTAGTATGGGAAGATATGTTATGACCGCCACACGGCACTTAACATCAGCATCAGTGAAGATAAAAAAATCTATATAATTCATCCCTTTAGAAGCAAGGAATACACGAAAGAAGTGAAAATTGCAGACTCGGTTTATTTGAATTTGTTCACGTTCAATCCCGATCACTTGAGCCGCGACACGACAAAACCAACAAAGTGGTTGTGCGCCCAGTGCAGACTCAGATCAGCCTGGGCATCCGCCCAGTCTGATCAGAGTCTTCACTGATCGCATGAAGGTATCATAGACCATTAGCTACCATTTAAGCGTTAAGCGAAGAGTCTGGTCGAACTGGGCGGATGTCCAGGCTGATCTGATCTGCATTGGGCGCACAACCACTTTGTTGTTTTTCTCGCGTCGCGGCTCACTTTTATATTTTGAGTGGAAGTATCCTGAGTATTTTCATCTGCTGTCCGCTATAATAAATATATTACGGTAATTATACTGATATGTTTCTGATACGCTGGCAAACAGCCGTTTTAGCGGAATGAAATTAAATGCTATACTAGGTCATTGCACATACTCTTTCATATTGCTCCGTATCCATTCTGCTGAATAGTGCCTTAATGGGTCTTGAAAGATTATCTTTCTTGGATTTGCCCTTCTTCCTGTTCCTCGTCTTTGAGGCCTTGCTGTCCATCTCAGAGTCTTCCGTGAATGCCTTATCAACATCATTTCCTCCGAGTAGGCGGTAGCCCAATAGGTAGTACATGTATAGGCACTGTAAACAAGAAGATTGTATAAATCATTGAATCACAAGAATCTGCCCATAACTCATAGCGTATGCTGTGCGTACTATTAAAGTCGCATCATCAAGGTAAGCTTCTGTTATTCAACAAAATTTGCTTTTAGAAATAAGTAAAGCAATTTTAGTTTCTGGATTTTTTTTGGTAAATGGGTACATTTCCAAGGGAAGCAATGTTGCCATTTTCATTTTGCCTCCCTTCTCATCATCAAGAAGGGTCAACTCTTACAGAAAATGATAGCTCCCCTAGAGGATTCTTTTTCCTTTCAGAGCAGACCTCATTCTGATCGTTCATGGAAACAAACGGGAAATTACAGTTGTCTCAGAAAAACATAGTGATATATCCATAGGTATGAAAAAGTTTAAAGTAAACATAAAGGACGAGTTGCGTTAAGGTGCGATAACGGCCCAATTTTTTCGCGAAATTTCAAAACGGAGTAATTGAAAAAATAAAGACAGTTTTAAACAGGCCAATCCTTATATTTTGAAGATCTGTTCATGTATTTTTGACTATCTTCCTAGAAATGCGTCATTTTTTGCCTCAATCTATCCTAGAAATGGCCAAAACAGCAAAAAGTGACCAGTTTGCGAACTTTAACATCAGCGAAAAGTATCAGCGCAGGCGAGACCCAACTAAAAATTTTGACAAAAGGCGTCTTTTAATAAAACAAACATACTATAAAAATATCTACTTGGGTCTTGGCTGCGCTGGGTTTCAAAAATTAACTTTTCCGAAAAAAATATCGCTGAAGTTGGCATGTCTACTTTTTAGCTACGGCACCGGCGGTGCCTTTGTTTACATCAAAGCGGCACGTTGTGAACACATGTAACCTCTTCAGACTGTTTTAAATCACATTGTTTTGTCACATGTGTGGGAAATTTTTATTGATGAGCGTTATTTATCATTTTGCTTTTGTTTATCATAAGTTTAAAACAAAATAAATGCAGAAGAGAAATCGATAATCTGTAGTACTGTTGGTGTTAAAGTTTATATACATTAAAATAATGGTCTATAAATAGAATCACGGGTTGGCTAAGCGGTTTAACTGACCGTTCTATAAAGCAAGTTTCTTTTAAGTTGAGAGATTCGATCCCTACTTGGATCTTTTTTTTTTTTTTTTTTTTTTTCATGATGAAGCCCACTGGTCTACCACCCTTCGTATCTTCCACAAATTCGCAGGGCCCATGCAGTTGAAGTAATGTCTTCACGCTTAACACCAAAACAATGCTATAGGACCATGTCAAGAAGACCTACCTGGAAAAGGGACAGGTTATTACTGGACATAAATACATAGGCGTAGAAAAAAAGTGTGTGTGTGGGGAGGCCCTCCAGTAAATCAGTAAATGCATGGCACCCCAACCCTCATGCCCTGCCCCCTTCCCTTTAAACAATGGTTGTCTACGGTTTGCCGGGGGCTGCCCCTTCCCCCCAATAATTTTGAAATGCATAGTGCCCCTTCATGCCCTCCCCCCCCCCGGAAAAAAAGACAAATTGGTTGTTTACGGTTTGCAACCCGCTCCCTCCTGCTCTCTCTCCCCCCCCCCCCCCCCACCCCCAATACCACTTTAAGAAATTATACGAAGTTCATGAAAAAAATGTACCTCCTGAAATACATCAATCACATATAACCAGGGCTGTGGAAAAATTAAAAATTGCACTGATTGTACTTGTCCTCGGACAAGTAAATGGTCAGGCTTTACTTGTCTAAATAAAACTTAACTTGTACCAATGAAATAACAGAAGCTACACCTCTGTGTTATTCGGGGGAATAAATAAGGGGAGTATTTTGTGACATCATTTCGACAAAATTACCAGCTTTTCGTTTCCTCTTTCATAGACCTACTCTTAAAGGAAATAATTTGATACCTCTGGGAGCAAATTCTTGAAGTGAAGAGTAGCGTCTATTGGAAAAGGGTTTCAGAAACAGGGAAGCCACCCTCTGTTTCCAAAAGTAAGCTCCATTTAAAATATGGCAGTTGTATTCAGTCGACTTATAAGAGAATTATGTATATTTATATAGAATACATGGCATCTGTAATATATAACTGCATGATATACTTGTCTATGGACAAGTAAATTTTTCACTTGTCCTTAGTAAAATGGGGCAACTAGGACAAGTCGGTCACAGTATTTCCACAACCTTCATGTAACACAAAACTTTGCTATGATCAGAGAGTAATCTGAAAAGAAAACTCATTGGAAGGTACTAAGGTAACAAATATTTTTTAGAAAAAAAATAATTTGATATCATTTTCCGTCCCATTGTCAATCACAAAGACTTCCTTAAGCGTACGAAAACAGAAACGCATATACACCCTAACACACAACAGGACTGCAAGAAGCTCGTTTTCTCTGGGTGAGTCATTCTCTTTACAAAATGTTCTTGTGTGGCTGGAATGAACAAGGATTCTTCTTCCTGCCCATACTGATGAACGCAATGCGGCTGTGATTACACCTAAGGTAGCATTACATGTAAAAGTAAGTCGGACAGGCATTGGCGTTTTACAGAAAATGTCGTGATGTGAGGAGCCGTAATGAATATAGAACCACACTGTCCACCTGAAAATTTGTTACAAATAATCCGATGGATAAGCAGAGCTAGTAAGTTACAAAAAGGTAAGCAGCCTGAAAAGGGTGCATGGTATTAACCGTAGTGTCCGCCTTTTTTACACGTAGGGACAAGTTTCGTGACTTCCTGTTTCATTCTAAGAATAATAATAATAATAATAACAATAATAAACATACAAAATGTTTCTACTTTGAAAGGAAAAATTTGCTCGTGTTGGTGCAAATTTTCCCAAATTGCCCCGTTTTAGCAGGGTGATACAAAAGAAAATAGAATCTATGGTGATCAGGACTTACCGAGGATAATCAAATATACTTAGGATGTGAATTCGTTTTTTTTTGTTTTTCTTCGTTTGAAGTTGAGTTTGAGAAAAAGCACCAAGCAGCATATGTGGAAAGCGAAAGCTGAGATGAGCTTATTCATTCAAGCAGTCCCGTCCAAAGTAACGCATGTAGTCATCGAAAGTGAAGGGTCTAGTCTGAATGAACTGCCCGTAACTACAGGCAGATCTGAGTCTTAAGTTCGTTTTTGCACATAAGGTGCACAGGGGAGTGAAAAAGGTAAAGGTTTCTCATAGTCTAGTGGCCGCAGGAGCAGTGGCTGTAACAGGCCCACTCTATCTTGGGCACAGCATGAAAGGCGGAGCCCATCTCTCTTCTAATGCTGCTTTCTTCTTCCCTACTTCGATACACGTGCGAATGTGAACATGCGCGGACCCATATGAACCATGTGGGCGCGGGCGTTTAATCACAGAAGTCTGTAGAGAAAACATGTCACAGAGGTGTTCAAGTTGAATACTTACCTGAGGGAAACAAGTAAGCGAAATGTGCAGGGCCTCAGTCAATACAACACATATTAAGCAATATTAAACCATACAGTATATTTATGCAAAATGTCTGTCATTATTGACAACACAATCAATCATTTTATCCATTTTCGGAATACCTGCTCGGGTACTATTCAATCTATCAGTGGGCTATCATTCTCTCAAAGTAGGGCAATGGTAACTTCAGGTTGCCATGACAACCTACGTTCTGGCCGGTTCATAGACGACCAAGAAAACAGAGGGGAAAATGGACAAAACCCTGCTTGTTTACACACTGAGCAGGCAACCAAGCAGTTGCCTTGTTATCTCATGATCTAGGTTTTATGGACGGACAAATGGACAGAAAGACGGTGTGGCTGATGGATGAATAACAATAATACACCCTAATCTGGTCGAATATCTGTAGGACACTAATAATGGATTGCCTTGTTGGATTTATTCTAAAAATGTAGCTGACAAATATCATCAAAATTAGAATAGGTAAGTATCCAGTATCCATTTTTGATGAGGGTCGGTTTGCAAAAGCTATAAGAATTTAATAAAAGTGATAAATCATCAATATATTATTTTTTTATTTTCGTTTTTTTTTTTTTTTTTTTTTTTTTTTTTTTTTTCTTGTTTTTTTTTTTTTTTTTTTATTTGTTAATTCGTTCAATCTTATCCCATTAATGGCCTCAGCAGTGTATTAATTAAGGTATTAAGGTATTCCCAAGTGATATAAAAATTTTGTGGCATAAACATAACAAAATACTAAAACAAAATTGATTGATTTATTGCTTAACGTCCACGGTAAACAACTATGGTCATGTTGGGACGGTCAGTTAAACTAACCACACTATTCCTGGGCAGGCTTAGACCTCCTAAGCGGTTAACCAGTACTAAGTGCACATAATTCGCCAGTAACTGACAACTGCCCTTCTTGAATCAGCGGAAGGAGAAACGAAGGTATGTGGCCAGACCGGGTTTCGAACCCAGGACCTCTGACTTATGAGTCAGGTGCCCTACCGATTCCGCTAAGCGGCCCGGCTAAAAAAATAATAATCTCAAAAAATGAGTATGATTGAAAATTTAAAGAGTAACTACACTTAAGGAACTGACTGAATCAGATCCCAAACCCTATCCCCAACATCAAAGGGAAAGTTGTTGCCATGGCAACGTCAATCATAACACGTTAATATATTAAAACATATATGTAAATATCACATGTAAACATCATATAACAGTTTTAACAAGTCAAATAAAGAATAAAATGCAGAAATACTGCGAAATACGTTAAAAATGTTTTAGATTTGTGAAAGTTTTGAGGTTGTTACCATGGCAACGGCAACCATAACGCGCTTTAGATATTATGTAAATTATATATTCTTTAAATACTTCCAATAATAGATGTTACAAATCAAATCAAGAAAATCCAGCATGAAATACTGCAAAAATAAAGTTAATTAAATGCTTTAAACATGTGTTATTAGAAGTTGTTGCCATGGCAACAACAAATATACCACGCTTATATTATTACTTTTTTTCGGTAATTATTACAGTCATACATCCTATAATAATTTAAACATTTATCTTTTATATGCTACAAAAGATTTTATATTTGATTTACAATGGTGTTACTTTGACTATTTCTGTGTGTATTTTAGTTGTAAAAGGCTGAGTTATTGCCCTTTAGTGCTCAGTAGTCTGACGTCATCATTGTCAAATATGCACGAGCATAAACACTAATTAATATTGTCATAGTTTAACTTCATAAATACTCGATGCGTAGCCCAGAGGAAAAAAACCGCTAATAAATTCTTCCCCACTCCCTTTTTTTACCCAAATTTCCTGCTTGCTACCACACATTACAAATGACAGATTTTCTCAGAAATGAGCATCAGTACAGGAATAAAAATTATACTTCTTTTAATTAGAGTTACCTAAATAATTTTTTATGACAACAAAATTCATTTCTGACATGGGGCCAAAATCGGCCCTTATTGCACCTCGTCCTTTACAAATAGCTTATAGAGCAATCGAAATCCACACACGCTTTTTGTTGAGAGATGCGTTCTATAACCATGTGAATCATTGGTATGATTTTATAAAAAAAGTAGAAAGTTAAGCGTTATTTAAGTGCCAGTTTTCTCATGAAAATAATTTCGGAATTACTCTTATTTGCAACAGTTACAGTTGTATGTACAGCTGTAAATCCCTTTCGCCAAATAAGAGTAATTCCAAATCTAAAGTTTCAATACGACTAACATAAGATTGTAAACTGATGAACTGCTATACCTGGGACCATCTTTTCCTGTGTCGAATCTTGTTCTTGTCTTTGATATGTACGTTCATCATCGTATGCCCAGGCATAGTCCACACCAAACGTCCGCCGTAGGGCGTGGCTATTTTCACTGGTGGAGCAATCATGATTGGTCCCTTTACAACGGATCTGTAATATACAACGTTCTTGTCATCTGTTCTATCTTAAATCATTTTTATCAATTATTTATGATTTGTTCAGGAATACTATGATGGCGTCCTAGTTAAAACAACAAAAGAGAGGGCACTGCCAAAATATATTTGATAACCTGTATACCGAATATATATATTTACATGTCAAAGGGCAGTAAATTTATAGTGCTCCCTTTTCTACTTATAGTACAAGATCGTAAATTACATTATCTAGGAATATGACGGAAACAGCTCTAAAAGGCTAACACATTATCATATCGTTATCATATCGTTAACAGCTATCAGTGAAATGATATTTTTAATAAATCCAGCTAATGTCAAATAAAGACAATTAATAAGATAATGTATAAAGATAATATATAATCTATCATTTCAAATACATGTGATATTCATTTTCAACTTGAAGCTCAACCATTGTATTGTAAGTGGTGTATTTGTTCTTTGGATGAAATGATTTATCATTTGATTGACCTATTTTTTGTTTGAATGACCGATCATATTGTTCGAATAACCTATTTTCATTCCTGAAGAAAGAAATCAAAGTAGTTATTTATCTCGTTTCTGATATATAGCCTCGTTGTTTGCATGATACCTATACCAAACTTTATGAAATGAATTTTACAGAAGAGCTGTTATAATTTCACCTTGCCGCATCCTCCATACATTCCATAAGTTGTTTCACGAAACTGTTTGGAACAAATTTATCAACGTCGTCGTTTAGTTCGAAAGCATCATCGAAAATCACGTGAACTGAAATAAATAAAATAAAACTATAAAAGATACAAGAAATGAAGGATCTCAAGTGAGCGGTAATTTGAAGTGGTCATGTTACATGAAATTTAGGAAAAGTAGCCTTCGGCGAGTTTCTAAATGTTATATTAAACAAACATCAGCAAATGACAAATGACCACAAATGTAGCAATCGTGCTTATTATACAACCAATGCTTAGGGCACCTAACACTGCCTCAGATTTAAGATCTACGGGTAAACATTCATATTTATCCAATACTTTGTCACAGGGGTTAACTTTCGGGACCAGCAAAGAGCATTTTCGGAAGATGAAATCCTATCAAAAGGGTCTATTCTTAAAAGAAAGAATTTGCTCCTAGACGAGCTATTTTTTTTTCTTTTAAGCATTCATGCCCATTTGCAAAGGGAGACAAAACTAAAATAGCAGAGTTGATTCCATTGAAAGTGTTTACCCATTCACCTTAACACAGTCGTCATGGATGGCGACGTTATGCTACACACCATCACTGTGTCATATGTGCCGTGTGGATCATATCAAATTCACGTAATGACATTACGACACGGCATAACAGGGAGGTCACATGATGCAATATTTGCAAACATGTACTCCTATCTATTATCAAAAGGAAGCTGTGTACCTATTAAGTGTGTGGTTCATCATTTAAGGCTAAATTCTTTAATGAAAGTCTGTACTTATTCCATAATAAAGATTGCGGTGCACACGTTTTGTTCTTTTTGCATAAGTATGGCCCATGTTCCTTTTTGCGAATGTGTTCTCTGCTCTTGAAGGAACTCTTTTATATTTTAATTTACCTAAACAGAGTGATAAATTGATAATTTGCAAACTCAGTCTTCCTTACATTGCTTTTGCTTCGTTTTCGTGCTGTCAAGACATTGATAACCTAGTCGAATACAAGCTTATAAATTTTGAAAAATTTTGTAACAAACTTTATTTATATGTTTATACGTCTAAACTTGAACTGGCATCATGGCAAACTCAAGTAGCTTACTTTCAAGATCGTAATAATCTGGATCCTTTATTCTGAACTTCTCCTGGGCCAGTCTGCTCGCACAGTGAACATAGTCCAACCTAAACAGAACAATAGATATTTTTGTAAGTAGTCGAAATCGATGACATGTTAACGGTTATTTATATTTGCAGCTGCAACAAAACTGCACATAAGAGAATAAGTGTGCAGCAGGGCGATAAACAGTTTTTCGCTTTTAGAATAAATGGTCCAGTCCGTGTGCCTATTTATAGAGCCATAAAAGAAACAGGCGCTTTGCATTAATTTTATACCTATGCAAGGTTTCATTAGTTAGCGTACCCCCAAGTGCATTCTAGCTCCAGCTGATGTCACTGTGTTATTGTTGTCAAAATACCTTACACTTACCACTGAAAGAAATCAATAGAGATTGGTAATGCTTCCAGAAGAGCTCGCCGAAACTAGTTGTACAGACACAAACTTATTTTTCTGTATTGTATTTATATAAAGGAACTAAAACAGTAGATCAACGTGAAGCTGGAACATATATTCAAATAGTATCTAATGATAACATCAACAATTTACCTGAAGAGAGATTTCAGTAACTGCGTCATTTCCTGTCGTGTCTCGTGCCACATTGTTGCGCACGCATATATCTGTGGTATCACATTTGGTTTACTCTGATGTATATTCTCCTCACCATAGCTGTCTTCGCCTACATATCTGAAGTTGTCAAACCCAGTGAGTTTTATTTCTCTGTCATTGCGCCTTCTTCGTAGTGTAAGAGTAAAGTCTGGGAAGATGCCATCGAAATTTGGTGTGATGAATAGCCTGAAAAATAGTTATAACGTCAATGTAGATTTTTTTCTCTAAAATTTTTAAATATAATAAGTCTCTGATAGGGGAGTAACCATTCTTGTATTAGACATGTTGTCTTAACTTAACCTCATTTTTGCTAGACTCTCAGGGTGAACGTTAAAACGGTACATGTTAACCAACAAGAGATCCGCTGAGCGGGGCAATATACGCCTGTTGGGGCTTAAAGTTGGAAAGAAAACAAGAAATGACAGAACTTTGATAGTAACTTAAATCTTTGATATTAAGGCAGATATAAGACTACAAAACAAACAAAGCTAATATGAAATTTCTAAACAAAAACTACAAAGGGGTATTATTCCATTAGAACTGAAAGTAAGGTTATGGTTCTTTTTCTCTGCATATCGCCTGATATTTGTATAAACTTTCATGAAGAAATCTTAAAAGGTTTTCAAAATATGGAGCAGACACAAAGCTAGTATGAAATTATTATATGAAAAATACAAAGGCGCATAATTCCGTCAAAAACTCAAAGTAGGGTTATGATTCTTTTCTCTGCAAATTGCCTGATGGTGCTTTATATTTGTATAAACTTTTATGAAGAAATCTTAAACGCTTTATGAGATATGGAGCGGACAAATAATGTGTACTTTTGAAATTTGACCTCTCAGTGTGACCTTGACCTTTGTCGGACATTGTTGAAATGTAAGTTCTGCACGTTGCCTCCATAAGGTGAACATTTGACTCAAGTTTCAAAAAAATCTTTCAAAGGGTTAAGGAGATATGGAGCGGACACGAATTTAATGCAAAGTTGTAATACAAAAAATAGAGACGGGCGTAATTTTGTTAACAGTGAAAGTAGGGTATGTTTCTTTTTCTCTGCATATCGTCTGATGGTAATTTATATTTATACAAACTTACATGAAGGACTTTTAAACGGTTTTCGAGATATGGAGTGGACACGAAGCTTTTAAAAAAATACTATACGAAAAATACAAAGGGACATAATTCCGCCAAAACTGAGGATAGGTTATATTTTTTCCGCTGCACATTATCTGATGGTGCTTTATATTTATACAAACTTTCATGAAGCAATCGTAATCGGTTTTTGAGATATGGAGCGGACACGAGGCTTATATGAAAGTACCTTACAAAAATACAAAGGGACATTAATCCGTCAAAGCTGAAAGTATGGTTATGGTTCTTTATTCTGCATATTGACTGATGGTGCTTCATATTTATACAAACTTTCATGAAGAAATCTTAAACGGTTTTTGAGATATAGAGCGGACACGAAGCTTGTATGAAATTACTATATGAAAAACAAAGGAACATAATTCCGTCAAAACTGAAAGTAGGGTTATGGTTTGTTTTCTCTGCACATCGTCTGATGGTGCTTTATACTTGTACAAACCTTCATGAAGAAATCTTATACGGTTTTTGAGATATGGAGCAGACATGAAATGTTACGTTTTGGCTTTTGACCTCTAAGTGTGACACTGACCTAAAGTTGTCGGTCATCGTTGAAATATGAGTTCTGCAAATCGTCGCGATAAGGCAAACATTTGACTCAAGTTTCTAAAAAAATCTTTCAAGGGGTTATGGAAATATGGAGCGGACACGAAAAGTTAACGGACGGACAGAGACAGACGGACGGACGGGCCTATTAAAGGTTAGACGATTTCTGTCAGTAGTGCAAGGGTTTCATAGAGAGTCTCAACGAAGTGCAGAGCAGTCATTCAAATCGCCCGGAATGGATTATCACATGTAGTTGTAACGAAATGCCTGTGACTCTTATGTTGCACGACACCATACATGTACATGACTGATGTCTACAACTTAACTGAATAAAAAATTAACAAAGTGTCAACTCAAGAAAATATAATTTTCATACAAATGTTATACGACCAGGAAAAGAAAAGCTGTCTCACTGTTTCAACAGTTCTGATGTTCTGCTTTATTATGCATAGTTTTCACCAGAGATGAAACGCAAATATTACTTACTTTTCCAGTTTTGCCATCCTTTCGCTCTGCGGAAACCAGATGTGTCCTACAACTATGCCGTATGAAAACCATAGGATCACAGCGCATATTATTGGAACCATCAAATCGTGAATCGTATCTGCAGCACAGAACCAGCCACCCATATGCCAGTGCGCAGGCAGGAAGTGGAAATGACACTGTAATCCTATGGTTGCCAAGGTCATGACGGGTGCCAGCGTGATCGGCAAAGCAAAAGCTACTCTTTGCATATGAAGCTTGCAAGCTAATCCAGCTAGGTACGTTATAAGTATTCCTGATCCCATTTGTAAATACATCAGACTGTAGTGGTGAAAATGTTGTTCCACAGGGCTCAGTGTCACTGTTGAATTATCAGTCGGTGGTTCCGAAGAAAAGAGGGCAAAGTCCGTGTTGTACGTGAGCAATCTTGCCAACAAAACTGTAAAGCCGATTTTAAATGGGTAGATAAGTATACAGCACGTGTCACGTGATTCCTGCAGAATCTTTCGCCAGTGTTTGAAAGGAATACGAATTTTTCCGAAAATTGTCCAATCTCCCGAAACATAATTTTCCCACCATCCTATCGAAATAAGTATAAGTCCTATAGGAAGCTCCCAATCACCAGTGGGAGGGAGTGTAACTGTTTGTTCCTCGTATGTTTTATGGTCTAATCCTTCTAAAATAGTATGGTTACCCTGCTTTAGAAAGTTCCCAACAGAAAAGAATGGTATTGCCGCAATTTGCACAACAAAAGCGGTAACGTTCAATATAATTGCTATAATCTCACTCAAACTTGGGTTGGGTCTCCGCTCATGCACTATCACTTTTAGCAAACTTGGAACCTGACATACTGCGAAAGTTATTACTACAGCACGGAAAAAGTCCGTAGCTGGAAGAACTCGAAATAACACCAAGGAAGCTCCAAGAGTCTGTAGACTTTCTATAAATAATAACTGAAACAAGAAAGGAGAAAAATGCGTTACATATTTTATACTATCAATTATAGATTCAACTAAACTGAGAATTATTTTGACTCAAAGAATTCGATATATGGAGCGCAAACAGTTGCTCAATAAATTACTGATATGATTCAGTTGGAGAGAAAACGCCTGTAGGGCTTTCTATTGATGTGAGTTTTAATATAATCATATATCCACACATAAAAACATTCATATAGTCAGGGCTTTTATTTATTATCTCTTTATCGCACTGCCATGAACCATCCAACCATAAACATTACGCTCTAAGAGGAGGTAGGTTACACCTAAAGAGTCAAACAGCAAAAGCTGTAACAAATGTGACAGCAAAAACGCAGAGCAAATTGCTGTAGTGTGCTATATACAAAAATTAGTATAATGTTTAATACTCATCAGAGAAATATATAAATATTTTCATAACAAATGTATATGACTGAATCAATGAAAACATAAACTTTCAAGCACCTTAAATAAATTGCGCTGACTATTCCTAGTATTTACAGAGTCACATTCTGCTTTAGGAGGACAATGCACATATACATGTATGCAGTTATGTTAATTCAGTAGCATATAATACTCAACTATAATGACATATAATGCCTCCTGTAATCTGTTCTTAAGGCACTAAATAATTGGGGTACATTACAATTAATCTGAGACATTAATTATCGCCACAATGACATTGCCTCATTTAGGGAAGTCTAATGAAATACCAGACATGTACCTTTTATGAAGGAAATAATCTCAGAATTATAAATCATCCTCAGCTTCTGTCGATGGTGGAGATTTGAAGTCATTAATTCTAAAAAATGTACTTACTATAAGAAATGATTTAAATGACGGCCACTCTTTGCCACCAAACAATGTCTTCATGAATGACATGAACCAGTTGTAAGCTAAAGGTCCACAGATACAAAATATAAGGGTGGTCACGTGCTCACCCTTGGTGGTCTCATCCTGTAAAATGAAAATAAAAATAAAGTTGGTCTTTACCGTATACAAAAATTAATTATTGGGTCAGAAAGGTCTGAGCAAACAGTGCTAACCAAGATCACACTGCTCCCAAAGTATCAAAGTAGAACTTATACCTTTTTACATAACATCTGCATTTTTGTACGCATTCCTGCATTATAAAACAAACTGTTCCATTTTAGGACAATTACGGTAATTAGCTTGGGTGTCCCAATTATTATATTATGTTTTATGGTAACCAGTAGAAAGCTCGTTCTCAAATTCCATTGCAGGTCATTTTCAGTCTGTTCACCGTTATACGAGCATTGTAGCCTAAGCGAAATCCACTACACAAAGTTTGGTAACAGCTTGATTCAAAGAAAATTGTAATTTTGAAAAGGAAAAAAGATTTGCCCTACCCAATGTACTACCAGTTTTCCAAGTGGGTGTATGACAGATGCTCAGCTCTAGATCGTAAATATACAAATAAAACGGAGATGTACATTTTCTTAAATCGCCTGCATTGAGAAAGACGTCGTGCAAGACACTATGTGCTTCTATAGGTAAGAGTACTCCATCCGGGACGTATATTATGTGTAGCAGTCTCTGCGTCCTTGTATATATTGGCAGCAAAGGGAGAATATAAATGATATCGAACATTTGGCTGATATCTAATAATATTTTTAATATATTTGGTTTTTCATATCAATCAGAATCAGCACGATTTTTAGGTGAAAAGTTTTAGTCGCTCTAGCCAAAGACTGATTCTGTATTATTTTCATACTTATATCGATCAGAATAAATCGTTTCATCACTTGATACATATATACATTTCTGCCATTTTTGGAAAAGACCATTTATTTTAAAACGGTATAATAGTAGGCAATGTTTCACTCGAGGCAAAGAAACAGCGTATTTATCATAGTAATTGATAGCGTAGACAATTTGAGTAATTTATCCCGCAAAAAATGTCTTTATTGTAGCACGATACGTTACATCATTTCAATTAAATTTGCTTCACTTTAACTGCATTGTTCTTGGTCATTATACTTCAGTTAGAAGCTATATATATATGTGTCTTTGAACAGGTAAGATATATTGCAATTCTATTCTGATGACTAATGAAACAAAACCTGATAACCCCAATCTGCTGAGGCCGAATATATTCTGATGAGATCAGACTGATCTCAAGGTTAGGAAGTCACAAATGCCTTCCTAAAAAAAACGGCCGACAACTATTGACCCAGCGGACAAATGACTTCAATATCACGTCTTACTGACGTCGCATCGACGTGCGGCGTCAGTACGAGGTCGTTACGACGCCATGTACCTACTGAGGAGGTGTATACATTCCGTCTATACTGTTTGTACTTGTATTTTATACTTTCTTAGAGCTTTTTAAGTAGGGGAAAAATAAAATCTGAACATACCTTATTAATACCAGAGATAATGAGCAGAAGGGACAGTCTGTTAGTAACAGCCCCTCCGAGAATGGCACAAAATAATACTATGTACATGATCAGACGCACTATCTTCAGAATCTCTTTAAAAATGGCGTCACTTTCCTCAAATTCCCGTTCTGCCACTTGGAAAATATCATAAGGTCGCCTGAAAGAAAGAAAGAAAGGCAACTGTGATAGGGCCATGCAATATTTATCTGACAGATACGTAAATGTCTATACACGGCGCATTATTCATATCATAGTGTGGTTGAGTAAAATCCAAAAAGCCCACAGTGGTAAATTTAGGCAATTAGAGCAAAGCAAATTTCAAATCATTTTTTTAATGTGAGTTTAATTTCAAGACAACGATCTAACATTCTTATAGATGCTTATTGATAACAAGATTTTTCCTTGAGCTAGCTATTTGATCAGCTTGAATATGACACAGCTTAGAGCTTCAAAGACCACACTGAAATTATGTTTGTATTACGTGTACATGTATTATCACTGATTCAAGTGCAGTTTTATTTCCATGCTGATACATTTTGTGTTATTTATAAACGCCATAAATATATTTATTTTATTTTGTCTTCTTTTTGTCCAAAATAAGTTTATTGCATGCTGGCACGTTCGATTCAGAATGACAACGCATTTATATTTAGCTTTACTAAATACATATAAATACATTTAAACATGTAGCGTTGATAAAGTGTGACCTTGACTAAAACGAATTATCACATATTACTATTATTTACAGGAACAAAAACATTTCCAACAATTTAGATTATTTTTATGGTAAAATAATTAATTCAGACCTATCATATGAATCACTTAATTTGGATGAGAAAAATATAATTACTAGAATAATAAACACCAATTATTCAAAATTCATAAATCCATAAAATAAAGTTTCAGACAGAAACAAAGTCATTAAATCATCGATTACTAACCTTTTGTGGAAACGCTATTTACACACACACACACACACACACACACACACACACACACACACACACACACATCTGGTGAGCTTAAACACGCAATACATGATTGAGCCGCGCCAGCAGAAAAGAGTTCGCAAAACTGAAATAAGTGCTGCATCTACGCACCTGATCATAGACTGGCTGTAGACTTCAGCAGTTTATGCATATTGGGAAACTGTATACTGCAAGCAATGTAAGCCTTAGATGAGACCGCGGGCTTAGCTTAGAGTATCCACTTTTCTCTCATGTTCTTAAGGTACATTTCTTAAATCGTTTCGCAGTATCGGAACATCTTTGGAATGGTACAATATAATACAAACGCATAGGCTCGATTGGACACTTCTAAGTTTGAATATTCTGCCATCTCCCTTCCTTCGAATCCCTCAATTCAAGTTCTAGTGAAGTCGCATTTGATTAAGGTCAATGTTACATTAAGTTTGGTATTTAAACTGAGAGAAAATTGTAAAACTTATTTGCTTTAAATGAGTTTCGAATGATTTATCATGATTTTCAGTCAATGTTATTAAAGATGCATTTAGGTAATTTGAATTTAGACAAACAAACAAACAAGAAAATAACGCAAATGTAATACATCAATGCACGATTACTAAACTTTCATACCTATGATTTATTTTATAGTTCACTAATGAAGTCTAAATGCGCAAAAGTGGTGAATAGCGGCGGCAAGTTAATCTATGAAAATAATGATGTAAATTTTTTTTGCCTTTGTAGGTAAAGCAGTTATTGTTGTAAATTTAAACTCAATTTTGTCTGCCCGTTGGATTTGAATGTTAATTAAAACTGCAAACCCTGAAAAAGTGTGTAGAGACTTTTTATTTAATGCACCTATATTAGCGCTAGGCAAACATAATTTATGTAGTTTGCTTAAACTTTTGATGGATTACTTTGTAACTGCATTTGCTTAACGATCTTGCATCGGAATGTACAGGTATAATTGAAGCGTCTATAAGGTGCACTGGTAAAACAATCAAACAAAATCCCCTTTGTTTAGCATAAAGTGCTATAAACGCTAAAATGATCTAACATATATGCAAAATTAAACCCATATAAAACATATTGATTGAATGCAAGAAATGGCAGAAAATTACATCTTTAAATTATGTTTGGCCTTCCTTTCATTCATTCTCTCTTTTCTTATCTCTAGCTTGTAAATAACTGTTGACAGACCTGCTTATACGGTAATTGGAAGTAAATTATATTTGAGACTAATCTTTTCTGCACTTACAGCTGTTCATTGGATCCTTCCGACTCATACGACCCTGTAGTTGTGCTTTTACCATCATCTGACGTTTGCCGCTTAGGTGGTAAACTCACATTATCCTGAGTGTAAGTGGACTGGCTTGGGGGTGCTGGGGCTGGCCTCTTTTTACCAATCCCTTCTAGCTGCCCATCTTCGTTGTTGCTTAACTGCTGAAGTTTCTCTTTCAGCAGAGCAGCTGTATCTGTATATCCGCCGATGCCGCTGTCTTCGGACTTTCTCGGGGTGCTATTTGTGGGACCATCACTGAGGTCCAGGTCGTTTGACGTCATCGATAAAAGAGATGCTTGCGATCGCCGGCGTTCTAATTCTTCTAATTCTTCCTGTTGGCGGCGTCTTTCTTCTTCTTCCAGTTGACGTTCGTGTTCTATCCGCTCTAGTTCCTCCAACTATAAGGAAAGTACATGAAAAAGGAAAACTTAATTCTGGTATAACAACGTAACCAGGATTTCGTCATTATGGTAATTGAACAGAAGCAATCACAAAGCTATAAAGAAGTGAAACCAGAAAAAAATCATTTACTAACTTGAATTATGATATTTTTCACTAAGATGATCGCACTATCTACACTTATCCTAATTCCATCATAGTAGCTTTTTAATGCACCAATCAATCTACCAGCAGTCATAAAATATACTTATGGCCTAAAAGAGTTAGTTGCTCGAAGTATACAATATCACTGTATTCAACACTAATAACTTAATTTGAAAAGCTGTAATTTTGTCAAAAATAATTTTCTTCCATGAAACTTTATCCACAGGCTCAGAATGTGTTGAATATGAAACACAACATTACGTGTAAATCCTGGAAGGAACTGATTATAAAAAGTCTGTACTGCATGCTATAGCCAACTAATCAATTACAAAGGGCTATAACTCTACTAAAAACAGTCTTTGGTCCCTATAATTATATCACTAATGTGTTTTGTCATTATAAAGTGTCGATGCAAATTATATCAAAATCCGACATACGCTGAGAAAAAAAATATGGCGGTAGTACAGAATGACCGAATCATGGATATGATGAAACAGTATATTCCAGCATACACCGTTGTTAGGGGGGAGGGGGTAAATATAATATGCACTTTTATTTGACACATAAGTTTACGCTGCAGTTAAAGTGGACCAAATATTACAAAGTTTATTGTTTTATTGACACGGAAAAACCGCAAGAGGTCACTTACCTTTTCTCTTAGGCAGGCTTCCAATTCATCTTTCTGCCATGTTTTCATAAATACCTGAAATATATTACATTCGTGTTAATTGTAGACTGCAAATAAGTTATCATATAAACGCTTGGACTTCAAAAGTTTGAATGTAAAGGCATTTTCCTTACTAATGGAATTCAGACACTATTTCATCACTACTGATTCCAACACATGCCATATAAAATAACAGCGACAATTTCACATCCAGACAGATTCGAATGAATTCGATGGCAATATGCATTTAGCAAATGACTTATCTATGATACTGAATGCGCCAAACAATATGAAAAAAGAACTTAGATATATAGCAGCATTACTTTCATCAATTTAACTTGATAACGAATGGCAAAACAATAGTCAATGTCATAAAAAGAACAATATGAATCTTTTAAGGAACTTAATAAGACTTGTGCATGACAAAGTTTTCATCAACTATGACTTCAATACTGCTTGTTAACAGGAAAAGACTGTGTTTAAATGTGGATATGTATTATTATGTGTTCTAATTAAATATAGCTAAATGGAAATATATCTTTACTTTACAAACTATAAATATTTTTTTTTAATTTTCAGCCTCTTTTTTAAAACATTGTAGAAAATGCAACATGAATGCTCAAAATAGCCTTTTGTCATTATACAGACAGTGGCTGCAGCCAGACCTTAATTCATTGTGGAACGAACCTTCGAATATATATTGAATAAAATATGGCAGTGATTACCTTTGATTTGCCAATTTTATATCCTTGTATTCTTGCCTCCTCGAGTATGTGAATACTTTTCTCGTAATCGTCAAGGTCAAACTCCTCTTCGAGAATTATTCCATATCTAAATTGTAAACAAAACAAGTCAATAGTGTTGCAAAAGTGTAGTAACAACTGGTAAAGTCGTTCGAACGATGTTTATCTCATAGTTAATGAAACCTACAGCAAAATGAAGCAAGACAATTCGGCCGTTCTTATCATTATTACTGTACAGCTTAAATAAAAAGTAAAAAGATAGGCAATAATCAAAAGCTTATACAATCATATCTCCTATCCTATCCCGCCACAAAAACCAAAAGGGAAAGAAGTAATTACATAAATTGATAACAGTTCAGAAAAGCGAATAAACAACTGGTGATCATTCAGCAACCCAAACCAAAAATACCACTCCAAGAAAGGTAGACGAAAGCATCGTCATAGACAAGGACAAGCAGCGGTACTGATTAGAGCGGCTTATTTGTCTAGCGTTATTTTGTTCGATTCATACAATGGTGTACCAAACATATTTAAGTTACTAATTTGTCTAAATTTTTTGTCTAGTTTTCGCTTCCATCCTTTTTTTCAGTCTTTCTTTGCCACTGACCAAATAGTTTTCTTGACTATGCTTCTGTCTGCCTCTCTTTCTGACTACTTGTTTCCTTCCTTGTCGTTTTACGCTCTTCCGTTTTACATAATACTTTAAGATGATAACAAGTTTGTATTATACTAAATATACACTTGTATAACATCTGAATATATATGTTTATATTTGTACATAGTATAATTATTTTGCGGCTCTCAAGCTGTTTGGCTTTGTTTCCTGCTCATGTGATATCATATCTACTGTCTTGTTGTTGTGTCTGGTAAGTCCTGCCTAACATTGTGACCTACAAATGACACTATACATAACGAAATAAGCCTACGAATGGCGACTTACATAGTAAAATTCGCCTGCAAATGGCACCATACATAACGACTGGGTCACTGACGAGGCTTTATTAGCCGAAACTACATAGTCTGGCCCATGTATTCTCTGCTCTTGAAGGAACTTTTTAAGATTTTAATTCTAAAACATTTCGGTTATTGGGAGAGAATGAACTAAATCATGGGTTACAATGCAAACTCTTTCTGTCTTGTTTCTATAGTTTAAAATAATGATTTGGTACGTTTTTCATAAATATGTATGTAAAAGCTAAATTTAGCTAATCGTAAGTCAAACACATGACAAGGTATTGACAAAAGATCAAGTTTATGCATTTTTACATCACAATTTTGTCAAACTTTATCAATGTATCTGTCTGTTTGCAGATGGTCGTAAACGTCACCCACCTGCATAAGTGAATCATGTGATAAGGACTATCTGTATTTCTAAGTTAGGTTTGATAAGTTATGTATGTTTTTCGATGACAAACTGATCGATTGTATGCATAATTTCACCTCTTGAATATAAGGTAACAAAATATATGTCAAATAACCTTTCATATTGGAATTAATCGAAATTGATCGACGCCTAAATTTATTTATATATTCCTTGGGCGTATAGCATTGTATTGAATATCACTATTTATCCTGATTTCCAGACATGCTCTAGGAGCCTCTAATTCTATTACTCTAGCATAGATTTGGCAAAACAAAATCGTCACAGCTTAGCGTTTCTAAAGACTCTCTGATATCATAACATATTTTCGTTGATAAGTATTTTGATGATTTTTTCTGTTCTCAGTTTCTGCTTTTATAAATAAAAAGGAGTCGTATTTGTCAGTTGACTCTAAGCGCCCACAATTTTGTGGTTAATCAGTAAAATTGTTACAAAATCTTGACGGAGCCCAAATATCACACTTCTGGTAAAGTACTGCGTATTGAGCTAGCTGAGTTGAGCTTGTATCAAGTCACTTTAAACAAGTTCTCGAAACTCATAAATTCACAAAATCAAACACACTTGTCTGATAAGTGTTATGTTAATTGAGTATTCATTCCATCTAGAATCATTGTAAATATTGAGATGTGATATGAAACAGGCTGCTGACTTCCTTCTGTATACCACTCGAAGCAATGCTTTATCAATAGAGGGGTACACGTTAGATAAAACCCCACGAAGCTATCGATGTTGACGTCACGTCGTTTTAATAGACAACAGTCTTGTTGATATTTTGGTTTACAATGGGCTGTATTTTCAACCTTATATTGTCTGTCATAACTGGTCAAAGAATCAAGAATGCAACGTGAACAGATGGAATCAGAAGAGCTTGAATTCTTTAATCTGCAGTTGTATATTAGTATGATGTACATTAATCTGGAGTCAAAAACTATGATTAATACAGTTACAAATACAATTTTCATGAAAAAACAATGATTCTAAACAACATGGCGGCCATAGTCATGAGAGACAAACCGCCATATTAAAAGATCCTAAATTCTACTCAGAATACTACCTACCTGTCAACGAAATCATCAAATTTTATCCTAACAGGGTATCCGTCTCGCCGAAGTTCGGCTAATTCCATTAAACCATTGCATAATAGCTGTCTACGTATTAGTTCCGAATCAAATTTTCCTGCTGATAAATGGTGGTTCGGTTTTACACATCTGAAATAACGACAAGACACATATAATCTGCGTTACGAGAAAGCTTGATTTCCAGCATATACAAACTGTGCCTACTCAAATCAGTAAGAACTTGCAGTTCGTCCAAGCGACACCAAAAGCGATTCGCTCTCGTAATAATTTGGCCCTGTGAACTTAAAAGTGAACTGCGCGTGCGCAAACCAGACTGCACGTGCGCAGTCTAATTTGAGCATGCGCAGTTCGGATAAGTCTCGAGACAGATCTCTCATGCTTCGGCTTATTTGATGTATGCTGATGAATTTCGAGTCCAAATGCCAAACTATAAATCATGGTTTAATTTTACATACCTACATTGAAAATAGAGAAAATATTATAAGCTCTGCTGGTTTTTAAATAGATCACCACGAACTGCTAAAGTACTAGAAATGAATGGAACACGAAACTGAGCTATATTTTTCAACAGCATATTCTAGAAACTTACCAAGCAGCTTGAGTGCGACTTAATATCAGTATCTTTTGAAAAGATTTTTTATTTCTTCATCAGAATATTTCATATTAGGTTTAAGACAATCATATTTGATCCATTCAACTGCGGTTTCAATAACAACTGGACGAATAGCAATCAGTTGCCTTGTACTCAGACTTATTATACAGAGCTTCATTGTCTATGACAAGTTTCAAATTAACATAAGGTCATGTAATGGTATTTTCTTAATCCAATCTTTGATTTTTAAAAATGATTTAACACAATTTTACTAACTTTTTAGAAAGGTGATCATAAAAAGACAGGTTATTCATTACTGTGGCATGAAAAGGATTTAATACACGAGCTACATATAGCGTCAATGTTTAAGCTGTGTAATTTTATACATTAACAATTCACATACTGTATCAAGTACTCAGAACAATTTCCAGTAAAAGAGAAAATATGTTTATGTTTTAAACTCTCATACCATAGCGATAGGTTTGTACAAGTAGGTGTTGAATTTTTCAATAAATCTTACTTGACTTAGATCTAATAATTACTGCTTATAAATGTTTTAATTAGCTGACCGAATAGTGTTCCCCACATAAATATTACAAATTCACCAAATTAGTCACTGAAACCTCAGCTGTTTCCTATCATTTATAAGCCCACAACATTTTCGAACATTCTTTCTATTTTTAGAAGGTTTTTTCATTGTCTGATATTTCAAAAATAGTGTTACTAATATAGATATAAATTATGTATATTAATTTTGATCTCATCTTGACACTTTTCACAAATTTAGTTAAATGCATATGAATCATATGAAGACTAAGTTACATTAGAGGTAAATGGGTCCCCTTCAAGGCCATGTAACTCTAACTAAGCACAAATTATCACTGATTTCATCGGAGTCTTCACTATTAGGAAAGAATGACAAGTGTTCCTATGTGTTCTCTTGTCGAGCAAATTTCTTCTTAAGAGTATTTGTCCTTTTTGAAGAGCTTTGTCGTTCATAAAAGCAAGCATAGGAGGCTCGGTCACAATTGCCGAGCCACTTAGCAAAATTGCACAAAAAAAAATGTCAAAGAAAAACCGGAGTTATCCCATTCACTTTAGAACAACGCTACTTACCTAACAAACAATGGCTGTGCCTGAGACAATTTGGTCATAAGCTCCGAAAGGGACCTCTGCAACGTAAATAAAATACATAATATACTTTGAAATTGTAAGCAAGAAGAAGGCAGTACCAGATGAATAAACTTCAGGCGCATGCGATGTTCTCAAACGAAAGTAATATAAACAGTCCCTCTGGTGCCTATTTACTAGCATTTTTTAAGAATATGACAAAAGTCATAACAAGAATCATGACGTAATTCCATAAAATCATTTATCACACCTTACGTATATATACACAGTGGGGGAATCCCGCAACTTACCTCAGTGAGTTTGTAACTTCGGTGAGTTTGTACATATATTCGGACAGAACAGATGAGCATTTTCAATACTCGATGAATTTTCATGCGGTAATGTACAAATACCTCGTCGCTTTTTCAGCAAGCCATTATCTACGAGCCGTTTCCACGAACGGTGTATTTTTCCACACAACACCAAGCAGAGACAAAACGTTTTCTGCTGCAGGAAATGTTGACAACTACAGCGCGTTGCACAAAGCACTTCAAATAATCGTTTGCTGCGACTAAAGACCATGTTTCTGCACTTAAAGGCATGAAAATTTATTGAGTATCAAGAAAATAATGCTTAATTTTCAACCCTCTTTTGTCCGAATACAGGTACGTATTAAACGAGGTTAGTCACGTGATTCCAAACTTTGATATAATTAAGCTATGTCGCCGTCCGTGACAAAGTTATGCTTTCTACTGAAGATACTGTCAGTTTCTGTGATGATAAGTCGACTTTGGTACTCGTGGCTATTTCATTCGGAAATTTATAAAAGTCGTGGAAGGTTCATTTCATAAAGTTCGTTATCTTCGCAAGCCAATAGTACTAAGTCCATTTTGTTCCTTACGTACCCATGGCCGACGGCATATTGGTAAATCGAAATTCTTACTGCGCATTTCATTGGATGCGAGCAACTTCCATCGCATCTAATCAAATTATCCGTAACAAAACATTTTACGCAAAACAGGCGCCCTTGTCACTGGAAAAATATCGTGTAATAGTGAGCAATTGCCAAAAAAAGAATAGACGGTCGATATTTAACCATTTAATTCTTCAGTGTTTTTTGAACAATCATGCGGACAGGATCAAATAAGTATGTTGAAGTTGTGGGACAATTGTGCTTTGCAACGGATCTACTAATTGGTCAAAGAAAAAAAAAACGCAAAGGAAAACAACTCGCTGCAGCCAAAAGACTGCGCTGCGGGGAATCAGATATGCGAATATGCCATCAGCCAAGTGTACGTAAGGAACAAAGTAGACTTAGGAGTAAATTCCATTTACAAATTTTATGCAAAGTATAAAAACTAAAGAGGCGCCGTTGTTGAGTGTTTAGAGCGACTCGGTTATGCTGCAGAAAGTCGCAGGTTCTAATTCGGGTGATCGATGTTTATTTAAAAACCTGGGTTTATTCAAAGAAAATGCAAGACTTTCTACATGCAAGCAAGTGCAGTAAACTGTTACATGTACGAGTTACTATCAGAGCTTGAAAAAGAGGGGTGATTTAACTGAGACTATGTGCAGAAACAGCGCATACTACATGTTCTATATGCACTTACTACAGACACGCCTTTCGTAAATGTACGTGGAATATCTGAATATCTTACGAGCACCTTTTATTTGCAATTTGCATGATCTGATCCCATGATCTATAGGTTTCAATCTTAACTGTTCATGAAGTATGACGTCTGCGTGCGCAAAATGCATACATGATATATTTTATATGCGTATCATATCGTTTAATTATTCTTACGCCAGGACGGTTTACGTGTTTTTTCATGATATAAATATATATATCTGCGCCTTTATTACATTCATATTTCTTGCTTCCAAAGGATCTAGCTTTGCAGGATTTATTTGCAGACTTTACTTCCTGTATTTTTGAAAACGAGAACAATGATTGGAGCATTCGATCCAAATAAACGCTAGAAGTGTTAAATAGTATATGTATACTCGTAACCAAATCTAGTGTGACATAGAGACCTTTCTATATCAAACTTCTTCAGTATCGCTAAATCCAAAAATTCCGATTCAGATTTCAGTCGGCAAGCAACGTACATCCCTTTCCGGCCACACAGTAACTGACACAGTCTGCGAGACAGTGTACATGTAGCCACAGACACTGGGTAAGAGACACCTGCTGAGGATACAAAATGCCCCGACTAAGCCATCGCAGCCACCATAACCCGCAAAAGACGACAGGCTCCGGCACCAGGGAGGAAATGTCTCATCCAATATGAACACGCAAAATAGGCCATAGTAATTCAAATTCGAGATTTGAATGTATTTTTAATATATTAAATAAGATGGTGGTTGTGATTTTCAATATTCAGATTTACCTTGAAATGCCTTGTGACAGTCGGAGATGGTCGGACAGAAGTGACACTGTCGAGGGTATCACTGGACAGGGTTCTGAAACGTAAGATTCATAAAGCATATTAGCTATTTGACAACTTCTGTCTCAAAACATATGAGCGGTTCCCTTAGTTAGAGCTGATTGCGCAGCCGTGCAACCTCGTAAACGTATGCTTAGTTTGCTAAGACACCAATCTGACGTGCTCCCCTAGGAGCATATTCTATTTTTTTTTTTTTTTTTTTTTTTTTTTGAGAGAGAGAGTTTGAGGATAGATTCCATTTTAGAAGGACTCTCTTGTCTCGGGAAATAAACAAGAAGTCACATATTAGTTATTTCCCTCTGACAAAAATAGTGAAAAACATGGAGGTATAGTCAAACACCTTCATTGCAAGCCAGCCTAGGCAAACACTGTTCTAATATGTTTTGAATACCTTTCTCGACATTCAACTTATACATGTATAGAAAACAATAAAACTAATAAACGCCTGTTTACAATCAATACACGTAATGAATCAATCCTTAAAAAATATATTAGCTCGCCGCATAAACAGTTGACCACAGCTGCAACGCCCTATTGATATTTAAGAATACGTTTACGTTTCATTAAACAAGCATTTATCAATGCATTTTTCAAACTTGGACATTCACTGAACAAGAAAGTGTACCTTCTTTCAGATGCCTAATAAAGAGAATGAACTTAATATTTCTATATCTGTTCAAAATCCTAAAACAGCCTTATATGGCCCATGTTCCTTTTTGTGAATGTGTTTTCTGCTCTTAAGGGAACTCCTGAAGATTTTTATTTATATTGAACAATAAAGGAACTGCAAAATATGCAGACCTTCAATAATTCGTTTTATTATATGGTTTAAAGAATCTAGTTCCAAAGGTTAAGAAGCAGCATATTTAGTGTACACATTGAAACAAAACAAAAGGAGCGGGTACACGTAATACAATCACTAACTATAAATTCAGTTCCCTACTATGTACAATTTATTCTCTAAATGGATATAATGGGGTATATTTTTTTCATCAGCTGCTATCTGTAAAATATAATCTAGGAATCTAGTAGCAATATTATATGTTTTGTATTTAAGTATATAATACAGTTGTTACAGGTATACTTTGCGGCTATTCAGACAAATATAACTATACAATATATATACATGTAGATTGAATATTTTATATATATTATAATATATAAATACTTCTTTACCTGCAAGTTACTTTTATCTAGTAAATGTTTTACAATAATGTACATGTGCTTTGAAAAGTAAAATAGCATTATTTACATATTACATAACATTTGGCACTTCAATTATTTTGCCCTGTTTTAGTTCATTTCCCATTTTATTCCAAAGTGACAAATATATGTATGAGTTGTTTTGAAAATTATAGCTTAGCACAGTCAAACCATGAGGAGCCATTTTCTTTGTCACGATTCGAAATATTGTATCTTCATCTCATCTTCATCTTTATTAACTATGTCTTTCTTTAATCCCAAAAGTTTTTATACTTGACATTTTTGCAAACCATATTCGAATGTAACAAAAGCTAGCCGATTAAGTGAAAAGTTAGTGGCACGGCTCATTTAATAAGCTTATTTCAAAAGCGGTAGCATAAATATGCTATGTTAAGTCATGTTAAGGAAACACAACCGTTAATTGGTAATAATATTACTGCCTTTGTCTCGCTTTGTCTATCCCGACAGAACTCTTATAGAACAATTTTCATGAAGCAGCAGAAAAAGGTTCGCTTTCCAAGCCTTAAATCCTAGAAACCATTTTGATGGCGCCTGTTGACACTATATACGTGAACACTGCTCTTTTTGGAGGCCTGACTGCTCTCTCAGTGGTGCATATTCATGTAATAGTTCATGGTGAGATATCGTCTCAAACTTTTCACTACAATTCCGTGATTGTAAATGACCGTGATGGGCCAGCATCATTGAGTTTCTCAAAATCTTGTTGAAAATATTACTGCGGTCATTCTAGCTGGCAACCATAATGAACTATCTTCGACATCAGAAATCTATAATATTTTGTGAAACTACAATGTGTAGGATTCCCTTCCTTGTTTATTTTTATTTTTTTTTTTTATTTTTATTTTATTTTATTTTTTTTTTTTCAGTTCCATTTTTAAATGGCAACCAGAAAGAAAAAAAACAGTATTTTGTGGACAAGTTTGTCTTTTTTTAAAAAAAAGAAAAAAAACCTCTTCCCTCTCTAGCTCTATGGTAGTTATACGGCACGATGTATGCATATCGTCATCAAACGTGAAGGCAGAAAAGGTAAAACTCCTTTTTACAATGATCTGTGTACAGACGTTTTTCACCACTGGGTGAGCAATTCGGGTTTTAATTGAGACGAGAACTGTGTCCAATACACAAGTTTAAAGGAAAAAAAATATTCTTTAACGATTTATTAAACATCTTTAATAAGTTCGTCAGTCGATTTTAACGGAAACTTTTGCTAATATGGTGCACCGCTCGGAAAGAGGATTGCTTTTCTGCTGCATCATGTCGGATAAAATGAGACTAAGGCTGTTATATCATTACAAAGAGTTAGTAGGACGAATAAAGCTTTGATACTTTACATGGCTGACCTAGCTTTCAGTATCTTCAGGGAGGCTTTTCTAGACAGACTCTCCCTTAGGCGTTGGGGTTCAATGGAGGAGGGCCAGACGTCTGGTAGCTTTGGACGGGCGGCACACTTGCTGGCAAAACTGAAACAGAAAAATAAATATATATGTTAAATGTGTAAGGCTACACTTTCAAGGGAATCAACGCTGTCATTTTTGTTTCTGCCATCTTTTTCCATATGCAGTTTTTGCAGAAAGCTGATATATACTCCTCAGACGGAATCAGTGCTTCACTGCCTGCTCTCCCATATTAAAAAGAGTTTTATGAAGTTCAGATCATTCAGACGTTTTTTTTTTTTTGTTGTTGTTTTTTGTTTTTATTATTTTCTGCAAAATAATTAGCATAACACTAACTATTCAGCAGTATTCATAATATGTACTTTAAGGCATATCTTCAAATTTTATTGTGACTGATTACCATATTCAACTTATACGTAATTATTATCAATTATATTGTTTGAAAAAAAAGAATAAACACAAAACAAATGTCTGTCTGCGCAGCATAGCTTCCTCGACTGATACCGAACAAAATTTCTTCATTTATGAACTTTATGCAAAACTGAACGTGACAGGCGATGCCGGTGGAGCAGGATATAAATAATATTACTGCACAGTATCTGGTACTGATTTTCCAATCTTTCTAGCAGACACGTAACTTATGTTGTAGATAGAACACGGCTTATTAGTGTAAGCATTTAAACAAGCAAATTGTTAGAGCATAGATTTTCATATCAAACACTTTGTGTAAAGTAACTCCTAAACTATAGTCATGGTAGGCCTGATGGTTTCTCTGTCTTGTTTTTCTGATTTACTTGCTTTAAGTAATATCTACTTATTGCTACTAGCATATTCCTTTCACTACAAGAGAAATATACTATTTATACTGATACATGTATATTTATTGTTTCCTTAGTAGAAGTGAACTTATTATTATTATTTTTTTAATTATTATTATTATCAATATTATTATTATTATTATTTAAATTTGTATTTCAGATTTTACAATTAACCATTACCTTGAGCGAAAATAATTCCAAGGATAAGTTTTCAGCACACATTAGTTAGAACACATATTTTTATACATGTACGAAGCTTAAAATTGGTTTAAATCAAAATAAACAAAAATATGTGTAATTTGTTCCGACATATGTGTGCGTATCACTACTTGGATCTGTATCTTGTAAGTGTTTGTGTAAATGTATTCTGTGGATGTAACCAACAAAAGTATCTGTGAGGTCAATATCATCAATTTGTACGTCATTTAAATGAGAAAACGAATGTGGTTTCATTGTTGCTTCCGTGACTTTTCAACACCGCCTATTACACCACGTCTATACTTTGTAGTGGGAGTTGAGGTAATATATTGTGTTAAGATTCAGTTGTGTGTGAATCATTTTTTTTTTTGTTTTAAAATATTACCGAATCATGTTCATGACTTTCATTAATTAACCTTGGCCATGACCGAAGATATCTTAAGGCATGGACGAACAGCCAGGACTGATCATCCTGCGCGGAGCTGGCTGCTAAGAGTCCTTCCTGTACGCCAGTTGATTTCCTCCGGATTCATATAATTTTATGCAGCCTGAGAAAGTTATTCAGGCTGCTTTACAGATCAGGCTGACTTGGGTCTTTATTGTTTGCGTATGAATTAAGATATGTTATCATTTCGCGCGACACGGCTAACTTATTGTTCATGTGTCATTGCGCTCATGTAAATTCGCGTTATAAATATACCATAGAAATTCATCAAAAATGTCAGTGAAATTCAGGCGTATCTTTTAACACACATTCTTCCAAGGCCTAAATTTTAACACTATAAATCTGTAAAAAAATAATCATAATTTCTGAATTCATCAAACCAGAAATTTGACAGCATACTCATACTTTGTGTATATAAATGTAATTTTGCTAGCATTTGAGTCAGTTCTTAAAGAAACATTGCATGTATGGCACTGATTAGACCGCCACTCTAAATCCCCTAAGTATTAAACTATTTAGACATATAAACACACAGATTTCTGTCATGCTTATCATTAAAATATTGAGATTGCTCAGTGAAACCGAGAGAGGCACCGTGGCCGAGTGGCTTGAGTGACTCGGTTATGGTGCAGAAAGTCGCCGGAAGGTCGTGAGATCGCGCCCAGGTTTCGCCATCCGACGGCTGGAAAACTCTCTCTGTTAACCCAGAAAGTAAATGGGTACCTTTTTGAATCAGGGAAGGATAAGGCAGCGAAAGGAGAGGGACGGGCTCCGCCTTTCATCTGCTGTGCCCAAGATACAGTGGGTCTCTAACTCCCACTGCGCCTACGGCTATTGGGCTATGGGAAACCTTTACCTTTTCCAATGAAACCGAAATCAACATTTGCTCGCCTTGAGAAGTGAAAGTAGGATTTGGGGATTTTCATTGTTTCTAAAACGAATTTTAGTGAATTCTAGCCCTATATTATTTTGCAAAGATCTGTTCAATATATGATGTTTGTCAGGAATTATGCAACGACCGTCAATATGCCGAGAAAGAACAGCTGCAATGGTTATCGGCATTTTGTTTTGTTCGCCAATTCTTGCGATGATGCTCTCGCCATTATTTAGGTGCAAACTACATGTGCACAGAATGTTGTAGCCACTAAATTGATATATCACAAAATGCCACACAGTATGTGACTGTCATTAAAAATGGTACATGTATTATACAATTTGCGTCACGAGAAAATCTGTCTTAATTTATGAACTTAACATGCCCAGACGAGATTTTGTCATTTCACAGTCTAGCCAGATCATTTCACAGTCTAGCCAGATCATTCGCAGTTCACGTTTTAGAAAGCTTAAAAGTAACTTGCACATGCTCTCTGGCGCACTGCATTGGTGTGGACATATGCTTTTCACATGTGCCCTAAGAAAGATTTCTTGGTTAGGGTCGAATCGGGTAACTTCGGACAGCGGGCGAATTCGGGCATACCATTGCAAACAGTGAAAATCCGGATGAGACGGCTCATCAGGATTTTCACTGTTTGTACAGTTATTTTAGTTTTAATTCCAAACAACTGACATATAAAGGAAACACTACCACTGCCAGAATTTACCTGCTGTCCGAACTTACCTGACTTGACTCTAATATGTTATTCTGTTGTTAAATGAATTAAATGTTATACAAATTATTCCCCACAGGATCATGGGTATGACGGTCAGTTATATGAGACCTGGACGGTAAAGCGGACGTTAACACCAACTTTATTGCAACCCATATGTCTTAGTTCACCGCAGTCATGTGGATGTGTCATTATGTTTCTTATTAGCACACGCAATCCGTTTGTCAAGAGATAGGAGAATGACACAGTTGAAATTAAGAATATAAACCTTTTTGTTTCACATGTAATAGTCACAGTCGCAGGATATGATGTAATGACCCGAACGGAAAAGGGGAGAAATTACATAGCATCTCATTAATTCGCGTTAATCACAAAAATGTGATTTACTCAGGAAAAATGCACGGTTGGCCAACAAGACATTTACTAGAAACATTACATCTTTATACAGACGTCTTCGGTACAATGTTAAAGAAACTTAAGTTATTACTTTTTAAAGCAGTTATTTCCGTATGCTATTATTGAAAGTAAAAAGTATGCAAAGACCAGGAACTGAAACAATCAAAATCCAAATCCAGCCCTCAAACCATAGTTGGAAACAACTAAGATTACAAATAATCAAGATACAGAGAACATATGGCCAACCGAGTGAGCAGCTTGTTCCCAAAAGGTGGCCACTCAGCAACCCAAACCGAACCAAAAATAATAATAACATACATAAGGTAAAACATCACAGAAACTCTGACACCAAAAACAGGCAACAAAGAACCACAACAGAACTACCGCCTTGGAACGGTCAGTAATGAATTACTGGGGGCTTAAATCGATTTTACAGGCCCAACCTCACCCTCAGTTTCTGAAGTGGTACAAAACATTTAGTTGGTTGTTCGGTTCGCATGATAACCCTCTAACTCGACAATGAATCATCACGGTAAACACATAAATCAAATTTCAACACCATGAAGAAGCAAAGACGAGGACTGTATCAGCTCTCAGTGAAATGAGCATGCAAGAACATGCAAGAACGCAATGTAATTACCTTTGAAAACTGCTCTTTAAATTTGGCGTCTAGTCAAGTCCGTGTTTTTTTGGAAATGTCAAATGATGTAGATTCAAGATGATGTGAGCCGCGACGCGACAAAACCAACAATGTGGTTGTGCGCCCAACGCAGACTCAGATCAGCCTGGGCATCCGCCCAGTCTGATCAGAGTCTTCGCTGTCCGCATGGAGGTAGCTTAGACCCTTAGCTACCCTTTGAACACTTAACAATGAGTCTGACCACACTGGGCAAATGCCCAGGCTGATCGGAGTCAGTGCTGGGCGCACAACCACATTGTTGGTTTTCTCGTGTCGCAACTCATATGTACCCCGACACGCTAAAGTGGTGCTCAACGCATATCCGACAAAAAAGCCCAAGCCGTTTTCATTCATACCAGTCGGATAACAGTGTAATACTGCGGCCAACTATTCGAAGAAGCTTGATTTTTTTTTATTTTCAGGTGGGAATGAAATTGCGCGTTTAGGCGTGAAGGGGAATTTTACCTTTAAAACATCCCTTCAGATGATGACCGGAGAAGTCAACTTCAAACGTAGAATAACCAATTAAGTGCACTAATTGTCATCGACACCAAGAATTATTCAGGACACCTCAACTACCTGCAAGTGGATTGCCCTTTGATGGACGACCAGATTAACAGCCGAGCAGTCTTTCAGATAAAGACAGATGTGGTCAATGACTGAAAGGTATAGTGTAATGTTCATAATAATCCATCATCATCCGTTCACAATAGTAAGTTCACCCCACGCCAAGTGGTGAGTAGTCAAATTAACACTGATAGTTACATACGCTTTTTTCCTTTAGTATACATTCTAAAAACGCTGTCAAGTTTCGACACATTTGAGCCGCAACACGAAAAAAAAAAACAGAGTGGATGTGCACCAAGCGAAAACTCAGATCAACCTGGGCATCCGCCCAGTCTGATTGGAGTCTTCGCTGTCCGCATGGAGGTATCTTAGACCCTTAGCTCTCCTAAAAGCGCTTAGCGAAGAGTCTGGTCGGACTGGGCAGATGCCTAGGCTGATCTGAGTTGCGCTGGGCGCACACCACTTTGTTGTTTTTTCGTGTCGCGGCTCAGTTGATTCTAATCTGGGATACGTTAAAACGCAATGAAAGGGAAGGAATGAGCTCCCGACCCACCCATCCCGCGCCTTTCATATGCAGCACGTATAATACTGTCTGCTTTGAACATCCCGATGACTATACGGTCACACGGCTTTATGTTTTAAAACATTCTTGGGACATTTTCTTTCAGAGCAACATCTAAGCCGAAATATAATCATAGTTCTATACATTTAGAAACGTTAGAATTAAATGAATATAAACGGCCGCAGGTAACGCGTATTCCGACATCTGAACATTCCAGAAACTCGACAAGTCAGCATGTGACTTTGAAATGAGTCACAGCTGAAAGACAAAGTGATGATCAAATCAAAATCTTAAAGAGGTCTTTCGAGAGCAGCGAACACATTCGAAAGAAGGAACGTGGGCCGTACTTCGAAGTTTCGGCTATACAAGCCTCATCATTGACCCGCACAATATCTGGCGATAAAAGCCAGAGAAAAGCATGTTGTAAGTGTTGAAAAAAAGTCCAAATGTTTCAAAAACGACGATCTAGAACAAGAGTCTAAATCAATCAAAAAATCGGATTTCTCGGAATATTTTCCCTGATCTCAAAGGACAAAATTAAAATATCAAGCCCTAGTTCTATTCACAAGCATGATGTAATGTGATTCACTTCAGACTTTAAATAAATTCCTTGAAAGTTTCATAAAATATAGCTGCGACAAGCTACGAGTCGATGGAAATATCAAGGGTTATAACAACGGAAGAAAGTATGTGATATCAACTGCTACTTCATACTACAGACGATGAGAAAAAAACCTTGTAAGTTTTCAAAAATCGGTTGAAAACTAAAGAAGTTGTGGCAACAGGATTCGGTTTATAGTGTGCCTTTTGTAAACTTCTATCTTTTTCTTTCCCTTTTGACTTTGATGGCAGGATGTGAGTCATGACGCGACAAAACCAACAATGTGGTTGTGCGCCCAGAGCAGGCTCAGATCAGCCTGGGCATCCGCCCAGTTTTATAAGACTCTTTGTAAAGTGCTCAAGGGATAACTAAGGGTCTAAGCTACCTCCATGCGGACAGCGAAGACTCTGACCAGACTGGGCGGATGCCCAGGCTGATCTGAGTCTGCGTTGGGCGCACAACCACATAGTTGGTTTTGTCGTGTCGCGCCTCAATTATGTGATCTAAATGTATCACTAGTATTTCCTGATCATTGCCTATCGATTACATTAAAATATTTGCACCAACAAAATGATCAAGGTCTGTACCGTTCCGATCACTTTTTTGCATATAAGATAGTGAATAAAGTATTTAGAAAATTTGCAGAAAGCTGAAAGATTTGCAACCCGAAACAAGTTGTCGCTGATCAGACAAAGGTGGTAACTAATTCAGAAAGGGTTCGATCACGCCCCGACTTCAGAACGTAAAAACAACGTAAATATGAAATCACTCAGGAACTGATTAAATCAAATTCAATATAAATCGATTTTCTCGCCTTGGCTTCAATCTTTATTCATATGACATTCGGTTTAGTTTACATGGAGGGCTTTAAGCTTATCAGTGTTTATAAATCATGAAATAGCACTGTGATGATAAGAGACGAAGCAAAGATGAAGCCCATTATTTCTATATTTTGTGATTTTTGAAATGGTCAGGTCAGTAAACTTTATTTTTTACGTATATTCAAAGTTCAGCAGTTCAGTTTGCTTACATAATGGGGTGGCATGGAACTCAATTACAAGAAGATGAAGCCAGAATCAGGACCACTTAATCGGTACACGTTTTGTAACTACGTAAAAACACTGGCTTAAGGACAACATGAGATGGGGATCACTGAGTAAATTCATCAAAATCTTCAACCTTTGTGTCATATTTTCAAAAGCGGTACTTCTTTTATTTTGATTTCAAACAAATCACTACCGAACAATACCATAAGTAAACATTCTCTCGGGGATTTCTGTCCTGCTTTAAATATATAAACGTCGTGATGTAAAATTAGTCTACAAAAATTTCATAAACTAATCAATTTTATACTTTTCAGATTTTTTGTCTTAACAATTACTAAATGCAATATAACTTGTACATAATTAGGCCGTTCGTGACAAAAAGTTACTATTCTGAACTATAATAGAAATTTATGTCCTTTTGAGTGACAGGTGTGATACTTATTAATAACAACAGTTCAGAAAGGCAGGTCAAATATATAGAGGAAGTTACAATTTCCAACAGTAAAAAGCAGCTGAACAAAACCTAAATACATGTATTTTTGGGGAATTCTTCAGGATTGAAATGTAAAAGTCTTTATAACCTAACCATAACAATTCAAACATAACGTCAGAATTTGCTATCAAAATTGCTTATGTCCCATTTCTATTAAGCAATACCATTTTTATAGTACAATGTCAAGATTTAAATATGTTCTTTGTCCTTTTGCGCAGGCGTTGATCTTAACAATACTTTAAGGTTTTATATACATCTGTTTATTGCCCGTGACCTTTAGAATAACCGGAAGTTAGGAAATATTTGTACATTTGATGAACTAAATGACACTGTTTATGGTCGTCCTCAAATTATAGAATTTGTCATTTAGTTGTAATATTTTTTATGAAGCAAAACTCTCACAAATGGGCTTGCAAACTTTGATAACAAACTTAAGAAATAGCTAATCATAAAAATATACCAAATAAATAGTTTCAGACGCAATCTGCGTTTGATAATGCCTACTTCAAATGGACTGCTGATGAACGTAACTTTTTTCTACTAGTTTTAAAAACATAAATCACCTTTAAAAAGTTATCAAAATGACATAATGATTGACAATATAAATAGGTGGTTACAATCTTTGGGTCATTTCATACTATCATTTAAAGAAAGAGCAATTTCTAAATTGCTCTTTCTTTAAATTGTAGTAAGAAATGATGAAGTTTTCTGAAAAGAAATGATACAATTCAGAAAAAAGATGTCGTAAGGAATCTATCTGAAAGGCTCGTTTCCGTGATGTTTTTAAATCGTATTATCAACATACCTGAACTTTATATAATCATACTTCCATTTTTATCCTACGAAAAATCAACGCTCAATCACCAGGTCCGGAGGGAAGCGCCATTTTAATCGTAAAATCTTCAATCTTTACGAAGTTCTTTACAAAAAAGTATGTATATAACAGCCATCGAAACCAGCAATGTGTCGAACTCTGTTGTAATAAAATGATCTTTGCCTACTCATCAGATAGTTTTATGCCTCATATACATAATATAGACATTTGTCCGTATTATGGCCACGTTATTGCACATCATCGATACATGTCTATCATTCTAGCTGCACTGACAGGGTTTGACAGGATTATTTCATATCCACTAAGTGTATATATAACAAAGTAAAATTTCGCGCTCTATAGACTCAGACTGGCGTCGAAGTGATTATATCTGTGAAAATAATTTAAAAATATAAAAATATCGAAAGCATAAATAAATAAATGAAATGAATTAATTTATTAATTAATTAAGTAGTTCATTCATTCATTCATTCAATAGTTATGTTGGCTCCATCTCGATGTTATATCTATCTTTTGAACTCACGATAAATTTGTCAGTTTGCTAAGAATTATGCACGTTTCCTAGTAACTTTCGTAAATACAGATTGATTTCTGCATTTTTATGATATTTTCACTAAAGCAACCGATATGTAAATATTTTTTTTTTTAAAGTAGATCATTCGGAAGCAAAAAAAAAATAAATAAATGAAAAAAGAAAAATAGTAAATCCATATTTTTCTCTTGAGTCTGGTCATGTGCAGTAATGTAATGTTCAGCACTACATACAGCCCCAAGCACTACCTTCGAAGAAGCATAATTCGGAGCTCCGGGTAAAAACATACTCTGTGAGCACTCATTTAAACCGTCTTGGCGAGACGTTTCTAATGAGGTGTCGCGATGTATGTTTCGCTGAGAAATAAGAAAAAAAAATACCACCGAATTAAACCTGTTACCATTTCTTATTTCTATTAGTTTCAAATTGACTCTTACCAGCAAAGAAAATTTAGATATGAATTTAAATGGTGTACAGACAGTCCGTGTGATTTATTATATTCTGATCAACCATGTTGAGGTACAAATAGTGAATACTTATGTATCATGCATTACTTGAATTTGGCCTATAACTGATCCCAGCCAAAACACCGTCAATAGATAAAGGTCTGTATTGTATAACAAAGGAACGTATGACGTATTAATTAGTAAGGTAAATCATAAAACGTTGCAACGCAGTCAGATATGACATAAAGTATTTGCTTCCTCATCCCCCATCATTAAGTCCAGGATTGCATGACCTTTCAGAACAGTCAAAGGTAAATTGTACTTTAAGGATGAAAATATTTTCATGATCACTCATTGCTATTTAAACTCTAAAATGATGCCTTCAGAAACTTATGGGCAATACTGAAATCATTCTGAATCAAGATGACTTTTCTCTCATGTTAAAACGACTAAGATATTCCTTAATGACTCTTCATTAAAAAATATGTAATTTATTTTTTACATGGTCTTGCCACTTCATTTTTAATTCATTTATAACATTTATGTCTATAAGCTTGCTTATAATGTCATTGTATGTTACCTTTTATCGTTCAAAACAGACATGCATGTACATAATGACTTTGTGATACTGGCTTTGATAAAATTTTCTCTCTTCCACTACAAGCCAGTAAACAATGTTTCATAATAGAGAAAGTATTTGCGGTGCACTATAATAATGCTAAATTATTCTGACAACATTATAACACATAGCCTTTATTGATTTTATTGTTATTAAAATATTTGACAAAACAATGTAAAGTTTCTACTTTTTGCCTCTGTTATCTACCAAAGGGTAACGGTTTTGCCATGCTGAAGTATGTTAAGAATTTGTTTCAGCAGATACTGCAAGTTATAAATTTAAGCTAGGTGAACGAAAATTTTATTGCAAGTTGATGTGACAAGATATTCCATAATTAACTCGCATTTCTATAGATGGGACTGCATGACAGTCAACAAATCAAACTGTGTATTGATTAGCAAACCGAAGACAACAGATGCATTGTTATATCAATTATAATACAGTTATATATTCAGTCTGATCACCTTTTAATTTCAGATATGTTTATTTATGCCAACGAATGCACTCCGAAACTGCTAATAAATTAATTACAATATGCTAATGTTAGCATTATAGATTTGTTCACTGTAGTTTTGTTCTTGATTTAAAGGTCATTTGAATTGTCCTGAAGCTCAAGTTTTCAATCAGTATATTCCATATCTGTTACACAGTTACTTGTTAGTATAACAAGATTGGAAACTGGCTTCTGTTTATATGGCACCCTCCTTTAATTTTGTTTTTTTTGCTAGATATAATTTCCAATAGTTTTAAAATTTCAAACTCTTGCTGGCACAAAACCCAGCAACATCGTCGCACATATCCCGCCGTGAGAGTAGTGTTCCTCCTAGGTTATATAGTCTAATACACCATGGGTATGTCAACTGTGCCAGTGATAATCACTTGATAAAACCGCATGGCGTATAAACCCCATTATATGAAAAAAGTGTATGCTTTAACATTCTGAGAAGTAGCTTTTGGCCTCAGTCATGTTCTAAAAGGGAAAACGTAACACTTCGAAAGTATATCTCATTAATCTTTACTTCACCTTTGAGATCGTCTAGCTCATTTAGATGAATTTCTTTGAAAGCAGGCAATAAAGCAAGAGTGCAAAAAGTAGCAAGAGTGCAAAATCGGTTTATTTGAGTTCATGACCAATAGCAAATGTGCAACATTGGCAACGCTCTCTAGCACCAGCTTGAGCAACATTCTACTTTCAAAATGTCTATGAATTAATTCATTTTGAAATAAATTTTGCTTAAGCCGTTGCTGTAGCGCATGACCGGGGTTTCACATTTGAGGCGCGACACGACAAATCCAACAATGTGGCATGATAGCCCAGCGCAGACTCAGATCAGCCTGGGCATCCGCCCAGTCTGATCAGAATCTTCATTGTCCACACGGAGCTAGCTTAGACCCTTAGCTATCCTTTAAGCACACAGCAAAGTCTCTGATCAGACTGAGTGGATGCCCAGGCTACTCTGAGACTTCGCTTGGAGCACATGGCACTTTGTTGGTTTTGTCGTGTCGCGGCACATTTCATTACTGGTCATGAACAAATTCAACCAAACTGCTAGTCTGCTAATACCGTATTCCTTACATCCAAAGGACCTCACTTTTCAGATCTCTTTGGACAGCACCAAAAAGTCCAGCACCAAAACAATGTTCAACACAAGTACAGCGGCGTCCAGAATAAAAGCATTTGCGAAAAAAACAGGTGCAAATGAATACATTGTGTGCCTAATAGATTTGGTTAAAAGGTAGATCTGTGACTACACTAGCTACAAGTCTGATAAAGAGAATGTTTTCGGTTTGTAGAAGAAAAAAAATTATGCTGAATTTCGCTGGCCGGTCTGTAAAACGTTAATCTGCTCCTTTATTGTTAAGAAGTAGAGCTACAAGTATAGACATTTAATGAAAAAATAAATAACTAAAATTAAATGGATGACTGATACAACTTCCTCGCTTAATGGCTAGGCTCATTTGTGTTTGCTATCTGTCGCGTTGTCACCTGTTTTTTTTTTTTTTTTTTTTTTGCTTTATACTGCTGCTTTTCATTTGGTGTCGAAGGTGAGATGTAGAACAGATTTGATTCAGTTCCTGATTATTGCCTTTATACATTACTGTTTTGTGAGTGGCCAGTAATTACTTCCATTCAGTTTTCCTTTCGTATAGCAAATTAAAACTTATCTTCTTTCCATTTGTCCACCAACTAACAACAAATCGTCTCTGCATAAATGATGAATCTAGCTCTTACATAACCTTGATTTAATGACATCAAATAAAACAATAAACACAAACAGAGCAATCACACACAATTTGATTGCCTACTGAACAAAATTGAGCATTGCAAGGTCAGTCACGTACTGCCTGTCCATAAGCACCAGAATTGCAATTTTAGTTTTGTTTCATATTTAACTTAAACTTACAAAACAGGCAAAGCTCGTTCAGTTCTTTTACACTGGGCAAGGTTAATAAATACGTTGCAGCGCTATCTTTATCAGGCAGCTTGTAGTAGACTGACACCATATATTTGGGGCGGGCCTTTAATGAATACGTAATCAGTTTTGAAAGGTCAGGGGATCCGGAAAAAATGAGAAGAAATATGAGGAAGCAAAACAATTTTACGTCATACCTGACTAAGCAGCAGAAACAGTTATATTTATTAGTACACTTTAATTAATACAATATATATCACTAATAGATACAAAAGAGGCCTTTGTATCCCTTTAATGTTTTGACAAGTATTTATTTCAAATCATAATTAAGTGATTATATGACAGGTAAATATTTTTGATTTCTTCAATGATTGGACGGTGTGAAATTTGTAAAATAATCGACCTTTATTATTAGTTAACCAGAATGTAATCAAATATTTCTTTCACGATTTCTATTAAAAATAAATAAAATTACGGGCATATACATTGATTATGAACACTAGTATGCTCAATGTTCTAAGACAAGTGTTGTCATTTTTTCAAGGCCATGAAAGATCATAACATAACTCTGTATTTCTGTATGAATACAGTATTTTTGAAGGTAAATGGATACACTTCCAGGGGAAGCAACTCTTTTATTTCGATGTTGCATCCCCTATCAATTGGGTCAACTCTTAAAAGAAACAAATTTGCTCCTTTACGAGCACACTATTTCGTTTAAGAGCACATTACATTCTGGAAGAACTTTGTCGACAAAGGAAGCAAGTAGAAAATCACATTTGTCAACGTTGTCACTTTTTGAAAAACTGGTGGAAAATATAAAAGTGTACCCATTCATCCTAAGGATCGGGAAATGAAAGCAAACTGATTTTGTTTTAATGGCAGGCGACCAAAATTATCAGCTGTGCCATGACAACAAATGCTTTATACGTATGCCAACAGAAAGATTCAAATCAGGTTGCGAATCTGCGCTTAGACACCTTTTCTCAACGGACAACATATATGTTGCGTACCTTAGTCACATACAATACGGGGAAAGGTGTGCTGAAGCGAAACGTTCCGACCCAGTTCAGACCGTTCATTCAGCCAAACGTCTCAGGCACGTAATAGCCGGCAAAAGTAAAAATAATATGGTAGCTGGTCATACTATGTATAACATATAGGCTGTTGTATCGAGCCTGAGCACTGCCCGGCCTTTCAAAGTGCAAAGCAAAAACACACCGTGTCCCTAACTTTAAAACAATGACATTTACGTTCATACGATAATAAAATGTAATATACTGACAGATACAAGGAAGGCCACAACTGTTGGACGAACGGACTGAGACTTTTATGAGAAAATACCATGGATGAAGCTGATTGAGACTTGAAAATTGTTTCTTTAATTTTTGGATATATTTACACGGCATGAGGTCCAGATTGTCTTGTCCTTAGCCATGTAAAGATATCCGAACACCAACGATTCAAACTAGCATACCCGTCGATGCATTTTGCTAGCAGCTTTACTATGCAACGGTTTCAACGTGCTGGCTACGACAATCAATGTCGACAATCAGACATCGACATCGGATGAGATTTGGGCATAGCCCGGGGAAAATAAATATGTTATGTGATATGTATAGAAGGAAAAAAACGAAAAGAAAAGATAGGAAACGAGAAACTATGTTTATCAATTTATCATATGACGTCGTGTCATGTATTAGATACATTAATCTACTGGTAGATAGACACTTGGATACAGTGTATAACGCCAAGCAATTACATCCATAACAAGGACTAGTTCACTAATAGTGAAATTTTGGAAGTTTGATTGCCAAACGTGCGATCTTTTTGTCATATGATAAATAGAAACTTGCATTTCTGCTCATGTATCAACAATTAATGAAACTCGTTGGGGAAACCGAAAAGATACGTGGCACAACCTCGCATCTTATATTTTCTCCAAACTCATTTAATAGAGTCGATAATATACTGAAAGGATTTAAAAACTTCCACTTTTTATTGCTGGCTGCTGATTCTTTCACTTGTGACAGTGTTAAATATTTTACGACAAAATGCTTGGAACTTCTCAAATTTAAAGATAACGCATTTTATTCGTATCATCTACTTTAAAAATGACGTCAGTAAAAGAGTGTTACGTCTTTGAAACGCATAAGGCAAAGACGGCGTTAGCTTATGCAACACTCTGTTAGATGATTTAATAGTGTGTTAATATTGTCACGTCGCTCACGTTAATTTGCAATTATCATTGCAGTTGATGCTGTCACGCAAAAGCTACTACGGAGATGGCGTCGACGTAAGTTAACGTCACGACCTCTGGATGTTAATTTCGGGTAGCTGCTTTTTTTTTTTTTTTTTTGAGTTTCTTGTAAACCGTGCACGTCGTCTGGGATCGCAAATTGCCGTAATTAACGCATAAATAATCGCGCGACGTTAGGTTTTGAAATTTCATCATTTAGCTGGCCCAAAACTCTGCACCTGTTAGCGATATTTAGGCGCGGTAGGCCAAATGAAGCCACAGACCGAATTCAAACTTTTAAAATTCAATGTGATATTGTGAGAGCAATATGTAACCAGAAAACTGTATACATTAAGTTATCCATCTGTATGTAAACTGCACTAAGAACATGAGGAGCACGTGCTTATTCCTGGCCGATTCGGTTGAACGATTTCAAGTTTGAGATATGGATATAATCAGGTATTAGAAAATATTAATATTGTAAAATATCGGAGGACGTAACCGCAATTGTTTTCGCAATATTCAAAATTAATGGGTGGAAGTTTTTAAATTCTTTCAGTGTACATCAGCCCTTATGTAATATGATCCACTATAATGTATAATGGCATAAGCAACTTACTCAGAGATGGTACCGGTGTCCGATATGGAGGCTGTGAACAGATCTTTGATGAACTCATTGTTGCTGTTCAGAAGACAGGCTACCAGATCTTGGTTAAGATTGTCGCGGTTTCTTTCCAAGAAACCATTAGCATCGTAGCTGACCTGAAATATAATGAAATACAATCAAACTTGTCAGAAGTTCTGTTAGATTTTTTGTCATATTTTTGGCGTATATTAAAAGCTTCTATATCAATTTGATATTTAGTCCAGTCTAACCAATAGCCTTGCAAGGTTATGGGATAGATTAGAGTAGATATCAACTAAATAGATATATGAACCACGACACGAAAAAACAAACAATGTGGCTGTGCGCAGAGCGCAGCCTCAGATCAGCCTGGGCATCCGCCCAGTCTGATCAGAGTCTTCACTGTCCGCATGAAGGTAACTTAGACCCTTAGCTACCCTTTAAGCGCTTGGCAAACAGTCTGATCAGACTGGGTGGATGCCCAGGCTGATCTGAGTCTGCGCTAGGCGCACAACCACATTGTTGGTTTTCTCGTGTCGCGGCTCATATTAAGTAAATAAAAATGTAAAATATATATCTAAAGACAATAATTATTTTGCTGTTTCTGAAACAAAACTTTTGGGCGTTGCTGATGGAAAATCTCAGGGAGTAGTAAATGCAGCTGATTGGCACCTTTATTGCTCAGTTTATATATGGGTGTACAAGTTTATGTATTTGATTACTTTAGGGATTGTACGCTGACTATCTGAAAATTTTCTCCCACCAACATCAAATGGAAAAAATAGAAACAGCATATGACACTATCAAATGTAAAGCAACGGGTGTGGAAAAGTAAGTGAACAATTTGTTTGCAGAAAGGTAGGTGTAGCAACCAATCTCGTATCAACAAATCGACAAACAGAGAAGCAGATAATAACATAGATACAAAGATGAACCAAAATAGAAGCAAGCACTGTCTGGGAAGTCAGTAATAAATTTACGAGGAAACCAAAAGTCCTAAAGAAATTTGTTTTCTATTGCTCGACGCAGTACTACCGTACCAGTTTCGCCGAGGAATTCAGAAACATATTTCTTATTAAATGTGATTTGAATCTAGCATGGTAAAATATTAACAAAAATGTATATATAGGTCCAAATAAGGGCAAGTCATGTATGAAATGATTGCAAACCTTCAACATACCATTAAAAGACATAAATGACAACTTAAAAGCAAATCAAATTAGCTGCAATATTTCATTTTCAGTTTAGTTCGATACTTCATATTTTATAATATTTTCTTCGACATTCTTGATGCATCGCTGCAAAACTCGTAAACACAAATCAGTCACTTATGACGAAAAACAACAAAATCGTTCGTAAAAATATTTTCACTTTTTGATTTCTAGATTACTGATTTGTTTCCTCATTAAGCAACTAAACATGGGCGAGGCAACTTTTGCAAAATACACTAATCTATCATAGTGTACAGTGTAACATAAATTATTGTATAATATAAGAGACACATTTGAGCAATGCTACGCAAAAAGGATATTAGTGCACATCGAAAACTAAGCTCGACACGCCTATCAAGTGTTTTATACAAAGTATGTAGTTTCAATATGTAAATCCTTAGGATTTATACTATACTGAAGCAAAAATGGAAGATTCTGAACAGATTGTGTGACAGCTCTCTTTTTGCATCTGCCGTAAGGCACTTCTTTCTTGGAATGGCCAAATTGATAAATTAATTATTAGCAAGCAATTAAATACTGGATACACATTAGATTACACCGAATGCGTTTCATGTGTCCTTTGGTGCCGTGAAATAGTGTGTAGCACGTACGTTATTGTCGTAAATGGTTGTGAATCACTTAAATTATTGTGGTACACGTGAAAAATAACCAGGTTGTCCGTATCATGGATGTCAAATGATTTGCAACTGCAAAAAGCATTAATGAAATAAACAAAACCTAAAGATCAAGTAATGGAGTTAGAGCATACACGTTTAGTCAACACAACAGGCAAGCCGATGCTGCAATAACACGTATTAACATTATAAGCCAACCATAGTTACGAACTGGAAGCAATATCAATAGCAGTCATATCTCCATATCTGAATTATTATACAGTTTTCTTTTGAGTTGTTATTTCGTTTCTTCTTTCATGTGGTTTTTTTTTTTTTTTTTTTTTTCATTTTTTAAACTTAAAGACTACACTTGAATTGTATATGCATTTATAAAAAAAATCAAACTTGACCAATCTTTTTCTGTGATTTTCATTGATTTTGGAGACCATAGTTATATCTAGGTTAACTGCTAATTTACGAATATTGTTGTCAGGAGTTTTCGTCACACATTACTACAGGAATATGCATTAATCTGAGCTTTCAGATCGTGTCCAGTATGAATGCTCTTTGGCAATACGTTAATACCCCTTCGTACACGGCTTAATTAAGCAAAAGCTTGAAATACCAAGTAGAAGAGCGCAGATAAGTACACTCAGTGAAACGATTTCAGCAGCGACATGTCAAAACCAACAAACTGGCATGTGCGCCCTGTGAAGACTCAGATCAGACTGGGCATCCGCCCAGTCTAATCAGCGTATTCGCTGTCCGCATGAAGGTAGCTTAGACCCTTTAAGCACACAGCCAAGAATCTGACCAGACTGGGCGGGACGCCCTGGCTGATCTGAGTCTTTGCTGGTCGCACCTGCCACTTTGTTGGTTTTGTCATGATGCGGCTCATTTAAGGAACGTTATGTCAGTCGTTAAAATAGACTTTAAATTTTGTTCGGAAACTAAATAAAGAGCATTTCAATGTTCTACTCAGGATCCATGTTTCATCTAGTCAGGTTGTCACGTTTTGAACTAATGCTTACTTTATCAGCAAAAAAAATGACGGATATCTTTAAATTCACTGGGGTCACTGGAGCTATGCGTGCAAATTTTCAACACTGACTGTATTTTTCTCTGTAAAAAATGTAGCTATAAGATCACACTTCAAATCATTCAAGCATGTTTTTTTTGTAATAAACTGTCACCTGGACGAAAGTCTCTGTAGTTTTTATTACCAAATGTCAAGTTCATAACTAAACAATAATGTTCCTCATTGTTGACTTGCCCGATAAAACAAAATGAAATGTTACTGAATTACTGATGCAGACTGGTTGTTGCCCTGTAGTGGTCAGTATCTGACGTATGAATGGGACATAATTATGACAGGTGATGTCTTTTTCCTGGAATACCAGACTGACTTCCTTTCTTTCATAGTTACAACTGCATTACATCATTTATGTTTACTACTTCCGTTTGGAACAGTTTGAATGCAGCAGTAACCTATTTCAAGTCCGGCAGTCCAGATAAGGGCTGATTTTATGGGCTGGTTTTTGTGACATAATTTCTGTCTACATTCCATACAAACATACGTTGTGGTCATCATTATAAGTGCCTTGACCTAAAGGTTCTAATAATGATCACAACATATGAGCCGCGACACGACAAAACCAACAATGTGGTTGTGCGCCCAGTGCAGACTCAGATCAGCCTGGGCATCCGCCCAGTCTGATCAGAGTCTTCGCTGTCCGCATGGAGGTAGCTTGGACCCTTAGCTACCCTTTAAGCGCTTAGCAAAGAGTCTGATCAGCATGGGCGGATGCCCAGGCTGATCTGAGTCTGCGCTGGGCGCACAACCACATTGTTGGTTTTCTCGTGTCGCGGCTCATATATTTCTTTAGAGACATAGGAAACTAATCTCAGAAATATCTTAAAAGCCGAAATAAATATAGGTTCCACGTGACAGACCTCAGGTAGGTTTCATGACTGAATACGGTACTGAAGAAGCGAGCTATAGTTCTAAAATTATTTCATTTCAACAAATAAACATGCATAAAAGTGTATATAAATGTGTAGATGCATGTGCATTCCTTCTTACCTGTTCTGCATAGTGTTGGATCCCGAACGACACACTGTCCCCCATGGCAGCAACAAATCTCGGATGTCCTGTACAATACTTCTTTAACTTTTGCACCAGAGTATGGTCTGTTGACTGGGGGAAGTTTGATTCTTCGTCCAGAAGAGGCATTATACCATGGGGTTTCTGGAAAGATGACCATCTATGAGTAATGACGTATTTTGTCAACATTTTGACCCACCATGCTTCCCCTTATATTGCCAAGTATTTGGCAAAACATCTTGGGGTTTCTACAACATTTTCGGCAGACAATGTTACGGGTTTTAATGAATATATTTGGTCCATGAAGTCCTTTTTTGATAAGACATTTCGTTGGTACCCAGAATAGAAGATTCCTGCAAAAGGTGTGCTTCGATCAATCTATCACATGTTCAACGACGTAGGTTACGTGCCAAATGGCGTAGGTTACGTGCCAAATGGCGTAGGTTACGTGCCAAATGCCTATGTTTTTGAAAATTATTTTATAAAAGGCAGAGGCTATTGACAGTTAACTGTAAATAGCCAAAAATCGTTAAAATGGCTATTTACAGTCAACTGTCAATAGCCAAAAAACGTAAAATTGGCTATTTACAGTTGACTGTAGATAGCCAAATATCGTTAAAACGGCTATTTACAGTTGGCTGCAGATAAGGCTTTTTAAATTTACAGTTTGAAAGTCATTGATATTTGTAGTCAATTTATTATTTCAGCGTTTCGCTAGGTCAAAGTTTCAGGCTCAATATTATTTATATGATTTTTTTGCTACTAAGTCTTATGAAATAATGTTCAGTCGTGTTGGATGAGGGGTTAAAATGCTCTGGACACGTACTCCCGAGGGCCGGCTAGGTTAGCTGTTTCATCTGATCTCTGGTGTCTGGATGGTTTGACCCTTTTCATTATCTATATTACACGACTGAAATACTGTGGAAAGGTCCGTATGACTTTAAATTATCGATCGGTTCTACTATTTTAGATAATGCTAAATGTGTAAAAAAGATATCAAAATCATTCGAGAAATAAGCAACAACCACATAAATGTTTCACCTTTTTAAATTCATTACATTCTGGAAGAAGCAAACTCGTGACCCAACAGGAACTCAAACCTAAGACCTCAGGCGTACCATATCACATGTTAATAATTAAAACTATTTGTAAACGGCTTTGGCATCACACCTTATCTAGCAGCTGCTTCTCTAAATATCTTACCAACTAAACTTGATCTTAACTGTTTTTTCTGTTGGAAATTAAGATCTAGAAGAGCTCCTTCAAGAGCAAAGAACACGTTCGAAAGAAGGAACATGGGCAATAAGGTTATAGGCAGATTCGGAAAATTTGTTTTCCGTAAAGAGAAATCATTCACTAACTCACAAATTTCTGTGTTCTACGCAGACTTTGTTCTTCCATTTCAAATGTATCAAATTTCATCAACCGACGCAATTTTCCAATTTTTAAAATGGCATTGAGGTTTTTTTTTTTTATCTAACGTACGTCTTAAAATTAAATATCACCGGATAGGCTTCAACGAAATGACTTTGAGGAAACTTAACTGTAAATAGCCATATTAACGTTTATTGGCTATTGACAGTCAACTGTAAATAGCCATTTTAACGTTTATTGGCTATTTACAGTTAACTAACACTTGTCCGTCTTACTAAAGTGTAGCTCTAATACCTTAAAATTCTTTTTTTTAAAAAATGAGACATCTAAACGAATCACCTTATTTGGGTCTGTACTGTTTGCTCAGACCTATCTGTCCCAAAACCTAGAATTTCATAGTAGTCAGGAGGATTTGAATATATACCTGAAACATCAGCTCCAGTACATCTTCATTGTTATGGTATTCTAACTCATTCCAGTGTATCCCCTCCGCCTCATAGTCTCGCCGCTCCCTCGGGAAGATGTATTCCATGAAATACTGCTGGAGTTTCTCGTTTGTAACATTAATGAGGAACTGGTCGAAACCATTCACGGTGAAATTCTCAAACCCAGACATGTCTAGAAGACCAATGGATGTGCCTCTGGTAAACCTGAAAGATAAGGTAACAACAGGCATGAAATTGATATTAAAGTGCTCTGTATGACCTTCTCTTGCAACATTATGTCCGTCGAAGCTTGCCGCTTCTTTGCTGTATACACAACACTTCTTATCGACCTCTTGCATTGTCCTACCCTGTGGCATAAGTGGGTGGTATCTGGGGCCGTATTTATAAAACAACTTAAGTCGTTGCTATGCTGTTGCTAAGGTGGAGTTTCTATGAAGGAGATTCCCTACAACTATGAAATTTGCTGTGGAGGAACAGTCTTATAAAGTTTATAAATACGGCCCTTGGACATAATCTTCTTATACTCAGAAGTCTCATTTATTGCTACAAACCCTTTAAAGGTCTCAGATTAATGCAGTTACGATACCTTTCCTGGCAGCAGAATGTCTTCATGTACCCCCATTTTCAAAAGGAGCCCCGGTAGCTCAGTAGCTTAAGCACTGGCCTGCTGATTTAGCGCTTCCGGGTTTGAGACCGGCTATAGGCGGGAAATTTCCTAACCGTAAACGGGGTTCCTTTACATAAGCCTTTCATTATTACTCTCCCATCGTCCTGATAAGACTGAAATACTGCTAAAAGGGACATAAAATCGCCATTCACCCATCCATCCATCCATCCATCCCTTTTCAAAACTTACCATAATTTAGACTGCAAATTCTGCGAAGTATGCATTAGAATGATGGCTAAGTTACATTCACGAGTTCAGTTAAATACATCTATCTTTTTAAAGCAGTGATAATCATATACTGAAAACATTCCTAAATGTGGTTCATCCCGAGTCATGAAAAATGCTAAAAAGGTTCATTCTTTTGAGATACTGATAAATAGTTTTAACAGTGTTACTTATTGTATATCTCCAATTCTAACAAAGTGCGCTTATAGAAGCTACGGAAAGTTGCCGTGTTTTATTCTGCAACCATTCATTGTTACGGAGCGCGTGAGTCTAATTGCTGACGTCACTGCAATTACTGACGTAACTTTGTGACGTTTTGAGACGTCAGACGGTATAACGTCTCTTTTCCTTCTAAAATTGCCATAAAACGTACATTTATCTTAGATACATTTTATAATATTGGCGGCAGCATGAACGCGCCGGCAGGAAGGTTGGGAGAGTTTGAATGAAAAGAATAGTTTTTTCAGTGTTTTTAGTGTTTGAATCGAAATAGTTCACCTCTTGCATTGAATTGTTGAGTAATAATTCACTGTTTGTCGGTCAGTTGTAAGTGCATATACCACTCGCGCTCCGCACTCGTGATATGATCTACTTTACAACTGACCTCCAAACAGTGAATTATTTTTTAACAATTCGCAGCTACAGCTGATCAATTTTTTAAGTAAAGGTGTCAACACATTTACGATAAAACTTTTCTTTTGCGAAAACAAAAAAAAAGATAAACTTAAGTAACGTTAGTCGGTTAGAAGTTTTGTCTAGAATCTTTAATCTGTAATGTCAAAAGAAATAAAATTTGATTAAAGCACCTGTTATTTGTTAATTAAATGCCGTGGTGAACAAATCTGGAGGCTGACATGTAATAAAAATTAAAGTTACATTAGTTTTGACGTGTGTTGTCATAATTTAAAAATCTAAATCATGTTATTAGTGACACTAGGTTAGTAGAATCATGAATGAATCATAAGAAGGAGGTCAATACTTTTTCGTTGAACCTGTGGATTCCTTTTCTACGAATTCAATGTTGTCGACTACCGTCAAAAATTAGATATTGGGACAGATAAGGCTGAGCAAACAGTGCAGACCCTGTGCGAAAACAATTGAAGCTGGCTGTCACTTACTTTCAATCTGCTACAATAAATTATCAAATAATACTGATAAGACATTATTTAGGTGGTACAGTTTACCGGCCGTTAAACCTGAGTCGAGCTAGATATTCATGCATTATGCGATACTTCTAAAGCAGCAGCGTAAATTTTGCCTCCATGCATTATGCGCTAGATAAAAAATAAATATTCGCGCAGTGCGGAAATCTTGATTCCAATAATGTGCCTTTGCATTGATAAAAAAGGCCAGAACATTTTACAAAAATAATTTCATAACAATAAAACTTCTCTGCGAGTATTTTTCAACTTTTGATAATACAAAATCGTCTGTGTATAAAAAAGAAAACTACTTAAGACAGTGTTTCCGTTACAGAATTTCTACAAAGTTATTATCTGAGCCGCGACACGACAAAACCAACAATGTGGTTGTGTGCCCAAGGCAGACTCAGATCCGCCTGGGCATCCGCCCAGTTTGATCAGACTCTTCGTTAAGCGCTCAAAAGGTAGCTAAGGGACTAAGCTACCTCCATGCGGACAGCGAAGACTCTGATCAGACTGGGCGAATGCCCAAACTGATCTGAGTGTGCGCTGGACGCACAACCACATTGTTGGTTTTGTCGTGTCGCGGCTCAATTATTCTGTATACGGCACCGTTTCTACTAATGAAGGTACAAATCTACCTTTGGTGGTTGTTTGTATTTGCCCACATGTTTCTGTTCACTTGTCCCACTATCCAACCAAATAGTCTGGAGTATAAGTCTTTGGCTAGTGCGTCTCGACTATCGTTCGCTTCCCTAAGGTTCTTCCAACACTGGATACGCTCACCTGAATTTGATACAAAGTATGTTTATTATAATATATAATACCGCCCATATTAGAAGATAATCACTACTACAAATTTTTTACATACATTGTGCGTACATAATACAAAGAGAACAAAATGGATTATTGGAATCTCTAACTATAAAAACAAATGTCTTTGTCTGGTAGCTTGTCGAGTGCACGCGACTGAAAATACTCTTTCGAAAGAATCCACATTTACCTCGAAAATGTATATCGAGTAAGTTTAACGGAATTTTAAAGCTCGATATTTTAGTGTACATAAAATGGCATTTGTGTTTGTCCTTTTTACCTTCTTTTTTTTCACAGTAATTTCATATGATAAACTAATTGCCTTAATCTGTAACATGCAAATCTCCTGCATACAATAAAACATCTTCTCCGTTACCTTTCTACAAACTGATCTATTTGGAGAGTGCGTAAATCATTAATTTCACCATTTCTCAGAATTAAAACATAAGCAGCCTTAGGGCAATTAATCTTACTTTTGATGTAGTTGACATTTGATATAAGTGCCTCTGTGAGTTGGACTTCATCTTCTATACCCAGTAGCTTAGCCACAGCGTGCAGTGGATACTCGTCGACAACGCTGACACCATCAGTATCCTCACAAGGCATAAATACTATGTTCGCTAGGTGCAAGATGGCTGCCAGGATCAGAAATATCAAGGTGATGTGCTGTCAGAAAATATAAATTCATTTAAATCACATATACTAATTTGATATCACTAATTGGTAAGAATACAAGGCGTTTAGAAAATATGCTGTCTTCTAATAATCTTCGTGTTTAACCCTATTGCACTCACAGCGGCCACAACTCCATAGAGTTTTGGCCGTTCTGAGGGCAATAGGGTTAAAGAAATTTCAAAATATTTTAAAAATTGGACGAAACCAGAAATGAAACTGTTGCATGTGTTAGTTTCAGAGGACATTATGAACACATTTACAGCTGTGTCGACGGGGAGGGTTTTTCAGTCGTAATAACGTTTATATTTGAAATTGTAACCTTCTGCACCAAAGTCTATAGATCACGCCACCTAGCGATGTGATGCTCACTTGTAAAGTAACAAGTTTTGTATCCGAAAATGATCTGTGCCGTTTATGTTGTATGTTAACATTATTCAAGTCAGTATTCTTTATCTTCTAAAAGTTGCATAAACGGAATTTCATTCATAAAACGGTTACAATAGATGCCAAACAACCCCGAAAGAAAATTTTCCAGCTTTCCTCGCGAGACAGACGACATATCAGTGCGGAAAGTACCGACGATTTGAAACAGGGCAGGTAACTCACCTCCTCTGAGAAGCCAACTTCCGCCATGATCTCAGTGAGATTGAAGAACATATTCTTGTAATACTGGTACTCCTCGGGATCTCGAAACACGCCATACGCCGGGTCCTCGTCTCTCATTATTCTGAAATTTTCAACGGTTGTTAATTCTTGAAGCGCATAAGCCGCCTCATCTGGACCAGCGTTGCTTGCAAATTTAACCGGTTTTAGCGCTATCAGAGCTAAGCGAATAAGGTTCAGACCAAATACGCATAGACATCAAGTCCGTGTTGGATTGGAAATGTTTCTTTTACAGTGAAGGCAAGCTTTTTAGCTAATGCTATAATGCAAATGAAAAGAGGTCATTCCATTGTATCACAAATGAGCCGCGACACGACAAAACCAACAAAGTGGTTGTGCACCAAGCACAGACTCAGATCAGGCTAGGCATCTGCCAATTCCAATCAGATTCTTGGCTAAGCGCTTCAAGGGTAGCCAAGTGTCTAAGCTACCTCCATGCGGACAGCGAAGACTCTGATCAGACTGGGCGGATGCCCAGGCTGATCTGAGTCTGCGCTGGGCGCACAACCACTTTGTTGGGGTATTTTTCGTGTCGCGGCTCAAATGAGGTGGATAATTTTTAATAGTATCTGTTTCAGGAAAAAAAAAGACTCCTGCTGGAATTAAGCTCCGATACGGGATTCTAAAATCAGCAAAGACGCATATCAGCCTGCGTATCCGTGCATGCTAATTACTGTCTTCCCTGCTCATATCGACCGTGTGATAAAAACATATAATTCCAAGAATCTACATGACAGTGAAAAGCAAAAAATCCTGTTAACGTACGTGCAAAGTATGTGTAGGTGAGGGCCCGTGCGCAGACCTGCTCTTCATTTCAGCCTGTGTGAACATGCCAAGGGCTTAAGGGTTAAAATCTGAGCTAAATTCGTCCCAATTCTCAGAACTGTTACGGTAAGTGAGTTTCAATCGTCAAAAAAAAAAGAGAGCGAACAAAAAACAACTACAGGCACAAATCCGCAGTACCTGTGACAGTCGGGGTCCTCCAGGAAGTAGTAGAGTAACCTCTCTCTGGACATGCCCGCAAAAAGGGCGTAGAACACGTGGAAGTTCTTCTCTCCCATAGTCCTGTGCACTACACGAGACTTCTCTAATATGTAGTCGTCAATTTTTGCTGGTGGAACAAAGAAAGCATTTTGAATTAGAAAAATAATTTCACTACCTCGAATTTGATGAACAATATAGTAAACAGGAAACAGTATGAGTTAGATTTTTAAAAAATGTATGTTTGTTGGGCAAAACTATAGAAATGTAGCCAAATAATGATTTGAGCCGCGACACGACAAAACCAACAATGTGGTTGTACGCCCAGTGCAGACTCAGATCAGCCTGGGCATCCGCCCACTTTGGTCAGACTCTTTGTTGAGTACTCAAAGGGTAGGTAAGGGCCTAAGCTACCTCCATGCGGACAGCGAAGACTCTGATCAGACCGGGCGGATGCCCAGGCTGATCTGAGTCTGCGCTGGGCGCACAACCACATTGTTGGTTTAGTCGTGACCTGTCTAGGAAGCTTAATAGTAAAAATGACCGACTGCCAATCTGGTGGCAATGGTTTTGATCCGCTGTAGTTTCTGCGAAAACTTCTCCATTTTCTAACTGGGTTTGCAGCTGACACACCCTGAGTTTGGCAAAATGACCTGGGAAAGCTAATTGCGAACAGTACAAACAATAAAGGACAGCGCATTTTCTTTACCTCCAAGCAGTACCCCGTTGTCTGTGTAACTCAGGTCTATGAATTTGCCGAATCTACTTGAGTTACCATTCATAACAGTGGCGGCATTTCCAAAGGCTTCTAACAACGGATTTACCTGCAGAAAAGGGGAATTCGTTATATGAAACGTTTATGGCCCGAAACTTGATACGAGCAATGTCAAATGAGCCGCGACACGAGAAAACCAACAAAGTGGTTGTGCGCCCGGCGCAGACTCAGATCAGCCTGGGCATCCGCCCATTCTGATCAGAATCTTTGATTTGCGCCTAAAGGGAAGCTATGGGTCTAAGGTACCTCCATGCGGACAGCAAAGCCTCTGATCAGACTGGGCGGATGCCCAGGCTGATCTGAGTCTGTGCTTGGCGCACAACCACATTGTTGGTTTTCTCGTGTCGCGGCGAAAATATTTTTACGGAACATGTAATGCATTCCATGTTGGCAGACAACGATGAAACAACGCCGTACCGATGTCGATGCTCTCCGGTGGGGTGGAAGCAGGGAGAGGGAGGAGGGACTTTGGGGGTGCTTGGGGGATGTGAAATAAAATGAAGTATCTTTCTACCGTCATAACAACGCACATCTACGATAATAAAACTGACCTTGTTTTGAGGTTGCTTCAATGATGTGCTCAATTCAATGAAACTTTAATGAAGAAATCATATTTAGCCATCTCATCGCCCGCGCTATGATATGTCACTAGTAGAAAACTACCAAAATAGATTTTAGCCAAAAAGGTCAAAGTGTTCCATCATAAGCCGGATCATAATTATGCGCAAAATCTATCTTTTTTCATAATTACTCTTTATATCTCCACCATATGTTTCTTGAACTTTTCTTTGATATATATTTTTAATACGGAAATAAGAAAACAGCCTACACATATTAAATAACTCTTGACATGAGAAAAGAGGGTTGATGTCGATTGCGAAGAGCGAAGACACAGATCAGCTAGAGCATCCATGCAGACTGATCTGTGTCTTCTCTTTTCGCATCAACAATCTCTGTATGCTGAAGAACCTAATTAGCAAAAATGTAAACTCTGGTCAGACTACGGGGATGCGCAGGCCTGTTTTAGTTTACACCGTTAACATATGATATAAGGTCATTTTAGTTATTGCTCGACCCAAATAATACAATCGGTCATATTTTTGACAAATTATTACCATCTACAATGATACGTTCGTTTTCAAAGAGAATATCCAATAAGAATAATGGGGTCAGTCTATTAGTCTATCTATTAAAAGTAATGGGATCCACTAATGGGGTCAAATTATTAGGACCATTTGACCTTAGCCCACTTGCCAAATTCGGGGTCATGATGTCATAAAGGATTCCAAAGATGCTTGGCACATTTTCTGAAACTCTTCGATATCTAAGAGGGGAGGGGGGAGGGAATTAGCTGGAATTTCATGGTATATGAGATTAAACAAAATGCACTGATTGCTGTTCATCTTTGATCTAAACTCATGAGACACAGAATCATGATAATGCAGCATTGTTGTATTCCATTAAAACCAGCCGGTCCGACGGATGTCAGATATGGCACACTACTAAAGTGTACGGGCAAAATCATCTGACGATTAACCGAGTGTGAAAAATAAGGCAAACCCTACCAGACTGCCCTCAATGAGCACTCTGTGTTAACCATCTTTTTTATCAATCCAGCAGTCAACGGGTACCCAATTCAAACTTTAGGGATGGTTAAAATCAGCAGATAAAGAAGGCTGGGCTTTACTGTGCATGGCCAAATGTAGTGTTGAAAAGTCTTACCTGCACAATTTTATCAAGGAGCCTGGAGTCATCACTAGGGCTGATATGCATGAGATGGCGTATCATGTATTTGGTACTTTCTGTCTTCCCCGCTCCACTCTCGCCGGACACCAGTATGACCTGGTTTTGTCGTGTCTCCTTAAGCTGTCGGTAGGCGTTGTCAGCAACCCAGAACAGATGGGGTGGCTGGGTGGAGCGCACTGTGAGGTTCTTGTAATCATAATGATGCTGAAGATGAAAGCACGGTAGATGAGTATTGATACATGAGCCGCGACACAACGAAACCAAAAAAGTACATGCGCGCTACGCAAAGACTGAGAAAAGCCTGGGCATCCGCCCTGTCTGAGCAGTCGGCGCTGTCCGTATGGAGGTAGCTTAGACCCTAAACTACCCTTTAAGCGCACAGCAAAGACTCTGATCAGGCTGGGCGGAAGCCCAGGCTGATCTGATTCTTTGCTGGGTGCACATGCCACTTTGTTGGTTTTGTTGTGTGGAGGATCCCATGTAAGTTGGAGAACAAAAGAAAACTGAAAACCAGAAGACAGCATGCATTCCCACGTAAGTTTGTTCAGTCCATGCATTTTCTAAAGGGGAAAAGCGTGGAACAAAAAGTCTTTTCAGTGTGTTTTTCTCCTCCTTTTCAAGGATAGCTCTATGGTTTAAGAACTGTTAGGCGTTGATTTCTATCTGGCCATAAGGTGTATGGATTTTGCGTCCCTTCTCATTTGGGTTCAACTCCACAGGGTATAAACCAGTCCGCCAATTTTCGCTTCCTGCAGAGACTGTCCGTCATATTTGGCTTCCGCCGAGACTGTCCGCGAACTCTTGCTTCCTGCAGGGACTACTGTCCTCGAAAAATGGCTTTCTGCCGAGACTGTCCGCGTGACTCTGCTTCTTGCCGAGAGCCTCGGCAGGAAGCAGAATCACGCGGACATTCTCTGCAGGAAGCCATTTTTCATGTACAGAAGTCTCGGCAGGACGCAAGAGATCGTGGACAGTCTCGGCGGAAGCCAAATATGATGTACAGTCTCTGCAGGAAGCGAAAATTAGCGGAATCGATTATACCCTGTGAACTCTTTCACTCTTTCAGGAACAAACATTGATGACAGTAGCCATTTTGTTATATCCATAATAGGACCAGACCAAAAGCATCAGCTTATTTGGTTATTCTCCTTTTTATTTGCAAACCGTTAGAAGAAAAGATTCTCAAAGCAATTTCAGATGTGGGCCGCAATCTATTAACATCGATCTACTTTTCGGACTGTCAATAAGATTGATGAGGAGCCAATGAAATAGAAATTCTAGCTAACATTTGTTCTACATTTAGTGTTACTTGATTATAATACAGTATCATAAATAAGCGGAGCCACGTCGCGTGGGAAGGGCCCTTGATGTGTGTTGGTTCGCTTCTATGTTTTCCGCCGCCATTTGTACAAAGGGAAACAGGGTTCGAGGTTATAAAACTTGAGAATAATCTCAAACTCAAAATAAAGCACACTGATTGGCTGCTTCCGAGCACAAAACTCAAAATAAAGCACACTGATTGGCTGCTTCCGAGCATGTGCTCGGAAGCAGCCAATCAGTGTGCTTTATTTTGAGTTTGAGAATGTACTCAAGTTTTATAACCTCGGGGGCAGCTTTCGTGTCTTCTTGTTGGCTTATATGGGCTCAGAAACCCTTCTAAAAAGGGGTCCTTCCTTAAAAGAAAACAATGCTCTTATATGCTTTAAGAGGTGATACTAAATGCAAGAATTAACTCCTAGAAGAAAATAAGTGTTTCCTTTACAGTAAGTGCTGAGCCCTAATGTGAAGGAAAGCAAAAGTAAAACTGGAAGAATTGTTTCCCCTGAAAGAATACAAATGAGCCGCGACACGAGAAAACCAACAATGTGGTTGTGCGCCCAGCGCAGTCTCAGATCAGCCTGGACAACCGCCCAGTCTGATCAGACTCTTCGCTAAAGGCTTAAAGGGTAGCTAAGGGTCTAAGCTACTTGATGCGGACAGCGAAGACTCTGATCAGACTGGGCGGATGCCCAGGCTGATCTGAGTCTGCGCTGGCCACACAACCATTATGTTGGTTTTCTCGTGTCGCGGCTCAAACCCTCCTTATGCAATTTGCGTACAGAAAACACTTAAAAATCGGACTGCGCATCAGTTTTCGCAATTAGATGCCTCAGGATTCAGAGATAGCGTATGCGAAAAATGAAGACAGATTTACACAGCGCGGACGCACAGGCTGATTTGAGCACTTACTGTAAGGACCTTTAGGTATCATTAGGGACCTTTTAACGCGATGCCCTTCATATATTAACATAAATGTTCTTGCTTAGCCAGTATATACATGTCGTTCTAGTGATCTGTAGGTCAAGGTCTGTGATGGGACTCAATCCATCAAACAGGACAACGTATATGTGACGCTGTTATGTTTTATTATTCTTGTCTTGTAAGCAAATGATTGGCCATAATGATTTGGCATAAGTGTCGCACATACTTCTAGTCACATTTGAAGTTAAAAAATTACTCTTCATTTTACAAGACAAATTTAATCTGAGTTAAATGAGCCGCGACACGGCGACCAGCGAAGACTCTGATTAGCCTGGGCATCCGCCCAGTCTTATCAGGGTACTTGCTGTGTACTTAAAGGGTAGTTTAGGGTCTAAGCCAGCTCCACGCCCAAGGCAAAGACTCTGATCAGACTGGGCGGATGCCAAGGCTGATCTGAGTCTTCGCAGTTCGCATAATTTTGCTGTTTTGTTTGTGTCGAGGCTATATTATAAACTTCATATTAACAGCCAACGCGCTGCTGAGTTTCAACGTGCTAGCAGTTTATTCAGTTACTATATTTACTCGGTTATAAGACGGGAGTTTACCTTTCCAAAATTACCGCAAATAACAGAGAATTAAATCACACTTTTCCATTGTATGAATTTTAAGTAGCATCACACTTATAATTCGAGAGGAGCATTGCATACACTGTTAGTGCACAGGCAGAATGACGTCTCAATATGTCGTTTGTTTAACATCATTATGAACTCTTAGTTGCTATGCAAACAGATTTATGACGCCATTAGCATCACAGCATGGCACGCAGTGTATGTCATGCTCCGCCAATTTTTCAATCCCTTACAAACTGAAATTTTTCCAAAGGAAACTTCATATTCTGCCAAACACATAATTAATTATTCTAATGCCATTTAATTCAGTGCTAATATATGTAAATCAGTCTTTTGTAAGCCAGCTGTAAAACGGGGTTATCTCTTCCAAAACAATTCCAAAGATCTAGCTCCATCTTATAAGACGGATCTAGATCTGTGAGTTTGTTTACAAGACGAATTTATTTCTTCTGAATTGTTTTGGCAGAGATATTCCGTCTTATAAATGAATAAATACGGTTTACGTTTGCGATCAAAAGTTGTTATGCTCATTTTAAATAATTACATTCCCTTTGATTTTCCTTAGATGAACCTATTTCGGAGAAACTGTGTTTATACTTCCACGAACAACAGTCGGTCACGCGACGTCGTTGATACGCACCGTCACATGTAAACAAACGACGGCATTGGCCGTTGTAAAGTTCTATTTGTCGGCACGTAAGCGGCTTACCTGTCGGTTAGTGACAGCTTTTATATATTACAAATGTTGCTCTTAAAAATCGAAAATGGTGCTCAAAATAGTCTTAAAAGTTAATAAAATTTTAAGAGATGAATTTCATTTTCCCGATGTTCATAGAAATATGAACACAATGGGTCATGTGCAAAGTAAGTGACCCCTTTCCTTCAGGCGTCACTACTTTGCACATGACTCATGGTGTTCATACTTTCATGAACATCCGATAATTGAAATTTATCTCTTATCTCACAAAAATAGATAGTAAAACACAACGAATTAAAATAAACGAATTAATAAACAAAAAGAAATATACCGATATGAAATGATTATTATGCGCTTGCTTCTGCTGATTTGCCAAACGCGTCTTTTGACCCGCATGAAATATCAAAGAATATTGTATTGTTATTGTCTTGACGTGAAACTTTATACAATATTGCTTTTCGTTTAGATACATCTTATTTTAAGCGCTTTTGTTATTATTTTAAAAAAAAAATCAATATTAACTTGATGCCATTTCAGTGGTAAAGAGTACTGATAAAAAAAACTCTCTCCTCGCAGCACAACCACGACCTAATGAGTAACATTTGTGAATTTTGGCTAAAGTTTTGTATTTTGCTATGAAATCAAGGGATACTGTACAAGACGCAAATATGACTATGAACATGTCACGTTAGTTACATGTAAATGAATATAAATAGAGTACTCAGTTGCTCCTATGCTAATATTTGATATATGCTATGTTTTCATGTTCTCGTGTTCTGATGTAGGCTAGAAATATATTTTCTATATTTAATGCTGAATAAATTAATTTGTATTTGTATATTTCCATAAAGTCGTCTGTGTGTATTACAATTCTCTGCTCAAAAGTCGCATTTGCCTCCAGGGCAATGACCATGTAGTCATTATACTGTTAATTGCTATCTATAACATGCTTTGTATCGACTTTTGACAGCGATTGTAATAAAAACATTAGTACATGTGCGATGTGCATTCTTAAAGTAGACGACAGACGTTGTTAAAGGTTATAAAAGTGTGAAAATGTGTGTTTGGCTGGGTGTACTCGCGTGCAAGACTACTGCCCGAGTGCGTCCGATGAACTGTCCTTGTTCTTGCATTTATAATTAGGACTTTTATTATATCATTATATTAGTTATGAGACAGGATTTGTGTTAACAAGGTGTAAGGCAATTAAATAATTTCATAACTTTGTTCGTTTAATTGTTCTTTTGACATAAATGACTCACTGATCGTTTATGCTTTCAACAGTTCATCGACTATTGATGTTAACTTTTTCGTTTCCGTGTATATCGTAAAAGTAAAGTATATTCGTCAAGAATTCCTGAGAAAACACTGTGTGCCCAGTTCAGAATCTTCCTAAATTATGGTTCCATATATTCGACAGTGTACTGATTATCAGTTACCAGGCTTAGCTGTAGGACCATAATGGTACTATAGCCAAGACTTTTTCCCTTTCGCCTAGATATTTTCACCCTTCACAAAGCCCTTTACTCTGTCGTTATGGCTGAGCTATGAGTAAAAAATCTGTAGTATATATGACTGTAATACGATATATAGTACTAACAGAAATAAAGATGATGACTTTACTATACATATTTATATATATATAGTGGCACTATTTAATCAATCGGGTATCACACTATATACCAATATGTTTACAGCCTGTATCATACTACATTAATATATATTATATATATATTAATAGTTTACATGGACATAGTTAGTATTGGAATAATTTAATTTCAAACTATACTAATATCGTATAGTACTACAAGGCCGTCGTCGGCGGTCCGGCCGGTCCGGCCATGGCCGGAACACTTTTTCGGCCGCCGGCCGAAAAGTTGAATATGGTATTGGCCGTACGACTTTTTTTTTCATTCGGCCGAATATGGTACTGGCCGTGCCACTTTTCCGTTATTCCTTCCTTGCCTCTTTTACTATTTAATGCGGTGATTAAAGTTTGAATAATTAAACCGTGCCGCGGTCAGTTATTCGGCTGCCCTGGGATCGACTTCTAGGGATCTTAGAGGAGTCGAAATAGATAGTTGTGCTTTACATATTTCGGTGGTGATAGTGAGGATGGGGTTGTAGGAAAGGGGAGGGGGCATGGGGAGGCCGTCTTTAAAAGCTGAGGTAAGCATTTTAAATACAGCAAATACTCATAAAACAAATTGAGTTTCCCAAGCAAAATGATCTCAAAATGTATTAAAATCGCTTCTAGAGACGTCATATATTCAAACATTTTCTCATGGCAGGTAAATACTCATAAAATCAATTAAGTTTCACAAGCAAAGTTGGTCTGAAAATGCATTGAAATCGCTTCTAGAGACGTCCTGAATTCAAAAATTTTCTCATGGCAGGTAAATACTCATAAAATCAATTAAGTTTCGCAAGCAAAGTTGGTCTCAAAATGCATTGAAATCGCTTCTAGAGACGTCCTGAATCCAAAAATTTTCTCGAGGGAAGTCACCCTCTCGTGCTCTCCCCCACTCGTTCATTCGGCACTCGGGGAACACCTTTGGCGTTCCATGGCCGTACCACTTTTCAAAAGCCGACGACGGCCCTGTACTACGAGTGTATTTCTAGACGTCTGGCCCTATATGGTACACCCTATATGTATGTAACCGAGACGGACATGCCTTACCAAATGTTTTTCACACCTTTTATAATGTACCATGATTAACTAGTAGACTATGTAGATGTCATGTTTCATGTTAATGTCAAGTCGCGGTCCGGACTAGAACGTACTCGGTAAAAGTGAATGTCGTGTCCATAACATATTATACTAAAATATAATACATATTTGCAAACGTCCTGAATTATAAATCTCGCCCTGAAAGAACACTATGCCTTTGTAATGCTTGCGAAAACTTTAGGTACCTTCCATCAGACTTATTTTTTCATAAAACTTGTACAGTCCAGTCTCCATATCTCAAACACTGATATCTCAAAATATCTTCATATATCAAAGAATATATTTTCTACTTTTATTTACATTTCAACCCTTGTTATCTCAAACTACTGATGTCTCGAAGTAAATTTTCTGGTACCAGAAAATTTACTTTGAGATATCAGTAGTTTGGGCTGAAGTACGACTTCGAGATATCGAGAGTGAACTGTAGTTTGGTGGTACAGATTTAAACAAATCTGAGTTGTTTCTGAATTCCCTTTGTACATTACGTTCTTGACTAGATTGCTGTTCGAAATGATGCTAAAATGTAATTAATACAAATAAAAATCTGTTCAGTATATTTACGCCTTGCCTCGTTCCGCAAGAAGATGACATTAAGTAGCATGCATTTGACATAGTTTTCAACTTTGAGACCAAGGACAGGTAAATGATGGTGTTGATGGTTGTATTCGACAACTTTCATATTTTACCGAAATTACCGTAAGTATTAGAAAAAACAGTGACTAAGCAAGCAGGGTAAACCCTAATCAAACTGCTCCGAAAAGGAGAAGTCTGATCAGGGTCTACATTGTTTGCTGTTTCACCTGCGTTATTAGGCCTACATACACGTACCACAGGAAAGTAAAATCAATTTGTCAAAAGTTTGCTACAATAATTACCTGCTGAATTTGGCTGAAGCATTGCAATGTTTGGATTATTTGCGGTAGAGTAGAGAAAAAAAAGTTCCGACAATGGTGAACTTTTGCGACTGTCTTGTCATGTGCGGATGCTGTTTGTCAACCTGCTGCACGATACAAAAATGAATTAACCAGATATCATCTTCCGATATTGCTTGTACGAGGGGCATTTCAGAAATAGTGTAAATGAGTCTGCCATTCCTAGGAATGTTGACCGATTTTTAAAGTTTATGTCTTAAAATTTAGGTTGACCTTTCACCAAATGGTCTGCACTAAAATAATTTGGGTGACTGGTATTTTCTTCAAAATATGTCTTGACGATTGCCGTTAGGGTAAGAACACTGGGTAGAAACGGACGAAATATTTATGTGAAGACAAATTCACATTTTCTTGGCTCTGGATACAAGCAGCTCTGGATTGACACCTATATTATCTGTTATGTTGAAAAGATTTCAGTATGAAAAGTATTGTATCAGCTTTGCTAAAACATAAGATTTATTTTGCAAGATAGGCTAATCATGGAACAATGCGCATTTCCGATGACGTCACTTCCTGTGCTAAACTAAAATGTATAGTAAGCTGTTTAAACTTCGGTTTTGAGGTCATTTTAAGTGAAAGGGAATGTTTGATGACAGATATGAAACAGAAAATAAATAAACTTTAATTCGTCATGCTTATTTTCTGTTATAAACAATCATTTACGGCACCCAATGCTCTTTTGTCAGTGGCCTACCTGATTTTTTACAATAAGTTTCCACACCCACCCACATATTTAAATGTCAGTATGTCATATAAACTAACAAGTCTTTCAAGTCTTTATGTATGAAGTTTGCTTTCAATATGTCCCTCTTACTTTTTAAATTAAACAAAGTTTAATATATTTAGCCTGTGTCTTTTTATTAGAAAATAATTTCATTTTATTGTTTTGTATTTTACATGAATTGTTGCGACTTTGCAACTTCCGGCGTGGATTTTGCACACGTATCATCCAGTTTCATCAGTGATTAGATGACAGTCATAACAAAATATAGTGACCTTATCATTTCAGTAATAAAATGTCTGTCATTTGTTGAAATTGGATGCGAATAAGTAAAAAATCACAATTTATTGATATAATGCATTTATGATAAATGCGCATTTATAACCACATAGCAGAGAAAAAATCTCGTGTATTATGTTACTTGTGTAGAATCTGGAAACAATTTCTATATAGCTTTCTTATTTTACATTTAAAGGACAATATAACGTGTTTCTTCCTTAGAATATATCATTTTCTCATTGAGCAAACAGCAATAGAACACAAGAGACTTTCAGTGAAAAAGTACAGTGTCCAGTGTCGACACCCTTATGACGTATAAGCGCATGCGTGACTTTGAAATTCTTTTAATGCATACCAGTCTGAAGCACTTGAATTTACCTTTCCAGTAATATATAATACTACTGCTTAATATCAGCCAAAAGGCTACCCCAAGATAATTTACATTATTTCTGAAATGCCCCTCGTAGGTTTCTTCCACTAGTGATTCGTATCGCAAATCAGAAAAAAATACTTTCGCAGTCTCTACGGAAATGGTTCTTTAACCCGAATTACTTATCTGTATGAGACCCTATAGTTTATGTTCGCAATTACAAAACAGTTTTTATAAGAAGTATATGGACAGACTTAATAATGACAACGGGAACGTGTTAGTATTAAGCGGGAGGGCATTAGAAATACATGTACATGAGAAAATATGAGAAATACATGGGAATATATTAGAAATATGTGGGAAAGTATTTGAGTAGTTTTCCACTCATTTCACATTTTCCCATAATCTTCGTATACATTTTTATATGCAAGTAAAACATTCTAACTCGGATGCCCATTCAGCCCAGGACTCTCTGGGAATGAGTTACATGTGTAGTATTAGTCAAACGTGGGGAAGTATTTGATTATATCTTTGAAAATGTATTCCTATAACCTTCCTCGTTTGAAACAGATTAAAGGATAAATTAAAGATTATCTTCCTCGTTTACATCTCATTTGGAACAAAATAGTTCTTCGAATTTTCAAGAAAATTATGCTACATTAGTCAGAGTTAGTCATAAAATTTTGAGACACCGCCTGTTGTTTCGAATACAATGAATCAAAAAAGCTAATACTCAGATAATTATTTAAATAAGCGTTGTCATAACAGCCCAAAAAGAACAAAATAAAAAATAATACTAACAATAACGTGTACCACGCGCTAATATTATGCAATTTTTTGTTGGTTATATTTCTTCATTTATTGTCATTTTTTGTATTTTTTTTCTCATTCTATTCTGCAAGTGAATATGGTGCTTGAGGCGTCAGAGTAAATCAATAAAGATATAGTATTCCTCAAAATTATTGAGAATTTTTTGCTAAGTGAAAATTAAGCACTGGTAGTTGACAGATCATGTATATACTTATTATCTTTGTTTACCTAGTTAACAACATCCCTCTGTGAACTTTTTAGCGTACCAGTATTACTCTTATGTTTGAGTCACAAATGTTACATGTATCTCCCCTTGAATTGTTCCACCCAGAGATTTTTTGTCCGACTGGAAAATTATGTACCCTTACCAAATAAAATCGATATTTGTGGAAAATATAATGACAAATCAGTTGATTTCTGAATATTTTTCTCATCTAGAGATAAGGTGTTGGCAAACTGAAAATAGAATTTTGTGCGAGCTTGTCAGTTGTAGATGCTGCTGGCGTTCAAACACGTGACTTCATTTCGAAAAAGTGTCCGCAATAGGGGAAACTTGCAATTTTGACAGAGGGTATGTTGCTCTGATTCATTCTTATTTTATACATCTTGATGGAAACGGCACAAAACCGTAAGGCTTAGTAAACGTGCTATAAGGGATATGAGTTTTGTAATGATTATCTATGCATTGCCAAAAATATTCCGTTCAGATCACTAGCCGATCAGATTTTTTGCTGTTTCTGATGCTTTCAATATTCTTCCTATAATATAACAGCCAGTCCCTGACTCAGAAACTGGAATTAGTAACTTTAAATCATGCAAAATATTAAAGGCAACATTACTAATGTAGATGGTGTTGCCCAATGAAGAAAATAAATTATTTCACCTGAGATAGTTCATGTCTAGCAAAGGTGGTATAGAAAAATGTAGTCGAAATCAAGGGACAAATTTTTACAGGGGTGTACCCTAGCCCATCCTTACCTACCACTGACGAAAGAAAATGCATCATATTGTCATTTTTGTATATCCAACTTGAGACAGAGGTTCTTTTATTGTATTTACCGTGTTTAAAATATTGATGAACATGTATGTCTAGCAACTGTGTGCCAAAATGCAATTCTCAATAATTTTGAGGAATACTGTAACTGAGGCAATTTATCTCGCTGTATTTTTTTTGTAATGTCTAACAGGATAATTTCGGCTTTATTAATTATCAGTATTTTGCACGATGCAGAATAGATGTTGGCTTTTACAAACGAAGAAGTAAATCGTTAAATTTACTATATGTGCTGTTAAATTAAATCTTTAGTTTTTTACCTGGCGCCCATTCTAAAAGGAAAAAGAAGATGGGAAAGCAAAGCTTTTACATGTACACGACAAATTTTCACCGTGCAGGTCAACTACAGGAAGACAATGACTTACATATGACAACTGGGAGGAGTAATTGCATAAATAAGAAGACCAGCAATAAATATATGTCTTCAGGTCGAAATGAGAACGGCAAAAATATTTAGGACAGATAGGTTGCACAATCGCTAAAAGATGTATCTGTACTACATGTAGGATCACAGTATCAGGATAAATTGGATAAGGTGGTCAGGCAAATGGGTACATTTTTCAGAGGAATCGACTTTGCCTTTTTCAATTTTGCATTAAAATGTGTATCAACTCTCCAAGAAAAGAATTTGCTTCTATAGGAACTAATTATTGACCCCATTGTTTTAAATGGAAGCCAGCAGGATGTCATAAAATGTTCCGCTTTGAGAAAATGGCGGATAAAACATGAACAAGACCCATAAAGAATCTCCTTGTACTGTAAATAAGTTCTAATCAAAACCATGCAACCAACTCCAAGTTCAAAATTATAACGCCAAAGCACTTTGTCTTTGATACAATAATCATATATATATTTTTTTTCTAATTTCTGAATAAAATTGTGACAAAATCCCCGTGGCAGTTCCAATGAGGAACCACGACCTACATGTATATGTTTTATACAGAGAGTAAGGAACTTATTCCAAAATTCTTCACTGTCCAACAGCCGACCCTTTCTGGAACTCCCGAGGCTATGCATACACATTAAGAACACTGAGGTGTTTTGTCTATTGCAACACAACTGCTTTTTATGGCCAATAGGAAAGTCAGAGAAATACAAATACATTGTTTCTAATGAAAAAAAAAAATACAAAATATAAGCACATATAAACACTTAAAACTACTGAAAAGAACACATATAAAACTATCTATATTTACCATAAAATTCTAAATATTCGGACAATTCGATGTTAAAAAACAGTGCATACCCACATTCGACTGCTCCTTAAGGAGCTGTCTGATCAGGGTCAACACTGTTTGCTAGACGTATTACTGCATTGAAACCGAAACTGTTTAATTTGTATAACAAATCCGGTATAAAGGTTAGATGCCCCAATTTTTAGATTTTTATGGTAACTGATACATTCCGGCCAATATGCAAAAAAAATGAAAGCAAAAAGAAAAAAAATATCAATGAGTAATACAAATCACTTATTGACTATTGTAATGCAGTGTGAAATGACCGCCTACAATCATGTTGAAAATAAACATTCGATGATAAACACCGAATGTTGATGCATTGATGTTTACAAAAATTATTGTAAAAAAAATTAAGTATTGGGACAGATAGGTCTAAGCAAACAGCGCAGATCCAGATCAGACTGCTCCCAGAGCAGTCTGATCAGGGCCTACACCGTTTGCCATTCCATCTACATCAGTTGTACGCATTACTGCACTGAAAAAAAACCTGTTCCATTCCTAGGACAATTATGGAAATTATTTTAGGTGTCTCAAATTTTAGAATTTCTACAATCATATCTAAAATGACGTAAACGTCTGAGCTTACCTGTACGTCGAACAGAGGTAAAGGTTTACAGGGATTGACGGCAACTAGGATATCACCAATATACGTCTGAAAGATCAAAGATAGGCGTATTACACAACAGTTAAATATTGCAACCACCCACCCACCGCAAGAGAGTGGTCGTGATATGTAGGGTATATGTAAATAGGAAAGAAAATAAGCAAAACATCGCAAACAATTACACGTATAATGGTTTTTAGTTGTTGTTGTGGCCAACCTAGCAGTGTTGTAGATAAAGATTGGACTTGGGGTGGGGGTTGGTGTGGGGGTAGGGAAGGAGAGGGGGGAGGGGTCTCCCGAGGCTTTTGATAAAGGTGGCATAAGTTTTGTAGACGAGGATTAAGAATAGTTGCTGTCTGTTTTTAAGCACTAGAACACAAAACCAAAACAAAAGAAAACAAACAAACCAAAAAATTAAAAAAAACGACATTGATAAAGGATTAATCATCTTAAATTATGGCATGCATTGCATAGCATTTAAATGTAATATATGTACCTTCTCGTCACGCGTTGACCCATGCGGTATACCCTTTTTTGCATTACTGAATATCTGATGTATGTGTGGCATTTATTTGTGAGCTTTTATTTGTCAAGTTTTACACACTGACTGTCATACTGTGAAGTTTTCATGCTTCCAAATTTACAATAAATGAGTATCCTATCGATTGGGAACTTTCGTTTCCGTCCATTGTAAAAGCATGGCGAAAAGCGCTAGTTGAGGAATGGACAGACGCACGGTGCCAGATGTGTGCAACTATGGATGCGTTCCGCAGAGCCACCTGGAGAGCATCGTAATGAGAATGGAAACAACAACAGCTACTTTAGGAGTTTCGGCGGTTATAAGTTTTAGTTTAGTATGCCATAAAGTGTTCCACTTACAAAAGTATTATTTGAAATAAACAAGTTTGACTTGATCTCTTTCACAGTGTCATAAGAAAACAATTAGTTTTTAACTCAGACTTTGGTTGATAGTCTCACTTCTCATAGAAGTGGGGGTGGGTTTTGGGATGGAGGTTGTTTTCTCTTAAGGCGAATGGGTACACTTTTGAGAGAAGCAAACCTGCAGTATTCATTTTATCTCCCTTCTCAATGAGCTCCAGGAGTAAATGCTTTCCTTTAAGTATAGACTCCATTTTAGAAGGTCTACAAACAGGGATATTAAATAATTGCGCTTTCGATTCAGAAGCAGGGAAGCAGTCGTTCAAACAGAATATTAAAATAAGAGAGTGACCACTATAGATACTAAATTTTACCATGGGTACTACTTGTAGAGCTTTCGAAGACACCGTAATATAGTACTTTATCTACTGTGGCACCAAAACCATAGCCCTATTAAGGTGAGAGACTGCACTTTCGGGAAGGCGACTATGCCATCAACAAATTTGCCTCCTTTATCAATGGGGTCTACTTTTAAAGGCTCATATAAGAGTAGACCGCTTTTTGGTAGCGTCTCGTCATTCAGGGTAACAAAACAGAAAATCACAAAATTTGAATCCTTTTATAAAAATAGTGGAAATGTCGATGACGGATGATTGATTCGATGTCCGTTTCATCTGTTGGTTTAAACATATTTTATTCATTAATAAATTTTTACATACATACATATATATAGTACACAATACAATCTTGGGATTAGAACGAAAGCTGGGTGCTTATTGAGTTCTTCTCCCTGATATTATACAACTGTATACTGTATGGCGGATATCTGTTTACAATTTCAAATACTAAACCAAATTTAACACTATATTCTGATAGAAAAAAAAATAGAAACAAAGCCCGGCAAAAGTAGAAATGATGCCCTGCAAAATTAGAAATGAAGCCCTGCAAAATTAGAAATGAAGCCCTGCATTAGTTAGCTGATGTTGTACAGTAAAAATGCTTTGGAACGCAATATGACTGGCACCGAAATACATTTTGATTCTGAAAGTAGATTCCTTATAGCACCAAATTCGGTTAAAGCAATCGCTTTGGTGGGAAAATGCTGTCGTTATAAGGTGGATCTACTATATAATAGTGCCGGCCGGCGACAAACAGAGCAAATACTGATAAGACTGCTCCTCTCAGTGCAATACCTGATCATGGTATAAACCTCTTGAATAAGCATGCCTTTCCAAATGCGGTACTATTGGGTTGGAAGAGAAAAAAGTATGAAACAGGGCAACGGCTCGAAAATGTGTCGTAGAGTACTCGAACCCAATCGGACCTGAATAGACCCCGAAGGATAAAAAGCAAATAAATCAAAAGCAAAGGCAAATATCTATTTCAAGCTGGACGGTTGATGACGTGCGCTTTTACGTCATTTTAAACACTATTGCAGTCATACCAAGACGTTGGGAGGGTGATAATGAAAGATTTCCGGCTTCAACGCTAACCAACCCAGGGACCACTAGATCAGCAAGTCAGCGCTTAACAAACTGAGATAAGGAGCTCTCCCCAAGCTAAAAATATGCCCGTTGCAGAAACCGGTATGGTACGCAGACACCTGATGTATCTTCCCGATACGGTAGACCGTTGCACATTTAAACCCAGCTCTTTGCCAAGCAAACAATTTGCTTGGTTTGTGTATGGAAGCAGCTATCCAATATGTTTTTGATTGCGAATGGCTCGGAAAGTGCTCATAGACCCCTGCGAACAGCAACGACTGAGATCAGACCTGCGCAGTCTATTTGCATCAACAGTGTATTTCTCTATGAATATAAGTTGATTGTCGTTATTTCAAGTCAAATCACCAAGACGTTTGCTTTGCAACAGCGAAATCGCACATTCACGTGAAAGAGACTTTTCGAAATCATAGCTTGATAAAGTAGAAGTCAACTGTATATAATGAATAGTGAAGACCCCGCTCAGTCTGCACTGATCGATTGCTGTTCTCAGTTTTCGCCGTCATCACGTCTGCTGTTCTGACATGCAACGGGTACGCCGTCATGAGCTGCTTGCTGTTCGCACATGCAACTCTACGTTGCATGTGCGAACAGCAAGCAGTGATTACGGTAAAATCTACGACCAGCAAACGGTCAGCAGGGACTGAGCAGCGATTCTTATCAGATCTCGACTACAAGTAAAACTTACGTAATAGTCATCCTCTTGGAATCTTCCTCTGAGCGCATGTACAATGGTATTCTCGTCCAAGACCTCTAGTGTACTGAGGTCGTCCGGTTTCATAGCTTGATATCCACACTAGCCTACAAATAAAAACACCCTAAACATTTTGGTGATATCTATATTTCGCAGTCTTCTTGTTCCTTTTTTCTGAGTTTATGTTCTTTTTCTAGTCTTTATAAGAAGCAGTTATATGCACAAAAACGGTACTTGTTACATGTTAATCATACAACATGAACTGAACTATTCATATATTATGAGAAAATCCTTCATGCCACATGATGGTATAGTCAAGCTATTTTTGCTCTATATCCAGTTTGAAGAAACTTTAAAACAATCCAGTATAGTGAGTTTCACTTGCTTTGACTAAATGACAACAGAATGGTACGCTTCCAAACAGCTGCACTAATTTCACTAGCAGAATTTTTTTTTTTTTGTGTGTGTTTAATTTTAGAAATTTAGAGAGAGAAGTAAGATGTTCGCGTTTCCTCAAGTCGCAAAGTTAGTGTAAATTATTATATTATACCGTTGTCATAATTTGTCACAACTCTATTCATAGCATATCAGAAAAAAGACATATGACCCATCAATCAAACCCGCCCTGACATCACATCAACTCATCCATTTTATTTGAAACCAGCCAATTCATTGGCTCTCGCTTGTCATGTGACGAATTTCAACGAACCAGAAAAGCGAAAAGAAAATACGGATTTTATACAAATGGTACAAAAAGTCCAGAATAAATAATATTAATGGTCGTAAGTTGACATCAACTCCAACACTAATTATACCTGCATATTTGCGTTTAGTGTCCGTGTTTTCATGCCAAATTCGCTGAGTCCGGAAGATTCTTAGCGTTGCATTTGTTTGTATAATTGTCTGTGTACCATGTTTATTAACAAAATATTGTTTTGAAACTAGTGTCTTCATCTTGATGATGTAAAATAAGAAATGTCTTCAGTATGTTACATTAATTTAAGCTACTCAGTCCGAAAGAAGGAATCTGATCTTTGTCTGCACTTTTTACCTTTCGTTCTGTGAAACACGCCCTCAAATGATTTCAAACAGTAAAGAATACACGGAGCAAAATCAACAGGCTGGGGATTAAATAGTCTTACATAGTTGCCTATAGCCTATATCAAGTTGTTCGCAAAGGGTATTATACGTAAAGAACCATCTTTATAACGGGTCGAAGCTGGCTTCTTTTTTAATATGAGCCGCGACACGACAAAACCAACAAAGTGGTTGTGCGCCCAGCCTGGGCATCCGTTCAGTCTGACCAGAGTCTTCGCTGTCCGTATGAAGGTAGCTTAGACCCTTAGCTACTTTTTAAGCGCTTAGCAAAGAGTCTGATCAGACTGGGTGGATGCTCAGGCTGATCTAAGTCTCAGGCTGATCTAAGTCTGCGCTGGGCGCACAACCACATTGTTGGTTTTCTCGTGTCGTGGCTCAATAAATTCTGATGGAAGATCACTTTTCCATACTTTGTAACTTTACCCATGCAACGGGAGGTATACTAAAATTTGTTTAGATTAATAAGTATGTTTTCAGGGGAAGCATCTGTCCGATTTTCATTTTTGCCTCCTTTCTCAAACAGGGATAACTCCTAATGAAAAGAATTTACTCCTAGCATTTTCCCCCTTTAATTGTAGACTTCATTTTATCGCCCAATGAAGCAAATAGGAAGTCAAAAAAGTTGTTTCCCTTTGCAAAAATGGCAGAAAATATGGAAGTGGACCTATACGCCTTCAAACTGATAGCTGTGCAGCATCAGTTATACCAGTTAGAGCATGGTTCGTCTGCTTCTTCGGAGAGATAACGGCCTTTAACGAGTGCTTACAGGCGGACGAACTATGCTCTGTCTCACTTATATCTCGATACCAAGTGTAGACCTTGCATGTTACGGGTTAACTACATGTTGTTAGCTTTGCTTATCTGTATGTAATGTGGCTTTTGAATTTGAATTCATGCCAAAGCTTTGAGTATCTGGGGGGATCGTTCTCTGAGGGCTGTTAATACGCCGTGACTTAATCTGTTTCATTTATTTATACATGTATATCTTTTTATTTATATGTTACAATTACGGTTGTAACTGTCAGAGAGTGGCTTTTCCCCCTTTCCCCCCGGAAAAATGGCTATAGGAAGGTCGGCTATATGGTGGATTGTCCGGACGTCATAGAGTCACTTTCCCCCATACTCATTTTTCCCCCACCGGGAAATTGGCTATTAGTGAATTTGGTATGACTATTGGTATTTTGCAGAACGGAACGAAACAGAACGGAATGGAATGGAACAGAGACATTTTACGGAATTAATCGCATAAGAAATGTATAGGTATTTCAAGGGAGGTAATAAATGTGATTAATTCCAAAAAAATCGATATGCAAATTTAGCAACTATATTTTTGTAATGATCAATAATTACTAATTTAAGAAACGAACAGGATGTGATCTCTTCTCATCGCATATGTTTATATACGTACACATACGCATGCAAGCTACAGGAAGATTACGAACGAGTGCTTTGTCTAGTCATGTTTGATTTACTTGGGAGTTTATTACATTGAAAATCATAATCGGACGTGTGTCCCAATGGGAGTCGAGCCCACGACTCCTGCATAAAAGGCGAACACTAGTCCAGGCATTCCGCTGCGCGCACGCACAGATGAACGCTTGTACAAACACGAAATTATATAAATTTATCCACACAACCACGTACACTCATATCGGTTTTTGGCTAACATGGAAAAGCAAAATGCCTACCTGTTTTCCCAAAAACAAAAATAAGACAGACTGATGGATTCATGCATGCGGTTCTAGCATCTATTATCCATTGATATTTTATGGACAGATACTCATATTTCCGTTTCAGTTATGAACCTTACTATTATAATTGGAGAAGGAGCAAATTCCACTATGTAGCGTGTTTTCCTGCAATCATATTACCAGGGGGAAAATCCACTATGGAGGGGAAAACGGCTATGCAAAAACGCGTATAGTAGATTTTCCCCGGGGAAAATTGGCTATATAGTCATATTTCCGGGGGAAAATTCTACTATATAGCCATTTTTTCGGTGGAAAATTCTACTATGGAAAAATCATAGTCCTTTTTCCGGGGGAAAACTACTAGGGGGGAAAGCTACTCTCTGACAGTAACCAATGTTGCCGAATATCGCGACCAATATATATGATATGGCCTGATGAAAGGCTGAGCAGATAGTTAGCCATCTACTAAAGTTAATGTATCCTCATTTAATTAAACATTATTTCAGTATGAATACACGGATATATGTAATTAATTATACAGATTAAATGAAAGGAAAAAATCTGACCTTAGACACTCGGTGCTTTTGCTAGATATTTTCTTTTCTGTGTTTTGACGATTGTTTTCAGTCTACGAACCATTGGAAAACAAAATCTCTGAATGGTTTCAATAGCTTTTAAAGTTCAAGTGATTCGTCATTCTAACTTTAAACCTAACAGGATAGGTGAGACCCCGCGTTAACGTAACGTGAAGTGACGTAACGCTAACTGAAACTATAATTGAGCCGCGACGTGACAAAACCAACAATGTGGTCGTGCGTCCAGCGCGGACTCAGATCAGCCTGGGCATCCGCCCAGTCTGATCAGAGTCTTCACTTTCCGCATGAAGGTAGCTTAGTCCCTCAGCTACCCTTTAAGCGCTTAGCAAAGAGTCTGATGAGACTGGGTGAATGCCCAGGCTGATCTGAGTCTGCGCTGGGCGGACGACCACATTGTTGGTTTTCTCGTGTTGCGGCTCAATTAACATAGTGGTAGACGAGGAATGCTGTGGTTACCGTAAACGATCTAAAATTTGGACACCTTAAATAATTACCGTAGTTGTCCTAAAATCTAAGCGTTCGGTTTTACAATGCAGTAATGCGTGGATAAAATAAATGTAGCAAACAGTGCAGACCCTGATCAGACTGCTCCTTTGGGAGCAGTCCTATCTGGGTCTGCACTGTTTGCTCAGACCTGTCTGTCCGAAAACTTTAAATTCTAACGTTAGATTTACACTTGGCTGATTTCAAGCGTTAAAATGCAATGTTATAACATGGTACTGATTTTCATTTATGTGACCACTACTTTATTTACATATTTACAATTTATAAAAAGCAGTGTTTTGGTGAATAACTTACAAACACGGCGGTGAACGAAATTTTACAGCAAAGATCCTAGGTTTCAGCATACCTATAGTGACATCGAAAGAAACAATAAATGTACAAGCGCAACCCTGATTCGTAAAACTAAATACTTGTATTGTAAAATGAATGTTTATCAGCAGATGGACAGAATATTGCTCGGACCTATAAAACCATGAGAGATATGGTGACAATACAGTTCTGCACTGCACTCAGCACCCAAAAGAAGATTTACAACCGATCCTTCGTGGGGAAGTTGAGATTGCAGTAGCTGCACTGAAAAGGGGAAATACCGCTGGTGTTGATAATATACCAGCAGAACTTGTTCTAGCAGGTGGGAAGACTATGATTGACGTTTTGACTAAGATCTGTAACAAGATCTGGAGACCTGCAGAATGGACAATTACGTGCACTCAGTTGCTGATTATTACACTCCCTAAAAAGGGCAACCTACAGCTGTGCTAGAATTAAAGAACCATTACCATCATCAGTCATCCGAGTAAAGCCATGCTGAAAGTCATCTTGAACAGGCTCAAACCCCAAACTGAAGAGGCTATCGATGAAGAACAGGTTGGATTCAGAGCTGGAAGAAACACAATAGAGCAGATCTTCAGCCTCAGAATCCTGTGTGAAAAGTTCCTTCAACATCAGCAGAATATGTACCATGTCTTCATAAATTTCAAAAAAGCATGTGACAGGGAATGGCATGCAGCCTTATGGGCCACCATGCGGAAGTACAATACCAGTGCAAATCTAGTTCGCGCCACTGAGCACCTCTATAACAAGGCTATAAGTGCAGTTCAGATGAGTGGCAGCACAGGAGAATGGTTCAAAACAACAGTTGGAGTTAGGCAAGGATGCATTTTTTCACCCACCCTCTTTAACATTTTTTTCGAAAGGATCGTGTCTGATGCTCCGGAAGAACATGCTGGAAAGTTAGCAGAGGGAGCCGAATTATAACCAATCTGTGCTTTGCCAAAGACATTGACGCTGAGGAAGAGCAGATACTAGAAGCCCTAGAGGAAAGTCTCGACAAACCCTGCCCAAAATATACAATGGAGATCAGTGCTGAAAACAAGTTAATGACAAACACCTCCAGCGGCATTCATAGGGGGATCACGGTTCAAGGACAGAAGCTTGGAACAGTTACAAGCTTCTAGTACCTTAGAGCAATTGTCTCAGATGACGGCTCCAAACCGAAGGTTCTCTGCAGCTCTGACAAAACTGAAGCAAATTATGAAAGATACCAACATAGCACTTTGATAAAAATCCCGGGCCTTGACAGCAGAGTTAGAGAAAAGAATGCAGGCCTTTGGGATGAGATGCTACCGAAGGTTACTGAACATTTCGTACAAGGACCATGTAAACAATGAAGAGGTTCGCATAAAAGATCCAAGCAGCCATTGGAGGATATCACGAACTCCTGGCCTTGGTCAAGAAACGAAAAGTTGAGTGGTTTGGCCACGTCTCAATGTCTTCTGGTTCAGCAAAGACAATAGTGCAGGGCACAGTGAAATAAAAAAGAAATAGAAGTAGACAAATGAAGAGGTGGAAAGACAATATTAAGGAGTGGACAGGGACGGATTTCGCTAGCTCAGCTAGGAAAGCTGAAGACAGGACTATGTGGAAAGGGATTGTTGTAGAGTCATCTGTGGTGCCCCAACCACCTCATAAGGTTTTGGGATAGACGAGACTGGGATGTTATACATGTTAGTGGGATGGCTGGATGACTTGTGATCTTACGACCTTTCTTCAACAGTGGTTCAGTCTTATCAGGACGCCGGGTGGGTGATAAAGAAAGGCTTTGTGAAATGGAATTCCATTTACGGTTGGAAAGATTTCCGCCTCCAGCAGGGCTCGAAGGCGGTACCGCTAGGCTTATCCTTTAGCCACGGGACTCCGATACATATCAGTGTATACTGTATGTCTAGCACAGGAACTTCGAGGGGAAAAACTTGATAATCTGATTTTGTAATATGTATGAAAAACACAAAACGCATTTGGGCAATCGCATTGGAAATCTGGCAAAACGTTTCAGTTGTTTTTTCTTTATGATAAAATCCATATCAGGTGCGTTATTTTCGTCTTGAAAGACTGCTATGAATAAAATTGAATTAGATTTCTTATTATTAGCCTAAAACGGACAAGATTGCAATCAACTGCTAATTCGAGAATACTTTGCATAGACAAGCATTTAATTTGGAATAACGTAATAGATCAAACATATCTAATTGCCTGCATACGTATGTACGTATACAGGCAATTAAATATGTTTGATCTAATACGTTTTTTCCATACCTCGTATATGGAAGCGACCTATAATTATTAAGTAGCAATATTCTCAAAGAATGTATTCATTCGCTATGAAATTATGCAGCATTAATGTCTCCATGATGTATTGATATCAAACAATGTCTGAAGTATTTTCAGAAGTATGTCTCAAGTATTTTAACATCTGGACCGGAATGATTTTAACATAAATGGCAACGCTAACTCTGCCATTTTCAACCTCTCTTCTTAAAGGGGATCATTCATTTTTTTTTTAAATGACATCTTGTCAGAGGTAAGAAACCAGGAAGTCAAAAAAGTTGTCTCCTTTTGACGAACATGAAATTGTGCCCGCTAACCTTTATGCTATAAAAACTACTGCGGTCGACTTCAATTAAGGGAAACAGAACTACGCGTATTTCCGAAATGCGTACAGCATGTTTCCTACAAATAAAAATCTTAAAGAGTTCCTTCAGGAGCAGAGCAGACATTCAAAAGAAGGGACATGGGCCATACTTCGAAGTTTCGGATATTCAAGCCTCATCAGTGACCCTCACAATATCTGGTTACGAAAGCCAGAGAAAAGCATGCTGTAATTTCTTGATTTTAATAAGGCATTCAATTCAAAGACTGATTAGTATCAAAAGGATCCATATGGTTAAAAGCGCTGATTTAGAATAAAAGTCTAAACCAATCAAGAATTTCTGATTTCTCAGAATATATCCTCTGATCTAGAAGGACAAAAATAAAATATAACCTGCACTACGGATGAAAGTCGCCATTGTCGTTGGATTGAATTGCAATGGCACCTACGATAAAAAGCTTTGTAACAATGGGCCAAGGACACTATCACAAAAGGAAGCAACTCTACAACCAGCCCAAAATGTATACTATAGACCATTTTGGTCATTTTAGTCTATTAAAAAGAGTGTGTCTCTGCAGCGGTTGCTATGTGGCGTGTGAAATTTTACACTCACATTACTGCTCATGAATAGACTGAAAACTGAATGTTATTTTCGTTTCTTTAGGCTTATTTGGATTCGGTGTATACCATCCTACGTCCAAAATATCGTATTTTTTTTCTGTTTGTACTGTGTTTTGCTGATTCGGTGTATACCATCCTACGTCCAAAATATCGTATTTTTTCTGTTTGTACTGTGTTTTGCTGAATGTACAGTACAATAAGATGGTGACATAGAACTCTAGATTTTACGATAAAATGGCGTAAGAGGTATTGTACTACACGGTCAGGGAAAGCAACCGCCTGCCATTTTATTATACTATAATAGACCGGAAAGCAATTTTGTAATGTAATAGTGGTTGGATCAGCAGGAAACTAGGAAAAAATAGGTTTTGTTTTAAGGTCTTTCATTAACCTAAATTATGCAAGATTTTATCTTGCATAATTTAGATTCATCAAAGGCATAAACAACCATAAAATGTTGTGACAATAAACAAGGATAAAATTAAGATAAAAGAAGGATTTCAAAATATACCAATTAATTATTCAATGTTATGTCATTTTCATCATTTTGATAAGTCCAAGGACACACTTTTTAAAGGATGTTATAATTTGAATTAATCCAAGGACTGATTATAAAATAAAGTAAGTATATTTCACATGTATTTAGTGTACTGTGCATTCAAACTAGTGTCCATCATTATTTGAATCAGCTTCAGATAAGGTTTTTTTTTTTGTTATCAGTCTTTTTCAATTAAAATATATACGACAACCCCCATGAAGAAATCAGGATTCCAAAGCCATTTCAATTTCATAAGACTTTCTTAGATCTAACAATTTAATAAGGTACTACCCCAAACCTGGAGAAGTCGTTTGAAAACGTTTACGGACGACCACACAGACAAAGGAACCTGCACTTCCTATAAACTTTTTCCACAGCCTTCAGCTCAGGTGACCAAAACAAATTATTTTAACCACTGAAATACAAACGTACATTTTTCATTTACTCTTAGTTTTAGGGGAATAATACCATATTCCACTGCTTCAACAGTACGCACGTGTCTAATACAAAGCAAGCATTTTTCACGAATCTGGTTGGCTGTTTTGGGTTTAACAGCTCTTTGAAACAGTACGCGCCGCGTATTTCAGTCTGTATCGAGCTGTCTCCCAGAGAGAGGGAGAAAAAAAGGGGAAAGAAAAGAGAAATGACAGGCGAGAGAGAAAAAAAGCCTTACAACCCCACCCGCACCTACTGCACGCACAGTAGGTCCTTGTCCTAATTTTCACGTAACTGACACTCAGATATGTCATGGGACTTATAGCTATTATCCGATGTTGGGTAAAGATGGCGAATAAAGCTTGAACCGATAGCTGCCAAACTTATTCTAACAAAATTTATCAGCTTTTAGCTCGATATAGAAATGCGTCAGATGGTGCGGAAAGTGTCGACTGTTTCCGACAATGGGTGTATTCGACTGGGCGTTTCGTGCTTCACGCGTGAAGCATGCTTTTCTATAGAAAAAAGCGTTTCAGGCTCAGAATTGTGAATCACTGGGTGTTTTGTGTTTCACATTTCTTAGCGTGGAGCACTTTTTCTAAAGAGAAAGTGGTCCACGCTCAGAATCTTGAAGCACAAAACGCCCAGTTGAATACGCCCACTACTGGTGTTATTGAAGTGTGTGTGTGGTGGGGTGGGGGCTTCACTAAAGTCTCCAATTGTGACAAAGGCATAGAAATACCTGGTGAGAGCTTTATTTTTGTTTTATATTGTATATGAGCCACGACACGAGAAAACCAACAAAGTGGTTGTGCGCCCAGCGCAGACTCAGATCAGCCTGGCCATCCGCCCAGTCTGATCAGACTCTTTGCTGTTCGCATGAAGGTAGCTTAAACCCTTAGCTACCTTTTAAGCGCTTAGCGAAGAGTCTTATCAGACTGGGCGGATGCCCAGGTTGATCTGAGTCTGCGCTGGGCGCACAACCACATTGTTGGTTTTCTCGTGTCGCGGCTCAATCATGATTGTGACAGATTGGAGAAAATCAAATGATTTATAGACCGTTTCAACAACAGATACTGTGTAAATGTCACTCTTTTACTGTTTAATTGACCTTGCATTTATCACCATTTGAATTATGTTCAGTGTTTTAAAGAACAACGTATCCCTAGACTTGATTAATTAGTACCAAGTTTTCCGCACTTGGTTGCAGTTACTGGTAAAACAATACTATTCGAAGCTTTTTATGATAAATGCCAGTTGATATTTCAGAAAGTAATATCAATATTTTTTACCCACACGTTTTACATATGAGCAGGGACAGCAAATTCAGCATATTTATAACACGTGTCCGGAGTCATACCTTCATACCTCGCGAAGAGAATAAAAAATGGAGCATGTATGGTTATATTCGCTGTATATATTAGATAATGAATATGCCTTGCAAATTATTATGTGGATCCGGCATTTGCAACCAATACAAATAGTAATAATAATAATCAATGAGAGTGACGAAGTAGACATTTCAGGGGGTGGTAGTCGGGCGATGGTGCTGGTTAGGGTCAAGTCAGGTAAATTCGGACAGCAGGTTAGCTCGGACATACCATTGCAAACAGTGAAAATCCAGATGATACATGTAATGAGCCGTCTCATCAGGATTTTCACTGTTTGCCCAGTTATTTTTGTTTTAATTCCACACAACTTACATATAAAGGAAACAAAGTCACTGTTCGAATTTACCTGCTGTCCGAATTTAGCTGACTTGACCCTATAACTTCTAGTGCCGGGACGTCCTACTTATTTGAATAATAGTAGGACAAAGGCCTACTGTGCTTGCAGTAGGTGCGGGTAGGGCGCAGTAGGTGCGGTTGGGGCTGTTGGATATTTTTTCTATCGTTTATCATTTGTGTTTTCTTTCTCCCCCTCTTGGAGACGGCCCAATAGAGACTGAAGGGCCGTTAAAACCAAAACAACCAACTAACTAGGGGGTGGTCGGGTGGTGCGATGTTGCTGTTTATAACTTCCAGTGCCGTCCGGGGGCTTCCTACTAATTCGGAACACAGTAGGGCAAAGGCCTACTGTGTTTGCAGTAAGTGCGGGTGGGGTTTATTTTTTTGACATTTTTTCTCTCGTCTTTAATGCCTCTTTTCTTTCTCCCTCTCTCTGGGAGATGGCCCGATATTAGACTGAAATACTGCGTAACGTACGACTTATTTTGCATACAATCCCACTGTGCCATGAGTCTCTCACTTTACCTGGTCTTAGCCAGTGTTTGCATTATATACTGGAACTTCTGAAGAAAAATATCTAACTAAACATAAAGCATACAGTCCTTCTATTGATAATAGACCTGTCCAACTGCGAGATACAAAATGCAGAACATTTTACTAGGTATTAATGGGTGCATAGCCCGCTTTAAGGTGGGTTTATACGGCGACACATCTTACAGGACACATGTATCATGCAACAAGTGTCACCGTGTAAACACCCCAAAATTATATAATTTTGGGGTGTTTACACGGTGACACTTGTTGCATGATACATGTGTCCTGCAACATGTGTCGCCGTGTTAACCCACTTTTAGGTTTAACTGGATTGGTAGAATTGTCATTGTAATGCATTTGACAATAGACATTTTAACGTAGATACTCGTAGCTATAAAAATAAAAAGAGGAAAAGAAAATTTCTACATAAGTAAAACTATGAGAACACGTCTTGTCAAGAAAAATTCTTCAACCTTATTAATGACGGTATAAAAATTTAGCGTTCTATCAAGATATTTCCGCACCCTTCATTGTTCTCTCTTAATATAATTGAGCCGCGACACGAGAAAACCAACAAAGCGGTTGTGCGCCCATCTCAGACTCAGATCAGCCTGGGCATCCGCCAATTCCAAGCAGACTCTTCACTACCGCCATGCGGACAGCAAAGACTCTGATTAGACTGGGCAGATGCCCAGGCTGATCTGAGTGCGCTGGGCGCTCAACCAATTTGTTGGTTTTCTCGTGTCGCGGCTCATATTTTGAAAATTAGGGCAACAATATGAGCTACTCTGTCAAAATCAGCCATTTTAAAAGCACTGAGCGGAACATGTTAACTTTTGTTTGACACGTGACATTGTTTTCTGACAGATTCGGTAATATAGTTGTGAAAGGATTTAACAATTAAACCACAAATGTTTAGAGCCTTTTTATGTATATCAACGAATAGTTGGTTGGTTGGTTGTTTTGGATTAAACGGCTCTTTGAGACAATATTTCAGTCTATATCGAGCATTCTCCCAGAGAGATGGAGAAAGAAAAGACGAAAAGAGATATGATAAGGGAGAAAAAAGTCAAACCACCCCACCCGCATCGTTACTGCAAGCACAGTGGGCCATTGTCCTACTGTTATCCAAATTAGTAGGACGCTCCGGCACTGAGGGTTAGCCAGCACCATCTCTCGACCACGACCACCCCCTCAACGAACTTTTAAGATTGGGATTTTGCTATAATGAAAAAAACAAGTGTATTGAGTAATTTGAGCCGTGACACGAGAAAACCAACAAAGTGGTCGTGTGCCCGGCGCAGACTCAGATCAGCCTGGGCATCCACCTAGTCTGATCAGACTCTTTGCTAAGTGCTTAAAGGGTAGCGTAGGGTCTAAGCTTTCTCCATGCGGTCAGCAAAGATTCTGATCTGACTGGGCGGATGCCCAGGCTGATCTGAGTCTGCGCTGGGCGCATAACCACTTTGTTGGTTTATCTCGTGTCGCGGCTCATTTGTTAAAGACATTGAACAGATACCATTTGCCTGAAACCACTTCTGATAACTGAGCAATTCTATTCCTACTTGGAAATAAAAAAATAAGTTCCTGCATCTAGTTTGATAAAATTTAACAGCGGTGTTTGATTCTGTTTTATTCAAATCATATATGTATGCACAATTTTGCTTCGAAGCAAAAGAGGTTGTTGAGTAATCTCCAAACCCTGAAGAGGCGAAACCATAACTTCTGTTCTATCCACTTTCAAGAGTTTTGTGATAAAACCACCACAAGTGTATCTTCAACAAACCTTAAATTTCGGATTAATATTTTACATACGCATACGTCGGTTAGTATTATTTACGGAAGCCTAAATTTGACATTGTGTTTTGTGTAACAACAAAACACAATGTCACGTATAGCCTTCCGTAATTATTATATTTTGATAATTCATTTGCAAAGTCCTAAAATTTTCATTTCCGTGTTGAAATGGAATGGCGCGTTCACCAGGTGCGTGAAACACCCAAATTTCTTGTAAAGAGTAAAAAGCCGGGTCTACAACGATGATAAAGTACATGAGTAGGGTCAAGTCAGGTAAATTCGGACAGCAGATTAATTCGACCAGCGACATTATTTCCTTTTTATGTCAGTTGTTTGGAATTAATACAAAATTAACTGGGCAAACAGTGAAAATCCCAATGAGACGGCTCATTATGAGCCGTCTCATTGGGATTTTCACTGTTTCCAATGTTATGTCCGCATTTACCCGCTGTCCGCAATAAGCCGACTCGACGCTAGCCAATGACCAAGAACGGACACAATCGGATATCATATCCTGCTTTAAACACCAATGGGAAGGGAAAAAAGGACGTCATTCAAAGCAAAACGAGACGAGCGAAACGCCGAGATATCGTCCCCTTTCAGGCTACTCAAATAATGCACACAAAAGAGACTACTACTAGAAAGACAACAAATAAAGCCAATTACAGTAAACCACCACAGAAGCATCGCTTTGAACGGTCAGAGATAAAATACTGGGAGGAGAGGCGGTATATGTTTTTTTTTTTTTTGGTGGGGGGGGAGGGTTGCTAGGGGGCTTAAATCCATTATATGTGCGCACAAGGATGGTATATTAAGTTAAATGCTAATGACGGTATCCAGGAAATACGAGAGTCACAGATCACTGCCTCTCAGGAGGAAGCGTAAACAAATCATTAAGGTGACTAGGTCAACTTTCTGGGGAAGCACAACGCTTTCGATTTCTTTTTCACCTCCGTTCTCTACGGGATTTCAACTTTTAAAAGAAGGATTTTGCGTCTCTAGAAGCAAGTTCTTACATTTAAGAGTAGAACCCTATTTGGAAGGCTATCCACACTTAGGAAATCAAACAAATACTGTCTCCCTTTGTAAAAAATGGCGAATGAAAAACGTCGGTGTGCCTTTACACCTTAAGACGATACAATACATAAGACACAGAAATCCGTTAGGTAAAGAAGCAGGGCTTACACATTTTTTTCGCTGCTACTAGCGGACTGGTAATAGCGATTTAAACGTAAAATGGCTATAACCAGTCGACTTGTATACTAGCTTTTTCCCCAGAAAAAAATAGTCCAGTCTAAGTTTAATCTATCCTATAACATTGCGATGTCCTTGGGGCACCACAGATGACTTCACAAAAATTCCATTCCACTTAGACCTAGTCTTCACTGTGCCCCGCAGAATTGTCTTTGCTAAGCCACAAGACCTGAAGACGTAGTCAAAACACCTCACTTTCCGTTTCTTGACCGGGGTCAGGAGTTTTTCATATTCTCCAATAGCAGCTTGGATCTTTCTGCAAACACCCTCATCAGTTACATAGTCCTTGTACGAGATGTTCAGTAATATTTGGTACATGTAGCATCTCATCTCAAAGGCCTGCGCTCTTTTCTCCAACTCTGCTGTCAAGGTCCATGACTCACAGGCATACAGAAATACAGATATGACAATGAAGGCATCAGTTTCACCTTTGATCCAAGAGATGTGTTGTTATCTCTCCATGCTGGCTTCAGCTTTGTCAGAGCTGCAATGGCTTGTGCAATCCTTGAGAGAATCTTAGGTTTTAAGCTTTCATCGTAGACGATTTCTCCAAAATACTTTAAACTGGTAACCGTTCCAAGCCTCTGTCCTTTAACCTTGATCTCCCTCTGGATGCCATTGGCGCTGTTTGTCATTTTTGGTTTTCTCAGCACTTATCTCCATTTTATATCTTGTGCAGGTTTGACGCGACTTTCAACTGGGGATTCTAGCTCCTGTCCTGCCTCAGCAAGAGCGTCAGATTTATCAGCAAACAACAACAACCACAGCCATAACAATAGCGCAACAAACAAACCGGACATAATGTAAAATAAAAGCATCGTAAACGACTGCGTAATACCCCGCCACTGCAAACCTTTCATAGCTTTTTTTTTCATGATTAGTAGGGATTTTTTTCACAGTTTTATACATGTATATATGCCCGTGGCAGGGGCAAATGACCCTGCTGGACTAAGTTCTAGTTGTAAAATAAAGCTAATGTTTCTCATATCATTGCTGTGAAATTTCATAAAGATATATCAAAACTCAGATTTTATATGGATTTTTTTCATGATTTTATACTTGTATATAGCCCTGTGCCAGGGGCAGTTAACCCCTGGGGACAAAATTTTGATCATGGCAGAAAGCTTTTATTGTTTCGATAAGCTATAGCAAGTTTCACGAAAATCACTTTCAACCCTGATTTTATACAGAATTTTTCATGATTTTATACATGTATATAGCCGGACGGACAGACACACGGACAGCCAGCGGGAAAACATAATACCCCGTCACTAACGTGTGGCGGGGTATAACAACGGCAGCCAGTTGCCACAAAGCCATAAAAAGAACGAACATCCATTCTCAGGACGGCTGGGATGAAATCTTATGTCAGTGTCAACGGGAAGATAACCCACAAACATTAACTTCTCTCTTTACAGGCGAATACTTCTACTTGTTATTTCATGCCGTAAATTCAACAGAATCATGATTTGTGTTAATACGTTAGTCATTTATAGCAGCTTTACCTTCGTTAGGATGGGAAAAGCTATCCAATAATTTACATTCTATTGCTTTGTCTAAAAGTTCCAGAAAACCAGGCAGATGCATGCTATATTTATTATATACCGGTAGTGTATCATAAACCTAACTACCTGTGGTCGATTCTGACTTGCGACTTAAAGGACACTTTTTATTTGCATTTTATATCGACAACAAACAGGTCATTATACAGTTTTGACTTGTCTGTTGCTTTTGACGTCACAAGAAGGTGGCAAAAACACGCGGAACTTGATTCTTGTAGTTTTACCATATTTTCGTGTGACCACGTAAACAGAAAAACAATGGAGTCTGGCTAAAAGCTCGCTCAGCATTTGTTAAAGCCCTTCCTTGTTTGATATAGGGGACATAATAATGTTAAATGCCTATAAACATGTCCTCAAAATCTCACAATTTTATATTTTCAGTCTGAAAACTTAAATGTATGATGGTGTTTTATAAACTCTCATTAGAATACGTCACAATGTCTTTCCGTCATACTGACGACAAGCCATGCAAGTGGCCTTTCAGGTAAATGGATACACTTTCAGGGGAAGCACCTCTACAATTTCATTTTGTCTCCTTTTCTAGCAAGTTCAACTACCTATGGAGCAAAGTCTTTCTTTTCAGAGCAGGGGCCGTATTCATAAAACGACTTAAGTGGTTGCTATGCTGTTGCTAAGGCTGAATTTCTAAGAAGGAGATTCCCTACAACTATGAAATTTGCTCTGGAGGAACAGTCTTTGTAAGACTGTTCCTCCAGACCAAATTTCATAGTTGTAGGGAATCTCCTTTATAGATATTTAGCCTTAGCAACCGCATAGCAACGACTTAAGTGGCTTTATGAATACGGCCCCAGGCTCCCGATTTGGAAAGGCTTTTTCTTCCAGTCATTTAAACCGAGTCACAAAAGTTATTCCCCTTTTTGATAAATCACGGGGGAAAAACATGAACGTTTTTCTAGAAATCATAATTTGCAAACGGACTTGTTCAAAAAGCAGTACAAATTGTAGGGCAAGGAGCAAAATAAGCCCAGTGATATATTTTGTTCAATAAGAATAAAAGTAAATAAGTTCAATAAGAATAAAGGTAAAAGTCAGTTCAGTTGGTTCAAACAGAATTTGCATCTGAAGTCAAATACGTGCAGTCACTCAATTTCACAGCAATGCAAACCACCTACATGCTGTAGTCGTAAAATCATCTTAAAATATCATCCAACACTGGAATGATTGTTAGTTTTTTTCACGGAAGAAAAATAATTGTCACTTGGTGATACAATAAAGAGATCTGACAGACGTGTGGTATTAGGACACTGTATTTGAGCTGCGACACGAGAAAGCAAACAAAGCGGTTGTGCGCCCAGTGCAGACTCAGATTAGCCTAGGCATCCGCCCATTATGATAAAATTCTTCGCTAACCGCTTAAAGGGTAGTTAAGGGCCGAAGCTACCACCATGCGGACAGCGAAGACTCTAATTAGACTGGGTGGATGCCCAGGCTGATCTGAGTCAGCGCTAGGCGCATAACCACTTTGTTGGTTTTCTCGTGTCGCGGCTCATTTGATGTGTTTTGCCTCTGCAGTTCAGTCGCGGTTTCTTAAGTTCAGTACATGTGTTTTATATGCATTTTATAAGGTCTTTATGACTTATTTGTGTCCTAAATATTACCATGCTTTCCTTGAATAATGTGGCAGGTGGGCCAGAACAGAAATGTTGACCATGATCTGATCCTGCTCCAATACGCATACACTGAACACCATTCGCCATGTTTTTTTACAGATCTCCTAGAGCGATTTTTAATTAAAGTTTTGCAAAATTACAATAGGTGAATAAGGTTTGCCATTGATAAGGAGAATTAAAATAATCACTGTTAGACTTAATATCATATTTTTTTCTGATTAAGCACAATTCCACTGTCTGGATCGAGATCCGGAACAAAATGATAAAAAAACACCAAAGATGGTCGACCGGTTTACACACGCTAGGTAGGTGCTTCGTTTTTTTTTTTTCAAATTTTCTCATTATATATCGTATGCGCGAGTCAAACGAGCCATATCAGAGAACGAAGAATACATTTCTCCATATAAAACAGGCAGTGATATGGCAAAAAATATACACTTTCGCTTAGATCGGAATATTTTCAAGTATTGTTATTGTTCAGTTTTAATTTTAAGTGGTGACCCAAATACTTTCTTGACTTTCCTATGAAACGTCATTTATATTTTCTTATTATTTTAATGAAATACGATGCCCAATTCAATTCAGTCTCAGACCCTGAAAACTATGTTTAAATCTCTTGGCTGTTTTTTTTAATATTCATTTTTATTAGCCGTGTAATTTGCATTTGTCACCGGAACATACCTGCTAGTTCAACACAAATTATGTCTTTGTATGTAGCGAGTATGTTCCGGTGCAATGCAAATTACACGGCTAATAAAAATGAATATTTCTCAAAATCCAGCCAAGAGATTTAAACACGGTTTTCAGGGACGTGGACCAAATTGAATTGGCCATCGTATTTTATAAAACTAACGAGAAATATAGACGACTTTTCATAGGAAAGTTAAGGAAATATTTGGGCCACTACTAAAAACTAAAACTGAACAATAACAGACTTGAAAATATGCCGATACAAGTAAATGTATATATTTTTCGCCACATCACGGCCTGTTTTATTGTGGAGAAATGTATTCTTCGTTCCCTGATATGGCACGTTTGACTGATGCGTACGATATAAAGTCAGAAAATTTAAAAACGAAGCACCTACCTAGCGTGTGTAAACCTTCCACCATCTTTGGTGTTCTGTTCCGTTTCCGGAAAAAGATGCTCCGGAAATCGATCCAGACAGTGAATTCACGAATTTATTTATTTCACAAATTATCATTGGTCTACAAAACCAACGATCAATTGTACAAAATCTGAATTTAGATAAGCATTACTTTTTACATTTAGATAAGTTGTGTTATCATTTAAAAAAAAAAGAAAGCCAGTCATGCACATGCATTTACATGTAAAATACAGACAAAATCATAACAAAAAAGTCCCTATACATTTGTACATGTACTTCTTTATTCCTATATATAACATTCTAAGCGAAGAAATACAAGGATTCCTATCCATATAAACATCCTTATCCTAGTTCTCTACGACGATTTGTTTCCTCTAGGGAAATAAGTCTCTGTGAATTGGTTACCTTTACCATAATAATCAGGGATTAATTATTAATGTACGACCGGGTACCGGCTTTAAGAACTATTCCTAAGTTTTATCTTCAACTGCAGTTGTAGCTATTTAACATCGTCGGAGTCGTCTTTTATGATCTTGGGAAAACAACAGACGCTGAATTACAAAATGCCAACTCTATAGACAAAGTTCGGCGTGTGTTTCTGGCATGTGAAAATGAATGATTTTTAGGAATGTATTTGTCAGTTGTATGTGGGATTGCATCCAGCTCATAGCAGGCTTTCTTAGCGCCTTGGATCGTGTCGAGACCAACATCAGAAAGCCAGCTGAAATCTATTAAGCCAAATCTATATAGTAGGCTGCGGCAGTGCTGAAAGTTCCAAGACGTCTTCTCCAACGCTGAAACTATTACATTTTCAGCAACTGAAGACTCTACTTACAGTTCTAATTTTGTGATCACCCGAGACAAGAATGAAAATGTTTTACGCTTAAACATCTGGGCCAGGTTCCTATTACATGCAGTATTTACCTAGCCATGATTTCTTTCAAATCTTTTTTTCAAGTACCATGCTATCTTTCACAGAGATGAACAAGAACACAAACGTTATTAACAAACACAATGAGAAGCCTAAGAAAATGACTCTGAAGTGTTTCTTGATATGAGCCGCGACACGAGAAAACCAACAATGTGGTTCTGCGCCCTGCACAGACTCAGATCAGCCTGGGCATCCTCCCAGTCTGATCAAAGTCTTCGCATAGCGCTTACAGGGTAGTTGAGGGTCTAAGCTATCTCCATGCGACAACGAAGACTCTGATCAGACTGGGCGGATGCCCAGGCTGATTTGAGTCTACGCTGGCCGCACAACCACATTGTTGGTTTTCTCGTGTCGTGGCTCATATACTGTTGAGAGAAACACCAGTGGATTCATCCACCATTACTGGATGACATTGTTCTTGTGAAATGGTCCAGAAGGACTATAAAGCTACATGACAATATTTTCATACATAGAAATTATCTAGAATTGCGACATGAACATATCTACAGAAACAATCTTATAGTTTTTTGCCAGCAATATATTTGAACTAATAAAGGTACATTGCATTGTTCAGACCATACGAAGAACATTTCTATGAAGTCAAGAACCAAGCGAACACCTATCATTGTCATTTGAAATCCTACTTAAAAGCATATGCGAGATGCGCATTTTAAGGTCAGCTAAGCGCTGAAACAAAGCTGAGAATAGGCTTAGTTTAATCACACCATGCACATTTCTGCTATTATAATGTATCTACCGTTATAAAATTTAGTGCGAGAGATGCGCATTTCCGCATATGATTTCTTCAGTATCGCTTAAGCCAAAGAGTCTGAAACGAGATAATTGGCAGGTCTCGGTAGTCAAAGAATATCCCCTTTCGAGCCACACTTGCTGGCGTAATCCACGAGACATAGCAACAGCAGACATCAGCTAAGAGACACTTACTTATACGTATTCACTCGTGAGCACAGACTTTCTCACTAAGCAATACAAGGTGAGTGAGTGAGTGAACTCGGGTTTAACATCTTCACAAATTCACATAACTCACGAAGACGAAACCTTGGTTTAAAGTCAAATCCGAAAGGGCGGAGAAGTGTGTGTGTGTGTGGGGGGGGGGGGGGGGGGTCGAACCTGCTACCCCTGGATTGATAGTCTAGCGAATTATTCACTATACTACAGTCGTGTTTGTTTGTTTTTTCAGTAATAGGACCTTAAATGTTAAAAGCATTTGTCCTGACTAAAATATGCATATGTGGACTAGCCGGCCGAGGCACAGGAAGCTGCACTTGCCCCAAAAAGATGGTGTTCATCCAAAGAAGCTTGATGAGAAGTTGAAATGGGTTAGGGCTATTTTAATGCTCTATCAAAATAAACAAGATCACAAATAAATTTTCATTTTATCGTCAACTTTGTAACTGTTTCATCAACTTAATTAATTATAAAAATTGTGTGTCAGCAATATACGTATTATTTTTCAACTCTTTGTACTCATTCTTCCTTTAATTCCTCTTCTGCTTATCTGCTCTTTATTTTCTCGTGTCTTTCTTTGTTTATCCGAAAGTACTAGTATTTGAAATTTCTAAAAGACATGATTTTTATATGGATATTTTCGGCATGCTAAATGAACTAATGTCTAAAGGTCTTATGCAGAGTTGTCAGGTCATTTGCAATTCAGATAGGTATTATTGCATGTTTTGTCGTAAGTCCTATTTCGGTGCAAACACATCTGCACTTTCAAGTGCCAACACTCAATATCTAACTAGTTCCTACCTTCAAAGTGAAACTAGTAAATCCTTCGCTGGGCAGTTAATCTGAAGTAACAGCCAAAGCCATTCCAATAAAGGTACGCGCACGGCGTTTCTCCTATCAACTTGCCCACATAGATCCAAACACTCTACAGCCCTAGGCTGCACTGAAAGCTAACAATACTACCTGTAGGTATATTATATTATTCAATGGTCATGCTTCGATAGGACGGTAAAACAATGCTAATTTAAATTGGGCTGATGCAAATTAAGTGTTACGGTTTACTTGAGATATTCGGCGTACATTTTTAATTAACCAAATATTATTTTTCTTAACCACATAAAATAGCTAAGTGTAGTGACAATGTTGATTTCTAAAACAAAAAGTGGTAATATACCATAACAAAGTTTCCTAGGAACTGCTAAATACCGTAAAATTTAAGTATTAGGACAGATAGGGCAGGGCACGTGCAGACCAGGATCCGATCAGGGTCTACACTGTTTGCCATACCATCTGCATCTCTCGGACAGATTACTTCATCGTTGATAATCACTTAGGATATTGTCTGTTGAATCTGAAGCGATCTCCCGTGAACACGGCGCTTCATAGAATTCCAGTGCCGCCGTCTTGTTTTAAAGAAAAGACCAAGCAGGCATTTGTCGATTGTGATCAGAGCATACCTTCAACAGGGTAATATTAATTTGCTTACATGCGCTTTTGCCTGACCAGGTACTATACAAAGTGGATGTCGACCGAAAATTCGGTTGCAATCGTTACCAACAACAGTAAATGTTACTATTGTTAATTACTGTCGACTGAGCTTATACTGCAGTCGATTGTCTCGGTCGACAGCAACTTTTGCATGCATGGTATTTGACTGGCTCGGTCGACAGTACATGTAGGGATATTGGTATTATTCTCGTCACGAGGTTATTGATTTAAAGATTGACCGGGCATGGCAAAAATGGCAACGTCACTGTCAAAATGGCTCAGTCTACCTAAAAAATCCTTTAGCGCATAGTATTCACTAAAAGCTGACAATAATATTTCATACACCAACTACTACATGTACAATGACCAGGGTCAAGGTTCACAATCATTCCTTCACTTTAAAAACCGCGTTTAAACTGAAGGTATTCTTACTGGGTTCGAGGTTATAAAACTGAAAATAATCTCAAACTCCAAATAAAGCATACTGATTGGCTGCTTCTGAGCAGCATGTGCTCGGAAGCAGCCAATCAGTGTGCTTTATTTTGAGTTTGAAAATATACTCAAGTTTAAGCATATTTTATTGCTATAAGTGACAAGCAATGGGGTTGGGCCACAAGTTCTCACAACATTATTTACGGCCCGCCCCCTACATCATACATTAACAGATATAAATAAGGATAATAATGACAGCAAGCGAACATATTCATAACATAACTATAAACAGTACCAAATAAGAAAAAAAACTAGCTATACAAAAGAGTCTTGTCAGGTGATCCGGGCCAAATCTTGGTGGGAATTGAAAACGATGGTGGCAAAGTGTATACATATACATGTATGTATATACCAGCCGACTATGTATATAGCTGTAACTAGTCTTAAAACCGCTTTGAAGATTTAATAAAATTATGGATAGCCTTAAAAAGAATTATGTTGTTTTCAGTACCCAATTCTGGTTTACCAAATAATACAGTGTCAGTACTGAGAGGGTGAAAATTTCTTGTAGCGTTAAATAACAAAAGCCTCTCCATAGTGTATTTTGGGCATCGAAAGAAGTAACGTTCGGCATCTTCTATTTCATTTGAACAGGAACAGGTAGGGTCAAGTGTTACTCAATTTTTATAACCTCAAGGGCCGTATTTATAAAACGACTTAAGTGGTTGCTATGCTGTTGCTAAGGCTGAATTTCAATGAAGGAGTTTCCCTACAACTATGAAAGTTGCTCTGGAGGAAGAGTCTTTTTCAGACTGTTCCTCCAGAGCAACTTTCATAGTTGTAAAGAATCTCCTTCATAGAAATTTTGCCTTAGCAACAGCATAGTGACGCCTTAAGTCGTTTTATAAATACGGCCATTGGGCCCTCATTTGATTTTTCGTACTCATTACATCTCCATAAAAATGTCAGCAGGACCACGCGAAACTGTTATTCTCAATATGATTTGAATATATAATTTCTTAGAGTGAAATTTTCGAACTTAAAGGTATGGTTGTCCTTCAATATAACAACGATTGTAAATCTGGGTCCAGATGTGTTTTGCGTCAGGTTAACAACCTGAATACCTTTTCCAAAACTGAGTGCGCCATGGGCATGTCTGAAATTAGGATTTACAAATGTGAACACTGAGCCGACGTTACATTATTTGCACTGAGGCCCCATTTGCTAATGACATAGTTCAAATGGAAAAAAATACTATCCGAAAGTTCACTAGGGCATCACCAGGGCATACTGACTGGGGAAGTCCTTACAAAAAAGAAAACACAACATTATTTCAATATAGAAAATCAACAGGTAACGGTTACAACAGGGTACCTGAAACATGCTTGACCTGTTTATATATCTGGAAGAAGTTTGACAATTGTGCCAGATTAATGAATTTAAAAGAATAAGTTGAGTATTATTTATCTAGTGTCCAGTAGTATCGTAGTAACAATTGTATAAACAGAATTCAATATCTAATAAATATTTGTGAAGTGAGTTATATACACTCAAGAGACGTAGAAACGCTACATTTTCACCCATTTTCAGCGGAAACATATAGAGGATACTGTTTAAAGTATCAGATCCACTTTTGTCCGCAGCCTACAAATTCATATTCTGATGAACTTTTCATCATCAAATTGTTTGTTTACATAGATGGCTGATAAGCAGCAGTAACTGTTGCTTAAACAGGCATCCTGCTGTGATACAGTGGCCAGACTGTTTGATATTAAAATTTTTTAACCTGTTTTCTTATGCTATTTGAGGATGGTTAACAAATTACCATACAAATTATCTGATCCTTTTTTTAAGAGACATCCCTGAGCTTGTACCATATATTAAGATCTAGGTAACAGATCTTTAAGTTTACCAGACGTGCTATCAAATCCAAAGAACCATAGTTGGGTAAAGGCTCAAATGCTGTTCCAGTGGAGAAGGGGTGGTAGGGTCGGGCGATGGTGCTAGCTTTCAAGAAAAATCTTTAAAAAAGATAATCGGCGCAGATTAAACGGAAGACTTAGAGTGTTTTGTAATATGTCTCTAGGTGAAGACTTGACAATAACTTTCATGAATATAAATCAAGTGAGCTTTGTCGGTAGACACCCACAACCGTAATTTTGACACTGCGTAGCGACAGTGACCTATCTCAAAACTGAGCTTTCCAATTTGGAAATCCAAAATGAACCGCGGTCAGTCTTGAGAGTGACCTGATCTCAAAACAGTTACCAACATGATGCACTTTTTGTTTGTGTGTATTAAACCGAAAGTAGAAATTGAAAGTAGATATACAACGAAAATATGAAAATTTGGAATATCTGCGTCTGTTTTCGATAAAATTTCTAATGTAAATTTACAAACAAGAGAAACATTTTGAATTAATATCTGACAAAGTGCTAGTATTCACGCAGTGCAGTACGACAGGGGAAAAAACGAAGATTAAATATTCAATGACCGTTGATATTATTGGCTAAATTTTGACATACGCGTTATTTTACCAACGAAATCTTGTGAAATGTGAAACAATACTGAAATTATACGCGGCTGGGCCGCGGGAAACACGGTTCTACCATCGACCTTCCTGACAATACGTCGGCGGCTGATATGCATACATTGTTTCATATACGGTCAATTCTGTCTTAAGCAAGCACCCATCGGAAAGGCAAATCTGTCTTGCATAATACAGCTCAAATTATGTTGAAAATGGTACTTTTAGGTGTGAGATTTTGGCCGCCTGAGTCAGGTGTTTACTTTAATAGGGATTGCCTGTAAGACTTTTTGGACTGTAACTGGAAAAAGTAGTGGGGAGGCTTTTAAAAAACGGTAAAGTTCTCCACACAATATCGATATAAGACGAATGAGCCGTATCGGCGGATCTGAACTCTGTAACAAATAGGGTTAGAAGAGAAAACGCCTCTGATTGAAAAGCGATTTACACCCATCATTTATAAAGGAGCGTATCGTGAGATAACAAACCGAACGGTATATACTACAAGAAAGGACTCTTATCAGCCTGCGCCTCAGAGTCTTAGCTGTTCGCTCTATAGATGCCTCCGAGTTTGCATAGACTATTTGTATGAATGCGTGGGACCTGCATTCTGATTAAGGTCTTCACAAGCAGGCACGTTAGTGTGGAAATGTTAAATCAACGTTTATTCAGCGTTAGGAATAAGCGTTGAGTTGAAACAACGCTGAATCAATGTTGATTCAATCAACGGTGATTCCTTTGTGTATTAACGTTGTGTGCCCACTGGGTTCACTGTTTGCTCCGTTTATAGAAGATACCCTTTTCTTGAGACGTAGCTGAAATAAAATTCAAATTAGCGTTGATTATTTAACCTCAATATATAAACACAAAAGAAATGGCAAGAGAGCATTACCTAATGTGACAAATGTAATAGATACAATGTCGAACAGAAGATGAATATTGATGAGACTGCCAAAGGTTGCTTCTTAACAATACAGTTGGCATTATCTTTTGTCTTATTTTGTATTTGTAATCAATTTGAGTTAATAAAACATGACAACCAGTGAGGAAACGTCATTTTTTTTCATTTTCGAAATTGAAATTTAATCAAATGTGATTGACAGTTTGATTGTGTAATTTATATCTAATGCTGCTCTGCTGGCCAAAAATGCACGTTTTAAATGTTTGATAGACGTGGATCGGTTCGCTCAAAGTTTAACTTAACATTTTCACATATCCTTTCAAATTATATATTTTTTTACTATTACTAATTACTTTTTTGTCACAGCCATGCACATTTGGGCATTTGTATACAACGTAAAATTGGCCACGCATAATTGTAAGAATAAATAAACAGGTAGATTTCATCATATTAATGGCGTAAAGAGATCCCCGCACCTTCCTTCACATACACCCTTCCATGTTGCTCTTGCTCCTGCATATGTATCTGCGGAAACTGTGTACCAACGGCTTTTCTAGTTTTCCTGTGGTGTGCATGATGCTATCCCCTTGAAAATATTTTGATGTATACTATACCAAATTCATATTTTCGGATACAATACACCATCCATGAGGGCATGTTCGGTCGAACGAAACATCTAGATAATGCTCGATCAACATTTTAGCATTATCTTTTCATTGACATGGCCCTAATTTTCTAAATTGGCATCAGGGTTTATGTAACTTGATCACTTAGAGTTCAGTGAACACTTTATGTTTTTTTAATGTGGGTCATGTCTGGACAAAGTTTGGGTCACTGCTCTCATTCCCCTATCCTCAGAAAACTTTGGCAGTACTTACCGTCCAAGAAACTACGAACCGATCTCTTACATTACATACTGTATTTCCCATTCTACTTTCACCTACATGTACAATAATACCCAATACCGGCCATAACGCTACACTCATATCTGACGTTATACCCTTACACCTGCCTTTCACTACTTCGCATTTTTGCTTACCATTGTACTCTACCTACCCTATCCTACACTATACCTCAACCTCACCTTTGCCTGCCTATTTTACGACATATCCTACTTACAGCCTATTACAACCTATCTTATCCCATTTCTACTCCAAGTGCGCTCATACCTTACATCTCACCCAGTACCTGCCGGGCCGCGTAGCGCAATCGGTAGGGCACCTGACTCATAAGTCAGATGTCCTGGGTTCGAAACCCGGTCTGGCCACATACTTTCGTTTCTCCTTCCGCTGATTCAAGAAAGGCAGTTGTCAGTTACTGGCGAAAGTATGTGCACTTAGTACTGGTTAACCGCTTAGGAGGTCTAAGCCTGCCCAGGAATAGTGTGGTTAGGTTAACTGACCGTCTCGACATGACCATAGCTGTTTACCGTGGACCTTAAACATCAAATCAATCAAACAATCAATCAATCACCCAGTACCTACTCAAAGTAAACTTCTGCGCAGTTGGCTTTTCGGCTTCAACATAAGGAATGGTAAGTCGTGTAGATAATAGGGATATGGCCATCTCCGTGACATATAAACATTGAAGATGGCACGTTTGCCATGTCTGCACTGGACTGTGCCATTTGGCACCCGAAATATACTGAACAAAAAAAAAGAAACGTTACATATACTTTCAATGCATGTTTTCTTTGAGCTGAATAAAGAGTTTGTCAATTTTATTTTCATGTCTGACAAAAAGTATTCGAAGTTCCGAAAATGAATATCACGTCAAAAACTTCAAGATTAAAGTCTCCAGGTCAGCTTGATTCAATGAGGGGTCAGAATTTGAAAGTGCAATTTTGAGGTGCTTTTTGAATACCCGTATTTCACTCAAGTTGTCAACCCATGTGAGCAAGTCATTTCTGAGACGTTTATTGGGCACTAGTTGTTACAAAACGGCCCAAGGGCTGATCCGTGAAGCTCGAGGCTTGGAATATCGCTTTTCAGGACACTTGACTCTGACTTTCATGATATGCACTGAAAATCCCATAGACAATACAATGTGATAAACCACGTACTATTACCAAGTTTCATAAAACTGTTTCATCATTTACCATTGTTTGGAGAAGCTAGAATAAGATCCATGAATTTAACTTGACAATCTTATTGAAACGTACTAGGTAATCGAAGTACATGTAAATGATTTGCTATACTGTAATTGCAAGGGAAATAATTTCAAAGACACTAAATCTTTAACAGCTTATCTGTTTGAATTGCTGGTAAAATGTCATAAGGTTCATAGGGTTTCTTATTGGCGCTTACAAACCAAATCCGAAAGTGTAAAAATTTAAGTGCTTGCGCATGCGCATTAAGCGTTTCTGATTGTATGTGGTGTTTTCAGTAAATGTGGAATAATTCTGCAACAATTGATGCAAATCGAAAACCGATTAGTTTATAAAGTTGTCTGACATCTGACACGTGATAGAATAACTCAGAAATATTAGGAAATATTGTTCTTTAGCTTAAAATTCATAAAAAATCTATGTAACGTTGTTGTTTTTTGTTTGTTTTTTTTTTGTTCAGTATAGGTAGCCTGGTTAAACATTGCTCCCATTATGCATGCCGGAAAATGTAGGCTCTTTGCTTTTTACTACATCTACATGCACGCTCCCTCCACGTCTCCATTACTGAAATGTCAAACGAAGTAGAAAAAAGTGTCATGTCATGTCTTAAAATGTACCTAAGCGAGAGGCTTTAATGACTGATTCAACCTGGGGCCGTATTTATATAACGACTTAAGTCGTTGCTATGCTGTTGCTGAATTTCTATTAAGGAGATTCCCTACAACTATGAAATTTGCTCTTGAGGAACAGTCTTCTTTTGCTATGCTGTTGCTAAGGCTTAACTTTACATACATGATATATAAGTAACATTAGCTTTCTTTTACAACCAAAATTAAGTCCAACAGGGCTATCTGACCCGGGCTTGGTATATATGAGCCACGACACGAGAAAACCACAAAGTGGTTGTGCGCCCAGCGCAGACTCAGATCAGCCTGGGCATCCGCCCAGTCTGATCTGAGTCTTCGCTGTCCGCATGCAGCTACCATAGACCCTTATCCACCCTTTAGGTGCTTAGCGAATTGTCTGATCAGACTGGGAAGATGCCCAGACTGATCTGAGTCTCGCTGGACGCACAGCCACTTTGTCGGTTTTCTCGCGTCGCGGCTCATATATGTATATCATCATGGAAAATAGCTATATACAGTCAGAATTGAAGGAGATTTTCCTGAAATTTGCAGCAAATAAGCAATGTAATAGAAGCTTCCTGTTAGGATTAAAATGTAGTCCCGAGGGATTATCTGCCCCTGACACAGGGCTATATACATGAATCAAATCATGAAAAAAAATCTATATAAAACCAGAACTAAAAGGGATTTTATTGCATATATAACAAATGGTCGAAGTAATAATGGTTAAAATTTTATCACAAGGCTTTTATCTACCCCTGTTCCGGAGCTATATATGAAAAAGATCTATTAAAAGTTTGCAGTTGCGAGGTATAACGCAGTTGTTTACAATGCATTTTATTTCTAATTTCTCAAACTTTGCTTTCAATTAAAAAGTCACTCAATGCAGTTTGAGTCATCAAGCTATGATATTTCAATAACAAACTGAATTCTATTTTTTTAATCAATTACAGTTTTGGAAGCCATAGTTAACATATTTGAGATTTACAACAAGCACAATGCACATGCCATGTTTGAAGAAAGTAATAAAGTGCTCGTAATAGAATGGAAATAAAGAGCTCGCGGATGACAGACAGGCAACAGATTGACGAACAGACATAAATAAAGACGTACGACAGACGGACAGACAGTCAGCGGAAAACTTAATACCCCACCACTAACATGTGGCGGGGTATAAAAACTGAGTAATAATTTTGTAAAAAATACGATTTAAGAATAGATAACTCAAATAATATTCACTGTAGAAAAGTATCGGCATAATTTTGGAATAACCATTTAATATACTATTAGAATCGCGTTGAGTGTAAAAAGCTATTGTGGTTTAAAGTTGAAGAATTAAAAAAGCTAAAATTTAGATATGGCATACAAGTGAGTATAAAGACAGTGCATGTAGAAATTTCACAAAAGCATTATAATCAGTTTTTATATCTGGTATTGCATTAGGAAGCATGAAATGGTAGAATTCCAGTTATAGGTAGCAATAAAAGTATTAGCATTGTCTTAACAGAACCCTCTTCGGGTCATAATTACTCCACCCACTTTTATCATGTACACAACAAAGAAACCTTCACCAACTGGTCTAATACTGAACGACGTTACAGCCAATACATGGTTGATGAAGTCGACAATATTTCAAGAAAAATCAGTCGTGGCCATGAAATCAGCACTATAGACATTGCTCCTTTTGTAAGTTCTTATTAGCAATTACTGTCAGATAACGATTTGGGCTACTTTGACCCCTTCCATTTATTGATAAAACAAATGATCATAACAGATAATATTCCTGAGGGGGGCCATCAGCAATGACAACTATTATGATAGTTTGTTCTACCAATATAGCTTTCTCATGTATGTTGTCATCTCTTTAAACAATATCATATGACATGGCGGACAGTGCGGTCGCTTTGTATGACGCTCTGAATGTTTTCTAAAATTACAATTGCTTTAGTTTGGAAACTTGGAATTTTGTAATGAACTGTTTGCTAATAAGTTCGGTGGTCTTAGTTTGGACAGTTTTCTGGTATTGGGAGGTGTTGTATTTCGGTTCTGGCGGTGGTATTGGCGGGATTATGGCATCCAACTATGGCGTGTTTAGTAATGGCGGACGGTTCGGTGTATTATCGGAAGGACAGGATCTCGATCCTAGTGATATTAGTGACTTTTGTGATTTCACTGGGAAAGGAAACGGATAAACTCTAGTGATACGGCATTCACAAGCCTAAGTTTCAACAATAAATCTATTGACACTAAACTTTCACTCATATTTGATGAGCTCCAAAATATAAAATCAGGTCAAGATGGTACACAAAAAATGGTGGCTGCTACATATGAGGCAACGAAGTTGGCATGTACAAAATTAAACCAGGTTGCTTTTGTGACAAAGAAACAGTCCGAGTTGCTTAAGACTATGGCATATAAACAAATTGATTTGGAAGCCAGGAGCAGACGAAATAATTTAGTTGTGTGGGGCGCTGAAGAACGGCAAAATGAAAACTGTTTTCAAATTGTTAGACAATTAATAGGGTCAAATTTAGGTTTGGAGGCTGATAATATGTACCTCGCCCGTGCTCATAGGTTGGGGCCGTGGCGCAGTGATGTCCGGGTTAATAAACGACCAATAATTGTAAACTTTAGAGATTATTGTGATTTAGAGTTGGTGTTGAGTAAAGCCTTCATGTTGAAAAATACCCAGTACTCTTTAGACCGTGACTTGCCTAAAGAAATCAGTGAGGCTCGGAAGAGGTTATGGCCGAAATTCAAGTCAATGAAAAGTGACAATCCAAGGGCTAGAGTCAAAATTTTGTACCCTGCTAAACTTGTTTGTGACAAAGCGGTTATTCAGGATGAGTTTCCCGATTGGTATTCTGTACTAGCGAGAAGCAGGATTGGTGCGTTGCCGTGTATTGATATCACTCCCCAACCTGAGCCTCTTCTTGCCGAGTTGGCGCATGTAAGTGGACCAATGTCACGTGGCTCATTTATGAATGACAAAGATACAGGTAGCCGCCAGTTCCCAGCACGTGACAATATTAGTGCGCAGCCACGTGATAACATGAATATAAATAGTTCTTCACTATCTTGCACTAGTTCACAGGCTGATGAGGTGCTCTTGATGGATTTTGAGGTGCAACTGCAACATATTACTGAATCGCAGAAGAGTAGTGAGCTGCAAATAGGTGAAATTTCAGAGCCGGATAGCGTTCCAGAACACGAGCACTCTACGAACAAGGGGGCTAGCGTTAGTCAAACTGCCAAACATTCACTCTTTAAGCCGTATGACAATAAGCCGGACGAGCCAATGCAAAGTAAAAAATCAACTCCACTAATTCGAGATTCCAAGCAATCTAATGGACCGTCTACAGTAATTGGACATGGGCATGTTTCACGCTCGCCAACACGAAATACGGAAAATCTTCGTCGAACCCAGTCAGCTGACGTTCGACAGCATCGCGATCGCGTCTCCAGTCGTGACAGGCGTTTCAGGCAATTTTCCGCTAATAGACAGTTAGGGCAAACTGATAAACTCGAGCATACGGAGGAACCGACAGCTACAGGTGGTACGCAAAGTTAGGTTGTACAGGAGAGAATGAACCTTAGAATATCATTACTAAATGTTCAGGGCTTGATTTCTAAGCGGGTAAATAAGCTTAAAAGTAAAGAGTTACTTTCTGTTTTTCAAAACAATGACATTATTTTGTTAACCGAATCATGGACAAGCGATATTTCTGATCTGAATGTTGACGGTTTTGAGTGTTTTCCATTGCACAGAATTAGTAAGCCAGGTAGTAAGCGTAATTCTGGCGGCATAGTGATTTGTATTAGAACTCAGTATGTGACTGATGATATCGTGTTTTCTCGAAGCGATGACGATATTTTGTGGTTGAAAATTAATGGACCCAAAATTAACCTTGTAAATGATTTATACCTAGGATTATGTTATGTTATACCGGAACTTAGCAGCAGACAATCGATGGTTGATACTTGCACTTTTGATAGACTGAATGATTCTATTGTGTCTATAAACAGCATGACAAATGAGCAATGTAATATCCTACTTGCAGGTGATTTTAACAGCAGAACGTCTGACAATGCTGATTACGTTACGTTTGATTCAGACTCCAACTTTGTTGTACTTCCCGATGACTACATTTCAAATAAGTTTTTACCTAGATTTTCTCAGGATAAAGGGCATTTGAATAGTAACGGCACGTTTTTACTTGATCTGTGCAAACAAACAGGTTTACGCATATTAAATGGTAGGGTTGGTAGTGATGCAGGCATTGGGAAGTACACTTTCGTTGGTCATAGGGGTAGTAGTTTAGTAGACTACTTTCTAGCATCCGAAAGCATTTTTAACTTAGTTAAATATGTTGATGTCAAAGAACCTAATATACTTTCTGATCACTGTCTAGTTAGCCTTGAGTTACAGTTGCCTGAAATTGTTTTAAACAGAAATAATGAGAATAATTTTCATGTACGAAATCAGCAAGTTCAATCTAAATTAGCATGGAATAATGAGTTGAAAGATCGCTTTGTTGAAGAGTTGCAGTCTGAAAGTGTTTTCTCTAGCTTTAATGATTTAAATAGGATGGCTGAAAATTGCTCGAATTCAAGCGAAATAAATAATGTTGTAAATGGCATTGTTACCGTGTTAGAAAATGTCGCGAATCCCTTATTTCAAAAACGTTTGTCTCCCAAAAAGAATACTGGGGTGAATAGTAAAAATGAGAACCCATGGTTTAATAGAGAATGTGATGAATTAAACACGAGTTTTTTAATAATTTAAATATTTTAGGCAAAATAAATGTGATATGACAAAAATAAACTTAGTAAAATCTCGGTCAAAATATAAAAGTAGGTTAAGGAAGAGCAAATTCGAATATGATAAACAAAATACTATAAAGCTTGAGGAATCCAGACGCAAAGACGCAAAAACAAACTGGAGAATGCTTAAAGAATCTTGTGGTATTAAAACGTCTCAAATTGATATAACAACTTTTGAAAATTATTTCAAAGCTATAAATAACCCAAACGACCATTTTTTCTCACCCGATGAAGATGTTATATATTTCAATGAAAGATATCTTAAGGATGAATTTGAAATTATGTTTGAGGAGCTTAACTCTGTAATAACACAACAAGAAGTGTCTAAATCTATTAAACAACTGAAATGTGGGCGTAGTGGTGGCCCTGTCCAATTATTAAATGAATTTTTCATATATGGAGAAAAAGTTTTAACACCTGTTCTGTTGACCATTTTTAATAAGTGTTTTAGCATTGGCTATTTTCTCGAAGCATGGTCAGATGGCTATATAGACCCTTTGCATAAAAAAGGAAGTATAAATAATCATGAAAACTATAGAGGCATAACATTGTTGAGTACATTAGGCAAACTATTCACACGTATCCTTAATAACAGGTTGAAGGATTGGACGGAAAATTACCATGTGTATATTGAGTCTCAAGCTGGTTTTCGGTCAAATATGGGGACTGTTGATAATATTTTTGTTTTACATGGACTTAAATAGCGGGTCAAAATTATTTTGCGGATTTGTCGATTTTACGAAGGCCTTTGATTATGTTGTTAGGGAAAATTTGTGGATGAAACTTATAAAACTGGGCCTAAGGGGACATATGTTAAATATAATTCAATCTATGTATAAATCCGTTAAGTCTAAAGTCAAATATGCAAACGAGTTGAGTAACGACTTTTCATGTACACTTGGCGTTAGACAAGGCGAATGTCTTTCACCCTTTCTTTTTGCAATGTTTTTAAATGATCTAGAAGAACAATTTATACAAAATGGTTTTGATGGTGTTACTGTTGATATGATTAAAATGTTAGTTTTGTTATATGCTGACGATATTGTATTATTTTCTGAAACTGCAGAAGGTCTTCAGCAAGGCTTTGACATTCTTTTAGATTATTGCAATAGGTGGAAAATGAAAGTCAATACAAATAAAACAAAAGTTATGGTTTTTAGGAAAGGGGGTCAAATTGCACGTCATGTACACTTCTCATACGATGGGAACAATATAGAAATTGTAAAATCATTTACATATTTAGGCATTGTTTTCACACAGGGGTGGGTCATTTCATGAAACTCAACATAATTTAGCTGGCCAGGCACAAAAAGCAATTTTCAAATTAAATAAATATTTATATAAATTCACCGATATTACTGTTAAGCATAAGCTTGACTTATTTGACAAACTAGTTTTACCGATTTTGAACTATAGTGCGGAAGTTTGGGGCTTTATCCCGGCATTAAATATAGAAAGAGTTCATACTCAGTTTCTGAAGAAGGTTTTAAATGTTAAAGTATCTACGCAAAATGATTTCATTTATGGCGAAGTGGGTCGCAAAAACTTGGCTGTCAACAGACAGTTTAGAATTATTAAATACTGGTTAAAAATTATTTTGTCAAATGAGCACAAATATATAAAAAAAAAATATTTCTAAAATGATGTTAAGCGATATTGAGTTTTATCCTAACAAGACCAACTGGGCTAAACTTGTTAAGCATTTATTAGAATCTCTGGATTTTGGCGATGCATGGTTATATCAAGGTGTAGGAAACACGGACTTGTTTTTATTGGAAGTCCGACAACGTTTAAATGATAATTTCATACAGATTTGGAATGCACGACTAGAAAATTCACATAGAGCATTGTTTTATAGAAATATTTATAATAACTATTTCGAGTTCAAAAATTATTTAAATTGTGTTAATATTTCAAAATATAGGTATGCATTAACTCGATTGAAAGTTTCGTCACATCGATTGGAGGTAGAAGCGGGTCGTTGGCAAAAACCCATTCGCAAACCTTTTCATGAACGTAAATGTATTTTTGTGATAAATTTCATCGCAGAATGCTCCTTATATCAGGATTTAAGGAAAATGTATATTAATAGCTATTTCTGGAAAAAGCCAAGCATGTTTAAAGTAACACAGCTTTTTAATTCTGATAATGTGAAAGAGATAAAAAAATTTAGGTGTTTTTATTTATAAAGCTTTTGAAAAAAGAAGATTAGTTTTCCAAAATGTTTAGGTTGTTTAAATGCTATCTGTGTGGACATAGTTATTGCTAACCTTTGAAGCGCCAATAGTTCCGGAAATGTCTCGTTCAGGCCGTGTTGTGTAGATGGTTTGAATATTTAAGAAGCGAAGGACAGTGTGGATCTAGATGAGGTAGCTCATGATGAGCCGCCTCATCAGGGTTTACGCTGTCTGCCGGTTTCAACCATTTTAGCTCCGGCGCTTCAGGGAAAAAGATTGTACCGTAAAAGTTCTAAGTATTGGGATGGATAGATTTGTGTAGACGGTGCAGACCCAGATCAGACTGCTCCTAGTGAAACAGTCTGATCTGGGTCTTCACTGTTTGCCTTTTCAGTAGCATCTTTTGGATGCAACCCACGTGTTCGTGACTTTCGGGTCAATTATGGTAATCATTTTTGATGTCTCAATTTTTATATTTTTACGGTATATAAGAAATTGATTGGTATCATGAAAATAGACAAACATGGGTTTTGTTGCATGTGAAATGACAGTGCTTAGATCGGCCAGTGCATCCCGGAGATGCAGCAGGCTGAATTAGGTTTTTCTTGTATATACACAGATTGATCTTTCATATGGCGTTAGGCAGTACTTCAGGACATGTTCGCATTTGGTCTGTGTGGACGCGCAGGCCTACTAGGTTCTTTACTGTAGCATTATTTTGCTATACTACTTATAATCCCAAAAATTTATTTATCTGGAGCTCTGGGTCATTCATTCTACATCTACAACAATAAGTTGCTACAATTTGGGTCATACTACGTGTGGTATGTTTCTTAATACAGGTGTAACGTGGGCCGACCTGCAAACAAACCCCGTCAGTGGAAAAGCATGCTCGCCCACCAAGGGCGGTTTGTTTGCTTATATACCCCAACATTTACTCGACCACAAACTACCGAGTTTGTAATTTGCATATCTATTTATATCTGTGACTTTCTACCGTCACATTACTTTCCCCTCCGAGAAGTCTCGTCCCGAGACTTGGCCTGGGAATTACATGGGTAAGGCAACTCCGGTCTGGCAGTTGTCATTATCCCACCGCTGCCACCAAATGAAACGTGGGCCGACCTGCAAACAAACCCCGTCAGTGGAAAAGCATGCTCGCCCACCAAGGGCGGTTTGTTTGCTTATATACCCCAACATTTACTCGACCACAAACTACCGAGTTTGTAATTTGCATATCTATTTATATCTGTGACTTTCTACCGTCACACAGGGAAGAAAAGTCAGTTATTTACCTTTGTAGAATACTAGTTTTGGGTCAGAAGAATTCATATATATATCCAGTTCACAATACATGCGACCATTTTGAATGACCTCCCAAGGTATTAGATTTATACAAAGCATGAAGCTCGTGCAAATCGACACGCTATGAATGAACGTATACTGTGTAGTGTGAACTGGTGTGTGAGATTTTTTCCTGACAATGTGATGTATTTGTTTTCTATTATTGCATACATATCGGTGTTAATATGAATAGTGTTAAATGTCATGATTTAGCAAAGGTGCCGCGAATGTTGATTCAACGTTGATGCAATGGTTTTGCAGCTACGTTGACACAATGTTGTCCGAGACATTTTCTATGCATTTAAGACTGGGAACCAGTCAGTTATTGGCAATTAAACATGCCTATATTAGCAGTACTTCGCATTACATAATGCTTTAGTTACAATATCTTATAGCATCTGTTGGTAATTTAGGCTAAGTTGACCCAGCGGGTACAGTGTTTTACTGTAGCGTTGTGTCAACGTTTATTCAACGTCATGGCGTTGAAGCAACGTTGATACGACGTTGTTTTGCCCGCTGGGCGAGCTTGTCGTGTTGAGATAATCACCTTCTCCGCCAAAATTTTCTTTTCTTGCTGAAATTCTGATTATTTGGCATAGCATTGTGGGTATATGAATTTAGTTGTATTGCTTGTCCATTGCACTGTCTGTCATAAATTGTTGTATATATGTTGTATCCTCCCGGGCCTATGGCCTACTGGATTTTGAAATAAAGATTTTCCATTCCATTTAAACCATAGCATTGGGTGTGTCGGTTTAACCATAATGCGGAATGTTGATATTGTTTGTAGTTTGACTGGACAAAGTAGGTTAATATATTGGAAGCAAACGACAAAGTCATTATAAGCAAAATAAATCATAAGCAATTATTTTTTCCGGCTATTGTAAATAATAATTGTTTATTACACCTTCATTTGAATATAATTGATGAGAATTTTTTCAATGTCATGATACTGTAATGGATATCATTTAATGATATTAGGGCATGTCATGATGGCCTTGAAAATATGAACATGATAAAATATTACAGAATACAGTAAATATTACGGAACAAAAATTATATGTTCACACCTACGTAGAGAGATATGTATGTATTTCGTTACCATGGAAATTAGAGAGCTCCAACAGGATGATTTTTGAGCACTTTAAGAGAACTCGGTACAGCTCCATGTTTTCCCGCCATTCTACAAAGGAAAGCAACTATTCCTACTTCCTGTTTGCGTTTCTGGAGGCCAAAACCCTTTAAAATAGGGTCCACTCTTAAAGCTCTAAGAGCAAATTCTTTCAGTTAAGAGTTGACCTCCATGTAGAAGGGCAGCAACAATGGAAAAGTAGAGCCATTTCCCCTTTACGTGTACCTAAAACTGAAAAAGTAATAGAAAAGTGTAGCAATAACCATAAACACACTGGTCTGGTACACGTAACCAACGCAGGCAACGTGCATGCCAACGAAAATTTCTGACAGTACAACTCGATTTTTTTCACTGAATTTAATTTCAAATTATCAGTCTTACGGACCCCACAATTTGTTAGACGTCAAAGTAAGCTCAACAAACAAATGCCGCCTAGTATGAATACAGTGCAAAAACTTCAATTTGTTGTCATGGTCGTTGTAGAACGACCATGACGACGAATTGTTGGAGAAACTTTATTTGTTTTACTGTATTTTATCAGACGGAATTTAATCGAAAAACTACTCTCACTAAGAAGCGTACATGTAACAAACTGTCGGGTTCGTAAGATAGATTATTTAGAATTAAATGAAGTTGCATATGAATGAAATCGAGTTTTACGATCAGAAAAAATTGTTTGCAAGTACGTTGCCTTCGTTTGAGCTATTGCTGTCTATAAAACAAGACATATTTTAGAGGATCTCATTTATTACTGAGGACAAAAAATGATTGTCTTTTTCCACTGGTATATTTTAGAGGATCTCATTTATTACTGATGACAAAAAATGATTTTCTTTCTCCACTGGTATTTTCAAAATAATAAATAACTGGAAACAGACTTTCAGAATTTTATGCATCACAACCAAGAAGCTTTAACAGTAATACAGGTATTAATGAATGCAAGTATGCTGTAATTTGTGTGCGGATTACCCAACAATAGACATCTATGTAAATTTTGACCATTTCTAAAGGTTGTTACATTGATAAATTTACCCCCTTGTAAAATACGGTCACAATAATAAATAAAAATGGGCAGTTTTCAAATGCATTTTTTTTGTTTCAAACTACATTTTTCAAGATAGTGATAGGTTATTTATGTATTATATAGACATCAAAGTGCACTTTACCTCATAGTGATATGTGAGGTAGTTTTAGAGATTCTTGGCAAAATGGCCTGTATAGCCTATACCTGTGTTGAATGCCAGACCAGTGTGATAAGGAAGAAGCTCTGTTATCGGAAAAGTTTGCACTGAATGATCTGTTGTAAAGAATTCACAAGAAAAGACATGATAGGAAAAGTTTCTTTGATTTATAATTGATTGAATTATAGATGCAACTACAACAGAAGTCAGTATTGTATGTAAACCAGAACGACAGACCGCAATGTATTGCCAATAAGACCACAAAAAAAAAAGAAAAAAGAAATAAAACATATTGGTTGTTTAGGTAGAAAGTATACTCTATAACGCGAGAGAACAGTTGATACTCAGAGTAGGTTGCGCATGCGCAAACCCTAAATACAGGGCCTTGTATGTTTGCCTTAATAGCCTTTTTGCAAAGGATAAGCAAAGACGGTGGTCAGGCAGTGTGAATGGTTAAGCTGATCTGCCTTCAGTATTTGCTCATGCCAGAATGCATTTTCCATGACTCGGCGCTCAATTGAAAGAAAGATGCGTTTCTCAATTTTTGTGTCAAAGTCAGCCGGTTATTGATGAGAATTTATTAAGGTATCTGTAAACATTTTGATTAGCAATAAAATTGACACAAATAGTTTCATAATATAATTGGAGATAATGAAACTGACAAAACTTTAAGGAAATGCTGTCACTGGCTTATTTATTGAACTTCGACATGTTTTCAATACAATAGCACACCGAACATTCACTGAAATATCGTGATTTTGTTTTATTCAGAGTAGTGATAATCCAAAAAATGAGTCACATCGTGTGATTTCCAGCAATGTGGCAGGTTTATCTCGTGATTTAATATCATCCTTATTGTTCACACCTGGGGTATAGATGCCTTAATGTTTGCAGCATGGTTTGAGCTGATTCCAAAGATGGCTGATGTGACAAGTAAAGGCCCTAATCAGACTGCACTCGAGTGCAGTCTGATCAGGACCTTTGCTTGTCTCCAAAGCCACATTGTTTGAAATCACATGCTGTGACTCAAATATGAGCCAGACAAAGCCATGAATTGATACGTCTTTATCATTTCACTGCCAGTAACACTTTTGCTTCCCCACTAGGCTGGAGTTTCGCGGATATAACTTTCAGAATTATCATTTTGACACTCGTGAGCGATCTGGCGTTTGTTTATAACTGCGCGTTATCTATTGCCAGATCAAGCTTTGGTGATTGTTTCAGTGCCATATATATGTGGACAGATTGTCTTTTTCTAGAGTTTCCATTACGTTGGAGTCCTTATTTCAGAGAGCCAAACGCATATACGTATATTTAAATAGTGAATAGAACATCATGTGTAGGTATGGGTTTTCTTAATCAATTATATCAAAGCAAACACTTTTGCAACGCCATTATTTTGGCTCTATTTCGTGCGTCTGTGTGTGTTGAAGCGGGGAGGGGGTGGCTGTCAGGCCACCTGAGTTGAGCTACTGGGGTGAGTTTAGACACACCAACCTTTATAAATGTTTTGAAAAGCCTGTAAAACACGCTATGCTGTTCGACGTCAAGATCATAATGGATATCAATATCAATTATTGGGACAACGTCAAACAATCTTTTGACTTTCTTTTAATTCCTTTAAATTTTGGCACCTATTCATATTCTCAGATCTATGCAAGTGGGAAAGTTTAAAGTAAAAAGAGCACTTACACCTTTGCACTGAATTCCAATCATTATAATATTCTTATCTCGTATGATGCAAACATGTGTGTCATTCACTGTAAAAGTAACTTCCATCAATTTTTCGAGTTTGTGACAATATTAGACCATAGGGTAAAGGTTTGGTACATGTAAAATGGATTTTAATCCCGCAGTAGTTCTTTTTACTACTGATAGTTCTAAGGTCGTTTGTCCTTCGTTGTTGTCAATTTCGGTGTCTTGTCTGCTTCAGTTTTAATTTTTCTATAGTCCTTTTAGCGTTGTGGTCACCTCACTGGGAAAGAGCAAGCTGACTGCCTTGCTTTTCGTTACATCTATCAGGAAGCGCCACCATCATAGAACATAGCCCACCAGAGGAACCAAGACGAATAGTAAGCAAACATCAACACATACAATACAAGTATTATGTATGCTTTAGTTTGTTTTCTCTTCCTCTTGGCACCACTGGTAAGCTACGTTGTATGATGGTGGCACTTCCTGATTATCTTTTTTTAAATTGTTAATCTTTCTATAGTAGTCAGACAGCTAAATCTTGAAATACTTAAGTTCTGCATATACTACAAACATGATTCCGCCTCTCATATCTTGTTCCTTTTCCTGACCAGAATCTATGACCCAAGAATCACGGAATCACGTTAGCAATTTCTTAGAATCAGGGCATCTACAAATATGGATGATGGATGGCGCCACGAGAAAACTTGCTGTGTTTTATCTTCGAGCGGGAAAAAGACGAAAAAAAAACTCCTTAACTAAGACACAAAAGTAATAACATAAATTGGTAGAATAAGAGAACACCATTCAACAACTTTTGTACTTTATAACCTATGTGTTGTTCACCCCGGTGGAGCTTTTTCAAAGACAAACAATATAAATATGTATAAAAACACATAAGATAATTAAACAGAACTACAGAGACATACAAGGAAACAAAACAGAACTACACAGACATATAAGAAAACAAAACAGAAATACAACGACTTGTAAGGAAACAAAACAGAACTTCAAAGACATGTAAGAAAACAAAACAGAAAGACAACGACATATAAGAAAACAAAACAGAAATACAACGACATATACGGAAACACAACAGAACTGCAAAAACATATAAGAATTCTAACACTGGTCGCCTATATAGCCAATGGTAAAATCTAGTGATATATTGCGCGACAAATCACTGGGCGGACTAGCGTGACGTTATTTAGCGTCATTCGGACGTCATTTTGATTCGTTTGTGACGTCAATTTTAATTTCCATGTAAAAAGACCGTGTAACGTCGTTTTCTCGCATCAAAATCTTACGAAATACATGTAAAATTGCCTTTGTTATTTGCGGTTTCTCTTCATGTAGACATGGCGGAAAACTGGAAAAATCTGAAGGAAACACATGCGTTTTCGTCGTTTTGCGTGTTAGAATCGATTTGTTGCCCAGTAAATCGCTGGTTGTCCGTAAGTCGTGGAGTTGATTTATCACAAGCGCGATACGCGAGTTATATATTCACTGACGACTGACCGACAACCAGTGATATCACTGTGAGCAAAAATCTGTTTCGTAAACAAAACAGAACTGCAAAGACATATAAGAAAACAAGACAGAACTACAAAGACATACAAGACAACAAAACATATAACAAAATGACGCAAAAACTCAAAGTTCCAAGTATTTGTATTAACATAGGCATGTCAACAGGTCTAAAAGACGAAAAAATGATAGAATGAAACCGGACTGAATAGAATGTAAATGGCATTACAAAGGAATTTTTAAGAAAACACTGATATTATTAGGCCTGCCGAAATGATAAATATAAAGATAATGGTAGTAATAATAGCACAAATTATGGTATAGAATTACTTAACATGTGCAAAAATCAGTACCATATAAAACCTCCAGCAATTGTTCAAATAAATGGGTACTTCTCCATGGTTCCTACAATATTTACAAAGGAAAACAATTGAGCCGAGACACGACACGAAGTGGTTGTGCGCCCAGCGCAGACTCAGATCAGCCTGGGCATCCGCCAAGTCTGATAAGAGTCCTCGCTGTCCGCAAAGGGGTAGCGTAGAACCTTACCTACCCTTTAAGCGCTAAACGAAGAGTCTGAGTTGACTGGAAGGATGCCCAGGCTGATCTGAGTCTGCGCTGGGTGACAACCACTTTGTTGGTTTTCTCGTGTCGCGGCTCAATTGTTGTCACTTTCTGTTACGAAGCCCTTCCAAATGGGGCCTGGTTGTTGTTGTTGTGTTGTTTTATGTCCACGGTAAACAGCTATGGTCATGTCGGGACGGTTAGTTAACCTAACCACACTATTCCTGGGCAGGCTTAGACCTCCTAAGCGGTTAACTAGTACTAAGTGCACACGCTGACAACTGCCCTTCTTGAATCAGCGGAAGGAGAAACGAAAGTATGTGGCATGACCTGCTGTATCGAACCCGGGACCTTTGGCTCTTGAGTCAGACGCATTACCAGCTGCGCCACGCGACCCTTCTAAAAATGGGGTTTACTCTTAAAATAAAGAAATTGCTCTTTTGAATTTGCTCTTTTGCAAGCGCAAAGCGGGATGGGGGCGAAAGGTGTGTGGGGGGGGGGCAAAAACGAAAATGACAAGAGTTGCTTTCCCTGGAAGTGTACTCATATAGCGACTTGTGATTTTCGTTGCTTTGTCATATTACATTGTGCGAGTTTAGTCCAAAATTTTGACATCGGATGACGAGAAAGGAAATATCACAAAGAAATTTATTGTTGCAAAACGATTTATCAAAATCAATCAAAATTTAACGCCAATTACATACATGTTTATATTTCATATTTTTATATTGGACCATTTGACACTTATTTAGTAGATTGCCTAGAAGCTTAAGCATGCAACAAATATCATCATTTATGAGCCGCGATACGATAAAACCAACAAAGTGGTTGTCCGCCCAGCGAAGATTCAGATCAGCCTGAGCATCCGCCAGTTTGATCAGAGTCTTCGCTGTCCGCATGGAGGTAACTTAGATCCTTAGCTACCCTTTAAGCGCTTAGCGTAGACTCTGATGAGTCTGAGTGGATGCCCAGGCTGATCTGAGTCTGCGCTGGGCGCACAACCGCTTTGTTGGTTTTCTCGTATAGCGGCACATATGTTCATGCCTGCTCTGCAGTTTCCAATCTCATCTAAAGTTTGAGTAATTGAGTCAGGATACGGAACTGTTTACGATGCTAGTGCGACTGCCGTACTTATATTTTGGTTACAATTGAAAAAAAAAGGCATTGAAAGGAACATCCTCTGCAAGAGAGGAATACATCAGATAAAAGAAAATACGTAATTTCATTGACTTTGTTCAGGTGTAGTATTAAAATGTTGTATTTGCACACGCACCCTAGCACCATCTCCAGCGGAACTCGATTTTCAAACTGACTCAGAATAAGCCCAAAGGACAAGAAAAGTATATTATTGAGCCGCGACACGATAAAACCAACAAAGTGGTTGTGCGCCCAGCGCAGACTCAGATCAGCCTGGGCATCTGCCCAGTCTGATCAGAGTCTTCGCTGTCCGCATGGAGGTAGCTGAGACCCTTAGCTACCCTTTAAGCGCTTAGTGAAGAGTGTGGTTGGATTGGGCTGACGCCCAGACTGATCTGAGTCTGCGCTAGGTGCACAACCACATTGTTGGTTTTGTTGTGTCGCGGCTCAATTATCTTCACTATGATGCAGTACAGGGAGACTTTTTACGGACGCTACACGGCACCTAACAGCAGCTGCAAAGAAGATAAAACGAATTCTAAAGGGAGATCCTTTAGAAAGAAGAAATACATCAGGGCCCATATTTATAAAACGACTTAAACTGTTGCTATGCTGTTGCTAGGACTACATTTCTATAAAGGAGATTCACTACAACTACGAAATTTGCTCTGGAAGAACAGTCTTTTTTTGACTGTTCTTCCAGAGTAAATTTCATAGTTGTAGGAAGTCTCCTTCATAGAAATTCAGCCCTAGCAACAGCATAGCACCCACTTAAGTCGTTTTATAAATACGGCCCCAGAGAAATTAAAATTGCAGACTCGGTTATAATGAGTCGGTTCATGTGCACTGATGAAATGGTACAAAACTGCCCGCGCCTCTTAGCACCGGCTGCGTGGGAACTCAATTTTTAAACTGACTCAGCATGAGCCCAGTGATCGAAAGAACCAGAAAATAAATTAAGTGCACTATGATGAAGTACGGAGAGATTTCTTATGCCCATCAAACAGCAGTTGCTGTGAGTCCATGAAAGGCCATTAACCTGCAATAAATGTTTAACTACTCTCTTGCTTGTGTATAACGCAAACTGATAAGAGAGTCTTCATAGATTCCATTGATTCACAAATACACTGAAGAAAATTTCTAATTGGTCACTTTTTCCATAGAATTAAGCCTTATGCACATTCAGCTTTATCTGGCTACAAATTAGGAAGAACAAATTGATGTATATGCTTGTATTTCACTCGAGCACAATCAATCATGCATTTTCAACATGAATTACTACAATTTCAAGCCTGTATTAAGAGTTACACAAACATTTCAAGGGAGGTAATTTCAAAACTTCAATAGTAAAATCAATATAGACAGTAATTTCATGAGGGTTGAGTATAAATTTCATGTTTTTATGATGGAAAACTTAATTTACTTTTGAAATGTCATGATTTTGACGCAGTTTGATGCTGAGTTTATGCATTTTTTAATTGTTCTATCGTTTACAAACAAGGGGTAATAACTCTAATATTACAATAAAATTTGATAACAAAATTCAATTTCAATAAGTGGATAAAAAACTACAATTTTTATTATAATATTATTCAAAAATATTGTCTAGAAATCATATTTCTGCAAACAAGAAAACTGACCAATTAGAAATTTTGTTCAGTGCAGTTTGACTTGCTCAAACTGCGTAGATGCTTTGAGTGAATTGACTCTTTCCTGTTGGCATATGTGATAAAGTACAAGCAACAGCCGTGCTCACGTCCGAAGAAGAGAAATAATTTGACACGTGATCCTTTTGACGTTTTCGTTTTTAAGACCTTCTGAACACGAATAATGCTTTCGTTATAATTTACGTCGGATCGCTTTTTTCAAAAGCAAGGACAAAAGCAACCTTTCTTCAGTCCAAATGAGTTGCAACTGTCCTACAAAAGTAAATTCATCTTTTTTATACAAAAGAGGGTTGCATTCCTGGAGCATTATACATAATATATCATGTTTCAGGGATGCAGTCTTTTGTATCAAAGGAGATGTATTTACAATCAACATGCGAGTTCTTCCTAGGTGCGATGTTCCTTTTTATCATTATTATTATCATTATTATTATTATTATTATTATTATTATTATTATTATTATTATTGTGCTTTGATTCTGTCGGAATTCATTTGGGTGATTTAACCACTTCATAATTGGCTAAATCTGGGTACAAAAAAAAACGCAAACAGATACAACTGCTACCAATTATAAGCGAATTAGTTGTATTAGTTTCGAGTTAGAATCCTATAGGTAGCAGCTAGGATTCGAAATCAAAACAAATGCAACTGATTCGTTTAACACCTCGTCCTTACTATCATAAATGTGAATGAAAGGGCATACAAACAAATTACCTGGTATGGTGAGTTCAGTTTTCGATCCCCATTCAAATTTACTTACACTTGCATGCGTATATGGTTTCTAATGCTTATTATCTGAGTAAATGGGTACATACAGACTTAATAGGTATTTTCTATGTTGATTTTTAGAATAACGTAAGTTCTGACATGCCTGTGTTGTTTCAGTAATTTTAAGAAAAGAGCCTTTCCATTAAAAGAATCAAATGTTTTTACGTAAAGGCATCTGATAATAGATTTTGTCTTTTTTGATACTTTGATATGCATATAATTGGACAATAATGCCAACTAGATATACACTGTGTAAATTGTACTCCACCACTCGAGTTTGCCTGTTCAGAGACAACAGACAAAATTCTGTTCTATCCTTAGAAGCCGGGCCGCGTAGCGCAATCGGTAGGGCACCTGGCTCATAAGTCAGACGTCCTGGGTTCGATACCTGGTCTGACCACATACTTTCGTTTCTCCTTCCGCTGATTCAAGAAGGGCAGTTGTCAGTGACTGGCGAAAGTATGTTCACTTTGTACTGGTTAACCGCTTAGGAGGTCTAAGCCTGCCCATGAATAGTGTGGTTAGGTTAACTGACCGTCCCGACATGACCTAAGCTGTTTACCATGGACGTTAAGCAACAAATCAAATAAAAAATCTATTCTAAGAAAATGAATACCCACCACTCAGAAATATATTTCGTTTGTCTATGAACGAAGATATGAATATTTCATGTTGAGAGGAGCTGAATAGAGTGTCTCAAATTTTTGAGCTGAAAAGAGTGTCCCAACAATTGCTAGTTTGGTAACAAAAGATAACAAACACAGGCCCCCATTCAAGCGCATTTAGCATTGCCCTGCATGTTACCATATCAATATTTATCTGTTTGCAGAATAATTAGTGTGATGGAGGCAGGATGACATGTGTTAGAAGCCGCAATGGCGACCAAATTCGTCATTTTCGGCATAATGGGCTCCAGGAAGGGGTATGTTCAAGATTCAAAATTCAAATGGCTTATGCCTGAACTGAAATATTAAATTTTTATGTAAGCTGTTACATTCTAGAATGGGATTTTTCAATGTATATGTTCTGCGCAAAGTAGGAATCGGTACAATTCCGGAATTGTCCTGCGCAAAGTAGGAATTCTCACTTTGTTGCGCAAAGTAGGAATTCTTACCTTGCGCAAGACAATTCCGGAATTGTCTCTGCGCAAAGTGAGAATCAGGACAAAGTGAGAATAACTAGATGCACATTTTCAATATGTCTGTTTCATATGTACAACGTTACAAACCAATTGCTTAAACTGTGGAAGAAACTGATTACACAAACGTGTCATGCTAAGTCAGCCAAACAATATGTCTATAACATCTGCAAAAAACGTTTCAAACTGATCAAACTCTGTGGAGTTAATTGTATAAATTGGTCATCTAGTATTAGCTATAACCTACAACTTTCTAAGTTTGAAAACGCCGTAATTATGCCAAAGTTATATACTCAACAGCAAAAGAAACGCATATTTTTTAGTGTCTTGTTTTGACTCATTAATGTAATGATATTTTCCTTTTAACTTAGTACTCGGATTTGCCGATACGTGGCCATAAATTTGGATCATTTTCTCGTCACAGTGTAATTCTTCGAAAAAAAATATGAAGATTTTTGCCCAAAAGGCAAAAATCACAAAACTCTGGCTCAAAGTGGCACAAAAATTAATTAGCAATACGATTTTGCTGCACGTGAGTTCAGGATGATGTAAACAACTGGAAAACGTTATAAAACTTTTTAAGAAATTGATTCTTCTACAGTACAGTTAAATCGCACATGCAAAAATCTGCATTTTCCAAATTTTTTCAAAGTTTTTGAAAATCGTCTGAATTATTAAATTATTAGAAATATCTGGTAATCTGGGACTCAAAATGAGTAAGGCTGTGGGCAAAGGACCCGTTTAAAACAAATTTTGGGTTGAAAGAGCACGTATTTTGCTCACTTCCGGTTTGAGCTACGAAATTTAAAAGCCGATAAAAATGTTTTCCTGGAAAAAATCTTGTCTCCTGATTCTCTCACCGTAGACTGCCTTTTCTGAGAAAAATGCAATATGAGTTTCATTCAATTTTGCCCAGTGATTTCAAGGATCCAGCGCCCAACAGTTCAATCTGTGGTTGCCTTGTTAGAAGGACGTACAGAGTTACTACCCTTTGCTTATATACTCCATTTGATTGTGACCACTTGCCCATTTATTTAACCTGAATTGGAATCGATTTTCAATTCGGTTTGCTGAAAAAAATCCACAAAACTTTCTTTTGCTGTCGCAAATTTGCTAACTTAACGGGATTTGCATAAAGGGGCATAACTTTGTAACGAGTAACCAATGCTAAAAATTCTTGATGATGTTTCTAAGACATTGGGGCGTCCTAGATAAAGAGGGCATCAGTTTTGGAGCCAGGTACAACTTAGTTCAAAACACTGAGTTAACTGATTAGTATTTATGAATTTTGAGATTGACCCCTTGATCATTTACGCTTTCGTTACGCATGAATAAACAAACAAAATTTCAACAAGTTTGCGACGAAATGTACTCCATGCATTGATAATATCTTCTATGTTTTGCCAATTTCAGCAGATTTTTATTTTGACATAAAAACACCAAAAAGCAAAATATGCGTTATTTTTGCTTTTGAGTATATTTCCTTTTCAAAAGACAAACGCACATCTACACATGCCTGTAACGTATGTGCAAAGCTTTAAATCAGCTGCTCAGAGCTATGGAAAGTGTTGATTATAAACTTAGCAATAACCCGAAAAAGTTCTAAGTTTAATGAGGCCGTATTTTAGTCAAAAATACAGATTACTCATTTCTAAGTTGATTCCCTTTTACTCGTATCAAATGAATATTCGATTCTCACTTTATCCCAAGGATTCCCACTTTGCACAGAGATAATTACCTGATCGATAAACCATAAAATCCCTTTCGCAATTCTAGAATTGTACCGGCACAATTCCGGAATTGTGGCACAAAGTGAGAATTCCTACTTTGCGCAGAACAATTCCGGAATTGTACCGATTCTCACTTTGCGCAGAACATATACATTATTATTATCAAACGTAACTGTTGCATAGTTAGTTTTCTTGGATAGAGCGGGTTGGGGAGCAAATATGGCCTTATTATAACAGATCCTTCTAATGTTTAATCAAATTTGTTTGATAGCAATGTAATTCTGTTCTCTGACCCCAGCCTTAACGCTTGTCGTGTAGGCAATTCAAATGAGGTAGCCACAATCTATGTTTTAATGATACAAGTTAATGATCCTTACTGTTGCTATAGAAAGTGGTCCTCATCAGAAAACATTTATATATCAATTCAAAACATGGCTCATGGGTGCTCATTAAACCGCCTGATTTCGACTGAAGCAGGGTCTACACAAGCAGTGCTAACTATGCAAAAGCTACTGAGGTAACCCGAATGAAACTTTCTCAGTTTTCAAGCGAGAAATGAGTCAGATTGATGCGGAAAGTGCCGCCTATATCCGACATTGCGGTATCATGGGGTCAGTAAGTATAGTTTATCGTGTCTGAACACCAATGGACCTTTTATTACAGGTTGCTAAGTTGGTGCAAAGTAAGGAAATGAGTGACGAGTTTGCTATAATATCAACTCTGTTATATATTTTAACGTACGAAAGAGTGAAATTCAGTAAGATAGATCAGATTTTCAGTAGTTTAATGTGATAGATTACCAAATGACATCATTTCTGAGATTTCAATATTAAACTGTCTAATGGTTATTAGCTATGATGAAGCATATCCTTTCCATTCGAAAATTTGCACGTAAAGCAATGTCAAAACCCAGAGCCACAATTTGGATTTATTTCAATGTTAATGCGTTCAAACAGACTCTGTAATAAGTGCAGGCTGGTGAAACCACTCGGTTTGACAAAGCCTCATCATCAGACGGCTAATTCTAACAGAGTATAAAACGATTTAGAATACATGTACTAGAGAAAAATTGATAATACTTCTGAATACATTTTCATATTGCCAGTTCGCTAGCAATTTCAGACATCAAGGGCACTCTAGTACCTTAATTATTCTAAAACTGAGAGACCTAAAGAATAACCGCAACTGTCCTAAAATTCAACAGTTTAGTTTTTTTAATTCAGCAATCACAGGGTATAATCGATTCCGCCAATTTTCGCTTCCTGCAGAGACTGTCTGTCATATTTGGCTGCCGCCGAGACTGTCCGCGAACTCTTGCTTCCTGCAGAGACTACTGTCCTCGAAAAATTGCTTCCTGTCGAGACTGTCCGCGTGACTGCTTCCTGCCGAGAGCCTCGGCAGATAACAGACTCACGCGGACAGTCTCTGCAGGAAGCCATTTATCATGTACAGAAGTCTCGGCAGGAAGCAAGAGATCGCGGACAGTCTCGGCGGAAGCCAAATATGATGTTCAGTCTCTGTAGGAAGCGAAAATTAGCAGAATCAATTATACCCTGCAGTAATTGGTCCGAAAGATGCAGATTGAATAGCAAAGAGTGTAAACACTGATCAGAGGAGCAGTTTGACTTGGGTCTGCACTGTTTGCTCAGACCAATTTTCCTAATATTTAAAATGTTTACATGAACGATACAATGTGTGCACTTTCTGATATGGATAATGACAGCTCGGCTTTCCTATCAACCGACTAGGTGGTGATTCTGTAACAAAGCCATGACATTTTGGGTGATCACGAATAGATACACAGTCAGAGACAACCGCAACACGAGAAAACCAACAAAGTGGCATGTACGCCCAGCGAGGACTCAGTTCAGCCTGGCAATCTGCCCAATCGACCATTACCAAAATTAGTGTGACAGATAAGCATTCCGTCTATAATTTCTTCAGTGTCGCTTAGTCCCAAAAGTTTGAAACGAAACTATCATAAGTAGATCTCGGCAGCCAACGTACATCCCTCTACGAACCACGTTTACTGACGTACTCCGCGAGGCAGGGCATCCGCAGAGATCTGGGATCGAGGTTTTAAAACTTGAGAATAATCTCAAACTCAAAATAAAGCACACTGATTGGCTGCTTCCGAGCATTTGCTCGGAAGCAGCCAATCATTGTGCTTTATTTTGAGTCAAACTCAAAATTTTGAGTTTGAGAATGTACTCAAAGTTTTATAACCTCGGGACAGGCAAGACACGCCCGCCTAGTCCCTCTTTCCCACTGAGCCACCTCAGTATCCCTGGCCCGAGAAAGACGGCATGCAAGGGCATTAGGAAATAAATGTCAGATGCAGCGAGAATCTTGAAAGTGCCAAAACAATTCGAAAGAGCCGAGCTTGCACAGAGAGCTGGCACAGCAGAACTCTATGACAAGTTAGTCTTATAAAGTGCGTTGCATGCTAATTATGAGACCAGACAAAACTGGACATTGAAGATTTACAAAACGATGTCTGATTTGGGCCTGCACAGTTTGCAAGCATCTTAAAATCGTTTTCTCATGAGCCGGCTCATATACATGTATAATGAGGGTGTCACTGAGGAAAATTTGATCGTTCAAAAACGATAAAAATGACGAATTACCCTAATTCGTTTCATTTTATTGAAACTCGTGATGTTGACACGAGACCAGACATTAGGGTCAAGTCGGGTAAATTCGGACAGCAGGTAAATTCGGACAGTGATTTTTTCTCCCTTTATATGTTAGCTGTGTGGAAATGAAACAAAATTAACTGGGCAAACAGTGAAAATCCTGATGAGACGTCTCATCAGGATTTTCACTGTTTGCAATGGTATGTCCGAATTTACCCGCTGTCCGGATTTACCAGACTCGATCCTATACGTCCTTTCGCAAATGATACATGCACGAGTAGTGAACAGTCTCTTACCTGTGCTCACAGTGCTTTCAGATCATCAGTTCAGTACGCTAAACGACCCAGATGAAGATACATATACCCTTGCGTCATAGGCTTCTGTTTTGACAAGTTTAACAAAGTATATTACAATAAATAATAGTATTGTTTCACCAGTGCAAGCAAGTAGACACTTAAGCATGGCCAAACACAAGGAAAATTATTTCATTCATTAACCCAGAATCTATTCCATTGTTATACATGCATATATGTATACTGGACCTACTTATCTTTGCTAAAGTAAGCGACGCGGTTATAACGTCGTGACTGAAAATCTACCCTGTCAATAAAATCATAAACTTCTTACAAAACTTTAAGTTTACCAGTTTAATGCCCTTTGATACATAAATCCACACACTTCGGTGCCATCATTTTGAATAGGAGAAATCGGCTTGTTAGCTTATTCCAGGACATGTGGTATTCGTAAAGTGGTATAATTCAAAAGATACCCATTCAAGTAAAATATACAGCAGCCTTTATCCAGCGAAAGGAGTGGGATGGGCTACGACTTTCAAAAGCTTTAGCCAAGATGCAGCGGGCTCTAACCGCAATGCCCCTCCGACAATCTTTACTTTTTATAGCTTTTATTGCCAAAGCTTTCTGTGTTTCGAAACACGTCCCTCACCCAACCCCGCCCCCTCCCTCCCCCCCCCCCAGCTACCCCCACACACCTCACTAAATGAAAACAACTTTTAACTATATTAAATTATTTACTGTTTCTATCTTTAGCCTAAATGTTGACCATTAACTTAAGTTCATTAGCTAACCTACGCCTTGCCTAATTTTCTTACAATTTACTGTAAATTTCCATTTTATTTTAAATGGTAAGCGAGCAGAGAGAATAATGTACAGTATGGAGGAAGTCCCAGCTAAGAAGCTTTAGCTGCGACTTCCTCGTTTGGCAAATTCTTGACTGCAAATCACCGAGCTACATTCTTCGATTAGACACTGAGCGATCGACGTCATTCAAAATTGACACTTGGAAATTAATAAAGTATTGAGCAGAATCTGAAATTGTTTAATTATACAAAACTGTCCAAAAGCAAGTTTAAGATCAAGGTTACATGACTTTATTGAACTCAGACAGAAATATTTTAACTATGCTACATGGTCAAATAAAGAAAAGAGCTAACTTTACTATAAATTTTACATAATTTGCAGTACATTTGGACCATATTCCAGCCAACGTTTGAGAAGTTTATTTTTGTTCAAAACAATTACAAACAAAGACAAGTCGTTTGATTTCTGTACAGAAACGTGCATATATAAGCCGCGACACGAAAAAACCAACAAAGTGGTTGTGCGGCCAGCGCAGACTCAGATCAGCCTAGGTATCCACCAAGTCTCATTAGACTCTTTGCTTAGCGCTTTAAGGGTAGCTAAGGGTCTCAGCTACCTCCATGCGGATAGCGAAGACTCTGATCAGACTGGGCGAATGCCCAGGCTGATCTGCGTCTGCGCTGGCCGTACAGCCACTTTGTTGGTTTTCTCGTGTCGCGGCTCATATATTGCACACTAAAGAACATAATTTCAACATTTAAGTAATGTTTACAGTTTCTTCAGTTTGGACAGTGAGGCAATTAAATATGTTTAAACTAGACAGTTTCTTCTGACTCAAAAACCTGCCCCTATGCTTTATAACGGATTTTCAAATAATAATAAACGAAAAATTGCATATAAATGGCTGTCATATAGATGTGTCTGCCTGTATAGATCGATGCATGGAGCGATTGCATGGAAAAAGTATATAAAGACACGGGATTCTGTTTGCCATTCGAGAGAGACAACTATATTCTATTCTTTATAGTATACATGTATTATGAAAACAATGGTGTAAACAGTATTTATTACGTATTTTATTCACAGTTTACGTGTACGTCAATTCAATCAAAACAACAGCATTGGTATTTCTATCAGACACAGCTTGTCTAATTTTACTTTTTAAGTTTGACTTATTAAAAGTTGGTTATCAATTATGATATATGACGAAGTAGTTACGACCGGGCATGGAAAATTATAACAATCTACAAAGCTCTAAACTCACATTTGCATTCTTGTTATCTGGGCCCAGATTACAATCGTTCCTCAAAGTTAATGTCGCCTTAAATTTAAGGTTTTAATTTTCAAGGTTGCGTTTTATACTTGTATACTGATAATAATTATGATAAATTTAGCTTTCGACCCCGTTTGAGATGTACTTAATCGATGAAACACAAAATTATTTCGAAAAATACTAATTAAAGCTAGGTTATTATCTCCCTTAAAGTTAATGTGACTTGTCGTCTTGGGCCCTAACGCTCTTCTGCATGGTACCCCGGTAGTAAAGATTGCACATCAAGACATCAAAGACACATATAGAGTAACCTGGCTCTGTTTTGGAACTACATGTATCATAAATATCGTAATATATATGAGCCGCGACACGACAAAACCAACAAAGTTGGGTGCGCCCAGCGCAGACCCAGATCAGCCTGGGCATCCGCCCAGTCTGATCAAAGTCCTCGCAAGCCGCATGGAGGTAGCTGAGACCCTTAGCTACCCTTTGAGTACTTAACGAAGAGTATGGTCAAACAAGGCGGATGCCCAGGCTGGTCGGAGTCTGCACTTTGCGCACAACCACATTGTTTGTTTTGTCGTGTCGCGGCTCATATGTGTTCTGAATCGTTTGCTAATAGGTACTTTACTTTCAGGAGAAGGAAATCTGCCATTTTTATCTGGCACTGTTTATCAATGTGCTTTACTCTTAAACTATAGAATGTGTTCCTGTAGGAGCAAATTCTTTCCTTTAAGCGCAGACTCTCCGAAGGAAAGGCTTCATCCTCCAGAGTAGCAAACATGAAGTCATGGAAGTTGTTCCAATTTACCTTAAGCTCATTCTTTCCACGGAGATATGAGCCGCGACACAACAAAGCCAACAAAGTGGCATGCACGCCCAGTGAATACTCAATTCAGCCTGTGCATCCGCCCAGTCTGATCAGAGTCTTCGTTGTCCGCATGCAGGTAGCGCAAACCCTTAGCTACCTTTTAAGCGCACAGCGAAGAGTCTATTCAGGCTGGGCGGATACCCAGGCTGATCCGAGTCTTCGCTGGGCGCACATGCCACTTTGTTGGTTTTGTCATGTCGCGGCTCAATTTATTATTGTATTGGCCCACTCTCAGCGACTTTTCCCTTGCATAGGCATATATAAATGATTGCCAAAACCAAGCACGCACTGGTATACATCCTGGTTGTCATAGGTCGTAAAATATTTTCAATTTGCAATTCACAGTGGCGCTGTCAGGGTAATAAAATTGCTTGGTGACATTTAGAGATAAGACAAGAATACTTAGATGCTTTGTTCCTGGACTCTTAGAAAAACGCTGAAAGGAAAAATGAAACGGAAATGTAGAAAGACAAAAAAGATGAATAAATTTGTTTTCTTTTATATACCTAGCTTATAATCAGCTGTTCAAATATGGCATGTAGTTGAATCATTTTTGTCTCAATTTTGATCAAATGTACACCATTTTTGTCTGTTAGACTTCGGCTTTCTCAGCCAGGAAGTCTGCAGAAGACCGACAAAGGCCGAAACATAACAGCGCGAACCTTTGGTCAAAATTGTTAGAAACATTTCTTCCGTTTTGCAAAAAAAAAAAACAATGTTATCAGCAGCCAAACGTTAGTATTCTTTCATATGTATTCAGATTTTATAGCAGCAGTATTGGCTGTAAATTTTGTCCCATTAACCCTTAATGCGCCAAAAAGCAGACGACAAAATTTACGTCTGCAGAATTTCAAAAAATGTTTCGTCCAAGCGATATCATATTGAGAATTCGAACACTAGAGGGTAAACAGTGTAGATTCAGATGAAGTGGCTCATTATGAGCCACCTCATCTGGATATACACTGTTTGCCAATTCAACAATTTTAATTGTTGGCACTTTAAGGGTAAATTGAGTTTGTTCCTAAATGTATATTCGATATAGCCTCGGCGGCAACATAGTCATGCTTTCTAGTGCCAGACTTTTAACATCACTGACTTATTTACTTATTTACATAGACATGATGGTGTGCATTCTAATAGGCAGCTGATGCTTACTATCACACCTTTGTAAAGGGGACCATTTTTGTAAAGATTTCAGATTGGTCACTGTTCCTGCGATTTACGACTTCAGAAGTCTTATAATTTTTTGACGCTGACTTCTTTTCATGTTCCTAATACAATATAGTATTTATACAAATACACATGTAACGACTGGAACTCAGTCGAATCGTATACAATTCTTCCTATATGAGCCTGATGTTGTTTAGTTTAAAGAACTAATGTTTTGAACGAACACGATTTCTTTAAATCATTCTAATAGTTGCTTCGTCCAAAATTGATTAATTACAGGGAAATGCAACCCCGTTTGTTAATTTCTTAAATATCCGCCATTACTTGAAGTTAAACCACTGGAATGGAAACTGTTTCAGTATCAAATAAAATCATTTATCATTATCGCATTTATCATATCATTATCGCATCTGAGAGTGTAATAAAGCCATGTATTAAAAACGATAATCAACTAGTGGATTAGATATGCAAATTACGTCGTAACGTTATGTGTTGACGTCCATAAAAACGTCGCGTTTTCTAATGGCGAAATCATGATTTTTTAGAGCAAAATGTGCATTTTAGTGTCATATGATAAATAGAATCTAGCATTCATGCTCCTGTATTATTGAAGTTATTAAACTCGTTGGGGAAAACCGATAAGATGCTCGGCATAGCCTCGCATCGTATCTTTTTCCCCAACTCGTTTAATAAATTCAATAATACATTAGCACTCATGTAAGATCCTCTATTTAACCAGCCCTCTGGCCAATAATGAAAATAGCGTACCGAATATCTATAGTATCCTTTTTATTACAGTAGAGTATATCAATTTCAACAATTCACATTTCCTGCTTTAGAGAATCCGTTAACACGTGTTTTGACAAGTTTTGCATGTGAATAATATGTAGTTTAACAGGTTATAACATTGTTTATCATGTGTCAAAATATGTGCAATCCTAGCCGATTCATCAAAGAAGCATTTTTATAGTACCATTAATAACTGCAATAAGCATCTAGCTATTTTTACATTAAAATCTTAATAATACCATAAACAGATCATATTAGCCACCACACGCATGCAAGGCTCCATGAACAATATACGAAAAGTGAGAAATAATACCAACTTACCAATAACCGCAATTTTTGAAAGCTTTATAAAGTTTATTTGTATATTTGTCAGATCCCATTCATTCTATGTGCGAAAAGCAAAGGCGCTGACCAGACTGCGGATCGCTCCGCAGTCTGGTATGGGTCTTTGCTGTTCGCATAGGCGCATACGACCCTTTTATGCATGTCGCAGCCCAAGTCCACTAGTTTATGCGAGTCTGCGGGTTTAGAAACAGAACGAATTCGTGCAAATTCATTGATCATATTTCGAATATTTTCTCACTGAGTGTTAAACATATGAATATTAAACACGTTTCTGTATCAAATTTCTAATTCGACATTCACTGCAAAAATGATCAATGTAGAAATGATTTATAGTCATAATTCATCATGAATCTTTTTTGCAAATTGGAATTAAGTAGTTCATTAAAAATGGTATCACCATAATGTAGCATGCGCATATGGGACTGCAGTCCTGGCATACATTTTACCCCGCTTCCTTTCTTATGTAGGTATATACCCGCTGGCATCATAAAGGCATACTCTTCTACCCTACTTCCCCTTGTCCTCTGTGGTACCCTGCGGTGACAATAATATTCTGTTGTTTATTATTATTATTATTTTAACTTGTATCTATATTGTTTATTATTAATATTTTATCTTTTTACGTTTTGTTCCTGTCTCTGGGTTGTTGGTAATGTTGCTACGCCTGATGATCCCAATGAGTTCCTTAACCGTATTGAGTTCTTAACCATTTTTAGACCGGATACTCGTTTTGGAGACACGAGCAAACCGTGCCAACCCAGTTCAGACGCCGCAAAACGCGGTGTCTGATCAGGGTCAACTGTTTGCTTATAGGAATTTCTATGCAAAGTACAATAAAAGTGAAAAACTTCCCCCAGAACCTCTAAGACTACAAATGAACTCATCCAAATGATAAGGATGGACAGGTCTACTGGTCAAAAAGGGTTACATATAATTAGCCTGGTTCCACCTGGCTCCCATCATGCCTAATGGCAAATGAGGCCTGGAAAAGACCTCCATGTCAGTCAGATGAGATGGATTCAAGATACTTGAAGATGGGAACTGTTCTTAACCTGTGCAGGTCCCGAGGTTATAAAACTTTTTTCGTGCTCAACTCAGCTGAGCATGGAATTTTCTCTGCTGATAAATATGAAAATGCTAACTAATGTTGGCATTTTCATATTCGTAAGCAGAGAAAATTTCATACTCAGCCAAATTGAGCAGGAAAACAACTGTACTTATCAATAATTTGTGAATTATATGCAGGTAAAATTTCATGCTCAACTCAGCGGAGCATGAAAAAATTTTTATAACCTTGGGGCCTGGTTACATCTCATGAGTTCGCTTATGTGGCTGTCACACAGTGACGTATAGCATCAGCGTGTACCGACGTATGAGAAATTTAGCAAACACGCTGGTGTACGTTGAATAAGTTAGGGATAAGTTATGAATTAGTTACGAGCACACTAAACTACGTTGGTATAAGTTGGTGTACGTCGAATGCGGCCAAAAAATTCGTGCATGCATGAAACTTTCAGCGTACGCCGACGTATTGCTTATAAGTTAGACATAAGTTTGGTGTACGCGAAAGGTATGTTATGCGTAAGTTCATGAACTTAACGTGTAAGTTAGTCATACGTTGATATACGTCGGCAACAAGCAGGTTTATTGTACAGCGTACGCGTAACTTATTTCTAACATATAGGTAACTTATCTGTAACTTATACCGGACGTTTCCAGAACTTATTCAACGTGTCAAGAACGCACTGAGCGTATTTAGGTAGGGTATCCGCCAGCGTCCTGGGCTTCAGCTATATATATTGGATACAGATGAGCAATTCATCACTTTTAAATAAGGAAGCTTCTTGGACCAGTTCCGCTTGTCGTTTTGGGGGCTTGAGAGGAGGTTGACACTTCAGATGCCACCACAGCTGCTGCAGATACCACTACGGATACCACTAAAGAGGCATTGGAGTCTGCGCAAGAGGGAGGTTGGCTCCCATCGTAGGCACGGTAGTCGGGTGATGATTGGGACGAGGGTAGGCATGCAGGTGGTAAAGATGGAGTTTTCTTGGGTCAGCTACTACCTGCAACAATTTTTTATTTTTCATTTTTGAGGCATGTCCATCGATCCACGTCCACGTCAATAAAAATGTTGTAGAGAGCCGTCGCTTTACATCTGATCGTCGAAGCACGCTCCAACACGCTATACATAAGGCCGGTGTAAGTTAGACTAACGTTGTGTGTTCGGCATAATACAAGAACGCTACAGATACGCTGGGAACACGCTGTGTTATATGCTTGTTGAAGTTATGTATAGGCTAGGGATAAGTTGTGAATAAGTTATTTATACGTTATATAGTCGTTTAGTACACTGAAGGACTTTGAAAACGCAAACGTTGAAATTCAATGAATAATCTAATTTATTGTTCATCAGTTCAATTGAAATTATGCAAAACACTTACATCAACATGTTAGCAAACCTTATTTATAACCTCATCCCAAAATATTGAACAATATCAGAGTAACAGTCTATCAAATAGCAATACCCTTACATTCAAAAGTAGCAATTAACAGCGTTGCCGCTATGCATGCAGTACATCTCCGCCTCATCGAAAGTACAAGGTTGGCTATCAGTTGCTGAGGAGTGTTATTCCATTCATTGATCAAGGCGTTAGTTCATTTACGTTCCTAGGCGGCTGACGTCGAGCGCTAATGCGTCTGCCCAGCTCATCCCAGACATGCTCAATTGGAACTCGGTAAAGTTAGCAGAAAAGCAGAACGAAATGGCAAAGTAAAGACGGCCAGTCTAGCACTGGAATCCTATTTGTCGCCAGAAAATTGACAGCAAGGCGGGCACTATGAGCTTGGGCATTGTCGTGTTGGTATATAAAGTTAAAAGGTAAAGGTTTCCCATAGCCTAATAGCCGTAGGGGCAGTGGGGGTTAGAGACCCACTGTATCTTGGGCACAGCTGATGAAAGGCGGAGCCCATCCCTCTCCTTTCGCTGCCTTAGCCTTCCCTGATTCGAAAAAGGTACCCATTTACTGCTGGGTTGACAGAGAGAGTGTTCCAGTCATCGCATGGCGACAGTGAGCCGCGAACTCACGACCTTACGGTGACTTTCTGCACAATAGCCGAGCCACTCTAACCACTCGACTACTCCGCCTCTCTGTTAAAAGTTACTTCTCCTATAAGTTTGTCATTAAAAGGGTAATGCCACAGGACGAAGAAAGTTGTCAATGTAACGCCTAGCATTTACATGTCCATTTAAGATAAGAAGATCAGTTTTATTAATTGGGTTATACTAGCCCAGATCTGAACATTGCCACCACCACCACGGCTACGTTTCTGAACACATTTCTCCAAAAACCGCTGACCGCGTTCACGGTACACTCTTGTACGGCCGTCACAGTTTGGCACATTAAACTTGGGTTCATCAGTAAATAAAACTGATCCCCACTGCCTGTGGTTCCATCGTAAGTGAGCCCGAGCCCAGTTTAACCTCGCCGCCTTATGTCTGTTGGTCAAAATGCAACCCTTTTTAGGTCTGTGGCAACGGAGCCCAACTTCTCGAAATTCGCCGCCAAACTGTACGAGCATGGACTGGGCGTCTGCATTGAAACAATTTAAAAATTTGTCTAGGAATTGGCCGTGATATATAATAATTTTAATTAGATCGTTTATTACAAACATGAAACAACATACTTTCGGAGTCCAATTGTTCGTCTGGCACTGACGGTAGCTGGTCGGAAGGGAAACCTCCGATGCAATCGACGTATGTTGGCGTCTTGACACTGGGTTGTTATTCTTCTCTGACCAAGCCGGCGTCGAAATCTAACTGTCCCAGTAGCCTGGTAACGATCTAGGAGGCGAAGGATAGTTGACGGATGGCAGTTATAGCGCGACGTAGGAAACACCTACCCCGGCTTGTAGCATTCTATTTATGCCAGATCGTTCATGTTCGGACAAACGTGGCATGATTAATAAAGTAATAGAAGTAAAGCCAACTTGTTTTTGTGCATGTAAGACTTCAAGCTACACGTGGAATGGTAAAATATTTTTGCTTCATAAATTCGTGGGGGTGCCATGTGCTAAACATGGTGAAATAGTGATTGCGTAGCTCGTGATGGCCAGTGCCTAAAACGCCGGTACTGTTTAATGTAGATAAAAGCAGAGAGCCGTTACCAATCGATTTTACCTATTAAAGAAGACAAAAAATATTCGTCATGCCAAAAAAATAAATTCTCTTTTTTTGCGTTTCCAAAGTCCTTCAGTGTACGCTATGTAATATGATCAAAAGTTAATCGCTTTATTTTTATACGAAAAAAGTACATCTTTTAGTTTTCATTCTCATAGGTGAATATTGTATGTTTCAACTTCTCAGTGAAAAACTGATCAAAATCCTCTTTCTGGGCATCGGTGAAATGGTTCTTCCAATCCCCCACCACTCCTGAAAGTAGATGAATTAACTCATTATGTGTATACGTACATTTCCATGTTTTCTGCCATTTTTACAAAGGGAACAGCTTTTATGAACAGCCCTCAAACAACTATGGTTTGAGGGCTGGATTTGGATTTTGATTGTTTCAGTTCCTGGTCTTTGCATACTTTTTACTTTTATGACTTTCGGCTTCCCTGGATTGCGAAACCTGTCATAAATGGGGTCAACTCTTAAAGGAAAGATTTAGCTTTTTACTCTTATAGAAAAGAAATTTCTCCTGGAGGAGCAATTTATTAGGCAAAATAGATAAACAAAATTAACAGAGTTGCTTCCCCTGAAAGTGTATCCATTCACGTTAATGTGTTAAGATACACCTTCAAAGGAGATAACTTTGATAATGGAAGTATCTGTCTCCCTTCCAAAGTGGCTATTAAAGAAAACAATATTTTCTCAGAGACAGAGAGACAAACAGACAGACAGACAGATAGAATGAGCGACAGAGAGAGAGAGAAAGAGAAAACTCTTTCGTTTAAGAGTAGCAGCCTTCGGAGAAAAACAGATTAGACATTCCATTCTGATAAAATTGTCTCCTTTCCAGAAATAGCAGCTAAAGTACGGAAGCATTTCTATATAAAAGTAAAAAGTATGCAAAGACCAGGAACTGAAACAATCAAAATCCAAATCCAGCCCTCAAACCATAGTTGGAAACAACTAAGATTACAAATAATCAAGATACAGAGAACATATGGCCAACCGAGTGAGCAGCTTGTTCCCAAAAGGTGGTCACTCAGCAACTCAAACCGAATCAAAAATAATAAGAACATACATAAGGTAAAACATCACAGAAACTCTGACACCAAAAACAGGCAACAGAGAACCACAACAGAACTACCGCCTTGGAACGGTCAGTAATGAATTACTGGGGGGCTTAAATGGATTTTACAGGCCCAATCTCACCCTCAGTTTCTGAAGTGGTACAAAACATTTAGTTGGTTGTTCGGTTCGCATGATAACCCTCTAACTCGTCAATGAATCATCACGGTAAACACATAAATCAAATTTCAACACCATGAAGAAGTAAAGACGAGGACTCAACAGATACAACGGGCCGTCTGACAGGTGGAGATCCCTGGCCTGCCAAACAACCCCACTGGAAATCTGAAGCAAAAGAAGGTCACCAGTTGAGCCCCGGTGGACCAAGCAACAGACAAAAAGGCTCCGGTCCCAACCAACTAAAATATATAGCTTTAGGTCGGGGCCATCATAGAGTCTGACGCCCGATCCCCCGGTGTGCAATTAAAGAGTGCAGCAAAGTTATCAACCGTGATTGGGTTAACCACTAAGCATGCAGACTGTCGCATAACATTTAAATTATAGCCAATACGTTTGTGACGTATTATTATTTTTCGGAATTGATCAGAAAAATCAGTCCTACCCTTAATCTTTTTGAATTTGTATACTAAGTCACCATAAAATTCTGGTTCCTATAGGCCTTGGTGTAAAAGAAATTTTAATCCGACATCAAATTTTGAAACCTTAAAGCTAACAGGCGTCAAATAAGTATTTGTAAATATCGTAAACCCAGATAAGACGGCAACCGGTTTATAGTGTATGGATACTGCATCTCTCCTGTTAAGCTGCCATTTTGATAAAGGAGACCAAAACCTTAAGATCAAAGGCCATACTTTCAGGAGTAGCAACTCTGCAATTTATTTTGTTCCTTCTCCATTGGAATTAAAGTCTCCATTGTATTTTTATCATCAGTTAAAACACCTGTACCTCGTATTTCCACCTCTTGTTCTTTGTGTTTTTACCATGTAATCTCCACCTACCTAATGAGAACTGGAGAAGTGAGACAAATACCATATTCGCGGTAATTTTCGCGGTTTCACATTTTCACGGTTAAGGGTCAAATACATATACATTCATTTTCGCGATTTTTAATTTTCGCGGTTAGCAAAAAGCGCGTAAAGCAATACTGCCTCTTTTTCACTTGAGCCATTTCGTTCGTTAACCTGTGGCACGGCCGCCGCAGGTTAATGAATCTTTTTCACTTGAGCCAGTTCGTTTAATTAACCTGCGGCACGGCCGCCGCAGGTTTGTGAAAGAACCGTCTCAAGTAAAAAGTACCAGCAATTACCGAAGCAAACAGAAACAAAATATACAAACTTTGTGTCTACAGAAGATACTTTGTAAGAAACAGGAAATAATTTCGTGATTTTAATATTCGCGGTTTCCAAGTGACCGTTAAATACCCGAAAAATGGAACACCGCAAACATTATCTTATATACGGCAATTCCTATCAGCGAACTTCACCGTAGTTGTAATCATGCACTATGGATGTACGATGGATGGTTGGTTGGTTTAGGTTTCACGGCCCTTTCAGACAGTATTTCAGTCTATATCAGGCCGTTTCCCAGAGATAAGGAGAAAGAAGAGAAAAATGATAGACTTGAGAAAAAATGGCTAAACAATCCCCACTTGCACCTACTGCTAGCACAGTAGGCCCTTGCCCTAACACTATCGAAATTAGTAAGACACCCCGGCACTAAAAGTTACCCAGCACTATCGCCCGAATATGGGCAATTACATGTATGTTTACCACTTACAACAGTGTTTGTGGGACGCAGCTCTGATGAAATATCGTATTTCTTTGGTTATAAGACTGCTTTTCCCCTTCTAAAACAACCACAAAATCTAGATCCTTCTTGTAAGACAGGTCTGCATTTTCAAAATCGTTCTAGAACCCCGACACTCTTTATCCGTCTTATACGAGGGATGATCATTAAATAATGGTGTTTCCATTATTTAATGATCACCCCACTTAAGATGGGTCTAGATTTTCGGTATTTGTTTTAAGGGAAACACCCATCTTATAGCATAATTTCATAAGAGTGAGTTAAATATTTGAGGTCATTCTAGAAAGGAGAAACCCTCGTTTTATAGCCGAATAAATATGTTAATCATAAAGTCACAGTTTAAAGGCTCCATAATATAATTTAGCCGCGACACGAGTAAACCAACAATGTAGTTGTGCGCCCAGCGCAGACTCAGCTCAGCCTGGTGGATGACCCAGGCCCAGTCTAATCGAAGTCTTCGCTGTCCGCATGGAGGTAGCTAAGGGTTGGAGGTAGCTACCCTTTCAGCGCTTAGCAGAGAGTCTGATCGGACTGGGCGGATACTCAAGCTGATCTGAGTCTGCGTTGGGCGCAAAACCACATTATTGGCTTTCTCGTGTCGTGGCTCATATGTTTATAGAGAGGTACATAAGTTAACAGTAAAGACACAGATAAGACTCCACCCTAAGATGACTTCCGCTAGATGATTTGACAGAGCGCAGGATACAGTGTAGCAAAATGAAGTTATTTAGGCATCAGGGGACAGTTTCGCAGTTAGGGAGTATTTCAGTACAAGGGTCCAAAAAGGCATGGTTGTTGTTAAGAATATTTTACACCGATGTAGAATTTTAGAATAAACAGTTGTGTCAGCTGAAGTTAAATTCGAGAGTAAAATTCTAGCTCCCATGTTCCTTGGCAGGTCAATGTCACGGCGGTTTGTACAGATAGCAGTAGCTGATTTCTGGGTTGGAAAATAGCTGTTTCTTTCAACGAGGATTACTGAAAAAGATTAGTGGTCGTGAGCATGCTCGTTGTTTGTTTTTATGATTCTCATTTACTGATGAAGGTGCCTGAATATGTATTAGTTGCTGGTGTTTGACCCAGAAAGTTTTGCAGTGTGATAAACTGTTCTGCAGTCAGGGATTTTTACATGTTAAAAATAGTGGGTGGGGTACATGCTAATTTATGACTGGCAGTTTATGCACAACTATAATAGATGTTTTCTTTATGTCATGTTCAGTTTTTGCCTTTCATTAAAGCACTTTGTGACAGTAGCTATATATCCTGGCTGAAACAGGTACATGCAATTTAAGTTCAAATATTGTAAGGGGGACCGGTCAGAAAAACACTACATTTTTACTGTCCCCTGATGCCTTAGGGGTATGGGTTCACCTCCGTTTTTCCCGCCAATTTTTCAGTGTGAGACAATTATTGTGAATTTCTGTTTCCTGTCCTAGGCGACGAAGACCTTCCAAAAAAGGGTCTTCCAAAAAAGGGTCTACTCTTAAAGAATTTATTCCTAGAGGAGCAAATTCCTACCTAGGAGTTGATCCCTATTTTGAAGGGACGAAAATCGCATATTTGCTTGCCCTGAAAGTGTATTGATTCATCTTAAAATTCTAGGAAAGTATTATATATTGAAATGTATAACTGACCTTTTCTGTAAAAGACCGGAAGATTGGTGTTTGGTGAGTCTATTTTAGCTATTATATTAAAAGCCTCCTGCATAGATGGGCTGTTGTCTTTTGCTTCTTTTATTTTCTTTATGTCATTGTTCACGAGAACTTCTCTGAGAAAGTCATCGCTTCTGTCAAACTTGAGAAATTGACAAATCTTTCGCAGCTCAGACAAGCCGTCCTGTAAGAGATGAATTTCCTGAGAACAAGGAACAAACCAAAAACATAACAAGAGTTGTCAGAAGACAACAAAGCGCGCCTTATGGGTGCCTGATTCTCACAGTCACAAAGAACTACAAATATATCAGGTCATCTGCAGTGTCAGACTGAGCCATTATCCCAGGTATATGATGAATACATACTAAATACACCTAAAATATGAAGCAAATCACTGAATGATAACATTTATGTTAGAGTGACCTCAAATTCCCAAATATGATGTTAATCTATAAACAGCTTTGGAGACACAAGGCAAAATCACTGAACCATGAAATATAGGTCACAGTGATCTATAAATAATATGAGGTCATTCGGGATGTCAGACCGATCCACTATGCCAGATGTGATGTTAATCTATCAAACAGTGCTTGAAATATAAGACAAAATCACTGGACCATGAACAAAGGTCAAGGGCACAGGTGTCAGCATGGTAGCTCTGCAGCTGCTGCAATTATAGGGATATGCTATTTGACCAAGTATCAAGTCTCTTCTGTCAAAGGTTTCATCAAAACTAAAAATTTTGCCTTAAAAACAGTACCAAACGGCAAAGTCAGTCAACCGTAACATATAGGTCAAGGACATACAATAGTACCATGCAGCTGCTGCAGTTATATGGATGTATATATGTACCAAGTATGATGATTGTAGCTGCTGTAGTTTCTAAGATACAGAGTTGAACATGGAGCTAAACGCAATTGTTAACATTGGTTAACCTGATCACGGACGCCGACGAGGACGCTGACGGGTACGCTAACGCTGACGCTAACGCTAACGCATACTCGGACTACGACGCCGGGGGTATAGCATAAGCTCTCCTTTGCTTCGCAAAAGCGCGCTAAAAATAGTAGACTGTTCTTGGCCAATATGGCGATGTGTCCAACTTTGCTCACGCCCAATAGCGTCGGTTTGAGCAAACTGTTTTTCAATCAACATAACAAAGGGGCTGTTGTTTGTTTGTATTGTCATGCTTGTTTAACAAGGCCACAGTCTCCGAGTACGAAACCATATGAGGCACATTACCTCCGAATAAAATCGGTATGTGATGTGGTTTGCGTGTACAGATAATGTTTTTTCTGTTAGATTAGGCGGACGCCACCGTCGACGTGCCGTGACACTGCAATTGCCGACCCCTCTTCCAATAGCAATCATTATGTGAGTGACAACATTTAACGATTTTACCATTTTGTCGCATCTGACAGACCTTAATACCCCCATTCCTCTGGATGAAGCTTTGACTGCGCTCATGGCGATCATTTTGCTTCTTCAAAAAATTCGAAATCGCCGCAGAAGCGTCGGCATTTACCAAAACTTGGCACCTGTATGCTTCTAGTACGCTGCCAAATACGATCTTGCTACGCTAGTCACGATACTGCCGCGATGTAATTTCGCTTCTGCTACTCTTGGGGCCTGATTCGGCAACCGTCAAGGCGCTTCTACTATGCTGGCACCAATCGCAACTTATCTAATCACTCGCTTTCACACGTAGCAGCACAATCAATAGCGGGAAATGTATTGAATTGTATAGGAAAGACACGTTTCACACGATATTATAAAAACATCAAATAAAACCGACGTTTAATGCTTACAGATTCTTAAAAAAATCAATTCTTTTCAGTGTTTTGATTGATTTTTTTTTCTTCATAATTTTATGTTACTATTAAACTGGGAGATTTTTAAGTTGTAAACATAACCCCTCAAATGGATACTTATGTAGTAAATTGCACTAAAATGCAGTGGGCATCTCTATTTATTTCGCGAGATCATTTTTAAATACAAAGTTATATATTTTATGCAAACGGATTCGAAATCTGCAACAATTCTTCTTTCTCTTGATATATATTTTAACGCCAAAAACGTTGAAAAAAATGGGGTAATTTTACTGTATTTGTAAATCATTTAATGTTTTGCGCGAAAAACCCGCAGCTAACTTGTATATCTACTTACTAACAAAATATCGATTTTTCAAATGAATGGATTTGTTGCTCTTGTACAGCAATGGACTTCAATCTACGCTTGATCTATGCTTACAAAGATGCATTTGCGATCGTGCTACGATCTAAGTGCTGGAGCTGCGCTTGTGCTGCGCTTCTAAATACATCGGCGGCCTTGAATTCAGCCAAGCACGTCAGAAGCGCAACTACAACGCGAAAACATCGTGACTAGCGTAGCGAGAATGTATTAGAAGTCCCAAGTTGTGGAAAATTCCGACTCTTCTGTGGCGATTTCGAAAATTTTAAAGAAGCGCCATGATCGCCATGAGCGCAGTCAAAGCGTCATCCAGTGGAAAGGGGGTGTAACAGAAGCTCAGCTGGGTCGGGGACGAACCTCAAAGGCGCTGTCAGCGAGAATCCACTGCGCTTGAGTTGCTTTGCTCTCGCTGCTGCCTCGATACAGCTGCGTTCATGAATTTTGTGCTGCGCTGTTACTACGCTTTCGTTGCCCTTTGTGTACGACAACTCCGCTACGTAAATTTCGTCGTGACTTGGCGATCATGCCGCTTCAGATACGCTTTCGAATATTTTTGTGTTTGGTGTTTTTATGTCAAAATAAAAAGCTGCTGAAATTGTCAAAACAGGGAAGATATTATCGATGCATGGAGTACACTTTGTCGCCAACTTATTGAAATTTTATTTGTTTATTCATGCGTAACGGAAGCGTAAACAATCAAGGGTCAATTTCAAAATTCACATGTACTGATCAGTGAACTCAGTGTATTGAACTGATTTATACATGTACCTGGCTCTAAAACTGATGCCTTCTTTATCTAGGGCGCTACAATGTCTCAGAAACATCATCAAGAATTTTCAGCATTGGTTACTCGTTACAAACACAGTTATGCCCCTTTATGCAAATCCCGTAAAGTAAGCAAGTTTTGAGATAGCAAACGACATGTTTGTGGATTTTTCAGCAAACCGAATTGGAATTGGATTCCAATTCAAGTTAACTAAAAGGATAAATGGTCACAATCAAATGGAGTATGCTAACTAAGGTCAGTAATTAGGTACGTCCTTCTAATAATGCAACAAAAGATTGAACTTTTGAGCGCTGACTCCTTGAAATCACTGGGCAAAACTTAATACAAATCATAGTGCATCTCTATCATAAAGTTCAGTATGCGAACCGAACAACCAACTAAATGTTTTGTACCACTTCAGAAACTGAGGGTGAGGTTGGGCCTGTAAAATCGATTTAAGCCCCCCAGTAATTCATTACTGACCGTTCCAAGGCGGTAGTTCTGTTGTGGTTCTCTGTTGCCTGTTTTTGGTGTCAGAGTTTCTGTGATGTTTTACCTTATGTATGTTCTTATTATTTTTGGTTCGGTTTGGGTTGCTGAGTGGCCACCTTTCGGGAACAAGCTGCTCTCTGTATCTTGATTATTTGTAATCTTAGTTGTTTCCAACTATGGGTTGAGGGCTGGATCTGGATTTTGATTGTTTCAGTTCCTGGTCTTTGCATACTTTTTTCTTACAGTAAGCGAATCGGGAGAAAGGTTTTTTTTCCAGGAAAACATTTCTATCGGCTTTTAAATTTCGTAACTCAAACCGGAAGAGAGCAAAATGCGTGCTCATTTCAAACCAAAATTTGTTTTAAACGGGTCATTTTCCCATAGACTTAATCGTTTTGAATCCCAAATTACCTGATTTTTCTAATAATTTGATGATTCAGACGATTTTTAAAAAACTTTGAAAAATTTCGGAAAATGCATATTTTTGCATGTGCGATTTAACTGTACCAGAATCAAGTTTAATACCGTTTTCCGTTTGGTTACATCACGCTAAACTGACGTGCAGCAAAATCGTAATGATAAATTATTTTTTTTTTGCCACTGTGGGCCAGAATTCTGTGATTTTTGCCTTTTTGACAAAAATCGTCATAATTGTTTCGAAGAATTGCACTGTGACAAGAGAATGCTGCAAAACTTATGACCACGTTAAGGCAAATCCCAGTACTAAATTAAATGTAAAATATCATCACATAAATGAGGCAAAACAAGACACTGAAAAATATGCGTTGCTTTTGCTGTTGAGTATATATAATCAGAAACAAAAGGAAGTTGCATTTTTTTAATGTCCGTATTTTCTTATTTTCAATTGCACTGGTATAAAATTCTGGGCCCAGTTGTTCGAAACTAACGATATCGTTAGTTAACGTTTCGTTAAAATTTCAAACGTTAATATCTCAAATATGCCAATATTTTCTTGTTGAAAAAATGTAAAAAGCTTTTGCACTTCAAAAGCTTCTCACATTTTTTTCAACAAAAAAATCAGTGTGTTTGGTTATGAAGTCATAAAACACTTAATGAGTTGACCTCTTAACGAGCTCGTTAGGCTAACGGTGCTTTGAACAACTGGGCCCTGGATGTTATAGTTTTACTCAAGGTACAGTAATGTGGTATATATAGTGCATTTTTTCAAGGCAGAAATCATGTCGTTTTGATTTTAGAGGCTGGGCGTTCCAAGCAGCATCTAAGCAGGCACACAAAGTTGAATCAACCTTGATTCAACCTTGATTAAACCTTGATTAAACGTCGCGACATTGATTGAATCAAGGTTGATTCAACCTTGTGTGCCCAGTGGGATGTGGCTTAATTAGATAAATACATTAGAGTCAGGACTGATCAATTACGAATAGTATGAGCATACTAGTACATAGGAAACGAAGAAGCGAAGGGCAAAGCCACTAGTTCTCGCTTCCCAAAGAGGTGATGACAATGATCGACACATACCGACATGACACCAAGGTGTGAGCTGTCGAAAGACGATATTTTACCTGTTTAAGATCTTCATATCGGACCACAAGCACGGGCAAATCCGGGTTTTCTTTGATAGCTTTATCCCATTCTGAGAAGAACCATACATAGTCATGGACTGAAGAAAAAATGATACGGAGTGCCCGAAAGGACTATTTGGCATGTATATGTCAATGTTAACCCTTTTAAAAAGAAAATATTTTCTTTTTGCATATTGTCACCCTTGCCAATTGCCAAAACTAGTAGAAGAACCAAATAGACAATGAGCTTTCGTTCTAATCCTAAACATTCATGTTGAATTGTATATACATGTTGTGGAAATAAAGAAAACTGAAATAAATATGTTTAAACCAGAACTAAAGTGTTTTATGCATCCACAATGCAAAATATTTGAGACCAAAATCAGGTTACCCTCTTGGATTGAGTTGTCATACAAAACGATCTAAATTATGCTACTGTGAAACATCACATTGTCAAGACTGTCTGTCTTGTTATGGACTGCAAAATAGCTAAAAGACATGAAATGGATGGTATGTAAAAGTGTTTTATCAGTACTTGTTTTCAAATGTTGTTTAATTTCATATAGGGTAAACTCAGGTAAATTTGGACAGCAGGTAAATTCGAAAAGCGACATTATTCCCTTTATATGTCAGTTGTTTGGAATTAAAACAAACAAAACTGGGCAAATAGTCTCATCAGGATTCTCACTGTTTGCAATGGTATGTCCGAATTTACTCGTTGTCCGAAATTACCAGACTCTACCCTACCGTATTTACTTTGCTATAAGACGGGAGTTTATCCGTCCAAAATTACCGCAAAATATCAATCAGTCTTTTGTGATTAAACTATAAAATGGGGTTTCTCTTCCAAAAGAATCCCAAACGATCTTGATCCTTCTTACAAGACGGATATATACCTTCGAGGTTGTTTCGGAAGGGGGAGGGGGGGGGGAGAACGTCTTATAACCGAGGAAATACGATATCGATGTGCAACATATTATTTCTTTTAAAGTTGTAAAATATTATAAACTCAGAGCCTGCGTTGATATCAAAACAAACAAAAACAAAAAGTGTGTTAGGGATTCTTACTTCCTGTGCGACCCGATTTGAACAGATGTAGAAATTCCTGAAAACTGACATTAACTGGCAGCACTATAGTATTATTTCCGAAGTGGTAAAGAGACACGACCGTATCTTTTGGATTCCGTAACATAAGAATGATTTTCCCGCCATTCTTTATGTGTTCGTCTGGCAACAACTGGTAGGTCATATGAGTATAGAAGAATCTTGGGTATGATTGCTCTAGGTTCATGTCGAGATCTATTTCGAGTGGTGGGGGGAAACTCTCTCTGATGTTTAGCGATCCATTACGTAACATAAACAGAAGATCCATCATCCAGTTTGAACCTGAAACCAGAATCCAAAATCGTGACGTACGAAACGCTCAACCAAAAACGGCCTATGGCCTATGGCCATATTCGACTGGGCGTTTCGTACTTCACGATTTTTAACGTGAAGCACTTTATCTATAAAAAATGCTTCATGCTAAAAATAGTCGGAACGTGAAGTACATTTTAAATAGAAGAAGTGCTTGACGCTAAGAACCGTAAACAACGAAATGCCCAGTCGAATACGGTCATAGCCATGTGGGTTTAGGGCCGCAAGTCTTTATGAAATGGTTAATTTAACCATACCTTTCATTTATGTAAGAATATAAGAAGCCATCACGAAGGTCCATGTAAACTCAAATCAGCTTAAGTTTATGGCTCGGGGTCCATGCCTGTATATCTGATTGCATGTATTTCGAATTTGTCAGTGTTTTGAAATTCTGACATTATTTTGGTACTTTGAACACTTCTAAATATATTTCAAGACAGGAAAGCTTTAACCTTTTAACCACTCATCAGAAGTACGTGTTTTGTTTGCAGCCCAGCTAATTAATTAGGATTGGAAACGGACGCAGCCACAGTTTGCACCTTGAAAGTTGCTGGAAACAGTATCTGTTGAACATTTTTCATACATAAACAAAATGGATCTAAGTCTCTTGCGTCGCGAGCGTCATGTTGCTAACGTTAGCGGTGTTGCATTTCAGCATCAAGTGTCGAGATTTAAATCAAATAACGTCAAAAATATTATTTAATTAATCCAGGATTACGCTGCAGCTCACCCGGTTTCCTTTAATGAATTGTCTATATTACATATTTGTTAAATATCGATATGTTATAGCCAATAAGGAGCATCTACGTCTGTTCACAGAAGCGTTAGTTGACGCTTCTGTCTCTTCTCTTTGATGACATAGAGCTATATCTTATAAGATATTTTGGGCAAAAATAGCAGACGACAAAAATAACAATTGCAAAATTAAAAAATAAATCGTTCAAACTATACTACATTCAGAATTCAAAAAATAGAGGACAAAAAGTGAGCCGCATTATCTCGATCAACGCTGCTTGCAAATACCTGTTCTGGGATATGTACACAGAAGTACGTCTCCTTCTTGACATGGAAGCGCCTTGAACTCGCTATATGTTTTTACAGGGTCCTTTACATAGTGTGGCCAATGTGCACCCATGTATCTGCTATATATCTTCACTTCCTTGCCTTCTTTTGTCTTTAGGTAAACTGGTTCGGCCATCTCCGACTGTCTGTCAAGTTCTATGTTTTCCTTAAAGGTGAATGAGAATTTTCCCTAGACTAGACTACTGTTCCCTACACTAGGTAACAGCATTTCCTATGGAGGTAATTCTTACCAAAAAATTGTTCTCCAATTTTCATGGGTTTCTCTCATAGAACAGGATTTGCTCTTTTCAACCCCATTGTGGAAGGACATTGTTATCAAGGGAAGTAAACGGAAAGTCACAAAAATTCTTTCCGCTTGAAAAAAAAAAGAAAAGAAAAGGACTGGCGAAATGGTCATACATGTAAGATACCACTAATTAGGTGTATTGGCACAACATTTTTTCCGCCAATTTTACAAGGGGAGAATTTTTTGTGACTTTCTGTTTGCTTCTCTTGGAGACGAACCCTTCAAAATATGGTCTACTCTTAAACGAATGAATTTGCTCCTAAAGGAGCAAAGCCTTTCTGTTAGAGTTGGCCACCATTAAGAATGGAAGCAAAACTGAAAATGGCAGAGTTGCATCCCCAAAAGTGCCGGACACATTTCTGAGAAAGAACTGTCATCATATCTGCAATACTAAGGAAGAAAAAGCAGCACTAGTACGGAGGACAGCCTACTCTCTGATGGGTGCTGGATTTCATAGTGTAAATGGTTTGAAAGTTAGTCAGAATGCACATATTTGGTTGACCTTTGTGGTCCCTCGCATAGTGTATGGTCTGGAGGTTTTACTATTAACTAGAAAAGATTTTGAATGTCTGGTTAAATTTCAAAGACAGAGTCTCAGACAAATACAGGGCTTACCTGATAAGGCTCCAAACAGTATTACTCTGGCCTTACTTGGTAGTTTACCTTTGGAGTCTGTTGTGCACAAAAATGCCCTACACTTATTTATAAATATTGCCAGAAATTCTGCTTCAGTTGAATATGAAATTGCAAAAAGACAGCTAGTAATGAAAGACGTACATAAAAGGAGTTGGTTTAATTACATAAGGGAATTGTTGGAGATTTACAGTCTACCCTCAACACTGGAATTGTTTAGAATTTAAAGAGTAACTACACTTCAGGAAATGACTGAATCAGATCCCAAACCCTATCCCCAACATCTAAAACGGAACGGAAGCAAATACTAAATCTGTCAGTGAACTCTGCCGTTGAAACAAAGTGGAAGTAAAATGTATGAAAAAAAAAGCTGAAATTGAACAAAAACCATCACTCAAGTATGTTAATACAAAAGTGTTAGAGGTTGGCAAGTGTCACCCAGTATGGTCATCAGTGAGAAATAATGTCAGTGACAGCAGAATAGCTCAGTTAAAGTGTAAGATTCTTACTGGTACATACATCCTCCAGGGTAATAGAGCAGTTTTCAATCAGTACTCAGTGGATCCAACCTGTAAGTTATGTTCTTCTGAACCAGAAACAAAGCAACACTTTATTGCGGAATGTCCAGTGTTTGAAGCAGAAAGGAACATCTGTAAACAGAAGTTACTTAACACTCCTTTGACGCAGGCCGATATTCGAGACCCCGACATATTCACGAGACTTGTATTGGACTCTTCAGCAGTGATTGACGAGGAGAATGACAATCAGGATGATATTTCTCAGGTTGAATTACATGCCAGAGAGTATATATATAAGATTCATAAAAAGAGAGTCGCCAAGTTGAAACAAATTTCAGCCAGCTAAAGTAATAAATATTAATTGTAAATAGCACAGCTGTATATAATCACACCAACATAATTCTAATTAGAGCTCTTATATGTATCTTTGAAGAATCTCCCTCAACACCGCACGGTGGTGGTCCGACAAGTCAGCGGACGAACTCTACGATAGAACAGAACAGAATAGCCCTTTATCACATTTCCCATGCCATTGCATTCATATAGCTGAACCTATTGGCACAGAAGAGTTTATGCAAAGAGCATTTCTACATTTCAAGTAGAGCAACAGAAGGTATTATCGACACCTTAAGCTACTATTTGGTTTACTACTATTTGATACTTTTGTAAGATTCATATTTGACTGACCTGTTTTTATCAACACAATTATCTACCAAGTGGTTTAGAAGGAACTCTTGAGATATTTCAAAAATCTTTTGCCTTATGCTATGTACCGGACGGTAGCAGTTATCAACACCCGGAAGCAGTTATCAACACTCCATTTACCCCTAAATGATAGTAATATAAATAATGATGATTTAATATAACTTCCCTTAAACTGTGCTATAATCATTTAGTGTAGATAATGATTGAGAGATTTGCTTTAAATTCAAACATAAAATCTCAAGATTTCTAATTTTTACACTCTCAGCCAGAAAATATGCAAAAATAAGAAAAATTAGCTGGAAAAATTGTGGATTTTTTTCAATTTTTACCCTTAAAACAAAAAAAATCTTACGAAGATAAAATTAAACATTGTACGTTTGATGATATTTTGTTTGCTTTTTGAGATAATTTTACCTGAAAATAAACTATTCTTCTGATCTATGTTTTTAGAAACTGTGCATTTTTGAGACTTTTAATTATGGGGTGTTGATAATTACTGCCATGCTGCATTTAGGGAAGTAGTTATCGACACCCTGGAGGTCACAGTACCATATATGATTTTGAAGAGAGTAACCATGTCTGTTCTTAGTATTCTCCATGGTGACCTAGTTTACGGAATAAAACCATGTGAAAGCGCTTTATGTGAGTAAAAAAACCATGTGTCTGAGTGACCTCCCCTTACAGCCATGCATAAGAGGCATGTATTTCATTTGTACATCAACAAATATGTCTATTTTTTCTCCAAAAACCTGACTGTCTAGCATTTTTTGCACTAATACATAAAGCTAAATTAAATTGCAACACTATAATGCCTTATTACAAAAAGATGTTAAGAAATGGAAAATTTCACAAGGGGGTGTCGATAACTACTACCTGTCGATAATACCTTCCGTTGCTCTATATTTCAGTGTGCAAATATGCAGATTTGTATTGAAATTTTGTCCACTTGACAATTGTTCAACATGCACCAGGATGTTTTCATTAAAACAGCTACGCCCTTGGGTTACATTGCAATGAAATTTCAGTTTAAAATTTAAAAAAATGTTAATAATAGTAATATTAATGATAATAATAATACATAAAGAAACTAAAACGTAAGCAGAAAATCTGCGCGTGATCTAAGAACAGAAAATATTTAAGAAATGAGACAGAAAAAAAGTATAATAACAATTACTTACATGAATTTTGTAGCACTTGGTAATACAAGAGCATACGTAAGACAAGTCACGCGTTCCAGTTAATCATCTAAGAGTTAATCTTAAGAAGACAAGTCATGCGCAAATAAGTTTATGTTCATTCTATTCTTCTTTACTAAATACTAAACAAAGAAGCTATGTTTTGAGCGCTTAAATAAATAGAGGACCTTTAGCTGCGTTTACGCGGGCAAAGTTTCTGTGACAAAGACGGTTTGCCACAGAAAAAGGTGCTCGTGTGAATGCCAAAATATGACAATATTTCTTTGATAAATAAATATGGCAAAGTTGGTTTGATTTAATCAAATTAAATTTGTCCGTGTAAACCGAGAACTTTGCTAAAGATTATGTAACGAAGAACTTTGCTATAAGCGTGGAAAATGTGACGAAGATTTTGTTTCATTGCAGAATTGGTCAACAAAGTTTATGTAATAAGAAACTGTGACAATGTTGGCCGTTTTACACGGATAAAGTTTATATGTCCAGGTAACTTTGACGAATAATATTTTGTCGTGTGAACACTGCAGCAAATATTTCATTGCAAAAGTTTATTTGACAAAGATTATACGTCACATTTTCTTTAACAAATACTTTGCTCCGTGTAAAAGAAAAATGTGTTTGGCTTACTTTCTTTGTCAAAGTTTCTTTGACATAGAAACTTTGCTTGTGTAAACGCGGCTATACACGTGTTACACAGAAACTCCTCATCGGAGTGTAGAGCTTTGTGTGTCGCCAAGACGGCGGAGGGTGACTTCGGGTTAATGGCGTTATCAACCAATGTACAACATCAACAATGAAACTCTCAGAAAAAACCTGGAGGTATGTTCTCCAGGTGAGGAATGGCTCACAGTCCCAACAATTGACTGTCGGACTTAAAGTGCCTAAAATTAACGAACTTACACTTAATACATTATAGCGAGCACTCGCTTGCAGGCGCTACGCGCCTGCAATTCTCAGCTCCAAAGGAGCTTTGAAAGAGCGGTAGCTCTATGGTAGAGGATTGGTAAGGCATATTTTAACCTGTAAGATACTTTACTTTCATTGGAATTTCTTTCGTAACGACACCAAATGGAAGTTATGATTAGACTGGTTCGAATAGAAATCAACGAAAAAATAAGAAATACAGGGCATACAGTCTTTCTGTCGTAATGATGTCAAACGTTCCATTTGAGAAAAACAAGATGTCGTCAACGTTAACCGCTTCTGTTATCACACAAAATGCAAAGAGGATGACCGTTGGGTGAAATTTGAAGGAAATAAAGCGCCGTAGAGAAGGCATTGAAAAATTATAGCCCGTTTTTCGATTGAATAAATTACTTCGGGGAAATCTGTTTTCTGACAGTTTCTCATCAGTTTGTAGACTGAGTTCGCAGCTGTGGGATTGCAATTCTTTTATTACAAATTTCAAACGACAAAAAAGCATTGTGAAATTGAATCCAGAATCTTACAATGAGTAGTCAGATCAGGGTCTACACTTCGGTCACGCATTTTTGTTCGACACTTTAGAGCTAACATGGAAGCAGCCATAGGGAGGTTTTATCATACCACCCACACATTGTAAAGAGCGATGTGCTTGCCTATAGGCAGTGCCTATTTGCAAATTAATAACATAAAAACAATACGTAAGACCTGGGCTTGTCTTGGAAACACCAAACAACGACCTCGGTAAAAACCGAGCATAACGCGCACACGCCTCGCGCACACGATGAAAAGCTCGAATCATGCTTATAAACTCTACCAATGAAAAAATGCAGATCCGACTACGCATGTGCGTCGAAGGATCTGACGTCTAAACATTGTCAAAATTATACTGACGTCAACATGTATTACTATGACATAACCCACATAAAACATGACTGATCAAAACAAATGACTTTTTACATTGAATACAATTACCAAAAAATCTAACTTACACGCCTATTAATTCTACTTCTTCAAACTAAGCGTATGGCCGCATGCCATACAATAGATCCTATAAATAGCTTATCAGATACGAGGGTCATCCAATAAGTCCTGCAAACGACTGAGTCTCGGGCAAATGATATTTAATAGCGAATCAAGCTGTACATATTCCTCAAATACATCTTCACATCCTTCCATTCAACTGTTTCAAAGAATCGCATAGTCTTACAAAATCCGTTGCTAGGCAACGGAAGATTACTAATACTAGGGTTGCGGCGGTGGCCTCTATACGTCTGTTTAAGATCTCTCAGCTTACTTTAAAATGCTTGTACATACCTGGATTTTGTTAAGAGACACAAAACATAATACTTAAATAAGTATACGGTACCAAATTTAAGCTACTGACGTCAGCCAAGATATTATTACTTTTCAAAGTAAAGCCATCATGCTTTTCGGGGAACTACAATATGATATCAAATTAGCACTTCAAAAAGAAGCATTCACAACAGATGAAGCGTTTCCTAAAATGGCATTTATTTGTTATCAAAAAGTACTCACGAGATGCTGAAATGTAAGAATTATCACTTGCAGCCTTCGGAAACCATAGGCAAACGTTCAAAACTAGAAATTTGTTAAAATTCTATAATTTGCTTTTGTTGCCCAGAGACCATTTTACGGTGGTAACATGAAATAATAACTGTCTCTTATTTGAGCTCTTAGATATATGACAATCATTTTAGAACACAAATTCTTATAATCTGAAAGAAATATAAACAGTTATGCAGGAATTTCTTTCCCCTCACCTCTTGTGAAATTTTCGAGTTTGTCCAATTTTACCGCCGGTATCGCCTATACCGTCACATTCAAAATCTTACCATTCCTCAAATTCTTATGTCACGTGTATGATAATTAAAACACATGTGTACAATATGCGTGAATTGCTTTTGGTATAATTTGATTGGCCTAGCTCAATTAATAAAGTAGTTTTGACGGCGTTTGCAAGACTTCTCGGATGACCCTCGTATCACTCAAACATTTAGTGGTCATTTCGTTTGATCTGACATCACGACGCCAATTATGTCATTCCATATGACGTCGTATAGTGAAGGCAAATCAAACGTATGACGACCAAATGTTACCGTTAAGTACATACAATAAACCTGAATGCGGTGCGTGTGGATGACGTCAATTGACGTCGAGACTGTAAATTAGTTTCATTACAAATTAATCTAATTCTATAAGCCACGTGCACAAGAAACTAATCAACCTCATGTATAATGTACTGACGCCGTATCAACGTGAATGCAATCGACGTCGTTCGACGTCAAATAGACATACATTACCGCAACACCCGTAAATAAGTATTAAAAACTATTTCCTTAAATTACAAAACACTATACAACATTAATGCATTGCACAGCATGGTCAGTAATCGTATCGATACGCCTTAAATACATACTGTATCGATACACCTTAAAAATGAATATGTTTTGGCAAGCAGGAAGTCATAATTAGCATTTTAAAGAATTCAAAAATATTTAGCCAAACATATTCTAAAAAAATATTTAATAGATTTACCTTTTAGACTGATTTTCTAAACCTAGGCACTCATTAGTATTCCGTTATAAACATGTTTTTAGCCACTCCTGCGTTGGACTTGATATTGAGAGTATTTATACAGATATTCGGCTTGGACTATTAACAAACAGCATAAAAAAGTGAGTGTCCTGAGATATGGCAAAGACATAAGCTCAAGTATAGTAACTGCCTATAATAAATATACCGAATACTGGTATATTCTTGATTCTTAAAACGGGTAAAAATGAGAACTTTGTCAAATAATGCCCTACGCCCACAAATACAATATTGGTTTAAACATATGTATTTCAAAAATCAACATACATGTACAAGGTATACAAAATGATACAAATAATGGGATTAGAACGAAAGCAACAGCTTATTTAGTTCTCCTCCCGTGTACAATACAATATTGAACAACTCAGGAACAAAAACTGAGTCTAAATGAATGTTAGAATGCGCAAAAAGACATTCCTATAACAAAATGTTTCACCTACAAGTAACTAAAGCCAAATTTCAGCTTATGGAGACATACTGTATTAACAAAATGAAACTCATAAACAAAATTGATCTCATAAATACAAGCCACATTTTCCGTAAGTGCTCTATTACCACATTTACCTGAAATACTGTTGTACGTTAAAACACGTCAAGCAGACCTACGATTTAAAAGAATTTAGACTTGAAACACCTGCGATGCGATCCATCTCGTAACAACACGAGTGGTCATTTCAAATTAAAATTATGAACCAGCCTTTGAAATGACTACGAAATTTATGAAACGAGCCATTGGCGAGATTCTCTTTACCATATGACCCTTTAAAAGCCTTCAAAATGAAGATTATTTCAATAAGAAAAAGCATTGGTAACACATGTACGCGCGAAAGTGTTACTATACGTGTGGTCATACGATTTTTATGACAAGACGGTATCCGCAGAATAACAGCGACGTCATAAAAGAAATTATGGTAAAGGCAAATGTACCTCTGCAAAATGCATCAAAATGGGATTTTTAAATTTTCATGCTCATCTTAATGTGTATCGATAATTAGATGTTAAGGGAAGCAACTCTTCCATTTTCCCTTTTCGTTTTGTCTCCCTTCTCAATGGGGAAAGGAAAGAATGTTGCTCTCTAGCAGGCACACACAAATGTGTCTCCCTTTCAGTGGCAGATCCAGAGGGGTTCGGGGGGAGGAGGTTCAAACCAGCCCCCTTTTCAGCCTAAATATTTTCATTATTATTGGGATTTCAGGAAAAATAGTCAAACAACACAAATCGATCCCCAACCCCCTCAGCTGATTTGAACCCCCTATAGGAAATTCCTGGATCCGCCCCAGCCCCCTTTTAAATAATAATGCCGGGAAAACATGGAAGTGTACCAATGCCCCCTTTACTGAGCAAATATAACCTCGGACTAGCCTATATCCATACATTTAGGTTATGCAACATTTATGCAAGCCAATGAAGGGCTCCACCTGCCTGAAGTTATAGTACAATATCAGTCCCAACCCATTTTAAACTTGGGTATATAATGGCAAACAGTTCTGCGCCGTTGAATTACGGTCATCACTGTTTGTACATGTAAATGATATGTTACACACTTACACGCCGGCATTACACATTTGCCTCCAGTCTCAATAAGGGTTAATGATTTAAGTAGTTCAATACTTGATCACTCTGAATTGCATTTGTCTAAACAAAACAGTAACAGTGTTATTGTTCGCTCAACCTTGGGTTAGCTTACCACTAAATAGTCATGAATCGCCTCTTTGGGAGAGAAGCTTCAGCCAATAAGAGAATGGTTAGAATGGCCACCATTAGTCAGGTAACTAATGTCAACAACCGTTAAATAAAATGACAGACCTTGATGAAAAATATAAGATGGCAACATTGATTTTTTTGCTGTTAACCACTGAAGTACCAGACAGTTTTATTACTTTACCCGTACTCAAATGACGCGCCGAATTTACTGCACGCGCTGGGATTACGTGTTCTAGTTAATATAGCGGCATCCAGAGCAGGGGAACATGTGCTTTTTTCCTCTTTAAATCATCGGCTAGAGTCGTTCGTCAAAATGCGGTATTAATCTCGAGTTTTCTAGTGAGTAGCTTAATCGTTATTGCTGTTGCCTATGTAAAAAAGTGGTGGTAAGCTACCTATACAGATGACACTAACTACCGTAAAAATCCTAAGTTTTTGGGCAGATAGGGTTGTACAAATAGTGGAAACTGAGATCAGACTGCTTCTTATGAACCTTTCTGATTAGCCATTCCGTCTGCACATCTTTGGTGGCATTACTTTGTAGTAGAATCGAAATAACAGCTGGTGCGACATAGCATTCCGCGGAATTCTTGTTTAAGCATCCGGGCAGTATTGAAAATTTATTATATATCAGAAAAGATCAAATGGACTTATAAGCACTAAAATATTGAAAACTGCTATCGGAATATGTAATGTTCTCCACAGTTCTATCAAGTATAAAGGAACATAGACAATTGAATTGCAATTTATAAGCACATTTAAAATGTTTTAACTTAAAAATGCATACATTTTATACCAGTTTGTGCACGCATTCTTACTTGACTAAATCTCCCGAACAAAGCTACGGGAATGCTAATAGGTTAAGTTGGCTACGGTGCGTCAGCTTTGACCGTCCATACATTCAGGCAGATAATTCTCTGAAGCCGCTGGGTCGATCAAAATCACACTTTAAGTGACTAGAGTAGTTGGCTTATGTACAGAAAGTAGGGAGTTTGAATCCCATCTCTGACAACAACTGAAAAAGGCTATCTGTCGACTCAGCAAACAAGAGATGCCGCCTGACAGCATAGCTCTCCTGAACTTGTGCTTGCCCATCTAACAAGCATTTTCACTGTGGCGTGCATTACATTAAACTTCATGCAAGCATTTAAATGTATTGCCAGCATATTTTGAACAAAAGTTGTAAGATAAAACTGTATATCAATGACCTTGACTTCAGGGTAACCCAGTGGAGTGGAGGTAATATTTTGTAAAATCTCAAGCCAGTATCTAACATCAGTTCAGGTATAAACTAAATCCATCCCAAGCACTATGGAACAGTATCCTATCATAATGCTTTGACAAAATCCTAAATTTCTAGGTCCATGACCTTGACCTGAAAGTCACTGAGTGAAGTGGGGTGGTACTCTGTAAAGCGTTGGACCAATATCTAAATACAGTGCAAATATCAAAAGAATCCATTCATGAAAAAAAAGATATTCTTTATTGTAAAACTTTAAGGTATGACCTAATTTTTGACCCGCAAGCCCCACCCCTGGGTCTGACCCTGGAATATAGTGTTATGTACTGAAAGGTTATTCCATGATACGATTATGTTCAAACTATGGAAGGGTACTTGCCAGTGGTTGCTGAGATACCATTGTATAAAAAACTTTTTTACTAAAACTTTAAAGTAAGTGAGACATAATTTCTGACCCCGTATCCCTACCCCAGGGTCTGAACCTGGGGTATAGTTTTATTATATGAAAGGCTATGCTATGATGTGATAATGTTCGAAATATAAAAAGCGTTTTGCCAGTGGTTGCTGAGGTATGAATGTTTAAAAAAACTTTGTCGTAAAACTTGAGTGTGACCCAATTATTTACCTCTATGCCCCATTTCAAGGCATCACCCAGGGGTATGGTGTTACAGCCTAAAAGAAAATTCTATGATATGATTATATTCCAAATATCAAAGCGTTCAGGCCAGTGGTTTTTGAGATTTGAAAGTTAAAAAATACTTCTACGTAAAACTTTAAAGTGTGTGACGCCCACGCCAACTCCCACACCTACGCCAACGCCGACGCCGACGTCAGGGTGACAACAATAGCTTCCTGTACTGTTGTACAGGCGAGCTTAAAATGGGCACCTAATTAGAATCAAGGATGGTTGAAAAACGGCACAAGGATAGGATTTAGCCCCACCTTTCATAAAGCTATGCCAAAAGCACAATGGGAATCTAATACCCACTGCCAAAACAGCATAAATTCGATTGTGATAATTTTATCCATAGCTTAACTTCCATTTTTGAGGGAATGAAAGTTGGCATGAATGCTTGCGGCCCGAGATGACTCGCTTTCAGGTTGCACTCTAGTTAAAAAATACTCATTATGCAAGCCCCGCCTCTTTTGGGAAGAGCTTTCAGTAGTGTAATAAAAATTTGCTGGCCTTTGATTGGTTTTATTATCAACGTTATTATGTTTTTTTCTGAAAGTTATTCTTATTTATTATTATACAAAAGGAGATTAATTACACAACTGTTTTGCTGCATTTTTGTTGGGTCGAAAAATGCACAAGGGGTGGGGGGAGAGAGGGGGAGTGGGAGGCGCACTGAAAGTTTGGAGATTAATTTACTGCGAACCTGGGCTGTTAACACTGAAAGTGCAACAAGTCCAAAATATGCCGCACAACCCCAAACTTTTATAGCTGTTGCTGGTAGGTAAAATGTTGTCTATTCAATGCCATGCCTAAATTTTGGAAACCTTAGACCAGGAGAAAATTGGCAGTGCAATGACTTTGTCCTATTTTGCACTGTGAGCTATGGACATTTTTTAGTGTAGTGCCACCATCATGCTCCTGTCAACCACTGAAGTAAACTGAAGTTGGTATTATTCAGGTTATATTTAACACTCATCTCACCTCAAAACTCAAATACATGTATGTTCAAATTATAAACTTTGGGTCATTAGGTCACGTGTGCCTCCGCAACCGGGTAGAAATATCTTTAAAAGGGATTTTCCAAAACTGCAATAAAGTTTCCTGACAGAGTCAAACTTTTGTCCACAAAGAATGTTTATGCCTGCTTCTGGCCTATATGCTGTAAGCAGAATATTGAGAAAATTTTCATCATAAAATTACAGAGTTGAAGTGATTTTATGAAACTTACTGCAAAAAATTATCAAGGAAGAAACATTTTTCTGCCACGAGTGGAATTTTATCTTTCTGGGGCATATACCCCTGCCTTACGGCTAAAATACAGATACAAAATCGCATAATGAGACCTAGGTATATTAAATCACAGAAAAATAAAAAGGTTTTGTTTGTAAAGCTTATTTACAAAATCAACGTATAGCCCCACTGCTTAGCCATTCGGGGATTCAACTGGGGGTTTCTTGTGTTCGGTATTTCAGTGGTATTGTTTGATACCCGCAATACGTTGTTTCTGTTGAGTCCTCATTTTTTTATTCATCATAGGTGTTATCAGTTATTTATTTGTTGCCTCTGATGAATCATTGATGAGTTAGGAAACCTTCATTCAGACCATAAATTTTCTATTCTATTCTATTCTATTCTATCCCATAACCTTACTAGGTCGTTGGGATATGAGGTCGGACTATATTATTTACTGATCATTGCCTATCTTTTTACTTTGTCTGCCATATTGTACATGCCTGAAATTTTGAACCAAAAAAGGGTGTTAGAAGCGACTTTCTCAAAATAATAATGAATGATCAACATGTCAATACCTTGCTGCCGCGACTGAATTTTCTTACTGAGGCTGTTTGCCCCTACCTGGATGGTTCTTATGGATCATCATGGTCTTCTTGTTAGTAAAATTATCATATACGAACTGGGGTCTTTGTAACTTCAGTTTTTAAATCACAGGTCTAATAAATTCAAAATTCCAGGTTTCTAATGATAAATAGTGAATTTCTCGAAAATTCCGTGCCATGACCGTTGCTTCGTCCGCCATCTTATCCCCCATTTTGTATAACTGATTTGCCCTTAAGTCAATTCTAACATGCTTAATCGATTCCTTGACCCCAAAAACCTATATGCAGACACCAAAATTATATTTCAAGCCCATATAAAAAAGAAGATATGGAAAATTTTATGCTTTGGTGGACATCTTGTATGCCATTTTGTGTAACTGGTGTGTCTAAAATAAATTTTCACATGCTAAATCAACTCCCCGACCTTAAAAACCTATACGTAGCCATGAAAGTATGCTTCTAGCCCATATATGTAAAAAGATATTGGTGATTTTATCCATTGGCAGCCATCTTGGACGCCATCTTGAATATTTTAATTTCCCCAAGGATGCCAAGGTGGCATTATTCAGTTTCAATATACGGACGTAATGGAGAACTCATTCGTGCAAAAACATTTTGCGTGGACTATGTTTTTTGCGTTGCGCCCAAAATCTTCATTGGGCAACCAGACTATGCGGGGAAAATATGTATACTTGTAATAATCTCTGAGGGTAGGAATTTGCCTGTAAGTTAGTCTTGACTGCCTAGTGTTTGGAATTAGGTAATCTGCTGCAGGTATAGCAACAAGGTCATATGTGATCATATACATGAGGATTAGTCGGCTGTCTATACGCCGCTGTTCTAGAGTGCGCCAATTTAGGTCCTTTATCATTTGCGTTACACAAGAATTGTGCTGGTAATCTCTAGTAGCCCAGTGGGCTGCCCTGCGCTGTACTGCTTCAAGTTTTGTTATGTTTGTTGCTGTATGAGGAGACCACACTGTTGAAGCATACTCCAACTGTGGTAGAACTAGTTATGTGTATGCTGTGGATTTTAGGTTCTTATTATGGACCTTGATATTTCTTTTTAAAAACCCTAGTGTTTGGTTTGCTTTCTTGGAGATAGAATCAATGTGGGGGCTCCAAGATAGGTCATCTGAGATTGTAACTCTCAGATGTTTTGCGGAAGGTACTGAGTCTAGGACAGAGTCATGCAGTATATGGAGTTTGGTTGCGCATGCGAACAAGTGTAATACACTTTCATCTTTCCCGATTTTCTTACCTTCCTTCGAATGGGATATAGGTGAGGTCCATCCAAACATTGCCTGGCCCTTTGGTCAACTGCCCCAGCCATTGGACTGCGATCGTCATTTTCCAATATTTGTTTTTCACAGGCCAGCTGATCTGTCAAATTTGCCGCTGTGAAAGCCACTTTCGGTTTTGATCAAATGTAAACAGTCAAAACAACCAGAATTTTGCTGATAATGGTTCAAGTTTCAACAAATTTGGTAAGTCCTGTTGCTCAAATGTGAAGTATGCCTACAGAATATAATAGAAAGAGTGTACTGCAGGTGGTTTTTAGTGTATCGTTTGTCCTGTTTGTGTTCGCTGTCATAGGGAACGTGCATATGATTGGGAGTGATTTAGGAGTTCTTTGCCAGTATACCTCGATGCAGCAGAACTTTGTATGAAAAAGCATAAAAAAAGGTATGGAGTCTTTGTGCCCTCTAAGAAAGACAACTGTTTTCTTTCCTATATAGTATGTTATGAAAACTTAAGTGTGAACAGTATTTTTTACGTATTTTATTGACGCTTTACGTATATGACAGTTCAATCAAAACAAAAGCATTGGGTTTTCTATCAGACACAGCTTGTCTAATTTTACTTTTAAAGTATTTAGTCATCAGTTAAGATATATGTCGAAGTAATTGAGACCGTGCATGGGAAATTGTAACAATCTACAAAGATCTAGATCCACATGCGCATTCTTGTCATCTTACGTTCTTCTGCATGATACCTAGATGACACACCGAGACATCTATACTAGAGAGTAATGTGGCTCTGTTTTGGAAATACCCTGGTGTATGTGTTCTGAAGCATTTACCCTGTCCAATTTATTTCTCCAAGCTAGAATATGGACACTCTGTTCGCCTTATATCAACTGTTTGTTAAATGCCAAAAAATCCAAACTCGATGCTCAGACCAGTTATTGCACGGCAAACAATAAAAAACCGATATTTAGGCCAATGGGTAACTGCACTTTCAGGGAAACAACTCGGCCATTTTTATTTTGCACTATTTATCAATGTGGTTTACTCTTAGGCGATTCTTTCATTTCATTTGAATCAATTTCGATCAAATATTTACTTTTTGTGACGTTTCGGCCTTTAGTGGCCGGCTTCAGCCGGGAAGGCTTACAGAAAAAAAGAGTGAAATTTTGATCAAAATGGTTATAACCATTAATACTTCCGTTTTGCAAAAATGTGATCAGCAGCCAACGTTATAATTCGTTTATATGTATTTATATTTTATAGCAGCAGTAGTGGCTTGAACTTTTTGACACCTAAATTGTTTGATTGGTGTTCGAACAATGGTGCTGGTTGCAACTTCCAGTGCCGGGGCGTCCTACTAATTTGGAGAAAAGTAGGGCAATTTCTACTGTGCTTGTAGCAGGTGCGGGCGGGGGTTGTTTGGAAATATTTTCTCTCGTCTATCATTTCTCTTCTTTCTCCATCTCTCCGAGAAACGGCCCGATATAGACTGAAATACTGTTTCAAAGGGCCGTTAAACCCTCGGCGGCAATTTATTCATGCTTTCTATTACTAGAATTTCAACACCACTGACATATTTACTGAGATATAAGCTGCGACACAACAGAACCAACAAAGTGGCATGTGCGCCCAGTGAAGACTCAAATCTGTCTGGGAATCCGCCCAGTCTGATCAGAGTCTTCGCTGAGCCCTTCAAGGGTAGCTAAGGATCTAAGCTATCTCCATGCGGACAGCAAAGACTCTGGTCAATTTGGGTGGATGTCCAGGCTGACCTGAGTCTGCGCTGGGTGCACTTACAACTTTGTTAGTTTCTTGTTTCGCGGCTAACATAGACATGGCAGTGTGCATGATAATAGGCAGTTGATGCATACTAATCGTAAGGACCTGATCACACCTCTGTATAAGGGTCCATGTCTGTTTCTCTAAATATTTTGGATGTGTCAGTTTCTGTTTTTACAAGTTTGGAAGTCTTATAATTTTGTTACGCTGACTTCTAATGCTCATAATAGAATTAATTGAACCGCGACTTTACAAATCCAATTAAGTGGCATGTGCGCCCAGCGAAGACTCAGATCAGCCTTGGCATCTGCCCATCCTGATCAGAGTCTTCGTTGTCCGCATGGAATTAGCCTAGACCCTTAGCTACCCTTTAAGTGCAAATCGAAGACTCTGATCAGACTGGGTGGATGCCCAGGCTGATCTGAGTCTTTGCTTGGCGCACAGGCCACTTTATTGGTTCTGTCGTGTTGCAGCTCATATTACATTTATACAAACATACAACTGTAACTCAGCTGAGTCGTATATAATTCTTCATCTGGGAGCCTGATGTTTATTTTTTATTTAAAACAATTATGTTTTCAATGTATACGATTTGTTTCAATCATTCTAAGATGTTGCTTAATCCACATTTGGTTATTTACAGAGAAATGCAACCCAGTTTTCTTTTTCGGTTTTCTTTAATATCTGCCATTACTTAAGTGAAACCACAAAATTGCCAACAGTTTCAATACCAAATAAAACATTTAGCCTAACCAACAATTTGACCAACAATATAAATAACGTTCTTAATATATAAAGTATCTTTTTATTACAGTAGAGTATATCAATATCAACGATTCACATTTCCTGCTTTAGAGAATCCGGAAACACGTGTTTTGTCAAGTTTTGCATGTGAATAATATGTTGTTTAAAGGCCCCATTGCTCTATCAGCATTAAATATTTTATCGTGGGGTATCGCTACAAACTTCTCACTACAGTTTCGCCACTGATAATTATCGGTGGTTGGCCGGCTTTGAAAAATCAAAACGTCCTAGAGTTTACCATAAAATAGATTTGAAAAAATAACTAGGTCATTTTAGTTGCCAACTAAAATGACCTACTTTCGATTTCACAAGCTTTATTTCATGGTAAAAACACAAGTACAGGAGATATAAATACAAGGTACAGACGTTTAACAGTTGATAAAAATACAATGTACAAAAACGTTAAGCAAGGATCCCATATTTCATTGCTTAACAGGGAACCAGAGACGAAAACCCTATTTTTATTGAGAGACTTATCATTTTTCCAAAATATCTTGTTCCTTCTTTTTTACCAGTTATCTGATACAAAAAAGCACATCAACCAACACATTTATATTAATTCTGAAGGCTGTACATAATGATTTGTATTTTGACGATTTTTACCACTGGTAGGACTATGGAGACTTTAACAGGTTATAACATTGTTAATCATGTATAAAAATATGTGCAATCGTAGCCAATTCATCACAGAAGCAATTTTTATAGTAACATTAATAACTGCAAAAGCTTCTAGCTATTTTTATACATTAAAATCTTAATAATACAAGGGTGACAACCTACGTCATAGCGCTGACGTTATAATCGTTTTATCAGCGGCCTTAATAAGTTAACTGTTTTGCATAATGAAGGCTTAGCAAATACTGAAGCAACCAAATATCTAGTCGATCTGGTGCCTATGGATGTTTTGGACTCAATATTACCAGAATCCACCCTAAAATACTTGCTGAATCTGATAACGCTTCTAAAGAGTGATCTGTATCGACTCTGCCTCAATGCATGTTTATCTCAGCTGTCCACATCAAAAATTGTGGTGAGGCGTTTTATAATTTCTCACCCTTTCAAGAATCTTTCCCTATAGTAGGGCAGATATGTAACAAATTTTGGCCGAATTGTGCACTTTTTGATAAAAGCATGAAATTTGGTACATAGTTAGATTGGACCAATATATGAACTTTCAGGGTGGATGCCAAGCTGAATCTTTCCTATTTCGGCGGCCATCTTGATTTTTCAAAATGGCGTCTGCCTTGTAGTTAAGTTTTATTCTGATCAGAGCCCAATACATTTTATATAGACTTTGAGCTGACAAAAGTCCCTCTGTCATATGGAGGAATTCTAGAGAATAGTGTTTTGCAGAAGTTCCTATTAAAATTATGTTGATTTATACATGTAAACCTAATGACTATTAAGATTACATGTTAACTATGAATATTTCCATGGAATCATATAATTTGAAAGCAGAAACATTTTGTTTTGTTTCTGTCAGCCTTTTCCCTTTTTCCTATCTTCAAGTTTTGGAATAATTACAGTCTATTTGATTTTTTTATCATTTTCCACTACTGGATGTAACGTAAATAACATTGAGTCATAATAGTCCATTATAATACCACTTTTAAACTTTCTTTACTGTGTCTCAAAATGACATTCTCGCAGTTCTTAGGAAACTTTGCTTCTTGAGACCTCTGACACTTTAATAGTTAGGTTTAGGATGTCATGACGTTTGTTTTATACGTTACGAAAAATAGGATACTGCAAACTAATAATGTTTCTAGACATGAATAGTTCTGAGGACAATCACTATTTTCTGGCATTTATTTGTTGTTACCTAAATCAATTTTGATAACGTACTTGCCTAACTACTCAACTGTGTTGCCATCCTTTTAATGACACTAGCATACTTGATATTTAGCATAAAAAGTAATCAAAAAAGATAAATAAAATAAAAATAAAAAAGACATTACTGTAGAGAAAATAATGTAGGCCAGCACTTTTTATGCAGAAGTAAAGTCAAGAGATAAACAGTCAACAGTCAGTCTTATACAAATAGCGCCTCAAAAGCGTTGATTTAGTGGTATAAGAGAGTCTAGTATGACTTGTAATCTACAAAACATATAAGAACATTGTCTTACAGAGGGTATTGAAAAGATATAGCATATTAAGTGCATACAAAAGAAAGACTATTCATAAGAGGAAAATAAACAGACATTTGAAGATTTTGGGAACAGAATGTTACATGTAGACTTGAGTTGCAGAGCACATTTACTTTAGTTAAGGCTCTACGGATGGTATACGTTACACAAGAAATGCCATTTCTCAACTAAAATCATCATATAAGATCGAAAAATTACTGCATAATGCCAAAATACTATATATAAGTTTTACAACACAGCTTTACTTTGTTTATTTTGTAATGCTCCTACCTCTGATGCCTTAAGCAGGACTTTGGGAATAAACTATCAATAATATGAACTGAAAGCTAATGATACGAGGAGTTGAGTAGTATGTTATGTGGATATTAGAAGTTGGTTTCGATTAATTCTTCCTTTTACGACAATCTTCATTCTATGCCGCTATGCCGCAGTTTATTTTTTTATTGTTTCTAACTTTGTCAATGCTTATATATTCAACATTCTCTTAGAGGGGGGGGGGGGTGCTAAATATTGGACCTTTAGTTGTTGTTATTGACAAATATTTTATTTTTACAAGTAATAATAATCTAGTGTCCCAATTGCACAAAATGCTATGACAAATGAAAAAAACTACACAATTAATGTTGATCACTATTAGTGTTACTACTTAGGGATTTAGAGGCAAATGTCGGTTCCTCATCTCCTAAACGTACCTTGTAGTATGACTGGAAATTAAATGAGAACAAACATAACAAGTTATATATACATATTAAAAAATGTTATATATACAACCATTTTATTTGGCAATTTACTAATTAGTCACACCTTATATGTAGTAAAACATTATGCATAGGGCAGAAACAAATAAAATAAGTTATACCTATACATATCAAGGACTTACCAAATTAAATTTTATTCTAATTATTTTTTTTTACCTTAAAGAGCCTAGTATGTTGTAATCATTTCGGGGAAGGGGTAGGGAGAGGTAGGGGTGGGGAGTAGATAATTTATTGATGACGTCCTGCTGCTAATGAACAGTGTCCTCAATACAACTTGACACTATCCAAGAATATACTAATACAATAAATGATATGTTAAAAGTTGTTTGAAAGTAATTATGTTGTTGATGTATTTTAGTTTTTGATAATAATGGTTAATCGTAATTTGCAAATACGGTGCAAAATTACCTGATCAGGAAAGATTAGGTCTTTTTTATAGTGACAATTATACTTCGTAAACAGACAGGTGATGGGTAGTTCTATTTTCCATGTCTCAGCATCAAGATTTGCACTTTTTTCGTTTTTCTTACACTAATATGCAGCAGTGTGATTGACGAGAGCTATACAAGAAGATAACGTTTATTACCACTCCGCAGGTACACATTCAACGTGATATTAAACCTAAACCCTGATCAAAATATTTACTTGTCGAATCTGTCATTCAATGGTTATTCTAGTGAAGTTGCTTTAGAATTATGTTTAAAAGAGTCAGAGCGAGCGTATGTCATTCGTAAAGATCTTCGTTTTTCTTGTTGTACTATAGGAAATATTGACACTTAAAGCATTGAAAGCCTAGCTGCAGTCTGAGACGGTCTCTTTACAACAGTTTGAAAATCTAATTATTTGACACCAGTAACAATTATATACAAACTACAATTGTGTTACTCAGCGTTACCCCTAAATCTACCTTCAGATACATGTTTAAATTATATAATTACAGTTAAAAACATACAACGATGGGTTTTAAATATAGTGTCATATGCTTCTGGCTACTCAAGATGAAATACAGATCAAACTGAGGATACACAATTTTCCCTTTACACGTGTATCTATTTCTCGAAGTCATTCTTCAAAATTGTATGGACTCTTACAAAAACGTTTCGTTCTAGATTCAAGTAATTCTTCGGTGTTGCATTGACTAATTCAAAAGGAGCCAATCAGTTGTCTCTAGTATGTGCCTAATTTGAAAATGAATAATAGTGTTTGTTCAGTAAAGACCACATTTATCAACCACAATTTCGGTTTATTTAGAAAATTGTTGTTTGTTAGTACCTTTGTTACTGTTAATTACGTTACACATCAATATGATTATTTTTTATCTTTTTTTAACCCTATTTAGCATTGTGTACTAAAATAAACTCAAATACATTTATGGATTACTTTATGCTTCTGCTTCTTTTATAAATTATGAGTTATGAAAAATGATTTATTATGTAGACTAAAGCAACAAGAAAAATTTGATAAGTAAAATAATTGCTGTCGTCACCCAGTTAACAAGTTTTAGTCACTAGGAAAAGAATTCAGTCTGCAAAACAATGGTATTTTGAAAGGTTTTGTTCACCAGGTGGTGAGGAATTGTGATTTCCTGTCTTCCATTTCCATACTAACAAACATGAAATTTTCGATTAGTGTCATGTCTACGCCCAATAGCATAGATCAGAAATGCCGATTAACAGACAAGTTTGAGAAAATTATGGTGAAGGTTCAGCTGAACATGTTCAGAAACACAGACATGGCCTTTCTAATGATTTCCGATTCTGTTTGCCATTAAATGCAGTTTCAATGGCGGCCATTTTGAAATTCAAGACGGCCGCCATAAATGGAAATTTTCGGCTCAGCATCCACCCTGCAAATGCTAGGAATAGCTTTGTCTAGCATTGTGCCAAATTTCATGCTTTTCTCATAAAGTGCACAATTATTTCACGTATCTGCCCAGCTAAAAATGATCAATGTAGAAATGATTTATAGCCATAATTCATCATAAATCTTTTTTTTTTCGCAAATTGGAATTAAGTGGTTCATTAAAAATGGTATCACCATAATGTAGCATGCGCATATGCGACTGCAGTCTTGGCATACATTTTACCCCGCTTCCTTTCTTATGTAGGTATATATCCGCTGGCATCATAAACGCATACTCTTCTACCCTACTTCCCCTTGTTCTCTGTGGTACCTTGGAATGACAATAATATTCTGTTCTTTTTTATCAATATTATTTTAACTTTTATTATTGTTTATTATTAATATTTTATCTTTTATCTTTTTACGTTTTGTTCATGTCTCTAATTCTGTTCCCTGGATTGTTGGTAATGTTGCTAAGCCTGATGATCCCAGTGAGTTCCTTAACCGTATTGAGTTCTTAACCATTTTTAGACTGGATACTCGTTTTGGAGATACAAGCAAACGGTGCCAACCCAGTTCAGACGCCGCAAAACGCGGAGTGTGATCAGGGTCTACACTGTTTGCTTACAGGAATTTCTACGTCAAATACAATAAAAGTAAAAATATTCCCCAAGAAACCCCTAAAACTACAAATGAACTGATCCAAATGATAATGATGGACAAGTCCACTGGTCAATGGTTATTTGCCTAGTTCCACATGGCTCCCGTTAGATGTAGGCCTAATGGCAAATGAGGCCTGGTAAACACCTGCCATATCCGTCGGGTGAGATGGACACAAGATTTATGTAGACGGTAACTGTTCCTGACATCTTTTGACGTTATGAATGTCTTACGGGTTATTGGGCATGGGACCGGTTTTCTCGACAAATCTTGTGAATGAACTCTGATCGGCAGATCCCTTTGAAAGCAATAAATACACCAAAGAAAGGTTATTAATGAATTCGAAAGCGGATGTTTAAACGTGGTGGATTTTTTTATCCTTTTGTTTATCAATGAAAGCTGTATGGGCAGTTTATTTATATTAAAGTGATGGTGAAAGTTGGAGCATCATTCCGAAGAAAACTGTGACATTGAAATGTTAATGGGTATGAATTCTACAACTGAAAAACAATTGCCGATTAAACTTCCACAATTTTATAAAGAAGTAATTCGTGCATGGCATTTATTTGGTGGAGGCAATAAAGTACCACAAATTGCAACAGATATTAGGCAAGAAATAATATGGGGAAACAAGCATATACAATGTAAAGGCAAAACTTTGTTTTTCCCAAACTGGCATGAATGTAATCTGAACTATGTGGATGACCTTCTAAATTAAAATGGGCAGTCTGGTGAAGAAATATTCAATCAGCTTAAAAATATTTGTACAGAATATGTAATTTTGAAATGATTTAAAAAAAAAAAGAAATGGAATGAGTGAAGGGGAGGAGGAGCCCATTATAAAACAAAAAAAAAAGGTAACAGCTGACTAAGTTTCCTTGTCATTCCATCAGTATCAATTGCAACGCCGACCAATTTATTTATAGCTGGCACCCGAAAAACACTATAGTTTTGATTGTTTTTGGTTGTCTAAAGTTGTCTGAGGATTTTTTTCCATTATTTTTTAGAAGAACAAACATCTGTTGCTCGGTCTTGAGTAGGTGTCCATAGCGGTTGTACTATTTTATTTTGGTACAAAATTCTGCATGCAATAGATAATAGAGGTTTTGCTTGTGCTGGAGGTATTTCTTGCAGAGGAATCCATGTTTTCTCAGTGTTGTTTCAGCTAGCTCTGCAAAATGCTGTTTCTTCAGCAATGATCTCCGCTTGCGGCTTAAGTCAGTTTTGTAAGTTCGTCAAGGCTACAAGCGTGATTGATCACACTCGCTGTTTGGTAGTTCTGGCACTGATGAATATTGTGTGATGACCAGTACTTGCGGTAAGGATGTGGAAATTCTCCTATCTGTTCTACTTGCTGCAGATTCTTGTTAACCTCTCTTACACGAGAAAACCAAGAAAGTGGCATGTGCACCCAGCGAAGAATCGGATCAGCCTGGGCAGCCGCCCAGTCAGATCAGGGTCTTTGCTGTGCGCTTAAAGGGTAGCTAGGGGTCCAAGCGAGTTACATGCGGACAGCGAAGACTCTGATCAGACTGAGTGGATGCCCAGGATGATCTGAGTATTCACTGGGCGCATATGCCACTTTGTTGGTTTTGTCGTGTCGCGGCTCAGTTATCAGCTCATGCATTTTCTTTTCTTAAACGCCCTTTCGACAACATGAGAACTAGAAGGCCACCGTAACATGTCAAATGCATTTTACTGTGCCTGATAAAGAGTTGAGTATGGGAGACAACCCCTGTTAAGATTCGACGTTACTGCTACAATCATTCCAATGGTGTTATGCAATATATACTGCTGCTTATAATTTTTGTATTGTAACGGTTTTGCTGAACACCTAGTTCCTTCCTTTGTTTTGTAATATAACTTGCAATGAACAGACCCCTTCCACTGGCGACACTGTCTTATTTATAAACATCTTTTGTATTTTCCAGTTTCGGATGTCGACATTCTAAATGGGAACATGGATGGTTCCAGGTAGTGGACATCGTCACAAAAAAAAAGTTTTTTTTTCTAGTTTTCGATTGAGAAATAAAATGTAAGCCAAGTGGGGCTACTTTTTTCTTATTGATTATAATTTTATGACTGGTACAGTAGAATATATAAGATGGATGGGGCATTTCCTTGCTTACTGAACTGAGTACTTCATCCCAAAGAAAAAAGGTTTTGTTAACAGTTTCAGAATTTACCAAATGATTTGAAGGTTTAAAAGTTGGTACAAAGAATTCTTTGTACGGAAGGCTTCCACTCTAATTGTTTGAATCTAAAATAGCAGTCATCAGTTAAAATATGGACTTAAACATGATTAATTTCGTAATCTGTCTTGAAACGACTATGTTATAGCTGAATTATGCGGACATGTCAATTAAATAAACTATAAAGTCCATAATCGGGAAAATGATTTGGAATCAAACCGAATACATCTCATGAGTTCGCTTAGAGTGAATTGCTTAAACTTTCTCAAATATTCATATATGCGTTACTCCTGCACTTGTAAATTCTGCGAAATCAGTTATAAGGCTTCAGGGTTTGTCAAGGTTCAAATGTGAACCCGTTCGGTCGAGGAAAAACCTATCTGAACAATATTTGACTTTCTCCAGCTAACCCTCAGGACAACACTTCTTTTTGTCCTGTCATTGCAATATATTATGGTTTCTATGAATTGTCCATTGTTGTTGTTCACTTTCTTTATTGCGAGCGCTCCGTACAGCTATTATTGGTAAGGAAATGGTGTACTGAAACTTGTATTCAAACTTCCACAGAAGAGAAGTCTACCCTTGACGACTGATGTCATCACTTTGCCAAAACCGGAACTGGATAGAATACAAGATAAACTTCATAAATTGTACTGGTTACAACACGATGGAGTTTACAGGATGAAGGAAAAGAAATGCAAAATGACGAAGTGTCGGCCATCGATGTGCTTTTGTCAAATACCCATTTGCGGCCATAGAAATTCGTATTTTTTTCTGTTTTTCCGTCTCCATTTAACACAGTTAGTGTATTCCCAGTAGTGAAAGAACGCACAAACTTGCTCAGACTGAGTGGAAAATCCATCCACTGCACGAATTTTGCGCAAAAGATCAACAGGATTATTTCTGTAAGCTATAAACATAATGGTTACATGGGTACAAACTAGCATACGTGCCAATCAATAAACTATTCAATGGACTCGTACAGGCAATATAGTTCCTGCAGCTGAATTATTTACAAGTCTACAACCTATCTACATAAAGGTTACAGGTCACTTGATGATTACAGATAATATTCTTATCCAATACCTCGAAATATGTGTTTACACTGCGTACAAAGTGAAAATAGAAGAGGGCATGTTTTTGAAAAGGCTATATACATCTTATGCAGCCTATCTACATAAGGGTACAAATTGGCTTTCGCCTTAGTATGTCTTCTGCTAACATTTTATATTGTGCATCTCAGAATACGTGGGCAAACTAGGTTATTCCTATTTGAAATGCCCATGCTTGAAAGAATGGGAATAACTCAACCACAATTTACGATATTTACTCAATAGTTAATCAGTTCATCAACACCTTGTTCAAAACATGCATGCCAAATTTAGGGATCCTAGCTTATGTGGTTCTTCAGATGCTTTGCTCACAAAGCTTGTTCCTACACAGAATGCCGATGTCCAAAAAAGTGAAATAACTCAACCAAAACTTTACGTAATATAATCAAAAGTCAATCACTTTATCTACACTTTGATCTGAAACATTATGCAAAATATCAGGAACCTAGCTTCAGCGGTTCTTCAGATTTTTTTCACAAGGTTATTCCTATATAAAAATGACAAAATCGAAAAGGGACATAACTCCTGAACAACAAGACTGGTGGAGGAAAAATACGGGTCCGCTGATTTTTCGTGTACCTGCCACATATAAAATTTCAAGATCTTAGCGTAAGCAGCGCTTGAGTTTCTCGGCTGTCAAAAAGCGTTATGGACGGACAGATGGATGGACAGGCTCAGACCATGTGCCCCTCAACTCCTCCGAAGTTGGGGCATAAAAAATCAAACTGTTGAATTTTGAGGACATATACGGTAACTATTTTAGGTGTCATTTTTAGAATTTTCACTGTAGGTTCAATACAAGTCCGTTCAAAGAACAATCTTTTCTGCCTTTTTTTCAAAGGAAGACAAATTTTGTGACTTCCTGATTGTTTCCCTGGACGTCGGAGGCCTTTCAAAAGAGATCTACTCTCAAAGGAGAGAAACAGCTCGTCGGACACCAAAATCTTTCAAGAGTGGACCCACAATGAGATGGGGGTCAAAAATGAGAACCGAGTCTCTTTCCCTAAAATTGTACCCCATACCGCAATGCAATTTACTGTCCGGTTATAGGACTGATATGGAGCGTAAAGAAATGACGTCTTATCTTGACTGGCATTGGAGAGACTTTTAATTGGGTGATTCAGAATCAAGCATAGCCTCTAGTTGTGATTCTCATAGGTGAATATTGTATGTTTCAACTTCTCAGTGAAAAACTGATCAAAATCCTCTTTCTGGGCAACGGTGAAATGGTTCTTCCAGTCCCCCACCACTCCTGAAAGTAGATACATCAACCCGTTATGTGTATAGGTACACTTCCATGTTTTCTGCCATTTTTTCAAAAGGAACATCTTTTATGACTTTGGCTTCCCATTGTCAAGAAACCCGTCCAAAAGGGGGCAACTCTAAAAGGAAAGAATGAGCTTTTACTCTTAAAGAAAAGAAATTTCTCCTGGAGGAGAAAATATTTTATTTAGGAAACAAGGTAAAATAAATAAACAAAAATAATAGAGTTGCTTCTCCTGAAAGTGTATCCATTCACCTAAACGTATTAAGTTACTCTTTCAAGGGAGATAGCTTTGATAATGGAAGCATCTGTCTTCCTTTTAAAGTGGCTATTAAAGGACAGAATATGCTCTCAGAGAGAGAGAGAGAAATAAGCGACAGAGAGAGAGACAAAGAGTAAATTTGTTTTAGACTAGCAGCCTTCAGTGAAGAACAGATTTTCCTATCAGAGAAGACATTCCATTCGGATAAAATTGTCTCTTTTCTACAACTAGCAGCTAAATCATGGAGGCGATTCTATTTAACCTAAACCTATGCTAAAAGGCATCAAATAAGCATTTGAGCTGCGACACGACAAAACCAACAATGTGGTATGTGCGCCCAGCGAAGACTCAGAGGAGCCTGGGCATCCGCCCAGTCTGATCAGAGTCTTCGCTGTCTGCATTGAGCTAGATTAGACCCTTAGCTACCCCTGAAAGTGCACAGCGGACACTCTGATCAGACTGAGCGGATGCCCAGGCCGATCTGAGTCTTCGCTGGGCGCGCATGCCACTTTGTTCATTTTGTCGTGTCGCTGCTCAAACGTTTGCAAACAGCGTAATCACGGATAAGACGGCAACTGTTTTACAGTTTATGGATACTGCACCTCTCTTATCAAAGCTTCCATTTTGATAAAGAAGACCAAGGTCATACTTCATGGGTAGCAACTCTGTAATTTATTTTGTTCCTTCTCAATTGGGATTAACTCATTGTTGCTTTAAGAGCTAACTCTTTCCTTTAAGAGTATACTTCGTTTAACAAAGTCGTAAAAGTTGTTCCCCTTTGCAACAAAAACTCATCTGAAAGTGTGGCATTACACGCCCATTGGAAGGAAACGATGGATGATCAGAACTTTCTCAGTAAGTGGCGAAGCAGATATAAACTCACGATAAAATTATACAAAAGTCCTAATTCTGTCAAACTGCAAGTAGCTTATTATGTAATAATGCCTTGTGTATGTAAAAAGTATCAAAATACAATTAAGTTTCAAAATAAAATTATAGACAGATTGAAAGGAAGAGAAAAAAGACGAAATAGTGTGACCTTGCCTTTGTCGGACATTGGCTTCTGCAGATAGTCTAGATAAGCAAGCATTTGACTCAAGTTTCAAGCGAATTTTCTATAGGTTAAGGAGATGTATAGCGGACAGGAAAAGTTAGCGGACGAACAGACGGATGCACGGAAGGTCAACGCCACGACATAATACGACCTGCCTCTTGACGAACGTATAAACTGGCAGAAAGGACATGGAAGAGTGCCTTTACACATTTATAGCTGCCAATTTATTTGCTTTCCTGTTGTTAACAAAGGCTTTTCTCTTACTGTCTGTTCGATTTTTCTTCTTTCTTTTTTCTTCTTCTTCTCTTTCGCATTTTGGAATATCTCTCCTCCTACCTAATGAGAACTGGAGAAGGGAGGCAAATAACATATACACGGTAATGTTCGCGGTTTCAAATTTTCCTAGAGGAGCAAATTCTTACCTAGTAGTTGATCCCTATTTAGAAGGGAGTCCAAAACGAAAATGGCATATTTGCTTGCCCTGAAAGTGTATTGATTCATCTTAAAATTCTACGAAGGTAGTATATATTGAAATGTATATCTGACCTTTTCTGTAAAAGACCGGGAGATTGGTGTTTGCTTGGTCTATTTTAGCTATTATATTTAGTGCCTGCTGCATAGATGGGCTGTTGTCTTTTGCTTCTTTTATTTTCTTTATGTCATTGTTCACTAGAACTTCTCTGAGAAAGTCATCGCTTCTGTCAAACTTGAGAAATTGACAAATCTTTCGCAGCTCAGACAAGCCGTCCTGTAAAAGATGAATTTCTTGAGAACAAGGAACAAACCAAAAGAAATAAAAATAGTAGACTGTTCATGGCTAATATGGCGATGCGTCCAACTTTGCTCACGCCCAATAGCGTCGGTTTGAGCAAACTGTTTTCAATCAACATCAGAGCTTTAGATAAGAGGGAGTATTTAATGATAATTCAGGATATATTCTTATTTCTAATTGAAAAATATGTTGTGACCCCTCATCTGAACCGTCTCGTTGAGATGGTTCATATGAGGGGTCCCAACATATGTTTTGATGCAGAACTAACAAAAATATCCCTGATTATCAGCAAATACTCCCTCTTATCTATAGCTCTGAACATATAAATAAGTTGTTGTTTGTTTGTCTTGTCATGCTTGTTTAACAAGGCCACAGTCTCCGAGTACGAAACCATATGAGGCACGCTACCTCCGAATAACTCGGTATGTGATTTGGTCTGTGTGTACGTAATATTATGGGGTTTTTTTTCTGTTGGATTAGGTGGACGCCACCGCCGAAGTGCCGTGACACTGCAATCGCCGACCACTCTTCCAATAGCAGAACACTGTGTGAGTGACAACGTATAACGAGTTATAGAAAAAATTAATTCTTCAGTGTTTTGATTGTTTCTTTGTTTTTTATGTGTTTTTTCCATAATTTTATGTTAATAATAAACTGAGAGTTGTAGACATAGCCCCTCAAATGACGTACTTCTATAGTAACTTGCACTAAAAATGCAGAGGGCATCTCTATTTGTTTCGCGAAATCTGCGCTTACGATGATGCATTTGCGATCGTGCAACGACCTAAGTGCCGGTGTGCTGCGCTTCATCGGCGGCCTTGAAGTCAGCAAAGCGTGGCAGAAGCACAACTACACCGCAACAGCATCGTGACTAGCTAGAATGTATTAGAAGTGCACTAGCAGCGTACTGGAAGCAAAAAAGTTCCAAGTTTTGGTAAATGCGGACGCTCCTGCGGCGATTTTGAAAATCTTAAAGAAGCGCCATGATCGCCATTAGCGCAGTCAAAGCGTCATCCAGTGGAATGGGGGTGTAATATATGATCGCCATGAGCGCAGTCAAAGCGTCATCCAGTGGACTGGGGGTATCACCGCCATTAGCAAAGTCACAGCGTCATCCAGTGGGATAGGGGTGTAATACCCCCATTCAACTGAATGACGCTTTGACTGCGCTCATGGCGATCTTGACGCTTCTTCCAAATATTCGAAAAGCCGCAGAAGCGTAGGCACTTGGGACTTGTGCGCTTCCAGTACACTGCCAGTACACTCCTAATATCCCAATTCCACTATAACGCTTTGGCTGCGTTTTTGGCGATCATGGCGCTTCTTCAAATTTTACGAAATCGCCGCAGAAGCGTAGGCATTTGCGAAAATCTGGGACTTGTGCGCTTCGAGTACGCTGCCACTTCACTGCTAATACGATCTTGCAACGCTAGCCACGATCCCGCCGCGATTTAGCTGCGCTTTTGCCACGCTTAAAGGGCTTCAAGGGCGCTTCTAATACACTTCCACTACGACAAAGGATTTCAAACTACGCTTGATCTACGCCTATAACGCGCGCAGATAAAGAGCTAAGAGCGCAGAGGAAACGTCGTGACTGCGCTACTCATAAATTATAGAGTCGCAGCGGAAGCGGCAAGAGCGCCACGAGAGTGTAGAGAGCGCAACGGGAGCACAAAGAGCGTAGCAGAAGCTTAGCTGAGTCGTGGAAGAATCTCCAAGGCGCTGTCAGCGAGATTCCAATGCGCTGGTGCTGCGTTGCATTCCTCGATACTACTTCATGAATTTCGTGTTGCGCTGTTACTACGCTTTCGATGCGCTTTGTGTCCACGGCGATTCCACTACGTACATTTTGTGCAAGGTCAAAACAAGCGCCGTGGCTTGGCGATCATGGCGCTTTAGATACGCTTTCACTACAACCTAGAAGCAGAAGCTACGATTCATGGTAAAAAAAAAGGTAAAGGTTTCCCATAGCCTAGCAGTCGTAGGGGCAGTGGGGGTTAGAGACCCACTGTATCTTTGACAACGATTTATGGTGTTACATCCAAAATTTTGGAGCGCGGAAGAAATGCCGTCCAGTGGAATGGGGGTTAAACAGAAGCTCAGCTGGGTCGGGGACGAACCTCCAAGGTGCTGTCAGCGAGATTCCACTGCGCTTGAGACTTGCATTGCTCTCGCTGCTGCCTCGTTACAGCTGTGTTCATGAATTTCGTGCTGCGCTGTTACTACGCTTTCGTTGCGCTTTTTGTCCACGGCGATTCCGCTACGTAAATTTCGCCGTAATTTGGCGATCATGCCGCTTCAGATACGCTTTCACCGTGCTGGTGCAGCCTTTTTTACGATTCATTGCGCTCCGTCCAAACTTTTGAAGCGCAGCAGAAGCGCCGAGCAGTGGAATGGGGGTTTAAGATAAAAAATGTATACTCTCAGGGAATACATCTCTTCGCCTTTGTAAAAATGGCGGAAAATATAGGTGTGTAAACGATAACGGAGATAGCCATGAAGTGTCGCATCAAAATTATATAGCCTTTCAGTGTCTTTAACATAAATACTCAGAGGCAAAAGGAAGTTGCATTTTTTGAATGTTCGTATTTTCTTATTTTCAGTTGTGCTGGTATTAAATTCTGGATTATACAGTTTTACTCAAGGTACAGTAATGAGGTATATATAGTGCATTTTCACCACATGCACTATGTTGAACGATACGAATTTTCGCTGTTCTAGAATCACAGCATCTGCCTTTCATTTACAATTTGCAAGGCAGAAATCATGTCGTTTTGATGCTAGAGTCTGGGCGCTCCAAGCAGTATTCCAGCAGGCACACAAGGTTGACACACCCTTGATTCAACCTTGATTAAACGTCGAGGCATTGATTGAATCAAGTTTGATTCAACCTTGTGTGCCCAGCGGGCTGTGGCTTAAATAATTGAATACACAAGAGTCAGGACTGATCAATTGCGAATTGTATGAGCATACTAGTGCATAGAAAACGATAAAGCGAAAGACAAAGCCACTAGCCCTCGCTTCCCAAAAAGGTGATGACAATGCTCGACTCATACCAACATGACACCAAGATGGGAGCTGTTCTAATGGCGATACTTTACCAGCTTAAGATCTTCATATCGGACCACAAGCACGGGCAAATCCGGGTTTTCTTTGATAGCTTTATCCCATTCTGAGAAGAACCATACATAGTCATGGGCTGAAAAAAATGATAGGGAGTGCCTGAAAGGACGACTTTCCATGTTTTGCCAATGTTGACCCTTTTCAAAAGAAAATATTTTGTTTTTGCATAATTTCACCTTTGTCAATTTCAAAACTAGGAGAAGAACGAAATAAGAAATGTGCTTTCGTTCTTATCCTAAAAATCATTTTGTATTGTATATACATGTAAAAAAATATGAAATAAATATGTTTAAACCAAAACTAAAGAATTTTATGCATCCACAATGCAAAATATTTGAGACCAAAGTCAGGTTACCCTTTTGCATTGAGTTGTCATTCAAAACAATCTAAATTATGTTACTATGTCAAGACTGTCTGTCTTGTAATGGATTGCAAAATGGCTAAAAGACATGAAATGAATGGTATGGAGATACGTTTTACCAGTACTTGTTTTCAAATACTGTTTATCATATGACGTCGCATCTGAGAGTGTGATACAGCCATGCATTAAAATCAATCGATAATCAACTAATGTTAGTGTATTAAATATGCAAATTACGTCGTAGCGTTATGCGTTGACGTCCATAAAAAAGGTCGCATTTTCTAATGGCGAAATCGTGACGTTTTAGTTCAAAATATGCTAATAAAATGTGATTTTGTGTCATATGAAAAATAGAATTTTGCATTCGTTCTCCTGTATTATTGAATTTATTAAACTCGTTGGGGAAACCCGATAAGATGCGCGGCATAGCCTATATTCAATAATACAAGAGCACTCATGCAAGATCCTCTATCTATTTGATATTATATACCTTATGTACTCTGCTGTGTGACGGTAGTTTATCCTTCCAAAATTACCGCACATATATAAATCAGCATTTTATGATTAAACTATAAAATGGGGTTTTCTCTTCAAAAGATCTTCTTTGAAATGTTTTGAAAGGGTGAAAAAAGTCTTATAACCGAAATATACGGTATCGATTTTCTTTAAGAGCCTGCGTTAATATCAATACAAACAATAGAAAGTGTGTAAGGGATTCTTACTTCCTGTGCGGCCCGATTTGAACAAATTCAGAAATTCTTCAAAACTGACATTAACTGGCAGCATTTTAGTATTATTTCCGAAGTGGTACAGAGACACGACCGTATCCTTTGGATTCCGTACCACAAGAATGATTTTCCCGCCATTCTTTATGTGTTCCTCTGGTAACAACTTGTAGGTCCTATGAGTATAGAAGAATCTTGGGGATGATTGTTCTAGGTTCATGTCGAGATGTATTTCGAGTGGTGGGGGAAAATTCTCTCTAATGTTTAGCGATCCATTACGTAACATAAACAGAATATCCATCATCCAGTTTGAACCTGAAACCAGAATCCAAAATCAAGAAGTACGAAACGCTCAACCGAAAACGGCCTATGATCATTTTCGACAGTGCGTTTCGTACTTCACGATTTTTAACGTGAAGCACTTTTTCTATAAAAACAAAAGCTTCAGGCAAAACATTAGCCGAAAAGTGAGGTACATTTTCTATATAAAAAGTGCTTAACGCTAAGAATCGTGAAGGTCGAAATGCCCAGTCGAATACGGCCATGGATAGCAATGTGGGGTTCGGGGACGCAAGTCTTGATGAAATGGTAAACATTTTACACATTTATTTAAAAATATAAGAATCCATCATGAAAGTCCATGTAGGATAGGAAATTCTCCCCCAAGGAGTCGGAATTTCGGCCGAGGGTGAGATTTACCTATCCTATATGGATGGGCTCATGATAATTTGTTTTTCTCCCACTTTGAGCGAAAGACTAAACTCAAATCAGCTTCAAATTAAACTTCTAGGATTCATGTCTCGGAGTCCATGTCTGTATACCTGGATACATGTATTTTGGATTTGTCAGTGTTTTGGATTCGGACATTATTTTGGTACTTTGAACACTTCTAAATTTACTCAAGACAGAAAAGTTTTTACTTTTCAATCAGTCATCAGAAGTACGTGTATTGGTTGCAACCCAGCTAATTTTTTAGGACTAGAAACGGATGCAGACACAGTTTGCACCTTGAAAGTTGCTGGAAACACTATCTGTTGACTTTTTTTCTGACATAAACAAAATGGATCTAAGTCTCTTACATGTTCGTCGAGAGCGTCATGTTGGTAACGTTACCGGTGTTGCATCTCAGCATGAACTGTCGTGATTAAAATTAAGTAACGTCAAAAATATTATTTAATTAATCCAGGATTAGGTTGCAGCTCACCCGGTTTCCCTTAATGAATTGTCTATATTACATACGTGTTAAATAACGATATGTTATAGCCAATAGGGAGCATCTACGTCTATTCACAGAACACTTTCTTCATATTTCTTTACCTTCTCTTTGATGACATAGAGCTATATCTTAATATGAAACAGGTGCCACCTATATTGCAACCAACCTTCATTATGACTCCAATAAAAAAACTGAAACAAGAAAATTGTAGCGCAGCTGCATGGATAGCTCGTTTTTAGTAGTTTTATGTAACTCCGTCCTACAGCACAGAAATCCTCGAGAACTTTTTATAATTAGTAAAACAAAAATTTCTAAAGAAAATTATACAGCTCACAATAAAATTACGACGCCCAAAGGATGCAGACGGGATTAAATATTTTCCCCTGTCATTGTAACAGTGCCTCTGTCGTCCCTACCTATACTCGGAGTATATAGCTTGCGTCGTCTGATATGAGTATTCTTTATTCACATTCGCATATTATAAATTAAATCTGGGGAATCTAAAAATTAAAAGTAAAGATTCCTGACTAATTTGCTGAAATGCGTAGGCTGATTCGAGTATTCGATATATTCACATGGCTTAAGGCACAATTTCAGGCGACGCCAATCACTACAAAGTGGACACACGAGGTCGAAATGGCTTCATTTCGATGTCAGTTCGCCGTCATGATGTCCCAGAGATGCACATACGGCATCGTTTCGAGGTTGCGTCTCTCGCGCCGGTAGATGGGATTACCAGCCTGATAGGGAAGATGAAGAAATGTGGAAAAAAGAAAACAAAAAGCAATTTTGACATCGGTATCATTTATGTGTTATGAGATTGATTGAGTGATTGATTAATTGATTAATTAATTAATTAGTTGATTGATTGATGATATTGACTGATTGATTGATTTTACCATTTTCGGTCGACATATGTACATCACAGTCGTATCATCCGTATCACGAGATATTAAATAAATGATAATGTAGTGAGAATAAAAAAAGTAGGCCTAGGCAAGAGACAGAACAGGGAATAGGTTTTGTGAAGAGACAGAGAGAGACAGAGAGACAGTCGAGTGTTTATGATGGGGCATCAATAAATTGCCATATTGAATGATGCAAATTTTCCGCCATTGTAATTTTCCCCATACCCTAAGTTGTCCGCAGTATTGGCAGCCAATGGTCGGCAATACTGGTTTCAATGGTAGAGCCAATGGTGTAAATAGTGAAACTTAGAGAGCAATTGGCTTGCCAATGGTGACATTGGCATGTCAATGGTGACATTGGCAGAACCCCGAATGCAACCTATATTGGTTTTGACGTCACACATACAAGAGGTGCTGCAACCAATCGATTACTAGATTATATATATCACTTAGGGAGAACCGATAGGCCTAGCGGAAGTCATAAGCTGTTTTGCAGAAATACTCCGTTTCTCCGTCAGCCCATATCGTTTCTAGACAGTTGTAAAGCTTGCTAGCTACATCACGTTTGCATCTGCCTGCTGCCGACCTAGAAATATAATGCGTGTAACCAATAAACAGGTGCCGAGAAGCCGCAGTGAAGAGGTAAGGGCTGTTTTTTCTTCGAGCTGTACGGCCTTCTGGCGAACTCTTACGGCCATAATAGCATTTTTTGGACCATATTCCCGTGTTACCAGGAAAGTGGCGAGGGAAGTTCAGAGATTTGTTTTCGTCCAAAAAAAAATGCCAACGTCTCATGTCTTCAAAGAAAAAAACGCCGACCGGAAATTCAGTGACACAAAAAATTCGAAACCTTAGTGGTACGAGACAGAATAGAAAAGAACAGAAATACGCCTTATACTCCGACTCCATATGCCCGCCAGTAAAAAAATCTACGGAAGCATTAAAGTGTCATCGCAACAGACTTTTCCATGTGTTTCATTTTTTACTTTTATTTAGCTAATGTTATCAAGCGGATAATCATTTTAGTCATTTTTTTATATCGAAATATCATTAATGAATAATTAATATTTGATAAAAAAAAAAGCTGCTTCTATGTTCTGCTTGCTAAAAAACCACCATAAAACAGGTGTTTGTCGAGGGGGGGGGGTGTAAAAAAAGATAAAATTGAATATGGTTGCAAAGTTGTTTCTCATTGCTTTGCAGGCTGAAACAAAGTCAGGGAGAGAAAAGCCATATGACAAGGCGAACTTGTACCGAGCCTATGAAGCGACAAAAACGGGGATGTCTTTGTATAGAGCATCGCGCTTGTACAGTGTTCCTGAATCAACCCTACGCGACCGACCTCGATGCAAAGTTGTAGTAGATGCAAGCAAGTGTCCCAGTAGGATTTTGACCGTGGATGAAGAGAAGCGTTTAATGAGCACATTAAGTTTATGAGTGACATTGGTTATGGGTACACCAAGAGTAATATTCAATATATGGCGGCTGATTTTGCAAGATCTGTTGGGAAGGAGATTAAGTCTGAGGATAGTTTAAGTGATCACTGGTTCTATGGACTGCTGAACCGTTGGCCAGACTTAAAAATGGCGAAACCCCAAAAGTTACAAATCTGTAGAGCTAAAAGTGCTTCAAAAGAAGTTATTGAGAAGTGTTTCTAGGATTACGGAACTGTTGTGAAAGGCAATGAGATGATGGAAGCACCTGAATGTATATATAATGTTGATGAGACTGGTGTAAGCATTCGCCTCCCAAGATAGTGTGTGGAACTGAATCCAAGCCACAAGCAATTTCTTCGGCAAGATCAGCAAATGTGACTGTAATAGCGGGAGCAAATGCAGTATGCAATTACATACCACCATTTTATGTATTTCATGGGAAAAGATGGATGGATGAGCTACTTGGAGGGGCCCCTGCGGGATCACCCGGCATGATGTCAGAGACTGGATGGTCCAATTCGAGAATATTCGAGTCTTATGTTATGGATCATCTTTCTAAGCATGCAGCACTTACGGAGGGAAATAAAAAAGCAACTCTTATACTCTATGATGGTCACAAGTCCCACCTATCATTGACACTAACAGAATGGGCTAAAAAGAGAAATGTTATATTATTTGTTCTTCCTCCACACACTAGCCATCTGACCCAGCCTCCAGATATAAGTGTGTTTGGACCACTTAAAAGTCGGTACTATAAAGAATGTCAGAGTTACCTGCAGAAGAATCCGGGACTGTCCATTAGTAAATATATAATAGCACATCTAACAGTCAAACCTTACCTTAAAGCCTTTTGTCCAGAAAACATCATTGGTGGATTCAGGCAGTCAGGGATATATCCCTATAACAGAAAGATGATATCTGATACCCAGATGGCCCCAGCAACAATAAACAACTAAAGATAAAGACCCTGTAGACACACATACCTGTGTTGTAGAAAGTATAGTCAACAGGTCTGAGCCCCAAGGAGATGTTAAAGAGCTTGTTACGGTATCATTGGAGGATGAATTACCAACTGATGTCTTTGTTACACAGCCCTCAAAGCAATCCACTTCTACAAGTGATATAGTTGAAAATTTCTTCAGTGCAAGGAAAATAACTAAAGTTGTACAAAGGCCTAAAAAAAGTTTGTCCCTCCATTTTCAGTCAGTAGAAATTTGATGAAAAAGTCAAATATAGACACCTTAACAACTCAAGCACAAAAGAAAGCACAAAACAACAAAGTTCAGTCAAATCCAGCAAAGAAAGTTAAAAAAAACTCAAAACAAAGCAAGAGAAATCCAAAACTGGAACCGAGAAAAATGTCCCCAAGCCAGGCACTTCAGGATTAAATCCAAAAGGTGGTCCCATAAATGTGCATACACCTGAAGATTCGTCAGAAAGCAGCAATGAGTCCATAGCAGTTGAAGACAAATGCTGTGCCTGTAAACTGTTTCACCCCAAAGAGCTCAAGGGATGTGATCAACTAATATTTGTGAAGTGGGGTCAGTGTGACTTTTGCCCTCATTGAAAACACTTACAGTATTCTCTGAAGTGAGAGTGATAAGAAGGGATACCATCTTCAGATGCCCCCATTGCAATGACAAACATTAAATCTGAAAACCAATCAACATTGCAGAAATTTGTAAATATGTTGTACTCTTTTCAGTTAAATCACATTTGAATTTGTGTGCAGTTAGCGTTCCTTTCGTTAATCATTTTACTTACATTGAACTTACACATGCCATGTAAAGGCCACCGTAATTAGCATTTTACCCAATACCGCCAGAATATGACGTCACTGTCCAAAATGGCTTCCATGAGAGGGTCATGATTCAAAGAGCATTTGGGGTGAAACAGTTTGGCATTTGAAAACAGGGGCTAGAAAGCTGCAACGGATAATAAGGTAGAACCCTTTTATTGTTTTCTATTGATTAGCGATCGGTTATATTTAAAAATGGCGGCGATTCGTTAGAACCGCGGGCATAGGGCGGAATGGTATATATCGTAAAGCAACCAAAACTCGTTGTTTGGTTGCTGTAAGTTATTTTGGGTACATTTAAAGGCCGGAGCTTAGAACTTCAATTTACCGGGTGGTAAACCATTAAGCCGATATGGAGAAGAAGGAGGAGCTTATCAGCGTGGGAAAGATTCTGTATGAGTAATTTTATCTGATGTAAACAAAACAAAGAAATCGTCCGCTAGGAAGGAAATATGAAATGACTTATTATATTCAAATTTTACTAAGAATATTACTCCAGTATTCCCAGTAAAATCATTTTTCAGCTTTTCATTTTTTAAACTATCCACAGGAATTTCAATTCTGAAAGAAGCTGATCTATTTCTAGCGTTTTGCCTATCCATATTTATAATCTTATATGTAACCTTGATACAAATGACCCTTAGAATGCCAGATCCAGGACTCATTCACTAAAGCAGATAACTAGGGGTCAGTAGGGGATTCATGAAATAAGCGCATATCATTTCTTTGTGAAATTCATAAACAAATAACATTTCATATATATTTAAACGAAAATGCAACTCCAGAATTTTTTTTTCCATTAATTTATATTTTAGAAAGCTTCTTGCAAATTTTTAAACAACAAACATGCTCTGCAACCCCCAAGAAAATTGGGCTTTCTTTCTGCTGTATGTAATTCTAGAACCCATTCATAAAATAAACACAGCTTGTAATTACTGCTGGACTCAGACTTGTTATCAGTATATATAAATAAAAGAAGAGAGGATAAATGCACTATTTTTATAAGCTAACAAGATGAGATTAACATTGGAAGTAACACAAGAACAACTTCATAATGTGGAAGCTTTATTTGGTCACTATAACTTGCATTTAGTGAAAGTAACAGGGCCTGTAACTGAACTACAATTTACATCAAAACAGACTGTAGGAACAGAGAGTTCTAGTTCGGATTCTTCTGCTGAAATGTCCGGTCAGTCACGACAAGAGTATGTAGATTTTGTTACAGTGTAACACTGTTGTCCTTTTGGATATAATTTGTATATAACATTGACAGGATCAAAAGACAAGCATTTGATGCATGTTTAGCCTGGCTCACTGCCATGTGTTATTTCCCCGCCAGACGTCAAAATAGGTAAACTAGAGTGCATGAGTCATTCCACAGCAAGTATCTGATTAGCTCTGCAGCCAATGGTAGAACTGTCAATCACTGAGAGGCAAATTCAAATTTTCTAGCAGACAGCAAAAAATAATTTACTGAAAAGTGTATATGGAGATATTATTTTGGAGTAATTTTTTCATGGTTGATGGATAATAAGACAAAGAATATTTCTGCTAACTTTTATCAAATTCTGTGAGGTAAGTCATGTTTATTTTCAAAATGTTTGTTCTGGAGCAACAGTGTACACAGCTCAGGAGGTAGATACGAAGTGGCCATCTTATGCTTAAGATTTCTTTTATACTCCATCCCCGGTCTTTAACCTTTAAAGCGCTAAAAATAGCAGACGACAAAAAACTGCAAACTTTCAAAAATATTTCGTCCAAACTATACTACATTGAGAATTCCAATAAAAACTAGAGGGCAAACAGTGTAGATCCAGATGAGGCGGCTCACTGTGAGCCACCTCATCTGGATCTACGCTATTTGCAAATACCTGTTCTGGGATATGTACACACAAGTACGTCGCCTTCTTGATATGGAAGCGCTTTGAACTCCCTATATCTTTTTACTGGGTCCTCTATAAAGTTTGGCCAATGTGCACCCTTGTATCTGCTACATATCTTCACTTCCTTGCCTTCTTTGGTCTTCAGGTATACTGGTTCGACCATCTCCGACTGTCAAGTTCTGTTTTCCTCCTTAAAGGTGAATGGGAACTCTTCCCTAGACTAGTCTAGTGTTTCCTAGACTAGAAAACAGATTTCAAATGGAGGGAGTTTTTACCAAAAAGAAATTTTCTCCAATTTTCATGGGCTTCTCTCAAGGGACAGCATTTGCTCTTTTGAGCCCCATTGTGGAAGGAGATTGTCATCAAGGGAAGAAAATGTTAAGTCACAACAAGTCGTTTCGTTTTGAAAAAAAAAATCGCGAAAAAAAAACGAAATGGCCATTCGTGTGAAATATCGCTTATTAAGGTGTATTGGTACACCAAATTTTCCGCCAATTTCACCAAGGGAGAAATTGTTATGATTTCCTGTTTGCTTCTCTTGGCCACGAACCTTCAAAAATGAGCTATCAAACGAATGATTTTGCTTCTGGAGGAGCAAATCCTTTCTGTTAGAGTTGACCACCATTGAGAATGGAACCAAAACTGTAAATGGCAGAGTTGCATCCCCAAAAGTGTCAGACACATTTCTGAGAAAGAACTGTCATCACATCTGCAATACTAAGGCAATACTAGCCCATTATCAGCTTTCACATGCCATTACAATCATATAGCTGAACCTATAGGCACAGAACAGTTTATGCAAAGAATACTTCTACGAAGATTTATCTTGTCCAACCTTATGGCTTCTGAGAAGCTGTCGGTTTTCATTTTATTTATTCATTTATTCATTTTTATTTTTTTTTTATTTATTTTGTCATTTACACCATTTCGGTTTCTATTACAATCAAGTCACTTAAGCGTCTGGCACAAAAACCATACCTTAGCCACATAATAAATTTCCAACAATGTCATCAGACTGCACATACGTGCAGTCTGAGCAGAGCCTTCGCTTGTCACATAAGCCATCTATGGAAGTGGCCCAAACCACAGAGCCAAGGGTGAGGTCTATGATTACCTTATATAAATGAGACCAAGGAGGATCTGAATATCACATGATAAATTGCCACATTGTTGGAAGTCACATGATCCGGCTCATATGTCAGATAGAAGACTAAGAACCATTCGCAGAAAAGATTTGTTAATATTATATATATCCGCAATGTTTTCCAATTTTCCGTTGACGGTCAATGGTAACTTTAAGTTAAGCAAAGGAAAACATAAACACGTTGACAGGAAAACAGCATTTTTACTTATTCAAAGATCATTTCTGCAATGTTTTAACTTTTACTTATGAATTAATTTTTCTGTTAGTTTACTTTTTTCAGCATTTCGGTTGCTATGGTAACCAAACCAATAAAGGAGTTGGTTCTAAAGGTATATGTCCGATAAAGGATTCCTATAAGGATCATTCCTGTGGAATGTTTGCCGTTGTATATTTACAGCTTTCACTTTATCATTTTACATCGGCAACTGGTATAATAACAGTACTTATTGTTCTCCTACCTTCTAGATTGATAATTTTTACGAAAGGACATGGTATGATAAGGCCCATATTTGGCCCCCAGAAAACTTATTTTTCAAAAGTCATATTTTGATAATAAACATGTATTCATAGGAAAGTTCAGACCTTGAATGTAACAGCAAACACAAAATTAACCAGTTCTTGCATAAGATATTTATGAATTTTGTCTTGAACATACCCATACCTCCAGCGGATTGTGACGAAAATGATGAATTTGGTAGCCTTTGCGGTTTTCAAAATATATGAGCCTAGCTTCCAGCACATTTTATATTTGTATACAGACAAGATTTTAATATAATTACAAGCCATGAAAATATTAAATGTGCTGGAGATCGGGCTCTAAGTTTATTTTCAAATATTTTTTACCAAACTAGCAGCGTTTGGAACATTTTCCCTATTCTCTCAACACAAAAACGCCCATAACTCCGCTCATAGACAAAATAAACATATATTCTTAGTTAGAACACAAGAAATAATTTGTTTTACATTTCATTTTGATCTGTTGGAATTTTTGGTTAGCGTCTCGGAACTTGCAAACTTGAGTGGGTGGGGTACCTGGAGAGGCCTTGTGCAGTGCACATGCAATCAGTATTGCTATCTAACGTAAAAGCATTTCATCAAAAGCCTATTTGTAAGAGCTTTCAAAAGCTATTGTAAATGACTTATATCTTTTAAGGAAAATGTATTAAACTCAAATTTTCTTGCAACTTTCCTTCATATTATTGAAACAACATAGGCATGTCAGAAATCAGGTTATTCTGAGAATTAACAAACACGAAACATATTATTTCTGTTTGTTCCCATATCATTTATGCACAAATAATATGCAATAGAAACCATGCAATTTTAAGAGACTTTGAATGGGGGCCAAAAACGGCCCTTATACCAGGTCCTTTGGTTACAAAAGGAAAAGATGTCTATTGAAAATAATTCGGACGGACAGACGCCGGACCCCCCCCCCCCGGGGGCATTTAATAACAAGTAGCCCAAGATGGCAACGATTGCTCACCGGTGTACAAATGTGAGCCAACCCCCTCCCCCCCCCCCCCCCCCGCCCCCACCTCAGAATGTTTTGATCCAAGGGGCATGGTTGGCAGTAGTTGCAGCGAAGAAAACGTTTTACATTTTAACACTTAACGCAATTTTAAAAAATAGCCATCAGAGGAGATGGCAAATCCCCCGACCGAAGACCCCCATGGGCCTTGGTAAAAAGGGTGCACTTCAAAACACATATTAGTAATATATTGTCATTCTTTTATGCTTCTGATAGACATTATCTGTTAACAGATGCATGATTATCTGAATCCTGTTCGTTTCGGCCTTATTCCCCTTCGGCCTGGGTCGATTCGGCCTGGGTCGTTTCGGCCCGATTTCCGGGGTGAGTCATTTCGGCCCAGTGGGGTGGGTCGTTTCGGCCCAATTTCAAAGGTGGGTCGTTTCGGCCCGATTTTATGGGTGAGTTGTTTCGGCCTTATTTATTTAGTAATACTATTTTTTCCAACATTGTGATGCTGGGGTATTTCAATTCTCATATCGATGTTGCCCCCGCACCTCAGCGGAACGAATCCATAGCCGCAGTAATGGGTCGTGATGCTGGGGAGAATTTCTCCGAGTATTTATACCTCGTCGTCGGCGCGTAAAAGACATTCTTCCAGACTTGTCTTTGGCAATTAAAGAAATCTTTTCTCTTTAAAATCCCGCCTTTCAAGAACTTATTTACAATGAAATAATTTTCACACCTCAGAATTAATAAGCAAACAGGGTAGTTAAAACATTTTGAAAATAGGTAATTAAAGAACCAGTGACAGTACAAACATTACTAATTGGTAACCGATAAAGATAATTAGGCATCAAAGGAAAATTAGAGATTAAACGGAAAACAAATTATGTAACAATGGTGTGTCTCGCCTGTCATCGGATAGATAGATAGATATGCAGTCCAGACACATACATACATACATACATACATACATACATACATACATACATACATACATACATACATACATACATATGCAGGCCATTCAGATAGATAGATATATGATATATATGCAGGACAGATAGATAGATAGATATGACTGGGATAAAGACACATTTGTCTATTACAACTATAGGAAAAAAGTCAGGCCGAAACGACCCGCTAAAATTGGGCCGAACGACTCACCCCGGAAATCGGGCCGAAACGACCCAGGCCGAAAGGGATGGCCGATTAAGGCCGAAACGACCCGGGGCCGAACGGGAATAAGGCCGAAACGACCCGTTACCGATTATCTAACACTCAGACTAAAACAGTATGCTTGACTGCTAAAAAGAAGCAATATCTCAAACAGCCACCATATACACAAATGTATAGCATACGATACATTCAACTTTCAAAATGTGTGAATAACTTCTAAAGTACAAGCCCTACAAACCTAATTTTTTGGGCTCTTTAAAGTGAATTTGGACAAAGAATCCAAATCTGGAATTTTTTTTTTTTTTTTTGGGGGGGGGGGGGGGACTGGGAATGTGGAGGGGTTAGAGAGAGTTCACTGATAAGATATCACAGCATGATCATCGATATTCTAAAAGGTACAAGGTTATTCAAATTCTGGAGCAGGCCAGGGTTATACAGACATGAAGCAGAGACTCAAACAGCAGCTCAAACTACCAAACGGAAGTAACTCACAAAGTATCATGAAAATATTTCAAAAGGTATTCAAGCTATGGAGCAGACACCTAAAATCATCAAAGGGAAATAACTCCAAAAGTAAGAAAGCAAGAGTTGTCATTCTTGTTCGCGACACATCATGATGACCTGTTCTACATATCTGTGAAGTATCATGAAAATATTGCAAAAGGTATTCAAGTTATAGAGCGGACACGAAATCACACCTAAAACCATCAAGGGGAAATAACTCAAAAAGTTAGAAAGCAGGAGTTGTCATTCTTGTTCGCGACACATCGTCATGTCCTGTTCTACATATCTGTGAAGTATCATGAAAATATTCCTAAAGGTATTCAAGTTACAGAGCGGACACGAAATCACACCTAAAATCATCAAGGGGAAATAACTCAAAAAGTAAGAAAGAAAGAGTTATCATTCTTGTTCGCGACACACCCTCATGACCTGTTCTACATATCTGTGAAGTATCATGAGATATTTCCAAAGGGTATTCAAGTTATAGAGCGGACACGAATCTGCCAAAAAATCACACCTAAAACTATCAAGGGGAAATAACTCAAAAAGTAAGAAAGCAATAGTTGTCATTCTTGTTCGCGACACATCGTCATGACCTGTTCTACATTTCTATGAAGTATTATGAAAATATTCCTAAGGGTATTCAAGTTACAGAGCGGACACGAATCTGCCAAAAAAATCACCAAAGGGGGGATAACTCAAAAAGTACAATAGGAATAGTTACCATTCTTGTACGCAACACATCGTCATGATCTGTTCTACATTACTGTGAAGTATCATGAAAATATTCCAAAGGGTATTCAAGATGTAGAGCGGACAAGAAAATGTTTACGGACGGACGGACGGACGGAAAGACGGACAGACGCCAGGCTCATCGCTATATCCCCGAACCTTTTGGTCGGGGGATAATAAATGACCCCGGGGCATGGCCAGTTTGGTCCATAGGGGCATGATTGGCAGGATTTATGTAGGGTACCACATAGGATTGCTACATACTAAATATCTAAGACCTGTGCCTCCTGGTTTCAGAGAAGAAGATTTTAAAGATTATTAGCTATGTAGACAAATAACTCCTGGGGAGAGGCCAGTATTGACCTAGGGGCTTTATCGGCAGGATTTATGTAGCGGACTACTAAACACTGCTACATGCTAAATAAATAAGTTCTGGGCCTCATGGTTTCAAAGAAGATTTTAGAAGATTTTTTAGCTATATAGCTCTACATAAACAATTGACCCCCTCGGGTGAGGCCAGTTTGGACACCCCCCCCCCCGGGCTTGATTGTCAGGATTAATGAGGGGACTTCTAAACATTGCTACATACTAAATATATATAAGCTCCAGGCCCCATGGTTTCAGAGAAGTTTTACCCAATATAAGTCTATGGTGGCTAATGACCCCTGGGGCGAGGCCAATTTGGACCTCAGGGGCATGGTTGGCAGGATTTATGTAGGGTACCACTAAACATTGCTACATACTAAATATATTAGCTCTGGGCCTCATGGTTTTAGAAAAGATTTTTATGCCCCCGAAGGAACTTCGGGTGGCGTATTAAAATCGCACCGTCCGTCCGTCCGTTACAAATCGTGTCTCAGCGATAACTTTAAAACTACTGAAGCAAATTTGATGAAACTTCATAGAAAGATAAAGCATAATGAGAAGGTGTGTCGGGCGCAAGACTCAGGTCCCTGCGCCAAAGGTCAAGGCCAGAATTGGGTCAAAGGTCAAATTGTGTCTCAAAATCGTGTCTCAGTGATAATTTTAAAACTACTGAAGCAGATTTGATGAAACTTCACAGAAAGACAAAGCATAATGAGAAGGTGTGTCGCGCACATGACTTAGGTCCCCATGCCCAAGGTCAAGGCCACAGTTGGGTCAAAAGTCAAATTGTGTCTCAAAATTGGGTCTCAGTGATTACTTATAAACTACTGAAGCAAATTTACTGAAACTTTACGGAAAGATGAAACATAATGAGAAAGTATGTTGCACATAAGATTTGGGTTGCCAAGTTCAAGGTCAAGGTCACAAATTAGGGTTCAAAGGTCAAATCTCGCCTCTGTGATAACTTAAAAGCTGCTGAAGTGAATGTTATCAAACTTCACAGAAAGGTAAATTATTATGAGACGGTATGTTAACACACAATATTTATGATCTCAGATCCAAGGTCAAGGTCACAATCTGGGGTCAGAGGTCAAATTATGTCTCGGCAATTATTCAGAAAAGTACCAAAGCAAACTTTAAAGAAAGATAAAGCCTAATGAGAAGATTTGCCATGCACAAGACATAGGTTCCCATACTCAAGGTCAAGGACGCAACACCGTTTGGTTAGTGGTTGAATTAAGTCCCCTCGAATCCTCTTACACTTCCAAAATGCATTTAAACGTTACAGAAAAGTAAAACGAAATGAGATTGTATATCATGTGCAAGACTCAGGTTCTGTGCCCAAGGTCAAGGTCACAGCTAGGGTCAAAGGTCAGTTGAATGGGCCTTCGGGGGCATTTGTTACACACTGTAACATTTCTTGTTTAAGTTTACTCATTGTAAGTCTATTTCATCTAATGCCCCCGGGCATAGCCAGTTTTGACCTCAGGGACATGGTTGGTAGGGGACCACTAAACATTGCTACATACTACAAACATAATCTCTGGGCCTCATGGTGTCAGAGAAGAAGGTTTTTTGAAATTTTCCCACTATAAGCCTACGGAGCTAATGACCCCAGGGACCTGGCCAATTTGAACCCCAGGAAAATGGTTGGCAGGATTTATGTAGGGTACCCCTTAACATTGCTACATACTGGACTAGTACAACTAAAGCTGCTATCGGCTATTGACTAAAGACTAAACTCACCGTTTGGAATAGTGAACGGCTATATATTTATCCATCGAAGCGTCCAATGTGACTGTAGATTTCGACGTTGCCAAACCTGATAAATATTTACATCCTTTGCGTCACATCAAATAAAAATCACATTAAATCGGGAAAATTAACTTGTATACTACAATGTAAACTTTAAATGATGGGCTATTTGCCTCGAGGTTCTTGAGCCGGGTAACATTAAATTTTGACCCCGTGACAACATGACCCCACGCGTCAATTCTCAATGTTGCAACTTAACCCAAATCAATAATGTTCTATGGGTCGATATTCAACATTGAAAAGTGGCCAGTGGGGTCATTTTTTCAGCAGTTCAAATTTTAATATTACACCGGCAGTGGCCAAAGATTTAGGTATTCGGCTAAATTAAAACGAGGTCTACAGAGACGAGTGGAAGCCTCTACTTTCAGCAATAATACGAGACGCGTGGAAAGTTTGAACCTCAGTGTGAATTATGCTTAGAACTTGTACTCAACATTTCCCCAATCCTCTACAATAAATAAGAAAGGCTAAAGGTCACTTGAAAAAATATTTAGGTAAAAGGGTACACGTCGATGTTTTTCTGCCATTTTTGGAAAGGGAAACAACAACTTGACTCTCATTGAAAAGGGAGGCAAAAATGAAAATTACAGAGTTGTTTCTTTCGAAAGTATACCCATTTACCTTAGGGTAAGACATTGGTTCTTATTTGTAAAACGTAAATTCTATCACTCCATCTTCAAAACGTTCAAGTGTAACGTCACGACATGGCCGAGCCCAAAGCGATAACTGCTCTCTCTTTGGCTAGAGCTGTTGCCTGTATGACGTCAAAATGTGATAGATAGATTATGCGATTTACGAAAAGCCGACGTCAACATTGACTTTGCACTGCACGGCGGTCCTGAACGTTGAGTGACGGTAAATAATGAAAACCTAAAAAAATGGCTTGCTCGAAGCTAATACGTGAATCGGCATTTGGTTTGATGGTTTGTTGTTTGTTTTACTGAGTAATAAAATTTGAGTTACGTCGAGCCGTCTAACAAAGCGATAGTAGAAAGGAAAGATAGGGTAGAGGCAAAGACGAGGCAGAGAAAATTATAATCCCACAGGACCCCCAACCCCTCCGCCCTCCCCAACTCTCCGCGCCGATCTGTTGCAAGCATTTTAGTATCGAAGATGTAGTTTGTCCCGATTTGAAAGTTCATCACACCAAACAGTGGCGGACTGATGAAAGTCATTACTTAGCCAATTAGGAACCATTTAAAAAAATGCTACCCCTGGACCATTTTAAAAGGCGAATGGTCCCCACTTTTCAAAGTTGTCTTCTGCATTACTTATATTAGATACGTGATTTTTTTTTATTTATCTAGGGTTAGTCTAGAGTCGCAACTCGCTTTGTTTTCTTGAACTAGTCAATACAGTCCAAATATATAAGTGATGGAATCTTGTATGATATTTTTTCTTGGGAGGGGGATTCATCTAGGGTCAGTTTAGAGTCGCGACTCGCTTTATTTCCTTGAAACTAGTCAATACAGTCAAAATATATTTGTGATAGAATCTTGTATAATATTCGCGTATTGCGCATGTGCGATTAACTGTTACATCGGAATGAGATCCTGTTCACACATTCACGTTTCTTTCACACATGAACAGTCCCATTAACACGTAGAGGATCCGCTGAAAAATACAAGTCCCGTTCCTACATGGACATCCTGTTCGCATATGTAGATCCCGTTCGTATGTACAGCCTTGCAGATGTCGTTCACTTCACTTGTGCAGGCCCAGTTCACAGGTAGCGGTCCAATACACATGTGGAGGTCTGTTCACTCGTGGAGGATCCATTTACAGGTGGCGGTCCCGTTCGCAAATGTAGTTCCCGATCACACATGGAGGGCCCGTTTACAAATGAAGGTTCCTTTCTCACATGCGGATCACGTTAACACGTGGAGGTCCCGTTTACACTTCACAGGCGCAGGGCCCGTTCAAACGTGGAGTGTCCGTTCACCTGTGGCGATCCCTTGCAATGGTCTCGTTCACACATGGAGGACAAGTTCAGGCAGAAAGACGTTACACATGGAGATTCTAGAAATCACTTTTACCCTATGCAGAGAGTTTGGTACCCTCAGAAATATGAAATGTGTCCTACCGAGCTGTCTAGCACAGTCGGCAGCACGCCGGTCTGCAGATCAAGCGGTCGCGAGTTCGATTCCCAGACCGGCCCTGAACAGTCGCGAAGATTGATCATTCTCTCCCTTCCCTGACTTAAGGGCAGTTGTGAGTTTGTTTTGTTGAGGTTTAATGGCCCACTAAATAGCCAAGGTCATGCCGAGCCAGTCACTTAAACTACTCGCACTGTTCCATGGCAGGCTTAGACCTCCTATACGGTTAACCAGTACTTAGTGCACTTAATTTCGCCAGTAACTGACAACTGCCCTTCTTGAATAAGCTGAAGGGAAAGAAAATATTTCATGATCAATCTCCAAGAACGTTATGTGCCCTGTCTGGGAATCGATCTAACGACCCATTGACCTGCAGTCTGACGCGCTGCCGACTGCTCTAGCGGGCCCGACAAGGGTAGTTGTCTGTTACTGGCGGAAGTATGTGCACTCAGTATTGGTTAACCGTTTAGTATGTCTAAGCCTGCCCAGACACAGTGTGACGGTAGGTGAACTGACAGGCTTGACATGACCTCTGCTGTTTACCTGGACCTGTTTACAGAGCCCTTTATAGCTTCTTACACATCGCTACGTCTGGGGTAAAGTAACGCTCATTATCTTACTTCCATTTATATCTGTTATCAGGAGGTCTGATAACATTCAATGCTACATTCCAGTGTCAGTGCTCTTGATGGGAGGGGGTATTTGATGATAGTGAGGGATATTTTTTTCTTGTTTCTCGTAGAAGACGTGGTGTGGTCCCTCATCCAGCCTCGTTGAGGCGGTTCTGATGAGGGGTTTCTAAGCAGATCTGAATAAATTGTCACCCAGTGCCCAATCACATCTAGAGCTCTGCAATTTATTCTCCTAATGTCGTCATGCTTTTCTATTCTGAAGCTTTCTTCGAAGTGTTTTTCGTGCAATTATGTTGCATTTGGACCTATACCTCGGGTAGGGGTGCTGGTCTTGTAAGTCTACTGAGCCCTTTACACAAATGCATAGCCGTTCGTATGAGCCTTCTTGTCATATATTTCGACGTTTCGCTCTTCGCCTATTCCAGATAATAATTTAAACCAATCAATTGATCGTACTCAGACACGTTTTGGGGCGGCTAGGTCGGATAGCGATCCCAGGAACAATGTGCACACTATCTTTGAATTTGGCACAGACGACAGACGGACTCGGGCACCCAGACGGTACTATTATTGATTCGTTCCGGAGCCCCGTTTGGAGGCATTGTGGAAAATTGTGTATGCTAGGTCACTATTGCAGCATATTCACATAGGCCCTACACTGTTAGGAGCTTACAAGAACTGGCAAAATATCCGATTCGTTCTGTATGCTACGAAATTTAACAAAACAATGAGAAAAATTGAAAGCTCTGGCGCTGAATAAAAGTAATGAAACCATGTCATTGATAAATTCATAAATTCAGTTGTTGTTGGTTTTTTTTTTTTTGTTTTTTTTTTTGTTGTTGTTTTTTTTTTTTTGGGGGGGGGGGGGGGGGGAGGGGGAGCGAGAAGGAAAATAAAGACCTGTAACGCGTTAAGATGTTTAAAAATATTTGCTTTCAGCTAGAGTCGAACCCTGGCTGCCCATATCTCATACCATTGCACCAGGGTACTATATGTATAAGGATTTTATTATTTCTTTGTTTACGACAAGGACACCGGGAGATATTTAGTTGTTTGGTCGTTTAGGGTTTAACGGCCCTTTGAGACAGTATTTCAGTCTATATCGAGCCGTCTCCCAGAGAGTGCGGGCGAGAAAGGAGAAAGGACAGATGAGCAAAAAACGTCCAAACAACCCTTCCCGTATCTACTGCAAGTTAGCAAGCACTGCAGGTCCTTGCCCCAAATTAATCCAAATAAGTAGGACGCACCAGTACTGACATCGTCCAACCCGACCGGCCAATTTAACCCACTAGAGGTAGTAAACACTCCGAGGCTTTCTCGCCCTCGGAGGACTTTCCCACTCGAATGTACATCCTACTCATGTTTGTTCCACTGGCTTTTTTCAACCATGTTTAACCCAAATATCAATCACACACATGAATAACAACTCATTTTAGTAAAGATCATGTACAACTATGCACAACAGTGAAATGCACGTCATTGGACACGGTTGAATAAATAACAAAGCGTGGCGGATCTAGCTCATTTTCCTTTTTTGCTTTATTTGAAAAGAAGGTTTGTTATTTATTATTTTATTACTAATCAAGACAGAAACTGGAAAACTTTAATCACGAACTTAGAGACCTTATATTTACCACCAAAAGTTTCTGAAGTCGGGAATTTCGTTTTCACAAACTTGTCAGACAATCCGCCATCGTTAGTTTTTGGCATAGTTTTTAGTCTTTAGTCGTTGGTCGTAAGTCGAGTCTTAGTTGTACTAGTCCACTATAAAGGTAAGCTCTAGGCCTCATGGATGTAGAGAAGAGATCTTTTGAAGGTTCGTTAGCTACATAGCTCTATATAAACAAATGACCAGCTGGGGTGAGCACAGTTTTGACCAAAGGGGCTTGATTGGCAGGATTTATGTATGGGACCACTACACATTCCTACAAACTAAATAAATAAGCTCTGTCCCACATGGTTTCAGAGAAGAAGAGTTATTTAAGATTTTTCTCATTATAAGTCTATAGGAGCTAATGACCCCCGGGGTGTTGCTAATGAGAACCCTAGGGACATAATTGTCAGGATTTATGAAGGAGACCATTAAACATTGCTACATACTAAATATTTAAGCTCTGGGCCTCGTGGTTTCAGAGAAGATTTTTATGGAGTTCTTCCCATTGTAAGTCTATGGGAGCTAATGATCCCTGAGTCGTTGTCAGTTTTGACCCCATGTGCAGGTTGCATTATTTCATGGCTTAACGGGGACCCAGAGACGAAAACCGTATTTTTATGGAGAGACTTATCATTTTTTCCAAAATACCTTGTTCCTTCGTTTTTGCCAGTTATATGATACAAACAAGCACATCAACCAACATATTTTCATCAATTCTAAAGGCTGTACAGGATTCATAATGATTTGTATTTTGACGATTTTTACCACTGGTAGGATTATGGAGACTTTAATGGTAAAAATAATACATAAAGCAGCTTATGTAAGAAGAAAACCTGCGCGTGATCTAAGAACAGAAAACAAATAAGAAATACGACAGAAAAAGAATATATTATAATGAAAGAAAAACAATTACTTACATGTATTTTGCAGCATTTGATAATACAAGAGCATGTTACGTAAGAGAAGTCACGCGTTCCAGATGATAACCTTGGAGGCCCCATTGCTCTATCAGCATGAACTATTTTATCGTGAGTATCGCTGCAAGCTTTTCACTACAGTTTTGTCATTGATTATGATCGTGATTGTCCGGCTTTGAAAAATCAAAACGTCCTTGAGTTTCTCATAAAAAAGATTGAAGATAACAATCAGATCATTTTAGTTGCGAATTTTAGTTGCCAACTAATATGACCTACTTTCGATTTCACAAGCTTTATTACTTGGTAAAAACACAAGGTATAAGAGGTAGAAATACATGGTACAGACATTTTAAAAGGTGATAAAAATAGCATGTACAAAAAATGAAAGAAAGGCAGGGATCCCATTGATTGTGCCGCTGTCGCATTATTTCATTGTTTAACGGGGAACCAGAGACGAAAACCGTATATATATGAAGAGACTTATCTTTGTTTTCCGAAATACCCTTTTAACTTCTTTTTTGTCAGTTATATGTTACAAAAAGCACATCAACCACCTTATAATCATCAATTCTGAAGGCTGTACAGATTTTATAATGATATGTTTTTCGACGATTTTACCACTGGTAGGATTATGGAGACTTTAAAGTTAATTTTACGAAGATATGTCATGCGCAAATGAGTTAAAGATCGTTCTAATTTTCTTTTCTTTTTCCGAAGAGAATGTTAAATACTAATCATACTTAAACAGGCTGTGTTTGAGCGCTCAAATAGATAGAGGACCTTGCACGAGTGATCATTTTTTATGAAATTTATGAAACGAGCCAATTTGCGAGTTTCATAAATTTCATATGACATGACCATGATGACCACGGGTGTCAGATTCTGTTTACCATACGACCCTTTAAAAGCCTTCAAAATGTAGATTATTTCAATAAGAAAAATCGTTGCTGTCAATGACGTTACATGTACGCGCCAAATTGTTATAATACATGTGGTCATACGAATTTTATGACAAGACGGTATTCACAGAATAACAGCGATGATTACGTTAAAGGCAAAATGCATTAATATAGGATTTTGAATTTCCATGCTCAGCTTAATGTGTAGCGATAATTACACGTTTAAGAGAAGCAACTCTTCCATTTTCATTCTGTCTCCCTTCGCAATGGGAGGGACTCTTGAAGGTAAGAATTTGTTCCTCTAATAGGTACTCACACATGTGTCTCCCTTCCAGTGGCGGATCCAAAGGGGTTCGCTGGGGTCCAAAAGAACCCCCTTTTCAGCCTAAATACTTTTATTTTTCTGGGGAATTTCAGGAAAGATTAGTCATACTACACAAATGGACCCTACCCCTCAGCTAATTTGGACCTCCTATGGAAATACCTGGATTCGCCCCTGTCCCTTTTGAATAATGGCGGGAAAACATGAAAGTTTACCGATGCCCCCTTTACTGAGCATGAAACAAATATAACCTCGGACCAGCCTATACCCACACGTTTAGGTTCTGCAACATTTATGCAAGCCAATGTAAGGTTCCAGCTGCCTGAAATTATAGTACTATTTATCAGTCCCAACTCATTTGAACATTGGGTATATAATGGCAAACGGTTCTGCGCCGTTTAATTACAGTCACCACTGTATGTACATGTAAATGATATGTAACACACTAACACACCGGCAACTTATTACATATGGATGCATCGACATGATTTCACGTCATTATTAAAGAGGGAAATAACTGGTTTGCCTTCCTGCTCCTTGGGGAGCAAATTTTAAGAGTAACTGCACTTCAGGAACTGACTGAATCAGATCCCAAACCCTATCCCCAACATCAAAGGGAAAGATTGACAAATACATCCCAACAAACAATAAATTACAAGTGATAAGCCGAGTCAGCAGCTCTTTCCCAAATAGGTGGCAACTCAGCTATCTTTATTGAACCAACTAATTTAGACCAACAGAAGGGTTACAACAGACTAAGCAAATTATGCGAAAAACATTTAACAATTATTTTTACCTATTTTCTATTTTTATTATAGAAGGGTTAAAATGAGAACACAATAGATTAAACAGCACCGAACATAAAACAAATGCAACCGCAACGAAAGTACCGCCTTGGGACGGTCTGTAGTAACTACTGGGGGGGGGGGGGGTTAAACCGGTTTTACTGGGCCCAAACCTTCACCCTCACCCTCCGCCGCGGTGCACACAATTAGTTGGTAGTTCGGTTCGGTTCGCAAATCTTCTTTTAAATCATTGACCCTTATTGAGACTGGGATTATATAAGGCATACTCTACTTCCCCTTGTTCTCGGATGATAATAATATTTTGTTTCAGTTTTTATTTACTTTTTATTATGCCGCCGTGACGACAGTAAGGAGGCATTAAGATTTGCTCATGTCTGTCCGTCCGTCGGTTTGTCCGTCTGTCTGTTCGTCACACTCCATGGTATAGAGTTTGTGTAATCAACTTCTCCCACATTTTTCTGTGGATCTTTCCCAAACTTTGCATACATGTTGTAGACATATTGTAAATTTGCATGTGGGTTTTTGATGGGACCAGAATGTATTTTGACAAAATTACGGCCTCTTGAACTTAATTAAATGCAATTTTTTGCATTGTAGGGTATGAATGAAGTTTGTGTAATCAACTACTCCCACAGTTTTCAATGGATCTTTTTTAAACCTTGTGTCCTTTTTGTGGATATACAGAAAATCTGCATGTTGAGCTTATATAGAGATCATATTAAACTAGACAGAATTACGGCATTTTAACCTTAGTCATTTAGGGTATCTTTTTTATATTATAGGGTATGGCCTTTTGGACTTTTCATTTTATGCATTTTTGTTTTGCATTGTAGGGTATGAAGATTGTGTAATCAACTCCTCCAATATTTTAAATGAATCTTTCTCAGACCTTGCATACTTTTTCTGGACATAATGAATATAAGTATGAGGGCTTTTGGTGGAGAAGAAAATAATTTGGATGAAATTAAGGCCCTTCAATCTTAGTAATTTTGGGCAGCTTTTTGTACTAGGTAATGGTGTTTGTGAAATCAGCTTCTAATACAGGTGTGAATGGGTTCTTTTCAAACTGTATACACATGTTAGGGGCAAAATGAAGATGCGAATGTGTGTGTTTTTTTATCAAGATAGAATATATTTTGCCAAAATTACAGCCTTTTAAATTTAGTAATTTTACATAGTTTTCTGCATTAAAGAATACAAAGATAGAACAATTGTCAATTGATTCTTTGTAGATAGTGTTTGAGCTTAAAATGTGGTCTAGGGAGGTACTCTGTCCAGTGACAGGCGCTGCAGGGGGGCATCATTGGGGTCTTACAGTAACAATTTTCTAGTTTGCTTATTTTTAGTACGTTTTAATGACAGATTCTATCGGGAATTTCTAGTTATCGTATGCCAATTTTTTTAAACTGACTTTCATCGCCAAGTATATATTCGCAATGAAATAAAGTACGGCATGAATTACTTATTACATTTGTGTATCACAACGCCGATCACGGATGATACTGAAAGCCCTGTATACTACCCTGTGCGTCGCTATGCCTTCAATAATCAATATACACCAAAGACAATATCAAACAGAGGAAAGTCTCAGCATCGTAACTGTAATAATTTCAATAACTAGGTTTACCATGTTTACATTTCATGAAATCTGACATGGATCTCCACTGTCTTGGTGGTGCTCTTATTTCTAACAGTCCTGACCGGTAGTCCTGTATCTGCGGTCAGACATTTATCTTTGCATGATAAACGGGACCGGGGTGTATCTTGAAGAAGAAGATTAAATAGGTCTGCACTAAATGAGCCTTACGGGGATGGCCACTCCAGCCCATCGAGCATATCGCCACTAGAAGAAGTGTATCTTGAAGAAGAAGATCAAATAGGTCTGCACTAAATGAGCCTTACGGGGATGGCCACTCCAGCCCATCGAGCCTATCGCCACTAGTGGTGTTGCGCCATCGCCTATAGGCCCACCTACCTACTGTTCTCTAGACCTGCTTAGTCTGCTTTAAAGAGTTTAAAGATGAGGATTTCAAATAGATGATGCACTCAAGTTTAGGTTTAACCAATGTTTCTAATGCAACAGCCTTTGTTTACCTAAGTTCAAAGGATAAATTGCGTCGCAAAATTTCTAGAGTCCTAATTGCTTTTGATGTAAACTCTGAGATATGTTGATCCCAAATAAAGTCGTCTTTTATAAACATTTGCTAGTTCATTCATTCGTGTTTGTAGTTCTTTCCCCTTCCGGGTGGAGAAGTGCGTATTAACGTGTAAAGTCTTTGTTTATTTTCTTGGCACCCCATGTGTTTTGTAATGAGAAGTGTCACATCGCTTACCCGAGTCACCCTGTATACTATCTCCAGCTGGCGATTCCACTCTGCGTTATACACGCTTGTTGTTATGCTCTAAACATTTCCGGTGTTCTGTTGTACAAATACGAGTCATGCTCATCTTTTTTTAAGTTCGTGTCTTGTTTCCATGTAATGTTTTTGGAACCAAGGGCTATGTCTTAATCACCATGGCATTGTTTTTGAGAGCTTCCTTTTAGGGTGTTCGTTTAGCTTTAAAGATCATGTTTTGACTGATAGGTATTAAATGCAGTAAAGGTTTCTCCATGGTATTAGTGTCCTGTTGGTGCTTCCACTCTGCGTGTAAGAGGTGTTCTCATGAAGGCGGTATTACTGGTTAGTTCCGGTATTTACAGGTACCGCGTTCCGGAAGCTCTTTTAGCTTTTAACACCATGAATTTGACTGAATACTATAGAATGCGACCGTGTGACACGGTCGAAATAAAAGGTCTTGAGAAAAACGTGTATACCAAGATCAGACGCCGCAGAACGCTGCATCTAGTCCGGGTTTAGACTGTTGGCCGTAAATTACAGGAAATTCTGAAGAAAAATGAAACTCTAATCAAACACTTCTTGCGTTGGAAATGGACTTGTCCAAACTGAGAGGAGGAACAGTCGACTACGCAATTATTCATGTATTCTCACTGCAAAACCGAATTAACAACTACATCTTTATTTTCCCTGAATTAGAATCGCACCATTATCTATCTTTATAAACATAAAGGTTTTACCTTTGACCGTATATGTGAAATAGGAGTTATATAATCGGCATCTGAAAGGGCCAAACATCGCTTAATGATAAGACTATACATTCACAGTCCTACAATTCATTCTGCATTCTTCCTTAACCGAAATAAGAGGAAAATCACGATTCTAATCTAAATGGTTTGCCCCACAAATTGGCCACCCTAATTCTTTATGATATACATAGTATGGAACATAAACTGGCTTTGGTACGCTTAACCTGCAGATACGAATAGGGGAGACTGTAATAAGACTGGAAGTTCATCCTGGCATCATGAGTTTCTTCTCTAGGCTTAGAACCTCATCTTCTAACATAATCTGTCATGTCAGGGCTATCCAGCCCTTTGATTATATCTTGTTCCTGTTTTTTATTCTGTTCTCTGGATTGCTGGTACTGTTGCTAAGCCTGATGATCCATATGAGTTCCGTAACCGTATGGAGCTCTACACCGTTTTAGACCGGGTACTCTTTTTGAATACACATGCAAGTAGTGCAAACCCAGTTCAGACGCCGCAGAGCGTAGTGTCTGATCAGGGTCTACATTGTTTACTTACAGGAATTTCTATGCAAAATACAATAAAGGTGAAAATATTCCCCCAAGAAACCCCTAAAATTACAAATGAACTTATCAAAATGTTCAGAATGCATAAGGTTAAGGTTTCCCATAGCCTAATAGCCGTAGGGGCAGTGGGGGTTAGAGACCCACTGTATCTTGGGCACAGCTGATGAAAGGCGGAGCCCATCTATCTCCTTTCGCTGCCTTATCCTTCCCTGATTCGAAAGAGGTACCCATTTACTGCTGGGTTGACAGAGAGAGTTTTCCAGTCATCGTATGGCGACAGTGAGCCGCGAACTCACGACCTTACGGTGACTTTCTGCACAATAGCCGAGCCACTCTAACCACTCGACTACCGCGCCTCTCTTAGAATGCATAAGACTGGCTAAAAAAGGATTAATTTGCATGGATCAAACTGGCTCCCATTACATGTATGCCTAACGGCAAATGAGGCCTGGTAAACACCTGCCATGTCAGTCGAATAATATGGATACACGATACTTGAAGATGGGAACTGTTCTTAACCTCTGTGCATTAATCTTTATCGCCTTATTTATGTCTGCAGGGTTATTGGTCATTGGACCGGTTTTCTCGACAAATAAGGAGCCCCAGTAGCTCAGAGGGTTAAGTGCTGGCCTACTGATCTAGCGATGGCGGGGTCGAACCCCGCCGGAGGCGGAGTTCTTTCCATCGTTAACGGGATTCCATTGCACACAGCCTTTTATTATCACCCGCCCATAGTCCTGATATGACTGGACTACTGTTGAAAAGGACGTAAAGTTGCAAATCATCCATCCATCCATTTTCGACAAATCTTGTCAATGAACTCTGAACGGCCGATCGCTTTGAAAGCACTATAGAAAGGTAGCAGGGGATCAAGTTTTCTTGCCATTTCATCAGTAAATGTATCATTTGCAACGCCCGACAAATTATTTGTAATTGGTCACCCGAAAAACACTACAGTTTTCATGGTTTCTGGATGTCTATGGAACATTTGTTGTACGGACTGGAGTAGGTGTCCATCGCTATTGTACGTTTTATTGTGGTACACACTTCTGCATGAAAAAGATAATAGAGGTCTTGCTTAAGCTGGAGGTATTTTGTGCGGAGGAATCTGAGGGAAAATGTTTTCTCAGTGTTTTTTTTATCTAGCTGGTCCTTCAGCAATGTTCTCCCCTGATAACGGCTTGAGTCAGTTCTGTATGTTCGTCAGTGTTACAAGGGTGACTGATTACACTCACGTTTTAAAAATTGTGGAACTGATGAATAATTTGCATAGAAATGCTACCCAGTTTTCGAATTTCTTGAATATCCGTAATTACTTTAAGTTTAAACAAGAAATTGCCGACCTTTTCAATATCAAATAAAAAATGTAACCAACAATTTAACCAACAATTAAAATAACGTTCCACACATAGGCCAATATATATACAGTCAAACCTGTCTTAAGGGGTCACTGTATTAAGGACACCTGTCTTTAACAGTCACTTTTTTGGGATCCCTTGAACCAAAATACAGTGCAAATGAACCTGTATTAAGGGTCACCTGTCTTAAGCAGCCAAATTTTGTGGGTCCCCTGGGGTGACCCCTTAAGACAGGTTTGACTGTATATATTCTACCTGACATAATTTGTACGACGCTTAAAATAATTTTCGATGGCATTTTTTGTTAATGCTCGTTGACTGATTACACTCACTGGTTGGTAGTTATGGCACTGATGAATATTTTCTTTTTCGGAAGTGTGATGACAAGTGCACCCTATGGAAACGGTGACAACGGTACCTGGTGAACACTCGGGGGAGAACTGGTATAAAGTGTAAATTCGGGTAAAGAGCCAGAGAAAATTCGGGATTTATACTGTTTTGAAGGTGTTTATTTTGTTTACTTTCAATTTAAAGCAAAAACATAACTAGCTCCTGCGGAATTTTAGAATTCGGGCACTTGCAGGAGCTGTAGATGTTCTTTATTCATTTGTTGATAGCAAAAGTTTGTTGAAAATTTCTTCTGCGTTCTTGCCACAGTGCGCCCCATTTTACAGGTAAACATTCTCAGGCGCCTTGCTGAACTAATTTTGTTAATTGTTCCACGTGTACTTAATGACTGGATCAAAATAACTCTGCGTTTTGATAGAGTTAGGGAGGCCATGTAAGCCCCTTATCATCGACAGGGAGCAAATTGTTAAAAACAAGGAGATAACCGAGTTTCACGCTCGTGTATGGTGATATGGTGAATTAACGGACAGGTGAAGTAGATCATCGGACAGCAACCAAATTTCTGCCAGTATGCAAAAGAAGTTTTACCCCGACTACTTCTGTTTTCCAGTTTGCAATGAATTCTAATCAGTAAAATATTAATTCTCGCTACCTTTCTATTGGCCTCCGTCATTTTTCATCGCAGTCTATGCCATGAACATTGACAGAAAAGGCTCTGTGAAGTAAATGGGGACGTAGACATGCTTTTTGCAAGCATGCGTATGTCCGCTGCCAATATGAGTAGTCATCAGAACTAAAAACACAGCTTTCTCGAATGTAAGTCTGTGAAAAAATATTGTGACAGGAAAAAAAACCCTTCCCATAGGTTTAAAATGAATAACTGAATATTTCATGTCATTTTTTGTGTGTGTTTAAAATCTTCTGTTATTAAAGATCGTTTCCTGAAAACATCTGGTTTCTTCTACACTTTAAAAGACTCGTATATTTTACTATAAAATAACTGGCAAATGGCGTCCTGTCCATTTACCCTTATTTTTTGCGGGTGCTTGAAATATTTTCTGGAATTTGATCGAATATGGTAGGTACTGTTTTGGATACATAGCCAAAATATAGCTGACTCGCTTCAACTGAGTCCATGCATGACCGGTAATGAAATGTGCAACACTGGTCACGCACCCCCCCCCCCCCCCCCAAGCGCCTGCTTCAGCGGAACATTTTTTTCCAGCAGCCGGGTGATTTCGCGATTCGAAAAAAAAAGGAAAGTGCTTCAGATGTACATAACGGTATATTTTGAACTGCTAGCCGGTCTTTCCAGTCGGATTTTTTCAACATGTATTTATTTTGCTGACTGCAGCTGAAATCACATGTGACAATATCGAGAATTTTCACGCATATATTCCATACAACGAACAAGCCATACCCAGATTAGTCAGTGTCTTGGAAAACACTGATCACGGTCAATACATATCGGTCTATATATTTTTCAGGGTCTAAAAACTTCCATTCAAAAGGGAGAAATGTAACAAGACCACCAAAACGCTGTTTGTACTTGCCCTCTTCACGTAATTACGACGCCAAATGAGTGAGTGAGTAGGCTCAGATGTTTAACTTTCTATGGACATACGAAGATGGGACTTCGGTTTAAAACCTCATCCGAAAGACCAGGAAGGGGTGTGGGGGGGGGGGGGCGGGGGGGGTTGCTGATTGGTCTATCTCGTAATGCATGTAACACAAGGCATAAGAAACAATGGACACAGATCAGACTGCGCTTTCAAAGTCATGCTGGTTTTGATAAAGCAAGGAATGGGTAAGTCAAAAGTGAAAAGAGGCTGATCATTTTGCTCAGTTGTTCAAGTTGATTGGAACATCTGATGTTTGCAAAGGCAACAAGAGCCAAAGGCCCCTTTTCTCATGCGGTCTCATATTTATACGGTACATGTAAATCCCTTTATCGTTTTGGACAAACTGAATATTTTACAGCCACTGTATTATGACACCATTTTTGTCAAGAGTTTTGCCTTATACACAATCCAGGGTGGTATTACTTAAATTTCTAAAGCAATGACCTTGCAAATCCATTTTAATGACACTATGTAAACATACAAATTGGTTTTCACGGTTAAACGGTTTAACAACGCCTTTTATACAAAATGACCAGATTCTAATTCGCAGATGCTAGTTTGTTAACTGCCTTATACCATATCAATTATTGAAAACAAAAAGCGATCTGATTCTTTTTTATCTGAATCGCTTTTTGTACATTTTGCATATTGAGGTATAAGTCAGTTTTATTCTTCTGATATTATTCAGTGCATACTGTGGATATTAAAGGAACTCTAAATTTAAGTGGTCTGCAGATATTGTCCTGTACAGGTATTTTATTTTTGAGGACGATCCAAGCAGCTATTCGAGAATAAAATGAACTCCAGACCATGGTCAAGAATCGGAAACTAAGGTGGTTTGGCCATGTCTCAAGGTCTTCTGGTTTAGCAAAGGCAATTCTACAGAGCACAGTGAAAGGAAAAAGAAGAGGTAGACAGAAGAAGAGCGTGGGAAGACAATATTAAAAAAGTGGACAGGAATGGACTTTGCGAGAGCAACTAGGGCATCTGAAAACAGGATAAGGTGGAAAGAGAGCGTTTGGAAGTCATCTGTGGTGCCCCATCGACCTTGTAAGTTTATTGGATAGAATAGAATAGAATATTTTCGCGACGATGTCAAAGCAACGATGCAGTGGACAGGAATGGACTTTGCCAGGGCAACTAGGGCAGCTGAAAACAGGACAAGGCGGAAAGGGACCGTTTGGAAGTCATCTTTGGTGCCCCAACGACCTTGTAAGTTTATGGGATAGAATAGAATAGAATAATTTCGCGAAGATGTCAAAGCAACGATGCACACCATGCGACACTACCACGTGACACCAATACCGAACTGTCAAAACATGCGTCACATGAATCCGAAGGCAATATCAGCTCGTACACCCAAAAACAGACCCGTTCAATGCAAGCCATTATAAGAGCCAAGGACGTCGGTCTCGCAGTAAAACCCATTTGCCAATCCCTACAACGCCCAATTCCATTTTTAAGCACAAGAACGGCAGAGGCGCGCACGAGGTCATTCCTAAAAGGGCAATACCGATCACCCCACGACCGACGAGGATCAGATCCGAGTCTAGGCTTAGATGCGCCAATACCGCTTGAAGATACATACCTAACATGCGACGATGTCCCATCGACCTTGACATGACGTTTCAGTGATGTTGATACGACGTCGCTACGACCAACAGAAATTATTCGTCAGCTATGCCCAAGATACAGTGGGTCTCTAACCCTCACTGCCCTTATGGCTATTAGGCTATGGGAAACCTTTACCTTTACCTACCCTAATACAAACAGATCCGAACAGCACGCGACACGACACGAGCCGCCCAATTATGTCTTAGAAGCTCACATACTCCACACCTGTCAGCATATCCGACCGGCAAGGCCCTAAAACTGGTACCCATCGTATAGCTTGAGATGAGGTGGGATATTGAGGATAATTCTGAGATATTTTTCTAGTTTGCATCAAAACATACGTTTTACCCCTCATTTAAATCGTCTCGATAAGACGGTTTAAATGAGGGTATACAACATATGTTCTCATGAAAAAAGGAAAATTATCACTAATTGTCTTTGTTAAACTTCTCATCTGGAACGCTGGGATACACTCTACACGCTACAGGCTACTGAATTACTGATGACAGGCTGTCATCAGTAATTCAGTATTCTAAACAGCCAAAATCTCAAAATAACTAAAAGAATTCAACAAACCACTGCCTGTAGAATGTTTGCTACGACATCGACTCGGCGTAAAAGCACAATTACGCACGAACAATGTCATGGCAGACAGTGTAAGGAATATGTATAGAATTTATATAAAACTGACACTTCTTAGGATTCTTATATTTCAAACTATAAAACATATCAATTCACAAATCAGGGTATCACTTTCTTCCAGTCCGGAGTGTCTGGTTGGCCAGACCGTCTCACCATTGGCGTCGTCAGTTGTCCAGGTCGCTGAATCTGAAAGGATAAAAAATGAGCCGCGACACGAGAAAACCAACAGCGTGTTTGTGCACCCAGCCCAGACTCAGATCAGCCTGGGCATCCGCCAATTCTGATCTGAGTCTTTCTAAACGCTTAAAGGGCAGCCAAGGGACTAAGCTACCTTCATGTGGACAGCGAAAACTCTGATCAGACTGGGCGGATGCCCAGGCAGATCTGAGTCTGCGCTGGACGCACAACCACATTGTTGGGTTTCTCGTGTTGCGGCTAAAATATACTGTTTGAGGCTACACTGCCATGTTTCCGCCATTTTTAAAAAGGGGAACAACTTATGTTTCTGCAATTGTTATTTCCTGCGACGATGCTACCTTTCAAAAAAGGGGTGGACTCTAAAAAGAATTGGCTCCCAGAGCAGTAAGTTGTTTCATTTACGTGTTGACCCCTTTTGAGAAGCGATGCGGATGGAAGGTGAGTTCCTCTGAAAGTATACCCTTTCACTTTGATCATGTAAGTTAAAATACCAACACCCAGCGGGCACGTGACGTCAAAATGACGTCATAATGACGTCCATGAGACGTCATTACGTCTCATCGACGTCAGTACGACGTCATTTCAACGTCATGTGCCTGCTGGGCAGCGACGTGATTTATCCAGTGGGTACACCACGATGAATAGTGCCGGCGTTATAATGTGCATAACCCAGCGTATAGTTAAAAATTCCAATACCTAGGGGATGTGGGGGAAAGTTATGAACGGATGACTTGCGATTTTACGCCCTTTCTGGCAGTATCAGTCATATCAGGGCGATGTGCGGGTGATAATGAAAATCTGTGTGCGACGAAAACCTGTTTATGACGGCAACGATTTCCGGCTGCAGCCGGAATCACCCAAACTAAACTGTTTGTTGCGGATCAGGCCGAGAGAATGCGATAGCTGATCTGAGTCTCCAGCTGTTTTTAAATGCCCAACAGTACAGTTTCTTGTTGAGCGGTTCTAATAACGTTATACTTACGTTCAGTTCAGCTGACTCAAGACAGGCTCCGAGTCGGGTTACTATATCCCCTTCGTATTCTGGTGGAGCAAATATGGAGTATGTCACTGGAACCACAGCATCACCCCTGGGATCTTCGCTGTAATACTTGTAATATCCCATACTGAATGACCTTGTCTTAATCCACAATTTCTTTCAAATCTCGACATTTGACAGTACATAATACAACACCTAATGGCACAACACTGAATCAACATTAAATCAACGCTGATTCAATGTCATGACGTTGAATCAACATTGATTCGATGTTGCGTTCAATGTTGTTCGCCTGCAGAACATATTCTACATGTGCAAAGAGAGATTCAGATGAGCTCTCGCATTTGCAGAGCCCGATCGCCCTTTGCGTTTAAATCGATTGTCAGTTGCATAATTATGATATAAGGCAGTGTCCAAAATTGGTGACTGAAAAATCCAGTGTTAACGTCCGAAATCCTCGAACCTTTGTGACTAGTATGTAAGCTTAATTTGTGAATGACGCATTAAATCATTGAAATTGACATCGGTCAGTTTGATACTGTTTACACAATACACTCATTTGACCTATTCCGGTGGATTCACCTATTCCGGTGTATCCTGTTTCTTGCTCTGCAACGAAACAAGCTAGAAGCGAAATGATTTTTAGGTAATTACTTTCAATATCTATTTGTCAAACACACATATAGTAAGGATCTCATTTATCAATCAAAGGTACGAAAAACTGAGTTTAAAAGTGACTGGTAATGCATATTTAACAAGAAAAATGATAGCTATTTTCGGGCCAACTGTGAAAATAGGGTCGGACAATATTTGTGTAAACAAATATGGCTTAAATCTATATGTTTGTCGATTGCTCATTTTATTAGCTATCTAAACCGATGAATATCAAAATGAAATAAAATCAGTTACTTAGGTTTATTGAAATTTTAATGTATTAGCTCATTTAGCCTATTCCGGTGGATAGTATATTAGGGGAATGTCTCTGAGTTCTGAAATCCATATTAGTGCTGCAGTCTCGTCATGCAATTTGAATATGTAAGTAAAACTCCATAAGACTTTATTTTTAATTGCCATTTATCATAGAATCCTGGATAAAAGTATCAAACATTGTACTTACAGGCACTGAATCACCGAAATAATTTTTCAGTGACGCCTTGTACATGATCAGATGTTTTAAATAATCAGTTATGTCAAATAAACATTTGTTCGCATAAAATCATCTTTCATCGAGCTAGTAATAATCCGACAGTTTACTTTTGAGGCGATCCTCGGTGGTTCTTTCGATGTATTGTAAAAATTTACAGATCCACCGGAATAAAAGAAGGTGCGTCGAAATAGGATAAAAGGCATCGTCTGGTTGTCGTCAGATTTCCCTATCTTCCTCAAATAGTTTGTGGACCCAAACAAAGTGCCTTAAACAAGAGGCTTTTATTTATTTACTGACACAAATAAATTGAAAAATGACAGTGGATTTAGACTGTAGCGCACGGTCGACTAAAACGTGCGTCGGAATAGGTCAAATGACTGTATCATTATTACAGGTTCAAGTTTTAAAAGTATTTTGACACTGCTTTCCTGTTTTAGACCTCATGGAGGGTGTATGTGAGATACGGGATACATAAAAGGGTTTGATTTATTTGAGTGGCTTAATACATACAAATTTACCCAGATTAGGATCTGATCGGTATCACGTAATAAGGAACCGTAGAAACATCATCGGCTCAGTCTTTTCTCAGACGATAGGTCTTTGGACCCTGAGGTGCTCATATTATGAAAGGAAAAAGTCTGATCTGAGCCGGTGCTATCACATATGCTGCCCGGTATCTTCTTTTTTTTTTTTTTTTCGTGATACCAGGAGAGCCCTGGTGGCTCAGTAGCTGGCCTGTTGATCTACCTGTCCCGGGTTCGAGACCTGCTGGAGACGGGAATCTTTCCAACGGTATACGGGGTCTATTGCACACGGACTGTCGTCGTCCTGATATAACTGAAATACTGTTAAAAAGGGGCGTAAAATCTCAAGTCATCTTCATCATTAGCATCACACCAGACATATCTCACTACATCGGTTGTCTATACACAGACAAGCGAAACAAGAGTGAAGCGGAAGCATTCCCGAACGGGAAACAGAACTGAGAAAATTCTCATCATGGACACCGGTGTTTTCAAATTGCTGTCAAAAAAAAAATTGAAGGCCCTAATAAAAAATCCGCTTCGGACAATTTTTAGAAAAAATCATGTAGTTTTCAGCGATATAAGTTTTAAAAGTATTAGTTCAAAACTGAGATGCACGAGTCATGCCAAAAAGAGGAACCCTTAAGTCATAAAATTGGCTAAAATGTTTCCCGTTCGTGAAACAAACTGGACCGGCATGCACTGCGATATATACCGGCATGCATCTCAAAAGCACTTCCATCCTGTTTCCCGAACGGGAAATCGACCCTACTGTCAAAGGGGCGCAGCCCCAGCCAGAAGAAAGCTTACCTCGGCTGGGAATGGAACGAAGAGCGAACGCAAAACTAGTGATGATCTACAAAATCATCTATGGACCCACTGTCATACCCCTGTCCACATATTGCACCCATCAACTTAGCACCAGTTGCCAAACCATGCGATATATGGTTCTGTATCGTCTGACTGACGTCTACCAGCATACATTTTTCCCTTCTGTCATCAGACAGTTGGATCAGCTGCTGGAGTGCGTTGTAAGCGCCCCCAACGTTTGAAGTTGGGGTTGGCCAAACAGAAATAACTATGTACAGACTGTTGTTTTTATCTGTCTTTATTGTTCGAGCCCCAAGATCACACTGTACATAGGCACAACAGTGCGATAAAGCCTCAGGTTATTAGAAGAGAAATTGAGTGAATAAATAAAGAAATGTTTATATGAGCCGCAACACGAGAAAACCAACAATGTGTTTTGCGCCCAGCGCAGACATAGATCAGTCTTCGCTGTCCGCATGGAGGTAGCTTAAACCCTAAGCTACTCTTTGAGCACTTAACGGAGACTCTGATCAAACTGGGCGGATGTCCAGGCTGATCTGAGCCTTCGCTGGGTGCACAACCACATTGTTGGTTTTCTCGTGTCGAGGCTCATATAAATAAGAAAAATGAATAAATTTGTCCATATGCCATAAACAGGAATGCCTAAAACATAGATGGGTCGATGACTTGGGAGTTTACATCACTTTTATTAGTTTATTCAGTCATATTAGGACGATGGGTGGGTGATAATGCAAGGCTGTGTGCAATGGAACCCGTTTACGATTGAAAAGAATTGCCTACGCTCGAACGCGGGACCGTTAGAACAACAGGCCAGCGCTTAACCTACTGAGCTAACGGGACTCCAAAGCCCCTAAGAAATGAAATGTGGCACCAATTTGTGTCAACAGTATGAATTTTAAGTAAACTGCGTACTAATGTGAGAATTTCCGTAGGCCGACATGGATGGATGGGTGACTTGCGATTTTTCGTCCGGTTCAATAGGATTTCAGTCATAGGGTGATAATGAAAGGATGTGTGCAATGAAACCCCGTTTACGGTTGGAAAGATATCCGCCTCGAGCGGGGCTCGAATCCGGAATAGCTAGATTAGCAGGCCAGCGCTTAACCTGAGCTACCGGGGCTCCTCTCGTAGGCCGACATCGACCATACAATGATCTAATTATCTAATTGTAGAGATAAAAGTCCTACGGGACACACAATGTTGAATCAATATTGAATCAACGTTATTCAATGTCATTATGTTTGATCAACGGTGATTCAATAGTGTGTGCCCAGTGGGTGTGAAACCTTATTGGGATTCGTAAAAACAGCATTTAACGCTTGAAATTTCTATCTCCTTACCTCAGAATTGTCCGTATCTATCCGATGAACTTACAGTAACCAGAAAAATCTATACAATGGGGAGTTTCTTAAACATACACGATTTTGAATAATGAGAATTGGGTATTCTTGACACTTTTGGCCTTTATAATTATTTACACAAGCGATTACGTATCGCATGACCTTTTTCCATTCATTTCTTTTGTAAACATTGATTTCAGAGCAAAGGGAGCTGGCGTAAATATTCATCTATTATCATATTCATGAAAAACTGTGCGATGCGACTTTGAAATTTTCATAGGCCAGGCAAATTTAATGCGAATGATTTCACAATAACAGATGAAAAAAGAAAAAACGTTGATACTGACATTTTTCCTTGCGCAGATACTTTGTATATGCAAGCTTCGCATACTTTGACCCAGGCGGACACATGACGTCGAAATGACGTCATACAGACGTCTGTGTGACGTCATTACGTCGCACCGACGTCAGTACGACGTCGTTTTGATGCCATGTGCCTGCTGGAGCCAGACTGGATGCTCATGCCCAGAGAAGACTCGTTAAGGCATAATCATGTTTGTTTTTCAAAATTCGATGTCAAATTACGAGATTATGGAATAGACCGATATTGCGCTCCATGATCAGTGTCCTTACCCTGGATGCATTCAAACATCAGCTCTCACAGAGAAAACTATATATTTTTTTCTGAGGCTAGAAACCACATTTACAGCACTATGTGCTTTCTTGGACATATTATGCAAGTTCTTTAGCGCTCAGTCTAGGCCCGCCCAAACATTCTGACATCACTGCTAGAGATATGAAGTTTAACTCTGTTTTTCTTTTAAAGCGTTCTGTCATGCTATGTCGAGGCAAATTACTTATAGTATGTTCTCACTGCCGATCAGATCAACTCGACAAGCTCAACTCGTCAAGCCAGCTCGATCGGCAGGAGTGGTCGGGGTGGTCTGCCTTGTTCGGCATCGCTCCGGCATCCTACCCGAAAATTTTGGGCATTTTTCAATAAATTCGAGTAGAGATCGAGGACGTCAAGCCCTAGAAGCTCGGGAAGCGAGTATTGGCTCGGTAGACATCGATTTAATCGGGAAACGATCATGTAGCTATCTAGTTTGTGTTGGATAAAAACATATGGATCAGTATCCGATGAACTCGACCTCTCTTCGACCAATACCCTTTTTCTTTCCGATCAACGCGATCCCTTTTCAATTTGTTGCCCAGATCAACTTGACCACTACCTGATTCCTAGTTGACCGCACTGGATAGCTACCCGACCTTACACGAGCGCAATGCCATCTTTCAAACAAGGTATGCAGTACTGACAATCTCCTAAGCCGTACTAGCATAAAAAGATCACAACTACAACTACTAAAATCCCGCAAAGAGACAGATGCTGCCATTTTGATAAGGAAGTCACAACCATATCACCTCCACCAAGCCCTCAGGAGGCTTAGATGGGAGGGAAAGAAAGTCAGCAGTCGGCATCACCACTACCCTTTCAAGTATACCAGGGAGCAAGAGCAGCCTGGTTCTCCTTGACAAATTGAGGTTTTTAGACTAAGATTGTCTACAGTGGCCGTAAATGACTAATAATATAGGTCAATTTGGTCGAATAGAGATCGTGTAGAGATCGTGTAGGGATCGAAATGACCGCTTAGAGATCTGGCTGATTGTCGGGTTGATGTGGTGTAGTCGTGAGTGGTCATGTTTGGGTCTTATACGGTCGAGAAAAAGTCCTCTACTAGCCCGATCAAATAATTGGTCGAACTTGGTTGGAGAATTCGGGCAATCGAGACGATCAAGTTGATCAATGGGAAAATACCTTTAATAATGAAGAAGAACAGGAGAGAAAGGAAATACGGGGATAAAACGCCCATGATTCTCACATCAGCTGCACAGCCGGCCAACCAAAATTTATAGATTGTGTAGTACTCTCCCACTACGTTTTCCCGTTCTGTCTAAGTTAATGTATACGCCTACTTTTATATGATGACACACTGGCCGCTGGTGTATCAGTCGTTTATATATGTATTCCATTGCTATAAGACTTTTACAATTGACCTAGACTGCTCAGTACATGAATTGCGATGTCAAATTACCATAAGACAATGAGAAGTCTCGTTTTTTTCATCCAAAATTGCCCTCAAAACTAATACATGTCCGATGATTCACAAACTTTTATCCGTTGATTCACTCCACGTACCCGACGACTCGCCCTGTATACAGTCACATGGCATTATATCCTTTTTCCATGCTGAACGAATTTTGATTTTTTGGGGTATTATCAAGTATATAAGGCTTCGGGTACATATATCAAAATGAGCTCTCTGCCCATTTGCGTTTGTAAGAAAATCAAAATCAAACTGTACAAAATGAGATTTTCCTACCTTTTTACACACAGCCTGAGAAACGGGGCGCCAAATTGCGGCTATCATTAATTTTTTTTTCATAGCATGCTGTCATCCCATTTGACAAAATTGATTTCTATAGCTCCTGCAATAAGTAGATCTTTACTTTTTAACATTGCTTGGCCATGCCGGGAACACAAAATTGAGAAGATCAAAAGTACATATCGTTTAAACAAAGAAAATCCCGACTTCACACTTACACTTCGTCCGAATTTACACTGTATACCAATTCACCCCCGAATTTTCACCAGGTACCATTGTCACCGTTTCCATAGGGTGAAGTGTCTGCGGTCAGGAAGTAGAAATTCTCCTATCTGTTCTACTGTGCTGCAGATGTTTGTAAAATCATCTGTGGTGTTATAGCTTGCCTCCTAGATTATCTCTCTTATCGAACCGCGACACGAGAAAACCAACAAAGTGGTTGTGCGCTCAAGGCAGACTCGGATTGGCCTTGGCATCCGCTCAGTCTGATCAGATCAGAGTCTTCGCTGTCCGCATTGAGGTAGCCTAGAATTTAGCTACCTTTTGAGCGTTTAGGAAAGAGTCAGATCAGCCTGGGCGGATACCTAGGATGATCTGAGTCTGCGCTTTGCGTACAACCACTTTGTTGGTTTTCTGGTGTCATAGTTCATTATTATGTTATCGGCCCAATGCAGAAATACTCTGATGGCAACTTGAAATAGGCTATCGTCTTGCTGTCTTAACTAAACAAATACATATTACTGTGCCTAAAAATGTATGTACATTATAGTTTTATGACTGGTGCATTAGAGTGCATGAGATGAATGTGGCCTTTTCCATGCTTACTGAACTGCATATTTCATCCAATTGAAAAACCTTTTTTTTTCTTTTTGTTGTATTTTTAAACAATTTCAGAATTTTACCGAATGATTTGACGGTTTAAACGTTGTTTCAAAAAGTTCTTTGTACGGAAGGTTTCCTCTCTAATTGTTTGAATCTAAAATAGCAATCATCAATTAAAACATGAACTTAAACATGATTAATGTTGTAATCTGTCTTGAAACGACGGAGTTATAGCTGAATTTTGTGGATGAGTCAGTTAAAGAAATGAGGGGGGAATGATTTTGAATCAAATAGAACACATCACATGAGTTCGCTTACAGTGATTTGCTTTAACTTTTTCAAATATTCAAATATGAGCTGCTCCTGCACTTATAAATTCCGCGAAAACCAGTACAAGACTTCAAGGTTTGTCAAGGTTAATATGTGAACTCGTTCGGTCGAGGAAAAACCTAGCTGAACAATATTTCACTTTCTCCAGCTAACCCTCGGGACAGTACTTCTTTTTGTCCTGTCATTACAATGCATTATGGTATGTAAATGGTTATTTCTATGAATTGTCCATTGTTTTTGTTCACTTTCTTTATTGCGAGGGCTCCGTACAATTAGTATAAGTAAGAAATGGGTGTACTGAAACCCTATTCAAACTTCTACAGAAACGAAGTCTATTCTTGACGACTGATGTCACCACTTTGCCAAAGCCGGAACTTGAGAGAATACAAGATAAACTTCATAAATTTTACTGGTTACAATACGATTGAGTTTACAGGAGGAAGGAAAAGAAATTCAAATTGAAGCAGTGCCGGCAATCGATGTGGTCTGTTTTCCCATTTCCATTTAATACAGTTAGTGCATTCTCGGGAATGAAAGAGCGCACTTTCTTGCTCAGACTGAGCGGAAAATCCATTCACTGCAAAAATTTTGCGCAAAAAAAAAATCAACAATGCTATTTTTGTAAGCTATCAACATAATGGTTACATGGGTGTAAAATAACACACGTGCCAATCAATTGACTATTCAATGGACTAGTACAGGCAATGTAGTTCCTACAGCTGAATTATTTACATGTCTACAACCTATCTACATAAAGGTTACAGGTCACTTGATGATTACAGATAATATTCTTATCCAATACCTCGAAATACACTGCGTACAAAGTGAAAAAAGAAGAGGGCATGTTTTGGAAAAGGCTATATACATCTTATACAGCCTATCTACATACATTCAAGGGTACAAATTGGCTATCGTCTTAGTATATCTTCTGCTTACATTTTATATTGTGCATCTCAGAATACGTGGGCACACAAGGTTATTCCTATATAAAATACCCATGCTTGAAAAAGGGGAATACCTGAACCAACATGTACAATATTTGCTCAATAGTTAATCAGTCCATCTACACCTTGGTCAAAACCTGCATGCCAAATTTATGGATCCTAGCTCTAGTGGTTCTTCAGATGTTTTGTTCACGAGCTTGTTCCTACACAAAATGTCTATGTCCAAAAAGGGGAATAACTCAACCAAACATTTACGTAATTGGATCAATAGTTAATCAGTTATCTACACTTTGATCTGAAACTTTATGCAAAATATCAGGAACCTAGCTTAAACGGTCCTTCAGATATTTTTTCACATGGTTGTTCCTATATAAAATGACAAAGTCGAAAAGGGACACAACTCCTGAACAAAAATACCGGAAGAGGAAAAATACGGGTTCGCTTATTTTTCATGTACATGCCACATAAAATTTCAAAATCCTAGCATAAGCGGCGCTTGAGTTTCCCAGCTGTCGAAAAAACGTTAAGGATGGACAGACGGGTGAACGGACAGACGGACGGATAGGCTCAAACCAATATGCCCCACAACTTCTGCGAAGTTAGGGGCATAAAAATCAAAATATTGAATTTTGAGGGAATATACGGTACTAGTTTAGGTGTCTTTTTTAGATTTTTTACCTTTGGATCAATACAACTCCGTTCGAAGAATAATCTTTTCTGCCTTTCAAAGGAATTTTGTGACTTCCTGTTTGTTTCCCTGGACGTCGGAGGCCTTTCAAAAGGGATCTACCCTAAGAGGAGAGAAACTTCTCGTCGGGCATCAAAATCTTTCAAGAGTGGACACACAATGAGATGGGGGACAAAAATCTGAACCGCAGAGTTTCTTCCCCTAAAATTGTACGCCTAACCGCAATACATTTTACTACCCGATTATGGGACGACATGGAACGTAACTAAATGATGTCTTATCTTAACTGGCATTGGTCAGATCTGTAACTGGGTGCTTCAGAACAAAGCATAGCCTTTAGTTATGATTCTCATAGGTGAATATTGTATGTTTCAACTTCTCAGTGAAAAACAGATCAAAATCCTCTTTCTGGGCAACGGTGAAATGGTTCTTCCAGTCCCCAACCACTCCTGAAAGTAGATGAATCAATGTTACACGTGGTTGTAACAATCCAACCGTTATGTGTATGTGTACACTTCCATGTTTTCTGCCATTTTTTCCTTCAAAAGTAACAGCTTTTATGACTTTAGGCTTCCCAGTGTCAAGAAACTGCCATAAAGGGGGTCAACTGTTAAAGGAGAGAATCGGCTTTCACTCTTAAAGAAAAGAAATTTCTCCTGAAGAGAAAATATTTTATTTAAGAAACGAGGAAAAATAAATAAACAAAAATAATAGAGAACTCATCTGAGCATGTGGCATTACACGCCCGTTGGAAGGAAACAATGGATGATCAGAACTTTGTCAGTAAGTGGTCTTCAGTGGCGTGGCGAAGCAGATATGAACTCACTATGAAATTATATAAAAGTTCCACTATTCTGTCAAACTGCAAGTAGCATGTAATAGTGCCTTGTGTATGTACAAAAGTTCAAAATAAAATAATAGACATTTTGAAATTAAGAGAAAAGAGACGAAATCTTACCTTTGTCGGACATTGTTGAAATATGAGTTCTGCACATTGTCTAGATAAGGCAAGCATTTGACTCAAGTTTCAAGCGAATTTCCAATGGGTTAAGGAGATGTGTAGCGGACACGAAAAGTTAATGGACGGACAGACGTACGCACGGACAGACAACGCAACGGCGTAATACGACCAGCCTCTTGACGGACGTATAAAATGACAGAAAAGATATGGCGGTGTACCCATACACATTTAAAGCACTTTATTTGCTTTCTTGTTCTCAACGAGGGCTTCACTTACTGTCTGATTGGATTTTTTTCTTTCTTTCTTCTTTTTTTCTTTCGCATTTACGAATATCTCTCTAAAGAGAACTGGAGAAGAGAGGCAAATACCATATACGCGGTAATTTTCGCGGTTTCAACTTTTCGCGGTCAAGGGTAAAAACATAAACATCAATTTTCGCGATAGTTAATTTTCGCGCTTAGCTACAAGCTCGAAAAGCAAAACTGCCTCTTATTCTCTTGAGCCAGTTCGTTCATTAACCAGCGACACGGTCGCCGCAGGTTAACTCTTTCGGCGCCAAAGTCGCAATAATGCGACTATGCAAACAGCGTATATCCAGATCAGCCGGCTCTTAAAAGAGCCGTCTGATCAGGATCTACACTGTTTGCCATTCAAATATGAACTAAAAAAGCCTGATTTTATGAAAAATGTCTTTAGATTGTTAAAATTTCCAATTACAAATCTGTCGTCTGATGATTTGAGCAGACGAAAATTTGTCGTCTGAAAAATTTGGCGCCGAAAGAGTTAATGAAAGAACAGTCTCAAGTGAAAAGTACCAGTAATTACCGAAGCAAACAGAAACAAAAAATACAAACTTTGTGTCTACAGAAGATACTTTGAAAGATACTTTCAAAGAAACAGGAAATCATTTTGCGATTTTAATATTCGCAAGTAAGTAAGTAATGTACTTATTTAGTGAGGGTAACTCGGTCTTCCCCGAGGCCCTCAAGAACATATACATATACAACAATTGTAAAACGCAAAAAAAAGAACATAGATACAATAACATGATACTATGAATGGGTAATAATAATGGAATTATGCAATATTCGGTAGTCAGCAAAATGTAGAGACTAACGTCGGATGTTAGTGACAATTACCGTAACGTCAGAAAACGTCATGGCTCTGTTGCCAGTTCACTGCAACGGCCAAAGCGCATTTCTTCAAACATTTTCCTGAATAAATACATGTACTCATTAATTGTGAATTTAATAGCCCACCGCAACAGCCAGCAGAACATATTCAGAAGATGTTAATTTTCGAGACAACTTACGATTTTGCTCGATTTCAAAAGGGGGCGGCGGTAGTTCAGTAATTTAAGCGCTGGCCTGCTGACCTGGTGGTCCCGGGTTCGATCCCCGCTGGAGGTGAGAATCTTTTTAAATGTAAACGGGTCTCCATTGCACACATCCTTTCATTATCAACCTCTCATCGTCCTGATGACTGAAATACTGTTGAAAAGGACGTTAAATCATCCGCCCAGCCACTGATTTCAATAAACGTAACCAACGTACAACTACAGTTGCGGACAAGAACACTAGATTTGTTTGTTTGTTTTTTCCATCGGCTCTCAGAAATAAATTCCAACAAAATTCCTGGTAAAGAACTATTCGGAATAGGTATTTCATATCCGCCTGATTTAAATTTACCTCATATTAAATTTTGATATGATTTTTATGCTCATAAAATACCACCCAGTATTCAAAAAAAGGAACCTAGCGTTGCGGGACAAAACTGCTAGATTTGGTAAATTCGATATTTTGTTAAACCGGATTATACATTCGCGGTTTCTAAGTGACCGTTAAAAACCGCGAAAAATGGAACACTGCGAAAATTATCTTGTATACGGTAATTCCTATCAGCGAACTTCACCGTTGTTGTAATCATGCACTATACAAGACCGATGGTTGGTCGGTTGTTTTAGGTTTAACGGCTTTTGAGACAGTATAGTTTGACCGGAAATTATTGAGAATTGCATTTTTCATAGTCGGCTGACCCTAGTTATTGCAGTAAACCATTTGCATGGTGGACTATAATGAAAGGAATGTAATAAATAATTTCTAGCTATATTATTTCATTTTAATAGCATTTTTAGTAAGTTTTGTCAATTCGTATGAGCAAGGGGTCTAAAATCGCAAATTAATATGGAATTTCAAAAGCATTTTAGAAGTATAGGTCTTATTCAAGACACTACTGCTTCAAGCTAACACATTCTGGTTGGTTTTAAATATCATTAAACAATATTATGTTTATCCATGTTGTTACGTGTTTTAAAATAATTTAGTCTTGGTGTGTGTGACTTAGTGTTTTAAGCAATTGAAATTTGGGGTTGGCACAGTCACGTTAAAATCTCATTAATTTTGGGGTCTGCAATATTCAAAGCATTGTAAAATGAATAGTAAATAAAACTGATCTTATTTTCTGATATGATACACTGCTCAAAATAAGTAAGGGATATTAAGACATTTAAGATAGCAGAATTAAGAAAAATAAGTAGATTAATATTTAACTGTTATAATTCATAAAACAAATATTCATACAAACCTTCAATATGAATATTGATACGTTTAAGCTTGTCACGTGACCTAGAGTAGATTGGAAGTCGACATTCAAATTTTGCACGAATCCAGCACAGCAATGACTTATCATTTTCATTCAAACTTTATCAAGACATACGTCTAATGCTTCAGTTAACAAGATTCAGATACACTTTTCATGCGGTTTTATCAAAGGACGAAACGGCAGGCGTAAGCAATACCATTGAGTGGTGAATTGTCTCACCGATGGAGACATCTGCATGTGCCCTACATATTAAATTACACAAGAAAGCCTACAAAAGATAATTTTTTCAGTTTGGAAAATTATTAAGTATCTAAATATTTACACAACTTCAGTGTCTAAAAGAATTTCTTTCGCCAATGTGAAATTGAGGTGTAGACCCCATAGTCCTTAATGGGCTGTCCTAGGTCACGTGACCTGCTGTGACTGTTTCTGTTTTAGCTGAATATTGTCACTTGAATAGTGCTCTATCAATATACAATAATAATCTAACCCAGCCATTATTATTATTATTTGTACTCGCTTCTATGTCAGAACACCCCCTACTTTTTGTAAGCAGTATATAGGTGAGTCATTAGCGTTTGCAATTGTATAGTTATGCTTGTCTGTCATCAGTACTTTTCATGCAGTGACTACATCCAGTAGCCCACCCTGCTGAAAATAGACCACTTTTCTAAGGATTTGGTGAAAATTAAATTTGAAAACCTAGCTGCTGTTCAGAGCCAAATATTTTCTTATGAGATAGAAGTGATGCAACATATAAATGCTGAGTGTACAGCAGTGTTGTTTGAATCCGAAAAAGTAATTTTAAATATAATATATTTGTTTAGCATTTTTCTTGTTTACTTTTTATTTCAGATTTCATCTTAATTTGTGATTTTGCTCTAATTTTGTACTTGGTTGGTTAAAGGGGAGACAATCCACATCATTCAAATGACTGACAACTATCAAAGCCACCACTTTGTACTTTAATGACGAATACAGCAACAACATATCAAAGCAGTTTCATTTATTTAATGTAAAGTTAGAAAACAGCTCGCTGAATTCTGTAGAAGTTCTCAATAATTTCCGGTCATACTGTATTTCAGTCTTTATCAGACCGTTTCCCAGAGAAAAGAAGAAAGAAGAGAGAAATGATAAACAGGAAAAATGGCTAAACAATCCCCACCCGCATTTACTGCTAGCACAGTAAGCCCTAGCCCTATCATTATCGAAATTAGTAGGACGCCCCGGCACTAAAAGTTACCCAGCACGATCGCCAGACCCGACCATCCCCTATGCAAGTACATGTACGAAGATTGTTTAAACATGGGCAATTACATGTATGTTTACCACTTACAACAGTGTTTGTGGGACGCAGCTCTGATGAAATATCGTATTTCTTCGGTTATTAGACGGACTTACCCCTTCTAAAACACTACAAAATCTAAATCCGTCTTGTAAGACGGGTACCAAGGAGTTGATCCCTATTTAGAAGGGAGTCCCAAACGAGAATGGCATATTTGCTTGCCCTGAAGTGTATTGATTCATCTTAGAATTCTAGGAAAATATCATATATTGAAATGTATATCTGACCTTTTCTGTAAAAGACCGACAGATTGGTGTTTGATTGGTCGCCTTTAGCTACCATATTCAATGCCTGCTGCATAGATGGGTTGTTGTCTTTTGCTTCTTTTATCTTCTTAATATCATTGTTCACGAGAACTTCTCTGAGAAAGTCATCACTTCTGTCAAACTTGAGAAACTGACATATTTTTCGCAGCTCAGGCAAGCCATCCTGTAAAAGATGGATAGGAACAAATCAAAAACATAAAAAACGGCCAATACGGTGATATGTCCAACTTTGCTCACGCCCAGTTGCGTCGGTTTGAGCAAACTGTTTTCAATCAACATATAAATGAGCTGTTGTTTGTTGTCTTGTCATGCTTGTTTAGCAAGGCCACACTCTGAGTAAGAAACCATATAAGGCACGTTACCTCCGAATAAATCGGTATGTGGTGTGGTTTGCGTGTACATAATATACCTTTTCTGTCTGTCGGATTAGCCGGACGCTCCTATCGACGTGCACTGCAATCACCGACCACTACCCTGATACCACTCTATTATGTGTGGCAATGTTTAACGATTTTTTTCGTTTTTTTCCGCAACATTTGTAGGAAAAAAACTGCTCCGCAATTAAAGAAATTGCAACGTCTTTCTTTTAAGGTGGTGATAATCACTGATTTGGGACAAAGACAAAAATCTGCATAAAATACTCAAAATAACACTGATCTTTCCAAAACTTAGCAGATGCCTTCTTTATGCTGTTTCTCATAATTTAGAATCCCAAAATGCAGCATTTGTTAATGTTAAAAAGTGTTTTTATAAGGAAAGATCAAAGGGTAATTTTTTGCGAATAAATCTGTAAAAAATAGTATTGTTATTGAAAATATTCTTAGTGCTTAGAGTACCTTGTTGCATAATGGAGAGCGTCCTAGCAGTTATTTTTTTTCAAACTCTTTCACACATTATCAGGCTGAGCAGATGAAAAAAGATGCAGTCTGTGTCCAATTTTTTTGTCAAAACACACAGGTGAGACAGGTGAGACTATTTTAACAAGGTTGAACAATTTCATCTACACACCACTGATCATGTCAGTAATGTATTATTTATACTGTAGGTGTTAACATAGGTATGCTTGCCTACCCTATATCTAATAAAAGCGTCCAGTGTACATTGACTTTGTATATGGTTGAACATTTGAGAAAAAGCTACCGTTTTCATCTGGTCTATATTACAATTTGAGAAAGAGTTGGAATAAATAATTGCTAGGACGCTCTTCATTATGCAATAATACATAAATTTTCAATAGCTATATTATTTTTTCAGATTTATTCGCAGAAAATTACCCTTTGATCTCTTCTTATAAAAATACTATTTTAAGCAGCTTGTACGTCTATTTTTTATTCTAAACTGTAAAGAACAACAAAAATAAGAGGTCTGCTAACTTTCATGGAGATACGTTACTTTTTTATGGTTTTATGCAGATTTTTACATTTACCATGAATCACCACCTTAAGAGTAGACCCTTTTTTGATAGTGTTTTGTCGTCCAGGGGCCATATTCATAGAACGACTTAAGTGGTTGCTAGGCTGTTGCTTAGGCTAAATTGTTTGAAGGAGATTCCATACAACAATGAAATTTGCTCTGGAGGAACAGTCTTACAAAGACTGTTCCTCCAGACCAAATTTCATAGTTGTAGGGAATCTCCTTTATAGATATTTAGCCTTAGCAACCGCATTGCAACGACTTAAGTGGCTTTATGAATACGGCCCCAGGGAAGCAAGCAGGAAGTCACGAAAATTGGACCCCTTTGTAAAAACGGCGGGAAACATGGAGGTGTCCCCATACACTTTAAACGATAGTAGAGATACCCATGAACTGTCGCATCACAATTATTCAGCTTTTTAGTGGCACCACTGAACAAACTTAAACATATATAGTCAGAGGCAAAAGGAAGTTGCATTTTTTGAATGTCCATATTTTCTTATTTTCAATTGCGCTGGTGTAAAATCCTGTATGATATAGTTTTACTCAAGGTACAAGAAATGTGGTGTATATATGCATTTTTACCACATGCACTATGTTGGATGATACGATTTTACTGTTCTAGAATCACAGCATCTGCGTTTCATTAACATGATGCCAAGGCAGAAATCATGTCATTTGAATGTTAGAGGCTGGATGCTCCAAGCAGTATGTGGCTTAAATTACTAAATATACTACTGCAAAGGAATTACGAATTGTATGCGCATATTAGTACATAGGAAACGAAAAAGCGAAAGACAAAGCCAATAACCCTCGCTTCCCGAAGAGGTGATGACAAAGCTCGACACATACCAACATGACACCAAGTTGTGAGCTGTTCAAATGACGATATTTTACCTGCTTAAGATCTTCATATCGGACCACAAGCACGGACAAATCCGGATTTTCTTTGATAGCTTTATCCCATTCTGAGAAGAACCATACATAGTCATGGGCTGAAACAAAATGATAGGGAGGGTCTGAAAGGTCTACTTGGTATGTGTATGCCAATGTTGACCCTTTTCAACAATGGTTTACTTTTGCAAAATTTCACCCTTGCCAATTGTCAAAACTAAAGTATTTTATGCATCCACAATGCAAAATATATGAGACCAAAGTCAGGTTACCCTCTTGGATTGAGTTTCATACAAAACGATCTAAATTATGTTACTATAAAACATCTCATTGTTAAGACTGTTTTCGTCCTGTGATGGACTCCAAAATAGCTAAATGACATGCGATGGATGGTATGTAGATTCGTTTTACCAGTACTTGTTCAAATGCTGTTTATCATATGACGTCGCATCTGAGAGTGTAATAAAGCCATGCATTAAAATCGATAATCAACTCGTGGATTAAACATGCAAATTAAGTCGTAACTCTATGCGTTGACGTCCATAAAAGGTCGCGTTTTCTAATGGCGAAAACGTGACGTTTTAGTATAAAATTTGCTAATAAAATGTGATTTTGTGTCATATGATTGATAGAATCTTGCATTCGTGCTCCTCTATTATTGAATTTATAGAACAATTTGGGGAAAACCGATAAGATATTATCTTTTTCCCCAAATCGTTCAATAAATTAATAGAAAATACATAAGCACTCGTGTAGAATCCTCTGTTTATTTGATTTCATATACCGTATTTATTCTGTTATAAGACGGAAGTTTACTTTTCTAAAATTATCGCAAATTATATAAATGAGTTGCGACACGAAAAAACCAACATTGTGGTTGTGCGCCTAGCGCACACTCAGATCAGCCTGGGCAGACGCCCAATCAGATCAATTTTTTTCACTAAGCGCTTAAAGGGTAGCTAAGGGTCTTAACTATCTCCATGCGGACAGCGAAGACTCTGATCAGACTGGGCGGATGCCCAGATGCCCAGGCTGATCTGAGACTGCGCTGGGCGCACAACCGCATTGCTGGTTTTCTCGTGTTGCGGCTCAAATTAAGTATTTTGTATTTTAAACTATACAATGGGGTTTTCTCTTCCTAAAGAATCCCAAACGATCTTGATCCTTCTTACAAGACGGATATATATCTTTGAGATTGTTTCGGAGCGGGGAATACGTCTTATAACCTAAAAAATACGGTAACGATGTGCAACATATTATTTCTTTTAAAGTTGTAAAAGATTATAAACTCAGAGCCTGCGTTAATATCAAAACAAACAAAAACAAAAAGTGTGTTTGGAATTCTTACCTCCTGTGCGGCCGGATTTGAACAGATTCAGAAATTCTTCAAAACTGATGTCAATGGGCAGGAATTTAGTATTACTTCCGAAGTGGTAAAGAGACACGACCGTATCTTTTGGATTCCGTACCACAAGAATGATTTTCCCGCCATTCTTTATGTGTCCGTCTGGTAACAACTGGTAGGTCGTATGAGTATAAAAGAATCTTGGGGACGATTGCTCTAGGTTCATGTCGAGATGTATTTCGAGTGGTGGGGGGAAACTCTCTCTGATGTTTAGCGATCCATTACGTAACATAAACAGAAGATCCATCATCCAGTTTGAACCTGAAACCAGAATCCAAAATCCAAAATCATGAAGATTTAAAGAGTAACTACACTTCAGGAACTGACTGAATCAAATCCCAAATCCTATCCCCAACAGCAAAGGGAAAGATTGACAAAGACATCCTAACAAACAATAAATTACAAATGATAAGCCGAGTCAGCAACTCTTTCCCAAATAGGTGGCAACTCAGCTATCTTTACTGAACTAAATAGTTTAGACCAACAGAAGGGTTACAACAGATTAAGCAAATTATACAAAAAACATTTAACAACTATTTTTACCTATTTTCTATTTTTATTATAAAAGGGTTAAAATGAGAACACAATAAATTAAACAGCACCGAACATAACACAAATGCAACCGCAACGAAAGTATCGCCTTGGGACGGTCAGTAATAACTACTGGGGGTTTAAACCGGTTTTACTGGGCCCAAACCTCTTCACCCTCACCCTCCGCCGCGGTGCACACAATTAGTTGGTAGTTCGGTTCGTATGGAGATGGCCATATTCGACTGGGCTTTTGGTACTTTACAATTTTTAGTGTGAAGTAATTTTTCTATAAAAAAAATGCTTCACGCTAAAAATAGTCGAAACGTGAAGTGCATTTTCTAGAGAAAACGTGCTTAACGCTAAGAATCGTGAAGCTCGAAATGCCCAGTCGAATACGGACATAGCCATGTGGGATTGGAAGTCGCAAGTCTTGATGAAATGGTAAACATTAATATGTAAGACCATAAGAATCCATTACGAAGACCCATGTCACCGTCTATCATCACCACCGGAAATAGCTTACCACCGAATCGAAAGTGAAAGACACACGAAGTGGCAGTCGGTGAGTTGAAGCCTTTATTTACAATTTTCTGTTTGTTAGTGCATAATCAGTTTATACAAGGTACATTATAGAGTGGTTGTTTTCGTTGTTCAACGTGTTTATTGTGGTCTACACATTGGCATTGCTTTAATTACACACTTTCATCGGGGCTTGGTACTGCCGGAGAATCGAGGCTTTTTACATAAACAGGTCTCGATTTTATGATTACATCGGTAATCTTGACATACAAGCTATTTCACCTGTTTAACTAGCAACAAGCATCAGCTCTGCTTTTTGTCTGGTATCAATTTAATGATTTTATAGCTACATTTGTAGTTAAAACATAAACGGTTGTGTACGGCGAATAGTTATTTGTAGCCAGATTTATGTACGGCTCATAGCTCAAACAATGTACGGCAAGTAGCACCCACGTTTTCATGGTTTCTGCTGGTCTTGCATGATTCAGATGAGAGATAGTTTCAAGCATGCCTAGAAAATGCGAATATTACATTTATTTTTTGGTATTGTATGACATCGCAGGAAGACCAATGATTACTTGTAGGCGTTATCCAGCAAAACTCGAGTGTAGCGATTGTACACTGTTGGAGTCTTCCGAAGTTAAGAAAGAAGAGAGAATAATTTTATTTATATTTTAGCCAATCATTTAGATTCCAGCTGTTGAGCATAGCAGTAGACCTTAAGAAGGTAGGAAGAGGGACTGGATCTTCTATAACCTGTTCAAGGCCTGTATACTAGGCCGTGAAACTCTTCAACATGAACCGACAGCAAGTAATTTATTACCAAGATGATCGTTATGGTTCATAGTTATCACTGTTTCAGCTTCGATATTCAAATTTTTTAGATTCAGTTTGGCAGTCGCCATTACTGGAAAAGAACTGTTCACTTGATCATGTGACAACGTGAAAACTACTTTGGATTGCCGTCGGGGATGACTGAGCTGTCACGTAAAAAACAATAATATGGTTTTGTTACTAGCAAAGGTCCAAACTAGTCTGGGGTGTGTTAGAATATTGAAGTAGTCATTATGAAATTATCAGTTGTGTCTTGTTACTCGCCATTATCCTAATAAGCTTTATATCAATTAAAGCGCGACGTTGCAAAGCAAAGATGGATTTATGCAAAACCCTTAGTGTGTGTCCGCGTGCGAGTATGCATGTGCGTTTGCGTGCGCTTTTGTAAAATATTCATCTGTTGCGTTTGGCTCAGTTGTTTTTAAGAAACTGCAATGGCTAGAGATTTCAAACTTGCTCCATAGATACCTCTGAGAAAATCTACTGAAGGCAGCGATGCATGTCGTGCTATGACCTATATTGCGCGGTCAATTGAACATAGAAAAAATATTCAGTAGTTGTGTTAAGCTCAGTTTCTTAGTAACTGCAATGGTTAAAGTCTTCAAACTTGCTCCAGAGACACGCCTGAGAAAGGTTTACTGAGAATAGCAATACATGTTGGGCCATGACCTATATTATACGGTTGGTTGAACATAGAATAAATATTCACCTGTTGCTTTTCACTCAGTTTCTCAGTAGCCGCAAGGGCTAGAGTCTTCAAACATGTTTCAAAGATTCGTCTTGGAGACTATTTGATGTATGAACATGATTGTCTGTGATAATGACTCAGCATGACCCGATGTCTGACCTCAAACCAACAATAGGTCACACTGATCTATATTTCATTGTACAGTAATTCTACCTTATATCTTGAAGGCTGTTTGATGTTTGTACATGATAGCTTAGGATAATGATTCAGTACGACCTAAAGTTTGACCTCAAACTAACAGTAGGACACATTGACCTATATTTCATGGTCCAGTGATATTGACTTATATCTTGAAGACTTTTTGAAGTGCGAATATGATTGCTTTCGATAATGACTCAGTATGACCCAAAGTTTGAACTTAAACTTACAGTAGGTCACATTGACCTTTATTTCATGGTCTAGTAATTTTACCTAATATCTTGAAGACATCGTGATGCATGAACATGACTACTTTAGATAATGACTCAGTATTACAAGATGGTAACACAGAGTGGGTCACAGTGACATGTATTTCATCCAGTGATTTTACCTAATTCTTGAAGTCTGTTTTATGTTTATGCATGATAGCTTAGGATAATGATTTAGTATGACTCAAAATTTGACCCAAACTAAAAGTAGGACCCTTTGACCTTTATTTCATGGTCCAATGAGTTTGCCTTAAATCTTGAAGACTATTGGATATAAGAACATGATTGCTTGGGATAATGACTCGGTATGATCCAAGGTTTGACTACAAACTAACAGTAGGTCACATTGACCTATATTTCATGAGCCAGTGATTTTGGTTTTATCTCTTGAAGACAATTTGATGTTACGTGATTTCTCCTGTTCCAGAGAATTTGCTTTATCATTTGACTACTATCTGATGTACCAACATGATTGCTCCTGATAAAGACTCAATATGACCGGATATTCGACCTCTGACAATTTGTAGATCACAGTGACCTACATTTTATGGTCCAGTAGTTTAGGCTTATTTATTTCAGACTTTTAGATGTACGAACATGATTGCTTCCGATAATGACTCAGTATGACAGTGGAAAAGATGCAGCAAAACATAAATGTCAGCTACCAATCATGCATGCATCAGATGAAACACATGCGCAGTAGCAGTCAGTCGTTGTACATTACGTTTCTCGGGAGAAATTACAAGATCTAAAGACCTAAACTTGAGTTTATACATGACGGTTTTCATAATTTAGAAACCCAGTCACTTAAAAGATGCGGGCTTTTCAGCAAAATCTAGCACTTATATGCATCCATCTTTATCCTGAAATCAAGATTATAATATGTACATTTAGTGCACATAGCAACAACTGCAAGAATACTGGAAATAAATGCACTGGCTCATGTTTAGTTAGAAAATTCTAGAACTATTCGCCGTATACGTTGTTTTATGTTATTTTGCAACAAGCCGTACACGTCGGATTCTATTCGCCGTACAACATGTAATTTATTATTCAGGTAATAATTGGCTAAACCGCTAGATTCCAGCTGAAATGCTAGTAAATACCATTATTTCCTAAAACATTGTTGCTAATAATGGCAAAATTTGCATAAGAAAAATTCAAATGTCCAGAGAGAAACCAGTGAAATATTAAAAATGTGTTTTGTCTTCGGTACCAGCCAACGGTTTTTCCTTTCATACCAACCATTAAAGACACATTTATCTAAAACATTTACTTACCATATCAGGTGACTATATCCACTAGAGATGTGTTGTAATTTAATTATGAAACAGTGATAAATTACCAATCAAATATGCCATTTTCGACAGGCACCCAGTCACACGTGTCTTTCACTTTCGATTCGGTGGTAAGCTATTTCCGGTGGTGATGATAGACGGTGCATGTAGGATAGAAAAATCTCCGCCTAAGGGGTCGGGATTTCGACCGAGGGTGAGATTTTCCTATTTTATATGGATTTGGTGGTTTGGCCACGTCTCGACTGTTTCGACCGAGGGTGAGATTTGCCTATTTTATATGGATTTGGTTGTTTGGCCACTTCTCAAGTTCTTCTGGTTTAGCAAAGACTACAGGGCACAGTGAAAGGAGATAAAAGAAGAGGTAGACAGGAGAAGAGGTGGGAAGACAATATTAAAGAGTGGACAGGGATGGATTTTGCCAGCTCAACCAGGGCAGCTGAAAACAGGACAATGTGGAAAGGGATTGTTTCGAAGTCTTATGTGGTGGTCCAACGACCTAGTAAGGTTATGGGATAGAATAGAATACTATACAATAGGTATGGGTTTTGTTCATGATAATTCGTTTTTCTCCCACTTTTAGCGAAAGTCTAAACTCAAACCAGCTTCAAATTGAACTTCTCTTCTAGTATTCAGGGGCCGTATTCATAAAACGACTTAAGTGGTAGCTATGCTGCTGCTAAGGCTAAATTGCTTTGAAGGAGAGTCCCTACAACTATGAAATTTGGTCTTGAGGAACAGTCTTTGTAAGACTGTTCCTCCAGACCAAATTTCATAGTTGTAGGGAATCTCCTTTATAGATATTTAGCCTTAGCAACCACATAGCAACGACTTAAGTGGCTTTATGAATACGGCCCCAGGCCCCGAGGTTATAAAACTTTTTTCATGCTCAACTCAGCTGAGCATGAAACGTTCTCTGCTGATAAATATGAAAATGCCAACTAATGTTGGCATTTTCATATTCATAAGCAGAGAAAATTTCATACTCTGCTAAACTGAGCAAGAAAACAATTGTACTTTTCAATAATTTGCTATTTATTAGCAGGTAAAATTTCATGCTCAGCTGAGTTGAGCATGAAAAAAGTTTTATAACCTCGGGGCCAGGTCTCGGGGTCCATGTCTGTATACCTGGATACATGTATTTTGGATTTGTCAGTGTTTCCAAACTCGGACACTATTTTGGTACTTTGAACACTTCTAAATTTACTTCAAGACAGGAAAGCTTTAACTTTTTAACCAGTCATCAGAAGCCCGTATAATGTTTGCAGCCCATTTAATTTATTAGGACTGGAAACGGATGCAGACACAGTTTGCACCTTGAAAGTTGCTGGAAACACTATCTGTTGACTTTTTCTTACATAAACAAAATTGATCTTAGTCCCTTACGTCGCGAGCGTCATGTTGCTAACGTTAGCGGTGTTGCATTTCAGCATCAAGTGTCGTGACTAAAATTGAAGAACGTCAAAAATATTATTTAATTAATCCAGGATTAAGCTGCAGCTCACCCGTTTCCCATAATTAATTGTCTATATCACATACTTGTTAAATAACGATATCTTATAGCCACTAGGGAGCATCTACGTCTATTCACAAAAGCAATTACGTTTTTTTCTCTTCTCTTTGATGACATAGAGCTACATCCTAGGCAGATCCCAGCGGGTACATGACGTCGAGATGACGTCGCACTGACGTCGATGCGACGTCATTACGTCGCATCGACGTCAGTACGACGTCATTTCGACGTTATGTGCCTGCTGGGATTTAACCTTTAAAGCGCAAAAAATAACAGTCGACAAAAATAACTTCTGCAATATTTCAAAAATATTTCGTCCAACCTATACTACATAGAGAATTAAAAGGATAGAGGGCAAACACGGTAGATCCAGATGAGGCGGCTCATCTGGATCTACGCTATATGCATATACCTGTTCTGGGATATGTACACACAAGTACGTCGCCTTCTTGATATGACAGCGCCTTGAAACTGCTGAATGTCTTTACAGGGTCCTCTACAACGTTTGGCCAATGTGCACCCTTGTATCTGCTACATATCTTCACTTCCTTGCCTTCTTTTGTCTTCAGGTATACTGGTTCCACCATCTCCGACTGTCAAGTTCTGTGTTTACCTTCGAGGTGAATGGGAACTCTTCCCTAGACTAGTCTAATATTCCTTAGACTAGACTAGACTAGAAAACAGTTCCAATGGAGGTAATTCTTACCAAGAAGAAATTTTCTCCAATTTTCATGAGCTTCTCTCATAGGACAGCATTTGTTCTTTTGAGCCCCATTGAGGAAGGACATCGTTATCAAGGGAAGTAAACGTGAAGTCACAAAAAGTCTTTCCGCTTGAAAAAAATGGCGAAAAAAAAAACGAAATGGCCATTCATGTAAAATACCGCTAATTAAGGTTTATTGGAACACCATTTTTTTCCGCAAATTTTACAAAGGGAGAAATTTTTGTGACTTCCTGTTTGCTTCTCATAGCCACGTGATCTACTCTTAAACGAATGAATTTGCTCCTAGAGGAGCAAACCCTTTCTGTTAGAGTTGACCACCGTTGAGAATGGGAGCAAAACTGAAAATGGCAGAGTTGCATCCCCAAAAGTGTCAGACACATTTCTGAGAAAGAACTGTCATCATGTCTGCAATACTAAGGCAATAGTAGCCCTTTATTACTTTTCCCATGTCATTACAGTCATATTGCTGAACCTGTTGGCACAAAACAGTTTATGCAAAGAACATTTCTACGAAGAGTCGTCTTGTCCAGCCTTATGGCTTCTGAGAAGCTGTCGGTTTTCATTTTATTTATCTATTTTTATTTTTCGTTTTATTTTTTCATTTACACCATTTCGGTTTCTATTACAATCAAGCCACTTAAGCAGCTGGCACAAAAACCATAAATTAGCCACATAATGTGATTTTCAACAATGTGATCAGACTTCACACAAGTGCAGTCTTATCATAGCCTTCGCTTGTCACATCAGGCCATCTAGCCACAGAGCCGACAGTGAGATCTCTGATTACCTTAAATACATGAGACTGAGGAGGATCTGAATATCCCATGATAAATTGTCGCATTGTTAGAAAACATATGATTCGGCTCATATGTCCGATAGAAGACTAAGAACCATTCGTAGAAAAGATTTGTTAATATTATATGTATATCCGCAATGTTTTCCAATTTTCCGTTGAAATTCAATGGAAACTTTAAGTTAAGCAAACGAAATCGTAAACACGTTGACAGGAAAAAAGCATTTTTGCTTATTCAAAGATCATTTCTGCAATCTTTCAACTTTTACTTAAGAATCAATTTTTCTGTTTGTTTGCCATTTTCAGTGTTTCGGTTGCTATAGGAACCAAACCAATTAAGGAGTTGGTACTAAAGCTATATGTCCTATCTTAAAGGACTCCCTATAAGGATCATTCCTGTGGAAGGGTTGCTGGTGTACCTGCAAAGCTTTTAATTTATCATTTTACATCGGCAACAGGCATAATAACAGTATTTATTGTTCCCCTACCTTCTAGACTGATGCTTTATACGAAATATGGTTACAAAAAGCATGTCTTTTTTTAATGTTCACGAAGGACGGACGCCGGACCACTGCCTATATTATAGGCTGTCCTGGCACCTTTAATAAAAACTCAGCCATTTTATGTCATAACTGTGGGATTATATCGTGTTGGACAGACTGCAACTGCATGTGTACAGATCATTCACAAATATCAGTTTCAGGTTTAAATGTACCCTACCGCGCTTTCTTTTTCAATATATCACTCGGTCAATAATATGCGCATGCGCAGAAGATAGTTTTCGTGTTTGCATAGCACATACCGTAAAAATTCTAAATATTGAGACAGTAAGGTCTGAGCAAGACGATGAAGACCCTGATCAGACTGCCCCCGAAGGAGAAGCCTGAATAAGCTCCACCCTCTTTGCCCTGCATCTTGAAGAGGCCTACTTCATTGAGAAACGAAGCTGTTACATTTTTAAAGTAGACAAGGTAATCATTCTGTGTGTCCCAATTTTATGCCCCCAACTTCGGAGAAGTTGAGGGGGCATATTGGTTTGGGCCTGTCCATCCGTCTGTCCGTCCGTAACACTTTTTGGCAGCTTGGAAACTCCAGAACCGCTTATGCTAGGATCTTGAAATTTTATATGTGGCATGTACATGAAAAATAAGTGAACCCGTATTTTTTCTTTTTTCTGCGGGTCAGAAATTTTCAGAGTTATGCCCCTTTTTTGACTTAGTCTATGGAACCTTGTGACCAAAATATCTCTAGAACCCCCGTTGCTAGGATCATGAATTTTTGCAGGGTGGCATTGCTCAAGATGTAGATGACCTGATTAACTTTAGAAAAAAATCGTGATTTTTTTGACCGAGTTATGCCCCTTTTTCGACTTAGTGCATTGTAAGCCTTTGGAACCTTTTGGCCAAAATATCTAAATAACCCCTAATGCTAGGATCATGATTTTTTGCAGGATGACATTGCCTAAGGTGTAGATGACCTGATTGACTTTTGAGAAAAATGCGTAAATGTTTGACCGAGTTTTGCCCCATTTTCGACTTTGTGCATTGAAAGCCTATGGAACCTTGTGACCGAAATATCTCAAGAACGACTGAAGCTAGGAACATGATTTTTCGCAGGATGACATTGCCTAAGGTGTAGATGACCTGATTAAGTTTTGAAAAACATTAGTGAATTTTGACCGAGTTATTCCCCTTTTTCGACTTAGTGCATTGTAAGCCTATGGAACCTTGAGTACAAAATATCTCAGGAACCCCTGACGCTACGATCGTGATTTTTTGCAGGATGACATAGCCTAAGATGTAGATGACTTGATTGACTTTTGAGAAAAAATTGTGAATTTTTGACCGAGTTATTCCCCTTTTACGACTTAGTGCATTGTAAATTTAAAGAGTAACTACACTTCAGGAACTGACTGAATCATATCCCAAACCCTATCCCCAACATCAAAGGGAAAGATTGACAAAGACATCCCAACAAACAATAAATTAAAAGTGTAAATCTTGTGACCAAAATATTTCGAAAACCCATAATGTTTTGCAGGAAGACATTGCTTGAGGGGTAGACGATCTGATTAAGTTTTGAAAAACAATAGTAAGTTTTTGACTGATTTTTTACATAGGCATTTTTATAGGAACAAGCTTGTGAACAAAATATCTGAAGAACCACATAAGCTAGGGTCCTTATGTTTGGCATGCAGGTTTGGATCAAGATGTAGATGCCCTGATCAACTTCTGAGCATATTCCATAAATTTTGATAGAATTTTCCCCCCTATTGGACATAGGCATTTTGAATATGAAGAAGCTATATGAATTGATTTATGAACAAAAATTCTGAAGAACCACTAAGCTATGTTCCTTATATATGGCATACGGTTACAGGCTAGGATGTAGATGAACCGATTAAAACACCTTTCTGACTAAAAGATATGGTGATAAACCTTTTTAGAGGCAAGCATAAGGTTGGGGGCATAGTGTTTAATAAACACATTTTTTAGTTATAATTTGTTCGGTAAATGCCACTACAATCATAAACAGTGTAATCAAATCTTGAGAAAAAGTAATTAAAACAAATTAAACAGAGATTTATGGAATATAAAATGCACGTCAGCTTAAAAAGTTTTCCCTAAGGCCTCCAAGTGGACCGTACTTTACATGATTTAGATAACGCGTTTATTCGTTTCGAATTTACTTGAACGATATTACCAATGCAATTTTCATCTTTACAGCTTATGGTGGTGATAATCACTGATTTGGGACAAAGACAAAAATCTGCATAAAACGCTGAAAATAAAACTGATCATGCTTCCCAAAACTTTGCAGATGCCTTCTTTATGTTGTTCCTCATGATTTAGAATCCCAAAATGCAGGATTTGTTGAGGTTAAAAAGTGTTTTTATAAGGAAATATCTAAGGATAATTTTCTGCGCAGAAATCTAAAAAAGAATATCCTTATTGAAAATATACTTAGTGCTGGGTGTACCTTGTTGCTTCACAAAGAGCGTCCTTGCAATTATTTTCCCAACTCTTTCACACAATACCAGGCAGAGCAGATAAAAAGACGTAGTCTATGTCCAAAATTTTTGTCAAAAGACAAAACTGAGACTATTTCAACAAGGTTGAACAGTCTCATAGTATCAGTAATTTTTTTTTTATGTTGTAGTCGTTATATAGGTTTGCTTGCCTACCCTATATTAAATGAACGAATCCAGTGTTCATGCATCTTGTACATGTTTGAACATTTGAGAAAAAGCTACTGTTTTCATCTGGTCTGCCTAACAATTTGAGAAAGATTTGGAACAAATATTTGCTAGGACGCGCTTCATAATGCTTTAAGCTACCTTCAGCATTACGTAAATTTTCAGTAAAAATGTTTTTTTTTTTTTTTTTTTTTTTTTTTTTTTAGATTTCTGCGCAGAAAACTACCCTTTGATCTTTCTTTTTTAAAAACATTTTTTAAGCAGCACGTACATCTATTTTGAATTCTACACTGTAGAGAACAACAAAAACAAGAAGCCTGCTAACATTCAGGAGGATCTGTTATTTTTTTTTATGGTTTTATGTAGATTTTTGCATTTACTATAAATCACCCCTTATTTTCGAAAAGTCTTTCTAGAAAACGACCTCTTTGACATTTACGTATGCCTGAGAATTCAGCAAATGATTAGTTTTCTTTAAAGTAAAACCATCTGCATATTTCGCCATGTCAATATTTCGCGTAATACAATATATATCTTCTTAACTCATTTCTGAAATTGTTCTGAATGTTACCAATAGTATGGAACTGATAACCCAGGAGTCGCAGCTTCGATTCCGACCAAGATTGTGATTCTTTACTAAGGTAATGATTTTTTTCAATGGTTGAAAACATAAGCACATACTCCGGCCGCAAATGATAGAAAGCAGGCGTATTCGACTGCCGTTTCGTGCTTCGCGAAGCACTGGTTATTTCGTGCTTCACAATTCTTAGCAAGAAGCACTTTTCCTATAGAAGAGTGTTTCGCGCTAAAAATCGTGAAACAAGAGACGCCCAATCGAATACGCCCATTGCTGTGTTTACAGTGGGAAAAAAAGAATAACTCTATTGTGCTTGATGCTGATGTTATTCCGTGATACAAAAAAATGTGCCTTTGGAGACAGTGTCAACGCATACAAAACCTGAACTATTTCAAATTGTCACATATGTTTCCATTGCGTTATATTATCTAATTGTCGCGGATGCGCGGGCTGGATCGGGTGTTTTGTCGCACGCGCACAGTTTGAGGACTCTCTTCCCGTGATCCCAATCGTTATAGCTTAAACTGTATACTTACCCTGTTTAATATGTTATATTTTTCTTATATTTCAGTGAGTGCGAGGGATGTTCAGAAAGTTCTGATCGTGATGTCATATTTTGATAAGCATCATAAATACAGATCTTCTGATAGCGAAACCCTATAAAGCTGTAATATGTCAGGACAACTGTGCAAACGCAGTGTATATTTTCTAAAGGACATATTTTTGAACGTCTTTGAAAGAGGTATACCCTACAGCCACAGCGAATTTTTACTTTAGAAGGTCATAGTTCACATATAAGCAGTCTTCAATTTTTTTTGTCATGGCTACCTAAACACAAACCCTAGGCAACCGTGTCCTGTAAATATCGCCGAAATTATATTTAATCTATGTTCCATACTGCCCCTTGAATTTGGATTATCTGCATTTTATGTGGTAGCAAATTCCCCCTGTCTGCTTTAGTCATCATTTTTTGAAACAAAAACAAATGCCTTAGCATTCAAAATCTTGTCAGGAAAACCTTTTGCATGGCCCAATTCGAAATTGTAGAATAATTAAAATTAATGTAAAAAAACGAAGTTGTCACAGCCTTAGAAAATGACGTTGACGTCGATTTCAATAACGTCATTAGAACTGCGCATTGCTTTGCAATGAATGAACTGGAAACGTTCGCTGGCCCTCTAATTTTTAAAGGATATTGACGTCAACGACTGACAAACAGCTGACAAAAATTCATTTTGTATTTACGATGATTTTTTACTTGAATGACACACTGAAAATAAATGCAACTATGACTTTAACCAAGTGGTATGACTGGGGCCTAATAAAACGCGTTGTACCTCAATAAGAAAATGTATCTTTGTATAGTGTTTGGTATCACTGTAAAGGCAAAATGTAGTGCTTTCAATACATGCAAAGCAATTGCCCCCAGCATGCCGCTAAACAAAGTTATTCGGCGAGAATCAGAACTTTCTGAACAACCCTCGTATGTCTACATGACGGAGTGACAGCTACCAGAGAGGCGCGGGGCACCAGTTTATACAAATGTTTACTTTTACTGCATCTGGCGGGGATGCCTTGTGACTCGGTCGAACGGCGCTAGCTCGATTCGGCCGGCGCATCCGTGCCGGCTGATCGTAGTCTTCACTTTTCGCTAAACCTATATCAATTGAGCTGACTATATTGAGAGAATAGTGAGGGCTCCTGTCTGTTGGCGCGGATGCGTGGGCTGGTCATGGTAGTCGCTGTTCGCACGAACACTTTGGTCCATCTCCGCTTGATGCAGCACATTTATTTATGTATTTATCTATTTCATACTTACCTTTTTTTTTTCATTGATTATATTTCATTCCATGTCTTATCAATTATCTGAATATTTGCACGATTATTGACAATTTATTTATTTATTTATTTATCAATTTATTTATTTATTTATTTATTTATAAATGTTCAATCTAGTTTGTGCCATGTTGGCTTTTGTATACCATGTTCTTGGGGAAGGGCTGTAACTAATGTTGTGAGAACTTGTAGCCATTGTTTGTACTTTTTTGTGTACAAAGACAATAAAATATGTTAAAACTAATTTTCAAATTTCAGTGTGCGAATACGCAGATGCGCAAAATTTTCTCAACTTGACAATTGTTCAACACGCACCAGGATGTTTTCATTAAAACAGCTACGCCCTTGGGTTACGTTACAACGAAATTTCACGTTTAAAATTGAAAAAAAAATGTTAATAACGGTAATAATGATGATAATAATGATACATAAAAATCAACTAACATGTAAGAAGAAAACCTGCGCGTGATCTAAGAATAGAAAATATTTAAGAAATACGACAGAAAAATAATAGAAAAACAATTACTTACAGGTATTTTGCAGCACTTGTTAATACAAGAGCATGTTACGTCAGAGAAGTCACGCGTTCCAGTTAATAACCTTAGAGTTAAGGTCATGCGTAAATGGGTTTATGATCGTTCTTTTTGTCTTTTTTTCCGAAGAGAATGTTGAATGTTATGTTTTGAGCGCTCAAATGAATAGATGGTCATTTTTTATGAAATTTATGAAACGAGCCTTCGGCGAGTTTCGTAAATTTCATATAAAATGGCTACGAAATTTATGAAACGAGCCATTGGCGAGTTTCATAAATTCCAAATTGACATGACCACGAGTGTCAGATTCTGTGTACATGTACCATATGACCCTTTAAAACCCTTCAAAATGAAGATCATTTCAATGAGAAAAAGCATTGTTGACACGGTTGTTGTCAATGACGTTACATGTATGCGCCAAAATGTTATCATACGCGTGGTCATACGATTTTTATGACAAGACGGTTTCCACAAAATAACAGCGACGTCATAACATAAGAGAAATTACGGTAAAGGCAAGATATATCTCTGCAAAATGCATTAATATAGGATTTTGAATTTCCATGCTCAGCTTAATGTGTAGTGATAATTACACCGTTTAAGGGGAGCACCTCTTCCTCTATCATTTTTTCTCCCTTCTCAATGGGGGGCAACTCTTACTGAAAGAATTTGCTCCTCTAAGAGGCACTCACAAATGTGTCTCCCTTTCGGTGGCGGATCCAGAGGGGATCGGGAGGGGGGAGTCCAACAAACGAATCCCCTTTTCAGCCTCAATTATTTCATTTTATAGGGTTTTTCAGGAAAAAATTGTTTGAAAGTTTTGTTGATCATAACGCAGGTAAGTGTTGATGCTGGACAGTTGAATATAAATGTTGATTATGTAAATAAATAAATGACATATCTTAATCATAAGGGTACAATAGAGTAATGTTCAAGTACCTTTTTGGAGCAGTCAGACCACTAGGAGTGAGGCTACAGGATAGGATCAAAACAAACATACTCAATGTTTGCTTGATCATAAAAGGCATATACATTTGATAATGATGAGTTTAAATTCTTTATCAACTGATTTGATATAACGTCATACAAATATTGGGTATAACAATGCCTCGAACAAGTTCGTCTTTCAGGCTGGTAGGGTCAAGGTCAAGATCACGGCTGCTATTTTATGATTTTTAAATACATTTAATCATTCTCTTATTTTGATATTGCAAATTTCTGTTTGTCAGATATTTTACTTCAAAACCAAAACAACTTTGACTTATTTAACATGAGGAGTCTGCAAAGGGTATGGAGGTGCCGACTTAGTACTTGGTAAAGTTGGTGTGAAAATCAGTACTAGGAACCACCCTTTGTCACCATGAGGCATTATAAGTTAGACTGAGTTGGTATCCCTCCGTCTGGTGCACTAGGACCCGACCCTTAGTGTTCACAAAGTGTCCAGATTGTAGCATACAAGCCGGCTCTGTATTGGGAACATCTGACTTAGTAGTTTAGCTGGGCATATACTAAAACCTGGAGTGGAGTTAACCTTTGGAGTGGAGTCTTGGAGTGGAGTGGTTTTTTGGGGTGTTTTTTGAGTGGAGATTTGGTGTGAACTTAATCTGACGCTGCAAGGAAAATGTCTGGAAAAGTAAACATGCCTAACCTTTCACCGGCAATGACCGGTTGCAAAGGGGCATGTTGTGATTCCTGAGCTGGCCTGACCCGATTATGTGAAATGACATAACAGCTTGCTTGATGGCATACTACTATGGATCAAGCAAGGCCAGGCCAATTATACTTTGGGGAACCAATAATTAAACATAATGGCCATACTGCATATAAACTATCAGCAGCATACAGTCTTGGCAGTTTGAAATAGCCCCCTTGGGATATGATAATGAGTCATGTTAAATTCTAACAAAATTAAATTGTACATTCTGACTGTTGGAAAAGATGTATACATGTACTTACTTACTTACTTACTTACTTACTGGCTGGCTTGGTGGTCCACTTATATACTTACTTGATTGTTGGGTCTGTATTGTCATTGACATGGCCAACTTATTTTTATACTGACAATGGACTCCGGAGCAGTAGATCTGGTTTTAATTCCTATAGTCTCTGAGTCAAGGAGAGGTCATCTTCTGACCTTATATGACTTATTACCTGACTCCAAAAACCACTCCAAAAAACCATTCCACTCCAAAAGTTAACTCCACTCTATGTTTTAGTACATGCCGTTTAGCTGCTGATGCAAACTTCATTCGTGCACTAGCTACCACATTTAGTGCTCCATTTTTATGACAAAGACTTATTAGATGACATTATTTACAGAAATGGAAATAGAACTTCTCCCTGTTGGGTCTCAAATTACTCGGAATAAGCAAAATGCTATGATCCTAAACAAAGGACGAGGACCAGTAATATCTGGTTATGTAAAACACAGATTAGCTCTTCACAAATTTCATGTATATGTTATTTACGTAGGTGACAATAGCAGGCCTCCAAGTTCGTGTCTCTTTTCACATTATTTTTCGAGCATAACTGAGCCAAAAATGCTCGCAAATAACTGCAAGGAATGACAGTTAACCTGAATTTGGCCTTACTAACTATTAGACGAGTGTGCTTTATCTCAGATGACTTTTCGTGTTAGCTATAGATGGTACACTAACATTGCTAGAATTCTTACACTCGTTCGTCAACTGGGTGCTATCGAGCGTATACTAAAGGACTTTATTTTCTATATATGTCGAAAGAACGAAGCATATTTTGGAAGAACTGCTTCATAAGCAGGTACTTAGGACCAGTCATTTAGGCATATGAAAAAATATTTTGAACATAGACATCGATTTTTTTTCTTTAAATCAAAGTTTTCGAGACGGATAGGTGAAAGACAGAAAAAAAATATGAGCCGCGACGTGACAAAACCAACAATGTGGTCGTGCGTCCAGCGCAGACTCAGATCAGCCTGGGCATCCGCCCAGTCTGATCAGAGTCTTCGCTTTCCGCATGAAGGTAGCTTAGTCCCTCAGCTACCCTTTAAGCGCTGAGCAAAGAGTCTGATCAGACTGGGTGAATGCCCAGGCTGATCTGAGTCTGCGCTGGGCGCACAACCACATTGTTGGTTTTCTCGTGTCGCGGCTCAATTATGGTGATTAGGTAGGTCAATTTTGGCCATCGTAACTCATACAGAATTTTCCTGGTTATTTGTTGTAGTCTTAAATATGCATCAATATATCAGCGAAGTCACTGACACATGCTTTAACTGAACACTCGCGAAAAACGAGAGAAAATTGGAGAAATTCTGACCAGGTATGGTTTCTTTACCAACGCCTCCACGCTTCATTAATCGCTATATCCGGTGTACGTTGATATACGGTGTTCACGGTTAATCATTTCCTGGTTGGAAATCTTGGAGATAGATTGTCAGTGTTTAGAGTCTAGAGTAAGTGTTTCTTTACATGTTCTGAACAAGTCAAGCTTTTACCATGGAACTGCACTTATTTAAGGTGAATAGCTTCACGTTCAGGGGAAGCAATTCTGTCAGTTTCGTTTTGCCTCCCTGTTGAAGGTGGATCAACACTAACAAGAAATCTTAAAATAGTTCGAAATTTTCAACCACATTTTGTTCTCTTCTGTTACCACGCCTGACATTCATTTCTAGGCCACTTGGTTTTTGCAATATTTTATTCAGTTATGACATGTTATACACATTCAGAGTACAATTTTGTTAAAGGGATTTTGTCGAAAGCTCATTGCTGGTTATTAGCCCACTTCCTTATTACATTATTTATTTGACTTAACTGATTGTAAACCTATAATCTATACTCAGCTGACAAGGTTAACACACATCACAAAATGAGACGACGGTTGGTCGGGTGGTGCGATGGTGCGGCATATAACTTCCAGTGCCTGGGAGTCCTACTGATTTGGATATTAGTAGGGCAAGGACCTCCTGTGGATGCAGTAGGTGCGGGTGGGGTTGTTTGGACATTTTTTCTCTCGTCTATCATTTCTCTTCTTTCTCCCCCCCCCCCCTCTCTCTCTCTCTCTCTCTCTCTGGGAGACGGTCCGATATAGACTGAAATACTGTCGCTAAACCCAAAACATTCAATCATTCAATCAATCAATCACATAATGAGAAACAAGAAAGATCTTTTAAAAAAAGATCATCTGCGCAGATAAGATGAAAGTGTGTATTGTAATATGTCTCTAGGTGAAGAGTTGACAATAACTTTCATGGATATGACTCAAGTGAGCTATGTCGGAAGGCACCCACATCCGTAATTTTGACACTGGGTGGCGACAATGACCTATCTCAAGACTGAGCTGTCCAATTTGGAATTCCAAAATGGGCCGCGGTCAATCTTGAGATTGACCTGATTTCGAAACAGTTACCAACATGGTGCACTGTTTGTTTGTGTGTATTGAACCGAAAGTAGAAATCGAACGTAGATTTACAACGAAAAAACAAAGAAAGTTTTGAATATCTGCGTCTGTTTTCGAAAGTTTTTTTTTTTTTTAAATTTACAAACAAGAGAAACATTTTGAATTAATATCTGACAAAGTGCTAGTAGTCATGCAGTGCAGTACGACGGGCGGGGAAAAACGAAGATTAAATATTCATTGAGCTTTGATATTATTGGCTAAAGTTTAACATGCGCGTTATTTGATCAATAAAATCTTGTGAAATGTGGAACAATATTGAAATTATACGCGGCTGCGCCGCGAAAAAATGTCAGCAAAACATTATATATACATTATTATATATACATTGTAGCTATAGAATACTTTCCACATTTGAGACAAAGAGTCCATATCGGAAGCTAAGTAGCTACAAAATATCTTCTATAATGTTAGAGATAGAGGACCATTTCTAAGGTATACATTAAGTCGAAACCAGCTGGTGTGGCACATAATATAGAACCAAACCTGCCGCATTCACTCACATAAATGCCTTCAACAATCGTTTCAGAACTTATTTATATGTGTGCTAGTACATGATGAAGAATGTGCATGTACCGTGTTTCAAGGATCTGAGTGATCTGCATAAAATCGTTGCACATATCACTAGTGCCGGGCCGCGTAGCGCAGTCAGTAGCGCATCTGATTCAAGAGCTAGAGGTCCCGGGTTCGATACTCGGTGCGGCCACATACTTTTGTTTCTCCTTCCGCTGATTCAAGAAGGGCAGTTGTCAGCTACTGTCGAAAGTATGTGCACTTAGTACTGGTTAACCGCTTAGGAGGTCTAAGCCTGCCCAGGAATAGTGTGGTTAGTATACCTAACCGACATGACCATAGCTGTTTACCGTGGACGTAAAGCAACAATATAACAATTATATCACTGGTATATGTTCGCCTACTGCTGTCTTGTTTCCACATGGACACCCCGTCTCTTTGGTGCTGCCTTACTGGCTGCCCCCGAGAAGACTGAATTCGCAGGTTAATTTTAAGAGTAACTACCCTTCAGGTACTGACTGAAATATGTTGTATGTCAGTGAAATTATGAATGAAATATGTTTAAACTATTACCAAATACCAGACTCCCATAATGCTATGAAATCAGATCCAGTCTTTGGACATTTGAAAAGAGGCTTAAATATAAGTATTTACATTCAGTAAATACTTATATCAACCAATTGGCCAGTCTTTTAAGCTTCTTCAGGAAAGAAAAGACCCTGAATAAACTGTGCAGATACGTAGACTAATAAAGTCTTTTCTGTTCTCACATGTTTTAAAGTAGGGTCCTATCAAATGAAAATTTGTTATTTGCAAAGGCTATCCAAGCAGGCACATGACGTTGGAATGACGTAGTACTGACGTCGATGTGACGTAAAGACGTCTCGTCGACGTCAATACAACGTCATTTACATAACGTTGAAATGACGTCGTACTGACGTCGATGTCACGTAACGACGTCGCATCGACGTCGATTCGACGTCATTTTGACGTCATGTGCCCGCTTGGATAATTGTAACATTTATAGGTTACTGTTTTTTATGATTTTTTGAAAGAAGACTATCTTTACTGTTGATTAAACTCGTGTCTAATCTTTATGTCCAATATATTGATTAAAATGGTTAAAGGATGGGTCTACAGGGATATTTTATCTGCTGTCAAACTTTATTGTTGATAAATAAAGTTGAAAAAATATTTTTGCTACACTTGTTCATCTTTTAAACATAGCTTGCGAAAAAGTAAAGGGATACACTTGACGCACTGTTTAACTCTTTCGGCGCCAAATTTTTCAGACGACAAATTTTCGTCTGCTCAAATCATCAGACGACAGATTTGTAATTGGAAATTTTAACAATCTAAAGACATTTTTCATAAAATCAGGCTTTTTAAGTTCATATTTGAATGGCAAACAGTGTAGATCCTGATCAGACGGCTCTTTTAAGAGCCGGCTGATCTGGATATACGCTGTTTGCAAAGTCGCATTTTTGTGACTTTGGCGCCGAAAGAGTTAAGTAAGTTAAAACAATCGATATAATCATTAACGATTAACAATTAAAACACATACATTGTATATTTTCCTGTAAATAAATTGATGAGTAATAGAACAATACATATGATAAGTAGAAATGTTTTTCGGAGAAAAAAGATGTCCCCTTGAACCAATAAGTAGCTAGGTTTTTCACCATGTTTCCAAAACGAACAACTTATTTAGAAGGGAGTCAAAACAGAAAATGAAAGTCACCCATTTGCCTTCGGACTGAGCTGCCATGGGGTCGTGAATTTCAGAAACCATTTTCTAGGTTTAATGTTTATGAAAGGCCGCTGGTAGGGTTTTTATATACACAGTATCCGAACGCACTGTACCATCTCTTCCGGTTTTCATAGCGTTGAATCGAGAGTACAAACATTCGCTTATAACCGGTAGTCGAAAATCATTAGGTTTTGAGATTTTATCTGGAATCTGTTGTGTCATTTATAGTCATTCAGCTTCGAAAATGTAAAGAGGTAAGTTTAATATAATTTGTTTCGGTCTTTTAAAATCAATACAAGGAACCATAACTAAGCAACCAATCACCGGAATTTCATGAAACATTAAACAAGTATGCGTCACTAAGATACAGCTGTGCACAAAAAATATCAGAATGGCATCAGTAGTGCATGAGTAATTGCCCTTGGATCTTGTTGCGCGATATCTCTTGAACCAATGGATATAATTTCACCAAACTTGCATCGATATATCACTGGGACAAACTTAAGAGCCGATAACATATCGATGACCTTGACCTCATTTTCAAGGTCACTGGAAGACTTAGATGGCAATTTCTTGTATGCGCGATATTTCTTGAACCAATGGATGGAATTTCACCAAACCTGCATGGATATATTATTGGGGCAAGCTTAAGAGCTGATTAGATTTTGGGGACCTTGACTTCACTTTCAAGGTCCTGGAGGACTTAGATTACAATTTCTTGTATGCACGATATCTCTTGTACCAATGGATGGAATATCACCAAACTTGTATGGATATATCATTGGGACAAGCTTAAGAGCTAATTAGATTTGGGTGACCTTGATCTTATTTTCAAGGTCACTGGAGGACTAAGATGACAATTTCTTGTACCTACAATATCTCCTGAACCAATGGATGGTATTTCACCAAACTTGCATGGATACATCATTGGGACAAGTTTAAGAGCTGATTAGATTTTGGTGACCTTCACCCCATTTTCAAGGTCACTGGAGGACTTAGATGACAATTTTTGTACCCACTGTATCTCCTGAACCAATGAATGGAATTTCACCAAACTTTCTTGGATACATGATGGGGACAAGTTTATGAGCTGTTTAGATTTTGGTGACCTTAACCATAGTTAAAGGTCACTGGAGAATTAAGATGACAATTTCTTGTACCCACAATATCTCCTGAACAAATGAATCGAATTTAGCCAAACTTTCATGGATACATCATTTGAACAAGTTTAAGAGCTAATTACATTTTGGTGACCTTGACCTCATTTTCAAGGTCACTGGAGGACTTAGATGACAATTTCTTATACCCACGATGTCCCCTAAAGTATTGGATGGAATTTCACCAAACTTTCATGGATACATCATTGGGACAAGCTTACGAGCTATTTAGATTTTAGAGACCTCGACCTTTTTTTCAAGGTCACTGGAGGACTTAGATGACAGTTTCTTGTACCCATGATATCTCTTGAACCCGTAGATAGACTTTTACCAAACTTGCATGGACACATAACTGGGACTATAAGAGCTTATCAGATTTTGGTGACCTTGACCTCATTTTCAAGATAACAGGAGGAGTTAGATATGTTAAATTTCACTAAAATTGATATGTCTATTTAGCCTTTGGCTTGATTTCCACTTTACTTTCAAAGATATGCCTTTTGTACAACCTGAAGAGTCTACTGTGTTTTAATGACCTTGACTCCATTTTCAAGGTCAAAAGCTAACTTACAAATGCTTATTTTTTCTCTTAAAATGAGTTATACCTTGAACCAATTGACGGCTATTTACCAGGCTTGCATGAATATATCGTTTTGACAGGTTTAAGACATGTTTAGCAGTTGGTGACCCTGACGCATTTTTCAAGAACATCTTGTTATATGTAGGATATCTTTAGAACCAGTGGATGGATTTTCTCCAAACTTGCATAGATATTTTATTTGTACAGGCTTTTTATTTATTAGATGGGATGGGACATGAGCTGGTGGGGGACATCAGTTTTTCTCTGAAAAACATTTCTAGTTTTAAATTGGCAAATTTAGCCATACCTAAGTAATCAATAAATGAAATTCTATAAAACATATATTAAATATGTATCACCTTAAATTGGTGGTGCATGCCAAGAGTCGTCAGAATCTCTTAAGTAATGCATGAGTTATTGCCCCTGACTTGCTTAAAAATCAACAAAATGAGTCATACATTTAATGAGTAGAAAATGAATGGAATTTAATGAAACTTGAAACAAATATGTATTGTCATTACACGACAGTGCACATAAGTTTTGTCATAATGGCATCAGGAGTGCTTGTGTCATTGCCCTTGAATGGATTTAAAATTCACAAGGTAGCCTTAACTAAGGTATCCATGAACGATTTTTTAAAACTGATACATGTGTCATTTTAGTGCGGTGATGCTGAGGCATTTTTTTAGTGTGGTCTCTCTTATGCATCAGTTATTGTCCTTCATTTGATGTAAAATCCACATGTTCAGTCGTAACTAATCAGTAAACAAAATTTATGAAGCTTCAAATATACCAGAGACAAATTAGGCCTTTTCGGTGGTGGATAAATTCAACGAATTTGCTTGTTCATTCCACGATGGCGAGTCCTTCATCATTAAATTGCTAATACCTGGCATTAAAGATCGGAACAGCCTTACTGCAACGTCAAGACATTATGTTTGTGAAGCCATGCCAACATCATGAAACAGCTAACGCCATTTGCTGCTTATGAAGTAGCTATTGGCTCCTCCTTGATGGCGCATTTAGACGCTGTCCTTCAATGAAAATTAAGGGTAATGGTTCACACACTGGTCTGGCATTCAATACAGGAAACGAAGACAACGTACATGAAACTTACTTGTTCCGCTTATCAGGATAAGTTTGTTTCAGAATTATAGTCTCACGGACCATCCGACTCCCGACTCTTGAAATAGGAATCAAAAGTTTTACTGAACTGATATGCATATGCAAGAAATGCTTGCAAACAATTTTTGGGCTACAACGACTAGGTAACGAATTGGTGTAGAAACTTATTCCAGCACTGTATTTATACTACACGGAATTTCTTTGAAAATCTGATCTGACAAAGAGGTATAACAAACTGCCAGGTCCGTAAGAATGATAGTTTGAAATTAATCTAAGAAGTATGCGCAAACAATCGAGTTTTATAGTACGTTGCCTTCGTTGCCTATGTTGAATGCCAGACCAGTGTGGTTCAAGGAGGCTACAGTAAAAATACAAGATATAATATAGTTTAGCTTCTGCTACATACGTACATTAAACATTCTACAATCATCCACAGATCGTAAACTACGTTACGTGATCAAAAACGCAGGGGAAAAGGCGCATTTATATTGTTAGATTAAGTGCATACAAAATTATTATATGTGGTAGGGCCCAGAATTACAAGATTTAATGTGATAGGGCCCTGGGGCCGTATTTATTAAACGACTTAAGTGGTTGCTATGCTGTTGCTAAGGCTAAATTTCTTTGAAGGAGACTCCCTACAACTACGAAATTTGCTCTGGAGGAACAGACTTTTTCAGACTGTTCCTCCAGAGCTAATTTCGTGGTTGTAGGAAATCTCCTTTATAGAAATTAAGCATTAGCAACGACATAGCAACGACTTAAGTGCTTTTATAAATACGGCCCCAGAATTACAATCGTTCCTTAAAGTTAAGGCGATCGTGCTTCCTACTTATATACTAACAAAAAAGATGAAATTTAAAGCTTCTGAACCCATTTGGGATGTACTCGATCGACTAAACACAAACTTGTTCCGGAAAAGACTAAATAAACGCTAGTTTTCATGACATGAAATTGTTTCCCTTAAAGTTGAGATGACCTTAACTTTAATGAATGATTGTAGTCCTTGACCCTGGTAGGTAAATGCTGACATAACTCATTTTTTAATTTGTTGCAGCAACATGGCTGCGAGTTTAGATCCTGACACCAAACATGGAACTTCGGACTTCTACTATTATCCTTACTGTGACAGCTGTCATGAAGAAGGTCGTAACGTTGAACCTTTCAGTTTTTGTACTGACTGTGATACATTTCTGTGTCAAAGGTGTCACAAAGTCCACTCTCGGTTGCCCCACAGCCGTACTCATACTGTGCAACTTGGAGATGATATGCCACAAGGTCATGCTGCCGAAGACGTCACCTACGCTAACTGTACCAAACATGCGAATCTTTTAAATGACAGCTTTTGTCTAAATCATCAAGAAATGGTATGCAAAGAATGCAAATCAGAATTCCATAATTTATGTGATGTAAAGAGCGTCGTAGATGCTTGTGAGTTAATCGATTTCTCAGGAATCGATAAAGTAAAAGGTGCCGTTTCCCATCTTTACAAACATGCTGTTGACACAAACCACTCTTGTCAACAAAATCTAGATTCGGTTGAAGATAAAAGAAACAGCATACTGTCAGAAATGAAAAATAAGCATGACAAAAGCATTTCGTTTATCAATGATCTTTTTGCAGCCATGAATACAGAAGTGAATGATACATTCAATTTAGAGCGAAGCAGTCTTTCAGATAAAATAGCAAAACTTTCAGTTTTGAAACGTGAAATCGGTTCGTCATTCGCAGGCATTCAAAATGTTGATTCTAGCAAAGTCGACCCCAAGTCTTTTATTAGCTTTCAAAAGATTCTGACTGCTGTTAGGGACAACACAAAAGAGCTAGAGCAAATCACAAATAGTTTAGAAACTGTAGATATAAATTTGTCTATAAGTGGCGAGCTGCAAGCATTTCTGGCACACTGTAAATCTTTCGGACAAGTAAATGTAAAACGATACAAGATTTTGTCAAAAACAACTTTTCCAGAACTTGATACAATTTTTTCTGCGAAGCCCTCAAAACTTGTTGAGACAAGCAACATTAACAAAGTAGCGGGTACAGTAAGGAATGCTCCATCAAACAATGAAAACCCAAATCAAATAGATGAAGCCATTAGACAACCAAAAGGTAGAGAAGACCATTTTAATATTTCTCCCGACCTCACTCAGCTTCGGGCAGTTCCACAGACGTCATTATTTGTACAAGCCAATTTTGATCTACAAGACTGCTATATTACCGGCATTGCTGTAAGAAGTAATGGCCAAATACTGGTAGCTGATAATAAAAACCAAAATGTCAAATTGTTTTCGTCGAATGGGCATCTAATTTCATCAGTGAAGTTCTCGAGCCGCCCCTGGGACGTCAGTGTTCTAAATGAAAACAGTGCAGTAGTTAGTCTGGAAGCGTCTGGTCTGGCGGTATTGGACCTTTCAAGTCCTCCAGCCATCCCTATAAGGCTTACAATTAATCTAGGAGACTTGGTATGGGGTATTGCACTGTGTGGCACCGAGATTGCTGTAACCTGCGGCTCCCCACCTACTGTCGTGAAAACAATCAGAATTGATGGCCTAAAGCTCTGGTCTGTTGAGAAATTCTCTTATGGGGAGAAACTGGGAGAGCACTTAGATTACGTCACTTCACAGCATATTACTAAAACACCGACATTACTTGTGACTGATAGCAAAAAGGGAACCATATCTGTTTTGAAAGCTGATACAGGCGCGGTTATGAGGGTTTGCAACTTGCCAGGGAAGAAACCGAAAGGCATTGCGGTGGATAAGTCGGGTTTTGTGTATGTGTGTTATGAAAGTTCTGGGGAAATTGCAGTTTGGTCTACAGATCTGTCCGAAACGATCTGTCTTATATCTGACTGTAAAAGCAATCCTAAGGCAATCGCCTACTGTCCTGAAAATCACGAGTTGATAGTCTCATACAAGAACTCGAACCTGTTGGACCGCTACTCTTTAAAATCCAACGTATAATTTTAAATTGAATTATTTTAGAAAAATGAAAATTTTTATTGAAAAAGAAATACGTCAGTCTTGGAAAGTTATCTTTTCCTTGTCAATTCTGGTCGGCAAGGCTTTACAACTAATTGGGCATATACTGCATCTGGTTGTTTTAGAGTTGCCGTTCTGACATTCCCTTTAAGGTGAATGGAACACGTTCAGTGGAAGCAACTCTGCCGGCTTTTATTTTGCCGTCCTTCTACATTGTTGTCAACTCTTAAAGGAAACTAGGGGCAAATTCTTTTCCTTTGAAGGTAGACCCCACTTTAAAGGTTCTTTGTTGTTCAGGGAAGCATTCAGGAAGTTTCAACAGTTGTTCCCCGTAGTAAAACTGGCAGGAAACTTTACGATCAGATATGCTACCAAAGATCTAATACAATAGACAACAACTTTAAACGTCTCTGGCCAGAATTTTCTTGGCCATATTAATTATTGTAAATACACATCATATGCCATAACGTTATGTCCTATACTATAAAACGGAATCTTTTCGAGAATTCACAATTCCACGCATTTAAGTTTCTTAAACAAGGCTGTAGATATCACAAACTATGTAAAGATTCCTGAGTTTTATCACCGACCTTCAGAATTATGTCCAAATATAACGTTGCTTCAAAACGCCTATTGGAACAGTTCAAAAAGACTATAATTCGATACAAGTATGGTAATTAACGTAATCATGACTGACAACTTTGTTTCTTTCTTCGATGGCACAACGGTTAGCCGGGTCTGATGACACCCTCCTAAATTTATGACAGAAGGAATCTGTTACTGGGAGTATTTGACTGGACGATTCGTGCGTCACGATTCTTAACGTGAATCATGAAGCACTAAACGGTTAATCGAATACGCTCACGCTAAAAATCGTAAAGCACGAACCGCCCAATCGAATACGCTCAAGCTAAAAATCGTAAAACATTAAACGCCCAGAGTTTTACGGTTCTTAGCGTTAAGCACCATAAGTGTTTCACGCTAAGAATTGTGAAGCACAAAATCCCGTTTAGGGTCGGAAAGACAAAAAAACAAAACAAAACAAAAAAAAAAAAAACGAACAGGAGGGACTTTGAAACAAAATAGAAACAAGAACTATCTTTACAAAAAAAGATAATCGTCGCAGATTCAATGGAAGTTGTTTTGTAATATGTCTCTAGTTGAAGAGTTGACAATAACTGTCCTGAATATGACTCAAGTAAGCTATGTCGGTAGGTACCCACAACCGTAATTTTGACACTGAGTAGCGACAATGACCTATCTAAAACTTGGGCTGTCCAATTTGGAATTCAAAAAAAATGGACTGCGGTCAATTTTGAAATTGACCTGATTTCAAAATAGTTACCAACATGGTGTATTGTTTACTTGTGTGTATTAAACCGAAAGTAGAAATCAAAAATATATCTACGGCGAACAAAAAAGGAAAGTTTTGAATACCTGCGTCTGTTTTCTATTGCAAAATTACCAACAAGAGAAATTTATAATTATTATATGATAGAGTGCTAGTCTATTCACAGTGCATGCGACGGGAAAAAAAGAAGATTAAATATTCCTTGACCTTTGATATTATTGGCTAAATTTTGAAATGTGGAACAATATCGAAATTATACGCGTCTGCGACGCGAAAAATCTGCATTTGAACAACATTTTTCAGAATGACACAGGACCAATAACTTTGTCGTTTCTGACAGCCCACTGACTACCAGTGTCTGATTTGCCCTAGCAAATCGTACACGAATCTGAGGTTTTCCTTTGCTCTCGCTTCGGAAAGCCCAAGTCCTCAACTTCGCTTCATCATATTCTTTATGAGTCTATATGAGCCGCGACACGACAAACCTAACAAAGTGGCATGTGCGCCCTGCGAAGACAGATCAGTCTAGGCAACCGCCCAGTCTGATCAGTGTCTTTGCTGCGTGTTGAAAGGTAGCTATGGTTCTAAGCTACCTCCATGTGCACGGTGAAGATTCTAATCAGACTGGATGGATGCCCAGGCTGATCTGAGACTTCGCTGGGCGCACATGCCACTTTGTTTTCTCGTGTCGCGGCTCAGTTATGTTGTATTATGATGTCTCACTTATGAGACAGAAGGCCTTTGTGCACATGAAAAGGGAGTGTAAGGTCGAGCGCATAAAACTTGCTTAAACAGTCTGGAGACTTACGGTTTCCCATCATGCACATTTGTAATGGTCAGCCATGACTCTTACATTTTCAAGTCCAACTCACTAAAATGGCAATTTAACCCACTTGCAGTGTTCAATATCACCTGTCTACACTTGAAATTCATATTTGGTCCAGCCTTCAACTATTCTCAGTATAAGCAGTCTGAAATTTTGTATTTCTGCAGAATTATGGTCAAAATTTGGAAAATATTGCTGTGCATCTGATTTGTTTTATTTCCAAGAAAAATACAAGTTTACTTTATAGCAACCAACCAACGAGTTGTTTGCCGCGGAAGGCGGCAAACAACGAGTCTTGGTCGCTTTACGATACAAGGCGTATGTCTGTTCCATTCTATTCTGTCCCGTACCACTAAGGCTTCGAATTTTTCCTGTCACTGAATTTATGGTCGGCGTTTTTCTTTCTATGGAGAAATGAGACGCTGGCATTTTTATTGGACGAAAATAAATTCCTGAACTTCCGCCGCCACTTCCCTCGGAACACGCGTATGTGTTCCGAAAAAGATCCTTTGATGGCCGTCAGAATTCGGCCAGAAGGCCGTACAGCTCGCGACACGAGAAAACCAACAATGTGGTTGTGCGCCCAGCGCAGACTCACTGATCAGCCTGGGTATCCACCCAGTCTGATCAGAGTCTTCCCTAAGCGCTTTAAAGGTAGCTAAGGGTCTAAGCTACCTTAATGAGGACAGCGAAGACTCTGATCAGACTGGGCGGATGCCCAGGCTGATCTGAGTCTGCGTTGGGCTCACAACCATATTGTTGGTTTTCTCGTGTCGCGGCTAAAACAAGAACAACATTGAAACGCTAGAGCAAAAAAAGCTCAACAGTTAAAAGCTTTACGGAGTTTGTGATACCGGTAGCATTGTTTTAAAAAAATCGCTGTGTTTTATTACGAGAGGTAAAGTCAGCAACCCGACTGGCTAGAACCCGCAGCAACTCGAATGAGCTGAGGTGTATAAGAGGAATATGTGTCCATCCAAATGTGGAAAATTTACAACAGCAAATTAATATGTTTAACATAAATTTATGAAACATTACCATCTATAATAGTCAAATGTAAATCAAGAATTAGAACCGCGGTATCAGAAGAATTTGCTTCATTTAACTTTTTTTCTGATGAGTAGATTTGATAAAAAGGTATTTATTATGTGGCTCATTGCGTTACGTAACGTGCTTATGGTTTAGTAATTAAAATAAAATTCAATGTAATGAAGTTTTCTATTAAAATATATTGTAGCCACAGAAACAATCTTTTATCAACTGCGACTCTCTACTTTCATAAATTAAAATAAAGTCATTTGTTAGTCTCTATTTTCATGGACAAAAGCAATATTTCACAGTTAGTTTCAAAGTCGAAGAGATTAAAATATCAGTGTTCAGCTGTAGGTAAATCTATGTTTTAAAGTAATTAATTCTGCCATTAGAAGGATAGATGAGTCTTTCTGTATTTTGATAGGTTGTAAACTTGGTTTTTCATTTTATGAACAAAGACAACTTTCCGCCAAACTTTCCTTAAATTATAAACGGAACAGATAATTCTCAAGTGCTTTACATTGTGACTTATATAAAAGTGTTTTTTATAAGCATTTATTTTTAAATTTTGTGGCTAAACGGCAATTGAAAATACACTTCAGCAAATTCTTACTTCCGCACATATTGGTCTAATTTTGTCGTTTTCAGTATCAAATATTTGCTAACCATGCTAGGATTATGAATATTTAATTTTCTGATAGCTGTTTCTTTTATGTGAGTTATTATTGACAAAAATTGAAAATTTCACATTACAAAATATTATAACTTTGTCATGTCTCTGACATATGACGCATTAATACTTAATGCGGCCCTTTTCCTAATATTGCGTCATAAAAGTTTTGTCAAATTCAGATCAATCTCCTATCAATGGAGTATGCCTTGAACTATCTACTAAGAGGTTTCCTTGTTTGGTAGATGAAAATTCATTGCGCATGCGTGGGTAAAACACGTTCCATCTTGACACCGTTTGAGGCGACAGAGTGAGTTAGAAAATAGACCGGGATCAGTACAGTTCAGAGATGTAGTCTTGAACACATGTCATCGCCGGCTTAAAAAAGGACTTGTGTTTACATTAGAAATGCTTACAGATTCGACATTAATGAAAACCTGGGGCTAAATAAATGTTTATCTTACTTACTTGTTACTTGTCTTGGAGATCCGGACTATCTAGTCCCACACGCCTGATGGCGTTTCCTCATCCTCTTGCAGGAGGGCAAGGGCATACTTTAGATACACAATATGACGATGATGGTAAAAATAATAGTAGTAGTAATAGTAGTAATGTGCCTGTAGGCCGCGTATATATACTCAAAAGCAAAAATAACGCATATATTTCTTTTTGGTATTTTTATGTCAAAATGAAAATCTGCTGAAATTGGCAAAACAGGGAAGACATTATCAATGCACGGAGCACACTTCGTTGCAAACTTATTGAAATTTTATTTGTTTATTCATGCGTAACGAAAGCGTAAACAATCAAGGGGTCAATTTCAAAATTCACAAATACTAATCAGTTAAATCAGTGTCTTGAACTGAGTTGTGCCTGGCTCCCAAACTGAGGCTCTCTTTATCTACGACGCTACAATGTCTCACAAACAACATCAAAAAATTTTCAGCATTGGTTACTTGTTACAAACAAAGTTATGCCCCTTTCTGCAAAACCAGTAAAGTAGGCAAGTTTTGCAATAGCAAAAGAAACTTTTGTGGATTTTTTCTGCAAACCGAATTGGAATCCATTTCCAATTCGGGTTAAATAAAAGGGTAAGTGGTCAAAATCAAATGGAGTATGTAACAAAGGGAAGTAACTCTGTACGTCCTCCCAATAATGCAACCACAGATTGAACTTTTGGGCACTGGATCCTTAAAATCACTGGGCAAAATTGAATGCAAATCATACAGCATCTTTATCATAAAGGGCAGTCTACGGTAAGCGATTCGGAAGACAAGATTTTTTCCAGGAAAACATTTTTATCGGCTTTTAAATTTCGTAACTCAAACCGGAAGTGAGCAAAATACGTGCTGATTTCAAACCAAAATTTGTTTTAAACGGGTTCTTTCCCCATAGCCCTACTCATTTTGAATCCCAAATTACCAGATTTTTCTATAAATTTGATGATTCAGACGGTTTTCAAAAACTTCGAAAAACTTTGGAAAAATGCAGATTTTTTCAGGTGCAATTTAACTGTATTAGAATCAATTTCTTAAAAGTTTTATACCGTTTTCCAGTTGGTTACATCGTGCTGAACTCACTTGGAGCAAAATCGTATCGATAATTTATTTTTTGCCACTGTGAGCCAGAATTTTGTGATTTTTGCCTTTTTGACAAAAATCTTCACTTCTTTTTCGAAGAATTGCACTGTGACAACAAAATGCTGCAGAACTTATGGCCACGTTAAGACAAATTCCAGTATTAAGTTAAAAGTAAAATATCATTACATTTAATGAGGCAAAACAAGACACTAAAAAATATGCGTTTCTTTTGCTGTTGAGTATATAATTCAGAAGTTCCTGATGGTATATGTTGAATCTAGTCGTTGTTACTGTTACTTGATAAATCCAGCGCCGAATACGAAGGTAGAATTTCTTACTATTCCAACTCAATATACATCCATCACCAAACCACCACCATATAACTGATACGTATATTACATATTACATATGTACAGTTGCGGCTTATTTCACTTGACGATATTTATTAGAGGTTTTAATTTTATTTATAGTTAAACAGCCTTCCCTTAGTGACCTTACACTGGTTGGTCCATCAGTTTACATCTTCTAAGATGAAGATGAAGTTTATCAGTTTCCGGACGGTAAGAGGAATAACCCGTATATTAGTGAAACGGAAAAAAGCTAATTCCCCACATTCAGTGATATAAACAAATTATACGACGAATGACATGTTGTTTTCAAATAGAAAAAAAAAACAAAGACAAAGCAATCTTAATAGTTTAACCCGTAATATACTATCAATGTTTCATGGATCATTAAATATCTAGATGTAGGATGTGGAATTCAATTGAGCCGCGGCGCGAGAAAACCAACAATGTGGTTGTGCGCCCAGTAGAGACTCAGATCAGCCTGGACAGCCGCCCAATTTGATCAGACTCTTCGTTAAGTGCTCAAAGGGTAGCTAAGGGACTAAGCTACCTCCATGTGGACAGGGAAGACTCTGAATAGACAGATGCCTAGGCTGATCTTAGTCTGCGCTGGGCGCACAACCACATTGTTGGTTTTCTCGTGTCGCGGCTCAATTGAATCCGCTCATGACCATTGCATTTTTCTCTACTTTGGAAGTTTCAGGTCTCTTCATAACAAATTAAAACTAATCCGCTACAAGGTGAGTGCGGGGGTGGGGTGAGGAGAGGGGATGGGGGCGCAGTTATTGCCAATCGGAATACCTACTATTTGTCTGTATTACTTTAAAGTGCCAAATCTAATGTGAATATTGTCGAAAAGAAACGTTACAGCCTCACAAACATTTTGGCGAGATCATTACCTGTACCTTCAATGTTCTTCAGATGTGAAGAAAGCATCTCTACAATTGCAGGCAATGTAACTGGATGCCTCTCTTTGAAATATTCTTACTATTTTAAACAGCCCCGGATCAAGGGGGTGGGCTTTGGGGCTTCAGTCCCGCCACCTGGGCCTGGTTAAAATAAAATATATGTTGTGACATCTCATTAGAATCGCCTGGCGAGGCGATTCTAATGAGATATCACAACATATATTTCAAGCTAAGAAAGCCATTATAAAAATTCTCATCAAACTGATCCCTAATTACAGTATAAGCCCCCACTACCCCACCGCCCCACCCCCTTCTCGCAAATAAACATCTCGGCGCCCGTCAGCCCTGCCAGTTATCCAGAGCCCCACCAGTACGCCGTGGTCTGGATCCGGGCCTGATTTAATCGACGTTTTTTCTTTGTTTAAATTATTAGGTAATGTAGTGTAAAGACTGGACAAACTAGTCGCACGAGAAGCTACCTGTAAAAAAACTCTCGGCTAGGAAATGTCTGGGAAAGTAAACATGGCTGACCCTTCACGGACAATGACCAGTTGCAAAGGGACATGTTCTAATTTCTGTCCTGGCCTGACCCGATTATGTGAAACGACATAACAGCTTGCTTGATGGCATAATACCAGTTGCAAAGGGACATGTTCTAATTTCTGTCCTGGCCTGACCCGATTATGTGAAACGACATAACAGCTTGCTCGATGGCATAATACTATGGACCAAGCAAGGCCAGGCTGAGTATACTTTGGGGAACCAATAATTTAACATTATGGTCATACTGCATATAAATCATCTTGACAGTTAGAAATAGGCCCCTTGGGATACGATAATTAATGAGTCTTGATAACTTCTAATCAAATTTAATTTTACCTTGTGGCTGTTTGAAAAGCTGTATACTTACTTACTTGCTCATTGGCTGGCTGTTCAGTTCAGTTCAGTGGCGTGGTGGTCTGTATTTCAACTTATTTTTACACTGACAATGGTTTCATGAGCAGTGGATCTGGTTTTAATTCCTTTAGTGTCTGCGTCAGGGAGAGGTCATCTTCTGACCTTGTGTGACTTTTTACATGACTCCAAAAAAACACTAAAAAAAACCAACTCCCCACTCCAAAGGTTAACTCCACTCTATGTTTTAGTATATGCCCGTTCGTCTAGACTGCAACTCGCAGCTACAAGACGAAAATAGAACAGGAATTTTACAACAAGTTCTGTTCTGTTCAATTCTCGTATCGACGTTACGTTACACGTCGATACGAGAATTGAACAGAACAGAACAAATTTTTATATGTGTCTGTCAAGGATAGCCGTTTAGTCCGAGTACACAGTAATATACAGGCAGTTAATATTATTGTGTGGTGCTTAACAGTAGCTGCTACACACATATAAAAATCAAATAGACGAAATATTTATGTATCTGTGTTGATTAAGGTTAGAGGAGGGTCTGCATGAAGCTATCGATAGTTATATTTTATCAGTAAACTTGTCCCAGATGTGTTAAATACACCAACCAGCTTGTGTAATGGCTGAACAAATTCATATGAAAAACAAAGACGGAGTGGTTCGACTGACCACATTAAAGTACGAAGGTATTATATGGCCCACAATAGTACCAGACCCTGTGAAGGCGGTGAATGATGCCAAAACGTTTCCATACAAAGATGGCGATTTGTTCGTCTGCTCATATCCAAGAACAGGTAAGCAACTTTTCTTTACCATGTTTACATTGTGTCTATTTTATATTCTACGAGTTTGAATAGATAAAGTCTTCCCACAAAAATATAAGTTTATGTGATGTGAGAGTTTGTTCAAGTTAAGATGAATGGGCAAAGTAACAGGGGAAGCAGCTCTTACCGTCATGTTCTCCTCTCTTCTGATATGTTTTCCTCCCTTAAGACAGTAGCAAAAAACTACATTTTTAACTCTTTAAGCACCAAAAAGCAGACGACAAAATTTAAGTCTGCAAAAATTCAAAGAATGCCCTGTCCAAGACATTTCATATTGAGAATTCAAAGACTAGAGGGCAAACAGTGTAGATCCACATGAGGCGGCTCATCATGAGCCGCCTCATTAGGATCTAAGCTGTTTGCAAATTTTGCTATTTTCGTCACTGGTGCTTAAAGTGTTAATACCCATCATGAATCATAATTCAAACATGAATCAGGAGAAGCGTTACGCTTACTGTCAGCTCCTGTACCATGTTGTGTAATATTTGATATATGTATTTTCTATGAATAATTATTGTTTAAACCAAACATGAATCATAATTGAAACTAAACGCAATTAACTCATTTATGCCGACATTGGCAAACAGTGCAGACCCAGATCAACGCGGCGTCTGATAAGGGTGTACACTATCTGCATAAGACAAATGGGTATTTCTCCGTATGATAAAATAAACTAAACCAGACATCCCTTTATTTACAAATAGACTCATCTATTTGATAAATTCTAGGATAATTCCGTATTGTACTCTAGGCATAAATGTGTTAAGCTATTTTCATGTAAATTTCAGGATCAAACTGGATGCTTGACATGTTGGCCATGGTGCGGAATAACAACACAGATATAAATATAGAGATGACACCACCTTTTGAGTTAATGCCTGGTTTCAGCGTTGCTAAGACACCACCTAGGACACTCCTGAGCCACATGCCTTATCGTCTCATGCCTGAGGCGCACGTGAAAAGCGGCGGCAAAATTATCTTGATGTGTCGAAATCCGAAGGATACAGTAGTTTCCACATTTCATTTTGCAAAGAAGAATAAAGCAGACCCGTACATGGGAGACTTTGAAGAGTTTCTTCAATACTTTACCTCAGGCGAAAGTTAGTAAGCTTTTTTTTCTACATGGATCAGAATAATGAAATCTGGCCAGGAACTGTGAGCTTTCGTCTACACCATTGTTATGTCGGTCTGCGTCTGCAGATGCAAAGCTAATCGCTAAAGAAAAGAATAAGCAATGTACGGCAGTGATCCTCTTGGCACACAATGACGCATAGCTTTAGAAACCGGGTTCTTTTCTTAATCATACTTTTTTTCCAAAAAAAAAACATGTTTATTTCTTTTGAACAGGCATAGTCAGTGAGCTAAGTATAGTGCCTCTTATGAAAAATTAGTAAAACGAGCAGCATTTTTTTAAAGTAGGGCAGAGTCGGGTAACTTCGGACGGCGGGTAAATTCGGACAGTGACATTGTTTCCTTTATACGTCAGTTGTTTGGAATGAAAACAAAATTAACCGGTGTTTGCCATGATATGTCCGAATTTATCCGCCTGTCCGAAGTTACCCGACTCTCCCCTAAGTCAGTTAACTAAATATGAAAATAAATTTATTGCCTATTATGTCGAGTTAAGAAGAGTATTAATTTTCAAAGGGTACTATCCCAGGGGGGGTCATATGCTTATTTTTGAACAGCTTCTAAGTGCATTTATGTAGCAACTGTCTGAGCAAATTTAAATGACTGGTGAGATTTCCCCCACCTTGTTGTTGTTCGTAGATCCCTCCTTCGATTCTGTAGGAAATTTGACAAGCCCAGGCTGTAGTTCGGTGAATGTGATGAGGCTTTTTGACGGTTCTCAACGTCGACCGAGAAGTCATGGACATCGACGATATAATCGTCCTAATTTACATGATGATGTCACTTTTGACTATCTCCTCCCTCATGTACAGCAACCGTTAGGTCTTCATCACATTCGTACCAAACTATATGCATTGCCTTTATCGAAGTTGCAGTTACTTCGCACAGAGGTTCTGAATATGAGGTCCTTTCCGCAAAACACTCCTGGATATAAGCTGACCGGCATTATTTTAGATATTGCTAAATACAGACTGTTTAGACCCGTTCGTACTGGTTCCACTGAGGATACCAAACGGAACTTTATGAAAATCGAGTTTCGTAGCAAGGGCCTGCATGGACGCAATTAATATAAGCAATATACTAAATCACAAAGATGTCAAAGCAGCTATTCCACCTTACTTTAAAAATCAGAATCCTCCACTAATTTCCTACAGTTACACGTCACCTATTGCAACCAAAATCTTTAATTACAGGGATGTGCTGCGGCGCCTAAACACTGAAGATGTTGTCGGTGATCTTCCTGCTTGCACCTGTACCTCCTCTAAGTACTGTTACCAACCAGCAGGTCACATTATAACTGGTGATCTTGGCATCGTTAAGAATAACAACTTGAGGGAGTTACTCTCCAAAGGCCCTAAATATAGGGAGCCTAAGTCGTTTAGTTGGAAACAGAATTCAACATTAATTATGGATTCTGTTGAAGACTATGCTAGACGCTGGGCTAAGCAGGAGGAAGCTGAAGTTGACACACTATCTGAGTGGGTCAAATCGATAGCGTCTTTGGTCAACAGGCAGATTTCTATCTTAAGCGCGACTATGTCTACCCGATGTAAATCGGTCTTAGACGCTCCTGACGTCGCTGCTGAGCTAGCTGATCTCCATGATAAATATGCCGTAGTTCCAGCAGACAAAGCATCTAACAATATCGTGTTTGTTTGCAAGACACACTACATCAACTGCTTGAGAGAGGAGCTTGGTTTGAACTCTTCGGAAGGAAACCCTACATCTACATGCACTTCGTTGTCCATAGAGGAAATTCTAAGAAAACACAAGACGGTTCTACTTTCCTTTGGTATTTCCACAGCAGAGGAAGATCTTGATCTTCCAAAACAGTATTGGATCCCTAAGTTACATAAAGATCCATATAAGCAACGATATACTGCGGGTTCAGCTAAGTGCTCAACTAAGTCTCTCTCTCAGATTCTTACAAGAATCCTAACGGCAGTTAAGGGTGGTCTTCAGAAATATTGTGATCTATCTTACGCAAGAAGTGGCGTAAATCAGATGTGGATCCTAAACAATTCTAAAGAACTTTTGGAAGGTGTAAAAGCCCAAGCACTTTTTGAAGTAGATAGCATAAAAACCTTCGATTTCTCTACTCTTTATACAACAATACCACATAACAAATTAAAATCTAAATTAAAGGAAATTGTTAACAATTGTTTCTTTCACAAAAACGGAAATCGTCGGCACAAATACATTGTTCTTGGGTATATGGACACATATTTTGTTAAGGACCACTCTGAGGTTCATACAAAATATTCTGAAGATGATGTCATTAAAATGCTGGAATTTCTTATCGACAATATTTACGTGGAGTTTAGCGGACAGATTTTTTCAACAGACAGTTGGCATTCCAATGGGCACTAACTGCGCCCCCTTACTTGCCGACTTGTTGCTTTACGCTATGAGGCGGAGTTTATACAAGAGCTCTTAAAAGAAGGTAATAAACACCTTGCACAGAAATTCAACTTCACTTACAGGTACATAGATGATGTAATCCAAAGATTTCAGAGTATATTGACCTCATCTATCCATGTGAACTTGAAATTAAAGATACCGCAGAGTCCAGTTCATCTGCTTCATATTTAGATTGCTATCTCTATATTGACAATGGAAAGCTTGTTAATAGGCTTTATGATAAGAGGGACGACTTCAACTTTCCCATAGTTAACTTTCCATTTCTGAGTAGTAATATCCCTTCGGCACCTGCATACGGAGGTTTATGTTTCTCAACTAGTCCGCTATGCTAGGGCCTGTTTCAAATATCAAGACTTTGTTGAAAGATGGAAGCTACTCACTCAGAAACTGTTGAAGCAGGGTTATCATAAAGCAAAGCTTGTGGCGACAGTTAAAAAGTTTTATGGGAGACACCATGACCTTGTTGATCCCTACAATGTAGCCGTTTCTAAACTAATCTCCGATTTGATGGCCTCAGCCGAAGCTTAGTTAAGGTTTCAAATACCGGACTTTCATTTTCACTGACTTTTTCCACAGATACATAGATATGGCGGGTGTATTATAATAGGCAGGTGATGCTTACTACCCCGCGGGCACCTGATCACACCTCTGTTTTGGGGTCCATGTCTGTGTGTCTAAAATATTCCGGAATTGTCTATGTTTAAATGACCTACGAGTTCGGACTTATGATTTGGGTACCTTGACCACTATCACTTCTAGGAGAACCACGTTGATTTTAACGTGTAGATATGACTTATGAGGCTTGTCACTTGCACCCCACCATATTTAAAATTTCTTTTCTTTTGGCTATATACACATTAAGGTTTCTTCTTCTTCTTTTAAGTGATGATGTTACATGTAAGTTTGTGTACACATTTACAGGCTCGTTACAGCTCAGTTTGACTGGCTCAATAAGGCAGTATGTTTCCACCTTGTTTCTTCATCTATTTGCAGTTATCTTCAGTGGCTATATACAGTTCTTCCGAGATTGGGACCAGACTTTAAAAGCCAATCCAGATCTACCTGTGCTTATTGTCCATTACGAAGATCTGAAACAAGTAAGCAATTCTATTCTTTTCTATTCTATCCCATAACCTTACGAGGATCGTCCAAAAAGTTCTGTCACTGGACTCATAACTTTGCTCACAGACGTGATAGCTTACCACGGTTTGTAACAATCAAAAGAACAATCTTTTATCTTTATACTGATATCAGGTAAATGGTGAAAACATGCCATCTGGTTTAGTTATAAGCTCAGATACAGACCTTATATTTGACACTGGCCTATTTTCACGATTTTTGTTTTTTCTGCTGGCTTGCTTCATGCTGCGTATCTCGTCAAATACATATCGCAGGATTCTGAAATTTTCAGGGTTGCTGTCCGTTGCATTTTGTGGGACACTACATAAAAATCAACGACTTCTGTCAATTATATGCGATGCAAAATATTGATATATGAAATATGGTGAAATACACAGTCACGTGATTTTCAAGGACCCACTGTGCCTTCATTTTAGGGATCTTTTCTGAAATTTTGATTGAGAACACATTGTCATGATCTACTGCAGTAAAGATATGCTTCAGAATTTGAAATATTATACGTTTATGAAGCTTTTGAACTTAGAACATGACCTAGTCGATGTTCCTATGGGTTGTTTGCATAAAGTTGAGGTTACGAAATACTGTAAACTCTTTAAAATGGACAGAATCACTTGGTGATTTTTTCGTTGCGTTTATTAGCACCTGAGATATCGTAGGCACCGGGCAGCGATAATAGACATCCCTTCATTGATTATTGCCGGAGTTGCATCTACTAATTTGCGCGTAGGGTGAGGGTACCCTTCTTTTGAAGCAGATTGTGAATGTTATGTCATTGAGACAAGAATCAGTTTCTTTACAGCTATGTGATAAAAACAGGGTTTTTGAATGGTTTTTATTTTAGGTGAAAAGCATTTTCCTTTTCGAGATATAAGCCAGTGACAGAACGTTTTGGATGACCCTCGAACAAGGTCGTTTGGGCACTGCAGATGACTTCAAAACGATCCCTTTCTTCTTTGTCCTGTTTTCAGCTGCCCCAGTTGCGCTGCCAAAGTCCATTCCTGTCCACTCTTGAATGTTGTCTTCCCACCTCTTCTTCTGTATACCCCTTCTTCTTTTTCCTTTCACTGTGCCCTGTAGAATTGTCTTTGCGAACCCAGAAGACCTTGAGACATGGCCAAGCCATCTTAGTTTCCGTTTCTTGACCAGGGTCAGGAGTTCGTCACATTCTCCAATGGCTGTTTGGATTTTTCTGCGGATCTCCTCATTGTTTATATGGTCCTTGTACGAAATGTTCGGTAACCTTCGGTAGCATCTCATCACAAAGGCCTGCGTTTTTGATGTCCCTTGTGTCCTTTTTGATGTCGGGCATATTGGTTTGGGCATGTCCGTCCGTCCGCCCGTCTGTCTGTCCGTCTGTCCGTAACGCTTTTTGGCAGCTGGGAAACTCAAGAACCGCTTATGCTAGGATCTTGAAATTTTATATATGGCATGTACATGAATAATAAGCGGACCCGTATTTTCATTTTTTCCGTCGGCCACGTATTTCCAGAGTTATGCCCCTTTTTCGACAGCCTATGGAACCTTGTGAACAAAATATCTCAAGAACCCCTGATGCTATGATCATGATTTTTTGCAGGGTGGCACTGTCCAAGATATGGTTGACCTGATTAACTTTTGAAAAACAAATTGTGATTTTTTGACCGAGTTATGCCCCTTTTCGACTTACAGCATCGTAAGCCTTTGGAACCTTGTTAACAAAATATACTGGATAAAAAAGTTAGGGATCAAATATTTGACTGAAGCTTAAATCATGAAAAATAAATTATCCAAATATAATTTTCTTCTGTTCCATACAGCTGTCCAAGTGGCACGGAACTGCGTGAAAAATATTGGAATCGGATCACGTGCACAGGTATCGACAGCATTGACTTCTTTGGATCACGTGCACAGGTATCGACAGCATTGACTTCTTTGGAAGGTCGCACGCATTTCCGATGTATGTGTGCATAACTTGATATTCAATTTTCAGAATTGCATCGCCCAGTTGCGCAGAATTTGCGAATTTCTCGAACTGGACAGACCTGATTCATTCCTGCAAGAGGTTGCTGACAAAAACGTTGTAAGCAAAGTAAAGGCAGCTAAAGAGGCGAATCCAGGACTTCAACCATTTATGAAGGCGACCTCGACTGAGGACGACTTGCATTTCTATAGGAAAGGTAGGTACATGTACATTATTTCTCCTAATTTAGCTTGAGTGGGTGCGTTAATTTGTCCCATACAAAACTCGTGAAATTGAAACTGTTTATTAGTTTCTGCTAATCTGGACTTAAAAACGGAATGTCAATTCGGTTAACGATCTGCAAAAATCTATTAAATAAATAGCTCTTCAATCTAGCATCGGAATTTTGTCATTTTTACTCTCTTTGAAATCATTCAAGGGAAAATCCATTTCTAAAGATAGCCAAATCAAAAAATCTACTGGGCATTTCATGTATATCAAGTTCCGGTTTTCCGCATAGCAAGCTATAGTTGTCACTAGAAGTAAAAAGACAGGCAATAATCAGGAACTGATACATACACATTATTATAATAGTAACTTGATCTGGCGTAATGTATCACGTCGAGAGGAGGAGCTTATACCATCGGATCACCCGAGACGCTTGCGTCGAGGGTGATCCGATGGTATGAGCTCAGCCACGAGACATGATAAAAGTACGCCAGATCAACTTACTATTATAATAATTTGTTTATTACATACCTTTGACCCTGATTCGAACCTGCGCGGCAGAGGTGTGTAGCTAGTCGTGAGACAAACGCTACCGACTGAGCTATCGAAGCGCGCCTTTTGTTGACGTTACGTCACTACTCCCGTTTCTCTGGTTCTCGTACCTACAATGCACGTTAAGAAATGACGCGCCTGAAGCTGGAACTCAGACGTAGCCTCGTTTTAAGGGATAGTGATACGGATTCAGAAAACGTCAGTTTGATACGGCTATCTGTATCAGATGACCAGAAAATAGGCACTTCACAGGGTGTATCATTGATAGGTATATAATAAAATCAGATTCCATACCCAGCCCTAAGAAGCAAAAGGGAAATAAGTAGGCTATATACATAAAATGACAGCAGGTGAACCGAAAGAACCACAACATCGCTCTTTTAACCCTTAAAGCGCCAAAATTTAAAATTGTTGAATCGGCAAACAGTGTAGATCCAGATGAGGTGGCTCATTATGAGCCACCTCATCTGAATCTACACTGTTTGCCCGCTAGTGCTCGAATTCTCAATATGATATCGCTTGGGTTAGACATTTTTTGAAATTCTGCAGACGTAAATTTTGTCGTATGCTTTTTGGCGCAGTAAGGGTTAAAATAAGAATGCCATAAATGTCATTATTTCTCGCGGACCTGGAAGTGAAAGTATGCGATTTCGGAAGGTCAGCTAGCAATTAATTTTATGCGGCATAATAGCTATTGTTGTATATCTAATGAGACTTTACTACATGTATAGAAAGCAGCCGTGTTGTAATCGACAGCATTTTACGTTGGTTTCCTTCTATTTTTAATTGTCGCAATGCGACAGAATCGCTGACACAAGGCTTCAACACTGTTAAAACACGGGTACGCCAGGGCTTAAACACCATTAAAGCCCGCTTTCGTGTCGTCTGAAGAGCTCTGGAATCAAGATGGCGTCCGTAAGAAGGTATATAACAATGACGATAAAACATTCTTTTCCTGTGTTTTAACGTTTGCCCAAGCCCTCGTGTATTAATATGTTGCAGCCCTCACCGCTGCGCGGTTCGGACTGTAACCCGTTAATACACTCGGGCTTGACACACGTTAAAACTAGGAAAATAAAATGTTTTATCCTCTTATTAATATTTATTTTTCAGGTATTGTTGGAGATTGGAAGACTCATTTTACTGTGGCACAGAATGAGAAGTTTGACCAGGTTTTCAATGAACAACTGAAAGACACTATGTTCTGTCCTACTATTTTACATCAGTTGGAAACTGACACCCATTTATAAATGAAATGAGCCACGAAAAGAGAAAACCAACTCAGAGTTTGTGCGCCCAGCGCAGACTCAGATCAGCCTGGGCATCCGCCCAGTCTGATTAGAGTCTTCGATGTCCGCATGGAGGTAGCTTGGACCCTTAGCTACCCTTTAAGCTCAAAGCGGAGACTCTGTTCAGACAGGGCAGATGCCCAGGCTGATCTGAGTCTGTGATGGGCGCACAACCACTTTGTTGGTTTTCTCGTGTCGTGGCTCAAATGCGAAATCCCCTTGTTGACTAAAATAACAGCAACAACATATCTGTTTTAAGCAAGCACCCAAAGGAAATACAAAGCTGTTTGCTTTAGGCAGGTGTTTGTTTAGTATAGGCCAATTTGTTCAGGCAATGCTACATTTGGATATGAATATAAGAGTATGGCCTTTTAAGACAGTTTTTTTTTCTTATGAAAGGCGGTTGGTTGATTTAGTTTTAACGACCCTGTGAGTATTTCAGTCTATATCGAGTCGTCTCATTGGGAGATGGGGAGTAAAAAAAGTCAAAACACCCCATCCCGCACCTGCTTCAGGAACAGCAGGCCCTTGCCCAAATTATCCAAATTAGTAGGACGCTCTAGTTCTGTATTTTGCCCAGCGTCAGTACCATCGCCAAACCTGACAACCCAAGCTTGTTTGAGGCAGACAGGCTTTTAGACCGGTTTGTTTGTATAATAAAATTTATAAAGGATCATACATTTTGAACAACTGCCACTGCAGCATGTAGCCCTCATTCAAAAGAACTGCGAATAACGAAAGTCATGGTCAACCTGCGTAGTCATTCAGTCTGATCGCTATCTGTGTTCTAGAAAATCCATTGCGATAGCTGTCACTATCTTTATTTCACATGGTGACTAACCAGAGACATAATAAATAGGCGCGTGGCTGTAGCCAAATTAAGTTCAATGTCAACAAAATTCGATATAAAGTGATCAAGATGGCGTTTATTGCTGATAAAGAGATTTCACACATAGTTCCTACGTGCAAAACTTCACTTTTATATCAAATACATGTATAACCTGTGACAATACAGGTAATGGGGTATAAACTGACAATTTCGTTCCTCAAGATAGCAACTCATTCATAATAATATTGAGCCGCGACACGACAAAACCAACAATGTGGTTGTGCGCCCAGCGCAGACTCAGAGCCTGGGCATCCGCCCGGTCTGATCAGAGTCTTCGCTGTCCACAGGAGGGTAGCTTAGACTATTAGCTACCCTTTAAGCGCTTAGTAAAGTCTTATCAGACTGGGTGGATGCCCAGACTGATCTGCGTCTGCGCTGGGTGCACAACCAAATTGTTGGTTTTCTCGTGTCGCGGCTAATGTTTTTACAAACTAATCCGGCGTAACAGCAGCCAGAATGAGCAGGAACCGGTGAAAAAAAAGGCTGAAAGAAGTGGCACAATTTCTAGTTTGCATTTAAGCTATCCAATCATGGTAGCCAATGTTCTAAGTGTATCCTAACTGTACCTAAGTGTGTTTGATAACTCTCAACGAAATAGTTTTCTTAGAGAAAATTAAGATCTCCACTCTCATAGGAAATGAAAAACTCCCTGTTCCCATTTTTTCTGAAGATCTGTTCATACTACAGTGAAACTAGTATAGATAAGTAATAAAAACTGCGAACTAGGACTTGATTGTAGTGTCAATATTTCCAGCCATGCAACTTGACTTTGCGTTTATCATCAATATTTCCTAGCATACTTGTTTTAAATCTGAACACATATGAGAACAACGCTCTCCACTTGCAACATTTTTTCAGCCAAATTAGGCTTTATGTCTTTATGTAATCGAGCTCAATCCTCCTCCTTTATGCTGCCTCTATGCTATTCAACGTACAAAGCATTCTGCTATACAGGGAAAACGGTCCGTGACAGAATAAACGGTTTACAACAAACGAGGACAGAAGGTTGGGCAAAGGGACAGAAAGGAGAACGCGCGACACCCTGCTAAACATGCTAAAGATACCCCGTAACATAACAGGGTATCAACCGTGAAATTATAATGTTTATTTGCATTTTTATGCACCAATAACCGCTTCATTTATTAAATAAATCCGATGTTCATGGATGTAGGAACACAATGGGTCTCGTGCAAAGTAAGTGACGCCCGAACACAATGGGCAACAAATTATCAGAGACAAATTAAATGGTCATGTGAAAAAGTAACGTGAGCGCCCTCCGTTCTAACTAAAAAAGAAGTGTTGAAAAATGATTTGGGCCGTTTAATTGGCAACCAAAATAACCTATCTCCGGTAGTACTCTCAGTGGCAAAGCGTCCACATACAAATCATTTTGAAAGACGTTTTCGGTGATAAAATGTGGGTAGATGTGAAAATATTGGGTTATGTAACTGGCAAACATGTGCTGCCCTTTTCTGGTTCCCCGGCGAACAATGTAATGCAAACAATAAATGGAGCCCAAAGACTGATATCGACAGTTGGTAGTTTTGGTTGCCAATGAAAATGACCCAAATTATTTTTCAACCCTGTTTTATGTGAAACTCAAGGATGTTTTATTTGTTAAAAGTTGGCCAATCACGGTTATTTACAATGAGAAACTTGCACTGTCAATATATAATACCATCTCCAACAATGACTCCGGTGGCAGATATCGGAAAAATTTGCGCAGTCGGAAGATATAAAATAATGGTGAAATTAACGACAATCGATGCACAAAATTGAAAAAAAAGGACCCAAATGATTTTTATTTTACATCTTCAAAATTAATGCCAAATAACGCAGAATTAAAATGTGCATATAATCCCATAAGCGCCTTCAAATAATTCTTTCATATAATCATACAATCATTGTTTAAACACAGAAATGATCATTTCAGCACGGCATTACTATAGAAACAAATAGGAGCTATGGTAGTTTTCTTCATGTCTAAAAAGGACCAATTTTAAGGCCCCATTGCTCATGAGGTATTGCTGCAAGCTTCTCAATATAATTTCGTCATTGTAAATGACCGTGATCAAGGGCGTAGCTACCTATACGGCAAATACGCAGGTGCGTATTGAAATTTTGTCAAAACTGACAAAATTTCAAAACGCACCTGCATATTTGCTTGCTGGAAATTTATGAATTAGACCAGATTTCAGTATCAATTGTCAAAGTGGCTGAAATACTAGCTTTCTCTTCAAGAAGTAGAGAATAAAAAATGGTTGTGCGTATAATGAAATTACCTCTAGTTACGCCCCTGGTGATTAGCCAGCTTAAGCCTTCAAACGTATGAAACATCATTGAGTTTCACATAAAAAGGGTTTGAAAACTTATCTGGGTCATTAGTTGGCAACTAAAATGACCCACTTTTGACTTCATTAAGTTTAATAAAATGGTAAAAATACAATGTACAGGCGTGGAATCCCAATCACTATCCCGACTATGTTCATGTAGCATTGCTAGACTGGAAACCAGAAAAGGAAACTGTTTTATTGGGGAGCGATTAGTTATTTTTCAAAAACTTGTTTTCTGTCCTTTTTGCCAGTTTTATGACTTAATATATGCGCATCAATCCACATTTTATTACCAAACATGAAGGTTGAACCGCTTTTTACAGCGATTTGAGTTTTGACATTTATACCACTGATAGGACTATGGAGACTTTAACAGAGTAAGAAAATGTTGAAAAAATGGTAATTAAAAAGCTGAAGAATGTTTCTTTTAAAAGCTATTGGTGCCTGAACGATAAAACAAAAAATGGTGTCTTTATTGGTCAATTTATATTAGTTCCCCATTAGCGCTAATGCAAAAAAAAAAAATCATCGGTTATTCGGGTAGTCAAAAATCCATTGTTGCCTACGAGTATTACATAAATGCATACCACTGAGATTAGCCTGCCTTAAAACTGTTTGCTTGCATGTTTAAGGAGGGGATTTCTTTCGGTTTTTTTTTTTTTTTTTTTTTTGAAGACCGTTTTTTGTGGTTTTTTTGAAGAGCGGGTAGGTAAGATGTATCTTTCCTACACTGAAAAGTAATTAATTACACTATGGTAGTATATTGTGAGTAGGTAGGCAACTGTTCCAAACTAAATTGAGCCGCAACACCAGAAAGCCAACAAAGTGGTTGTGCGCCCAGCGCAGACTTAGATTAGCCTTGGCATCCGCCCAGTCTGTTCAGAGTCTTCGCTATCCGTATGAATGTAGCTTAGACCCTTAGCTACCCTATAAGCGCACAGCGAAAAGTCTATTCAGACTGGGCGGATGCCAAGGCTGATCTGAGTCTGCATCCGCCCAGTCTGATCAGAGTCTTCGCTATCCGTATGAAGGTAGCTTAGACCCTTAGCTACCCTATAAGCGCACAGCGAAAAGTCTGTTCAGACTCGGCGGATGCCAAGGCTGATCTGAGTGCGCTGGGTGCACAACCACTTTGTTGGCTTTCTCGTGTCGCGGCTCAATTATATTTTAGGCCTGATAGAGCAATGGGAACTTTAAACCCCATTGAGAAGAGAGACAATATAAAAAAGTGACAGAGTTACTTCCCTTGAAAATGTTCTTCCATTTCACCTTAACTGTTGATAATATTTTATCAATTCATTGTTGCGGTAGAGGTTGATCTCATCTTGGGGTCATTTATTGATTACAGCCGAATTATGCAAAGTGTCACGTTTCATTTAGTTGGTCTCGTATGGTTAAGTTGTAACAGTTTTACATAATGACCATAAAAGTCGACATGAACTCTTTCAAAACAGAGCAAATGATATGATAACCCCAAGCATATACGAGTATATAAGGAGAATGAAATCATTCATCTACCAAAAGGAGAAACCTTTTCCGTACAACTGGACCCTATAAAGAACGCTACAGGGATACAATACTTTTAGAATATCAAATTACTACCCGGCAGGCACATGACGTTGAAATGACGTCGTTCTGACGTCGATGCGACGTAATGACGTCGCATCGACGTCAGAACGACGTCATTTTGACGTCGTGTGCCCACTGGGTAAAGCCTCCAATGCCTCCCAGTGATGTAAGTGCCTCAACATTCGTCTGTTTTGACAGAATATCGTTTGATCTGCTTACAGTAAACTGTGCCATGCAATTGGCAAAAGGTTTTGTGTGTGCGTGTGGATGTCGTTTTATGAAAAATGATAAACGCATCAAGCAAACATCGTTAATATAAAAATGCGAGACAATTAAGGGGGTCTTTCGCCCTGTACATTGTATTTTCGCCATGTATTTAAGCTTGTACAGTCGAAAGTAGGCCATTTTAGTCGCCAAAATATGACCCAAAATTTATCAACACCATTTATGAGAAAAGCAAACAACTTTCAAAATCCTTTAAAGCTGGCCAATCGCTGTCAGTTACAAGACGTGAAGCGCAGTTGAAAGATTCCAAAAGTAACTAATGGTAACTTTACGTAAGTAGTTTGTGGGACAGCAATGTGCCTCTACCAGTGCCTCATAAGTTTGAACGTAGCATTATTTTTCTAAAAGGCTCAGTCTAAAAACATTATGCAAAGTTTCTGCTTATCAAACCTTACGACTTCTTAAGAGTTGATTTTTTTTTTATTTTATCATATGACGTCGCATCTGAGAGTGTAATAAAGCCATGCATTAAAAACAATACTCAACTAGTGGATTAAATATGCAAATTATGTCGTAACGTTATGCGTTGACGTCCATAAAATCGTTGCGTTTTCTAATGTGACGTTTTAGTGCAAAATTTGCTAATGAAATGCGATTTTATTGTCATATGATAAATAGAATCTTGCATTTGTGCTTCTGTATTATTGAATTTATTAAACTCGTTGGGAAAACCGATGAGATGCTCGGCATAGCCTCGCATCCTATCCATTTCCCCAACTCGTTTAATAAAGTCAATAATACAGGAGCACTCATGTAAGATCCTCTATAACATTTTGCCATTTTCAGCATTTCAGTTGCTGTTACAACAAAGCAAAATGTTTCGACCAATGCAGAGTTATCTTAGAAAAGTTATTACAATAATATTATCTTCAATGCTAACGCAGTTTTTGTTGTGCTAAAAGGTTTCTGCATAGATTTACAGCAACAGAGATGTTGATGTTTAAATAATTTGCCCATGAATTTGCCAATTTCTACACTACAACTGCTATGACAACCAAGCCAATTAAACACACGGCATATTGCTGTGGCAACCAAGCCATTCAAGCGATTGGCAGAAAACCTTGAAGTCTAGTGCATAGCTTTCCAAGGAACATGTCTGTTAAAAAATTTTGGAAGTTACAATCAGTTATCAATTTTCTCTAAAAATAGACTCTAAAAATGAACGATTGAAATAAAGAAAAGTATTTTGCTGAGGCTCTGCACAGTTGCAAATTTTTCATATTTCGTCATTTTTAGAATATCAGTTACTTTAGAAACCCAGCCAAAAGCAGTTTACACAAGACCCTATGTCTGATCCTAAGCTATCTAAGGAAGATTTTAGTAAAAATCTACAATGGGAGTAAGATGCAATTTTTATTTTAATCAGAGATCCTTCAAGAGCAGAGGACACATTCAAAAGAAGTAACGTGGGCCTGACTTTGAAGTTTCGGCTATTCAAGCCTTCTCAGTGTACCTGACAATATCTGGTGACGAAAGCCAGAGAAAAGCATACTATAATAATTCCTTATTTTAATAAAGCAGTTGATTCAAAGACTGATTAGTATCAAAGGGGTCCAAATGAATAAAAAGCAATGGTCTAGAATAAGGGTCAAATCCAATAAAAAAAATCTTAAATCTCATAATATATCCTCTGATCTCAAAGGACAAAAACGAAATAAAATCTGCACTAAGGATGATGTACAGGGAGACGTTTTACGGCCGCCACACGGCACAACACCAGCTGCAGTGAAGTCAAATAAAAACCTTTAAGAGATCCTTCAAGAGCAGAGGACACCTTCAAAAGAAGGAACATGGGCCGGACTTTGAAGTTTCGGCTATCAAAGCCTCATCAGTGACCCGGACAATATCTAGCGACGAAAGCCAGAGAAAAGCATACGATAATTTCTTAATTTCAATAATGCTATAACTTGAAGTTTTGCATGAAAAAAAAAAGTTTTGAAGCTTATGCTTAAAAACTCATTTAACGAAGTTTTAGGTTTTCTACCTTACAGAGGAATTGATATTTTAATATGTTGCCATTTCAGCATTTTTAAACCAATTAACCCGTTGGCATAAAACCCATGCAAGACTACCTAATGAAAACTCATCCTAGAGATGCAATATATGAGCCGCGACACGAGAAAACCAACAATGTGGTTGAGCGCAAAGCGCAGACTCAGACCAGCCTGGGCATCCGCCAAGTTTGATCAGACTCTTTGTTAGGTACTCAAAGGGCAGCTAAGGGTCTAAGCTACCTTCATGCGGACAACAAAGACTCTGATCAGACTGGGCGGATGCCCAGGCTGATCTGAGTCTGCGCTGGGCGCACAACCATATTGGTTTTCTTGTGTCGCGGCTCATATGAAATTTTGTTCTAACTATAGTTTGAGAAATCATTTGAAAACGGTCGTCAGTACACTGCATCATACTATGTAAGCTAATAAAATTAATGCCTTTTGGAAAGCAAATACTAGCTAAAGCGCGAAATGAATAAAATCTATCAAAACCATAACAATTTTACAAAATACAAATATAGAAGTCTATTAACTTTCGAGGGGATAAGTTATACTGTTATTTTTTCCTCAGATTTTTATACCCCGCCACACGTTAGTGGCGGGGTATTATGTTTTCACGTTGGCCCTCCGTGTGTCTGTTCGTCCGTCCGTCCGCCCGCACTTCGTTTCCGTTCGATCACTTAAGTATTTATGGACGGAGTTTTTTCTTCTTCCAATTTTGCATATGCATTTGTACCAACAATGTCTCGCTTGGGATTGTAAACGGGCAAATTTCGATCCTTTCTGACAGTTATGGCACTTGTCAAAGTGCAAAAAAGGTTTCTGGCCTCTATTTCCATTACTGTTTGGAATATCATGGTGAAATTCACAAAAATGATCAAAGCAACAACAGCTTTGTGTTACCATAGAAATTTTGTCCTCAGGGGTTACCTGCCCCTGCCCCGGGGGATACACGTGTAAAATCATGAAAAAAATCAGTATAAAATCAGATATTGAAGTATGTTTTTTTCTGAAAGTTACAGCAAATGTTCACAGTAATAAAAGCATCCTGTGACGCTCAAATCTGGGTTATCTGCCCCTTCCCCCGGGCTATATACCTGCATAACATGATGATAAAATCTGTATAAAATCAGAATCAAAATTTAGATAGAATTTTCTGAAACTTGTAGGTAATGATAGGATAGATGAAAGCTTCTTGTGATGATCAAAATTTGACCATAAAGGGTTATCTGTCCCTGCCGTGTGGCCACATACATGTATAAAATCACTAAATGTATGTGTTCAGAACGGACAGGGATTTTTCAGAAGATTACATCAAGCGATCAGAGAAATTAAAGTGTCTTTTTATGACAAAAAAATTGTTCCATAGGGCTGGCTGCACCTGCCATAATAAAATAAATCAGCAAAAAGTCAAGGAGTGAAATTGGTTTGCAGTGGCGGGGTATCACGCAGTCGTTTGCAATGCTTTTATTAGCTCACCTGAGCACACGGCCCCGGGAGAGCTTATCGGATAGTAAGGCACCGTCGTCCGTCTACATTTTCAAACGATTTCTCCTCTGAAACCGCTGGGCCGATTGTAACCAAATTTCATATGTAGCCTCCTATTGTCTTAGGAACGAAAAGATGTTCAAACGGTCCTGGTCACATGACCAACATGGCCGCCATGCCCATATATGGTAAAAACCTTAAAAAATCTTCTTCTCTAGAACCAATAGGCCGATGGCCTTGAAGAACTTGGTATGTAGCATTGTGTACGCGAGTACTACCAAGATTGTAGAAATTATTACCTTGGGTTGACCTTGACCTATTTAAAGGGTAAGTTCAAAGTTGGTTTTTAGTGCTCTTACATGGGAAAATGCTAGAACATAAGATTGAAGATTTGGGCCTAAAAAATGGTAAACACGGTCATCTTAATGAGTACATGAAGATTTGTTAGTACAAGAGGTCAAGGTCATTCTTTGATTCAGGTCTCTCATATTTCGACAATTTCGGACAATCTCCTCAAAAGCCACTAGGTCAATTGTAACCAAATTTCATATAGAAGTTTCAGGGGATGAGGGAATGAAAATGTGTTAAAATGGTCTGGGTCACATGACCAATATGGCTGCCACGCCCATATATAGTAAAAAAAACTAAAATAAATCTTCTCTAGAACCAATTGACCGATGGCCTCGAAACTTGGTATGTAGCATTGAGTACTCAAGGACTATCAAGATTGTTCAAATGATGACCTTGGGTTGACCTTGACCTTTTTTACGGCAAGGTCAAATATGGGAAAATGGTAGAACATAAGATGTCATGAAAAGTTTTTAAGATATTGGCCTAAAAATTGGTATATAGAGTAGTCTTAATGAGGTCACGAAAAACTATGAGTACAAAAGGTCAAGGTCATTCTTTGACCTTTGACCCAGGTCTCTCATATTTTGACATTTTCAGACATCATCTCAAAAGCCAAAGAGCCAATTGTAACCACTGAAATTTCATATAGAGCCTCCAGAGGTTGAGGGAACAAAAATTTGTTCAAACGGTCCAGGTCACATGACCAACATGGCCACCATGCCCATGTATAGTAAAACCCTTAAAAAATCTTCTTCTTAAGAACCAGTTGACCAATGGCCTTACGCGACTTAATAAGTAGCATCAGATACTCAAGTTTTCCAAGAATGTTCAAATGATAACCTTGGATTGTCTTGACCTTTTTTACGGCAAGGACAAATATGGGAAAATGCTAGAACATTAGTATAGATTTCATGGGAAATTTTGAAGATTTTGGCCTTAAAAACTGGTACATATAGTCATCTTAATGAGATCATGAAGAATTATGAGTACAAGAGGTCAAGGTCATTCTTTGACACAGGTCTCTCATATTTTGACACTTTCAAACATTTCCTCAAAAGCCAAAGAGCCTATGTAAACAGATTTCAAATAGAGCCTCCAGGGGTTGATGGAACAAAAAACTGTTCAAACCGTCCAGGTTCACATGGCCGCCATACCCATTTATGGTATAAACCTTTAATATTTTTTCTTCTGCAGAGCCAATACACATATGGCCTTGAAACTTGGTAAGTAGCATGGAGTACTAGAGCACTACCAAGACTGTTCAAATGATGACCTCGGCCTTTTTTGCGGCATGGTCAAATATGGGAAAATGCTAGAACACAAGGTTTTATGGAATGTTTTGAAGATTTTGGCCTTAAAATGGTATATACGGTTGTCTTAATGAGTACATGAAGATTTATGAGTACAAGAGGTCATGTTCATTCTTTGACTTTTTACCCAAGACTCATACTTTGACACTTTCAAACATAAGAAAAATACCACTTTGCCAATTGCTCAGGTGAGCGATTCAGGGCCTATTGGCCCTCTTGTTATATTTGCAACATATTTCAACCTAAGTGGGAGTCTCTGAAGAAGAGGAAAGATAGCTGACTCGTAATGCTTTACATAGGTTCGAATGGTGCAGCAAGTATACAGGAAAATAATTTGTTACCCAAATCAGGCGTATACCAGAAAAACATCATTGTCTTGCATTTCAAATCTCATTGGCTGGAAAAGAAATTTATAAGTGCACCCAGCGTACACATGACGTCAAAATGACGTCAGTGTGAAGTCATGTGGAACAAGCTTCCTTTTTAAGAACCCCCCAATGGGCACATGACGTCAAAATGACGTCGTATTGTCGTCGGTGTGATGTCGTTACGTCGCATCGACGCAAGTACGACGTCATTTTGACGTCATGTGCCTGCTGGGCCTGCATCTCTGACCAAGAGGAAGAAAGATAGCAGACTTATAATGCTTTACAAAGGTCTGAAGAGTGCAGCAAGTGCACCCAAATATGACCTTGTCCCCCAATCAGGCATACCAGGAAGCATCATTCTCAGACAGTCAAACCTCAATGGCTAGATCCGACATTTAGAAGTGCATTTTTTTCCCCAATTTAGCCCAAATTATTAGTGATCGGAACTCTCTGTCAGGTTCCCTGGTTTCAGCTGCTGATTGTGCAGAGAATTCAGTTACTAAGTTTACTTCACTTGTAAGAGCAAGGGACTAGCTTCCCTAATCACAAGTCCTGCAAACAGAACATTAATAAGGAGATGTGACTATCCTTGAGTGCGAGTTATCAGTTATTAGGTTCTGTTTTAAGGTGGGGTGGTAGGGTGGTGCGATAGTGCTGTGTATAACTTCCAGTGCCGGGGCGCCCTACTGATTTGGAACATTGTATGCCAAGGACCTACTGTGCTTGCAGTGGGTGCGGATGAGGTTTTTTTTTACATTTCTTCTCTCGTCTATCATTTCTCTCTTCTTTCTCCCTTTCTCTGGGAGACGGCCCGATATAGACTGAAATACTGTCTCAAAGGGCCGTTAAACCCAAATCAATCAATCAATCAATCAATCTGTTTTAAGGATGTAGTGCGGTATTGGCTACATGTGTGGCAAAGCGATGCCTGCTCTACTTGCAGTAGGTGCCGGACACAGCTTTTCTTCTTCTTTTGTATGCCTCTTGGAAACTGCTGGAATTGCATTGCAATACTGCTTCAAAGGCGCCTTATACCCTAAAACAACTAATTAATCAACCATCAGATTACACGGGAACGCTATGGTTCATGGCTGAAACTTGCAAGTTGTAGCGGTGTGTTTATTAGCTTACATAGGACACCAGCGATATGGGAAAATCAGCTGATTTTTTTGTAAATTGTTATAGTTTTGATAGAGGTTACTCACCATGCGCTAAAGCTAGTCGTGTGCCTTCCTAACATCTTCACAAAACAAGGGCATTAAGTCCACTTTGTTCCTTACGCACGTGAGGGTGGTGGTCTGGCGATGGTGCTGGATATATATTCTAGTGCCGAGGCGTCCTACTTAATTTGAAAAAAAGTAGGGCAAGGGCCTATTTAGACTGGCTCCCAGTCCCTTTGTTTTATTTTTTTGGTTTTGACCAAATGGTTGGCCATCAGAATAAAAAAGCCATGTTAAGACTTCTACTATTTGAAAACATATAACCATTTAGCCTGGAAGCCAGGCTAGGGGCTATTGTGCTTGCAGCAGTTGTGGGCGGGGATTATTTCGAAAAAAAAAAATCTCTCGTCTATTATTTTTCTTTTCGTTCTCCCTCTCTCTGGGAGACGGCCCGATATGGACTGAAATACTGTCTCAACGAGCCGTTAAACCCCAAAACAAACAACCAACCAACCATCCTTACACACGTTAAGGATCAAAGTGGATTTAGTACCCTTGGCTTGCGAAGATGCCTTTCAAAATGTATTTATGAACCATAGTTAGGCTTTGAGGGTTTGGGCCCAGTAAAACCGGTTTAAACCCCCCCCCCCCCCAGTACATGTAGTTATTACTGACCGTCCCAAGGCGGTACTTTCGTTGCGGTTGCATTTGTTTTATGTTCGGTGCTGTTTAATTTATTGTGTTCACATTTTAACCCTTCTATAATAAAAATAGAAAATAGGTAAAAATAATTGTTAAATGTTTTTCGGATAATTTGTTTAGTCTGTTGTAACCCTTCTGTTGGTCTAAATTATTTAGTTCAATAAAGATAGCTGAGTTGCCATCTATTTGGGAAAGAGCTGCTGACTCGGCTTATCACTTATAATTTATTGTTTGTTGGGATGTCTTTGTCAATCTTTCCCTTTGATGTTGGGGATGGGGTTTGGGATCTGATTCAGTCAGTTCCTGAAGTGAAGCTACTCTTTAAATTTAAAATAGCGGACTTTCGTTTTCACTGACTTATTCCACATTTAAATAGAGATGGCGGGTGTATCATACGAGCACCTGATCACACCTCTGGTGTAAACGGCAGGGGGGGGGGGAATGAATGAGTGAAATAGTATGAATTTGAGCCGCGACACGAGAAAACCAACAATGTGGTTGTGTGCCCAGCGCAGACTCAGATCAGCCTGGGCACCCGCCTAGTCTGAAAAGAGTCTTCGCTGTCCGCATGGAGGTAGCTTAGACCCTTAGCCACCCTTTAAGCGCTTAGCGAAGACTCTGCTCAGAATGGGCGGATGCCCAGGCTGATCTGAGTCTTCGCTGGGCGCACAACCACTTTGTTGGTTTTCTCGTGTCGCGGCTCATTTGTCTTCGGCACCAGCCATCGGATTTTCCCGACGTATTTACCTGAAATATTTACTTACCATATAAGAGGCCCTCCCGGGGGCGGGGGTCAGTGCTCCCTTGCTCCCTGAAAGGGGGGGCGTCAGTGCTCCCTGAAAATAATGGCTAAATCTCCCCCAACTCTCTTATACTTTTTTTCCTCTTGCTCCCTAAAATTATTTTACTACTGCTCACCGAATCCCTAAAAGTAAAACAGCTGCTCCCCAGCTCCCTAAAAGTATTCAAGCATGCTCCCTAAATTTTTTCGGACATGATTTCAGTCTCTACTTGGCATTGAACCCCAACAGCTAGCTGTGCCAAAATGAATGGCCATCCGAAAGTCATTTTTGACTAAAGGAATTGAGTGAAACAGTAATATTGATATGTTTGAAGGGGGCTCTGGGGATGGGCTTTGCCCCCCTCCCCCCCCACCCCCAGAAGCCGAAACCACTTTAGAAAATCACATTCTGACAGTGCTCCCCAGCTCCCCAAAATTAAGACTTTGCTCCCCAGGTCCCTGAAAATAATTGCTAGTGCTCTCCAGCTCCCTTAAAATAAATGGCCACTCTCCCCAGCTCCACAAAACCCCTGGGAAGGCCTCATATAAGATGATCATATCCACTACAAATGTGCTGTAACTTCATTTTGAAACAGCGATATATTACCAATCAAATATGTCATTTTCGACAGGCACCCAATTGCAGCGTGTCTGTCACTTTCGATTCGGTGGTGATAGACGGCGAAGGAAAACTGTTTTCTGAAAAGATAACACGTTTCCCATACTTTTTGCCAGGCATATGGATCAATAAATCCATATTTTATCACCATTCTTGGGTATTCGTGGTCGGGCGATCGTGCTGGGTATCTTTCAGTACCTGGGACGTCCTACTATGTTGAATAATAGTAGAACAAGTGCCTACTGTGCTTACAGTAGGCGTGGGTGGGGGTGTTTGGACATTTTTCTCTCCCCTATCATATCTCTTTTCTTTCTACCTCTCTCTGGGACACAGCTCGACATAGACCAAAATACTGTTTCAAAGAGCCGTTCAACCCAAAGCAGCCAAGCAATTCATCACCAAACGTGAAGGTGGAAGCGCTTTTCACTTTTATATGCATGCATTTAGACTTATAGTCTCCATAGGCCTATCAGAAGTGAAAACGTGTCAACACAAATAATTACGAAAAACGTTTCATCCTTTACATTCGGTGATATAATTAAGAACTGAAATTTGATTTTTCAGCGTTCATCGTGTGATGAAGCTAAAATTCCACGAAGCGCGAAGCGCTTCTTGTAGAACCTTAGCGACGACCACTGGCTTCTTCACACATGAAAGCTGTTCAAAAAATCAAATTTTCATTCTTATACTTGTCATAGGTCTATACATAAGATCTATACATGTTGCTTTAGGACCTGACTTTCATTACTTGCAAACACAGTATTTCAGTCATACATAGTGTAAACAGTATTCAACATGTACCGGTGTCACTGTCGCATAGCATAATTTTGCTGACTATCTTTTGGGTGTTTTGTTGAGATTTACCGTTTATTACGTGGGTTGGTTACAGAAGTCAGCTTTGTTGTGCTAAGCGAGGTGCTGTTTGATAAGATGATTGCTAATATGTATATAATCAAATCTATACAGATAGGCTATCCTGCATGATGAAATCACAAGCACACAAGCATGCTGCATGTATTTTGTTTGATAAGAGCATTTTTTTCTGCGAAAATCAAGGTAGTAAACTCCCCTGTCGAAATTCCGACGTTTCGCTATAGATATATGCTTAAAATACACCCGCCGCTTGTATCTGCCTCGGTAGCGTAGTGGTAGAATCCACAGACCTGCAAACCGTACACCCGCCTCGTGTGAGTTCGACCCTCGACCGGAGAATTTTTTTTTTTTCTTCGTTTGGTCAATTTTTTTTTTCCGATTTCGCCGATTATTTTTTTTTCTTCTGCTCTTTATTTTTTTTTTTCTTTCTTCTTCCCAGTATTGGTATTATTGCTTTTTGCTATCTCCCTATTCGAAATGCTAATTTTCAGTGTGTTTCAATACTGAAATGCGGTCGGTATCAATTCGTCTCTACAGTTTGACGTTTTACTTTGAAATAACTGGTTTGTTATCATAGAGGTATAGTTTGTTAGTACTTGTAGAACTATTACTGTGTTTAACTCTTTCAATCGTAAAACGACAGGTAGATGTAGATGTTTGTGATGTCTTCTAATCGATAAATGAATAACGATATTCTATAGAACTCCCCTGCTGACGCGGTTGAATAGGTTTGAGTATAATACCATTCAAACTACCATGGGTGTTAAAGTGCTCAGTGGCGCAGTAGGTAAGTGAGACGGCTAGTAAACTTGTGGTCGGTTTTGTGTGAGTTCGAATCCCAGTCAAGACATAATTTTTTTTTTCTCCCAATGTATTTCAGTCTATTTTTTTTTAGCTGCCTGCTGATATAACAAATTACAGGTATGTATAGAGAAATGTTTATATAAATTATAAACATCTTAACGGGAAATATAGCAGTAGAACTGTACTTTCTTTTCTTTTATAGTGCAGCTCTGTAACTGCTATATAGGGCAGTTGTTACCTAGCAGAAAATTTATCTGCCTTAGAGTGATTTTTTTCCGTGATCGGTATATGCTTGTAGATGTTGCCCTGATTGTGTTTGTCAGTATTGTTTGGTTCTGTGGTTCTTTAAATTTTGATTGTCTTTAATAATTTTATATCATCATACCTCATTATCATCCATCCTCATTTATTTCCAATAGTCCATTACTCTAGCCAATAGCCAGTCCTTGCCCGATCTGTAACCCACCTAAATCCAACCCCACCCACTCCATACCCCTCCCCCTAAAAACAAAAAGAAAGTGAATGGTGTTTGCGAGATTTTGATCGGATATTTTTTCTCTCGTCTTTATGCATGGTATAATAGTGCTTGCGGTAAGACGAAAACTTTTGACATACAATCGGAGCTTATGACATGTAAATCTGGTTCGTAAATAGAAGCAGTTTTGTCAGTACTGCGTTGCGTTGGTATTCCGCAATACCAAATCATACTCTGTTATGCATAACTGATCAATACATTTGATACAGAGTAAATTTGTAGCAACCGCGAACATTATTACCAATCTACGGTGGACAAATTTTGCCATAAATCGATTAAAAAGGCAAATAAACATAAAAGTGCAAGAAAACTCGACAGACTCGGAGAGTACTGAGCTGCTGACATTGAGTATAAAACTACGGAGCACTGGAAGTGTCATAACCAGAAAGAAGTGAAAATAGTTGTTTAAATAAAAGTAACATCTGTACTGAACTAACACACAGGCTGGAGATTTTTTTTTCTTCATAAAGTTGTGAGTGAAATCTACGGTGGCTTATTTGTGCCATAGAAGAAATCAAATTACAAAAGTGGTTTGTGTTTGAACACCCAAACAAAGTGGTACAGGATTGAAAGGATACAGTATCACAGAGAGATACTTTACCAATCTACGGTGGGCAAGTTGTACCATATATAAACAGAGAATAGACAGATTTGAGTAAAAGGTAATGACACATACTGGAATATTGGTGCCATTGTGAAATAACCTGTGGAGGATTAACTGTGTCATACGGTCACAGAAAATAAAATAATTGTGAAACTACAGACTTGCATGTTGAGTAAAGAAAGTTTCATAACTGTGTTTACCAGTGAATAGTAGATAGTATAGTAGTAGGTAGAAGTAGAAAGTAGAAATAGGTCAAATACTGGTTAAATTGGACAAGACTCAATAAAAGAATATGGCACATTATATAGATGAAAGAGAGCAGCGAAGGCTTAATCGAGCAAGATTAATAGAAGAAGCAGAAAGACAGCGCAGAATAGAAGAAGATATTTGGGCGCTACAGCATCAAAGGGAACAGCTTCTTGTGGATAGGGCAAGAAGAAGAGAGACAGACTTATTTGCGAATGCAAGAGAAGAAAGTCAGTTGTTGGATTATGAGGATCCACACATGACACTGGATGAATACTATCTGGCTGACAATCCAGATAGGGTTACAGAGAGCTTGATAGGTTATAGACAAGGTATTCAGCAAGGATATGAAAGAGATCAGACGCAGATGTCACAAACACGTGACATGGATAGAGAAATTGTTTCAGATAGACATAGAATGGACAGAGAATCTCCTGAAAGAAAAAGAGATACAAATCAAAGCATTTTGTCTCAGTTGGATGCAAAGGAACGCAATAAACGTCTTATGAAAGAAAAGGAAGAAAAGAGAAAAGCTGTAGCCCAAGAAAGTGGAAGCATTGGTTTTAAGGAAATGCAGAGTGAACAAAGTAGAGAAAACGAGCAGACACCAAGTGTCTATGAACAAAATCGTTTAGATGATAGAGGAATGGATAGTAGTTGTGCCAGACGATACAACAGAAACTACAATGAAAGACAGTCTGCGAGTCATAGAACTCCAGAGCCCAGAGATGAATGCTTGAAAGCAAGCTCAAAGAAAGGAGATATGCTGAACGTACTAGACAGAGAAATAGAAGAGCTAGACCGAAAACTGTCTCTTATGAATACTGACACTCGCTCTCTATTAGACAGAAGTGCAGAGAAAATGAAAACTGAGAAAGAGAAATGGGATGTAGATTATGTGGATCGTCCTGGAATAAGAACCATGTCTATCAATACAAGGCAAGAAAAGAAAGGTGAAATAGAGGAAGAACGGTCAAACGACAGAGTGAGAGAAGACATATTTCACAGAGATATATATACAGATAAAGATGAAAGAAAAGATCATCAGGCATCAACTATGCAACCTGATTATTTCGAGTACGAAAGGGAACTACCCTTAGATAGTAGATATAGCAAACCTTACACAAACAAGCCAAGTTTAGCAAGGAGAAAACTTGAGTATGAGGAGCGACATATACAAATGGGACCTAAACAGGGATATTTGGAAGGAAGCAAGAGTGTTCTCCCTGTATTAGATAAATTACCTAAAGGAGGTCATACAGGAATAGAAAGTGACCATAATCCCGTACCTCTGGAAAGAACTTACGAGAATATCTCTGGTTATAAACCTTACCCAGAGGTACTTATTAATAAACCATATTATCCATATGGATATATGTGTAAACAAGAGTTTACTGGTAAAACTCTTCCAGAGGTTAGACAAACAGATACTAGAGATAAAATAGTGATTGAGAGAAGAATGAGAAAAGAGCAGATGTTGAAGGCTCAAGAGGAAGAATTGAGAAGGAAAGAAATTGAGTTACAGGAAAGAGAACACTGGATCAAATGCCAGGAACAAGTGGAATTAGAAATAGAAACAACTGATCCCTACGAGGAGTTGTTGAATGAAAAGGAACGAAAGATGAAACTTAAGCTAGAAGAATTAACGAAAAAGGAGAAGCAGCGAAGTGAACCAAAATTTTGTCACCGTTTCACGGGTTCTATCTAATGGGCGGTATACACAAAGACGAGTATGCCAACAATGCAGATTTATTCTCTCAAACCATAGCCATAGATACCATCATATTGCTGCAACAAATATATATTTATAATATATATTTTATCAAAATCAAGCATGTATCAGGAGACTACAGAAAGTATATAACTTAACTGCTTAACGTCTATATGGCAAGTGCGACAGACAACTATGATGATACTATTAAACAACATTAAACATGACGGCTTGAGGATTTATGAAACTGTTAAACTAAAAGCTTATACAGACTGAAATGGTACGGGTTTATGAAACAGGCTAAAATGACCATCTTGCAGTTTCATGAGCTTACAACATACAACTTACAACATACAAACCTTAAATTCTGTAAGTTACAATTAACTAACTTATCAGTATATACATGTATTACAAAGTACTATAAACGCTACTAACCTGCAACAAATATATATTTATAATATATATTTTATCAAAATCAAGCATGTATCAGGAGACTACAGAAAGTATATAACTTAACTGCTTAACGTCTATATGGCAAGTGCGATAGACCATGTAGGTGAGCATGCATTGTGTCCTGCCATGCAACGGTACATGCAATTATGCGGATTTAAAGGGCGTTTCACAGTACAAGAGACCGTACGGATAAGAGTAAAAAGGGGCCTTAAGGGCGAGAAAGGTCATATATACATACTAACAACAACTTTATATGGTTTAAAACAAAGACAATACAAGATCATTGTCTCTGTTTCAGACCATATTTCCGACCTATGACATACTTACACTTTATTTTCTAGACACTTTCTATATGCTGTTTTCGTGGTAATTTATTGTAGAATGTGCAAAATATGCATCGAAGAAAAGATAGTAACATTCGGCCGTAACGTTAAACAGCCGTCGCCATCAATCGGAACACCGCTCGGCCAATTCCGTGAATCAACCTCGGATGTATGACGTGGGACTACTTACGTCACACGACTGTTGATAGGAACAACGACATAAACAAAAATGGCCGCACTGTCGCACCGAGTAAATCATAAAATGAAAAGAAACAAATGTTGTTTTTTTTCTGTCTGGGCATTAATAATTGACTATTTTGTTTTAACAACAGCAAAGCATTAAATGAATGTCCGTGCAACAGCTGAAAAAGGTCGCAGGTCGAGAATTAATTATCATTCGTAGACATAGGGAGCTACGACTTCGGCGTATACTTTCGGCCGAAGAACAAAATGTTGGATTTTGCTGCATATTGCTCCGCCGTATATACGCCCGAGGTCTGATTCATGGAATTGGCCGAGGAGTTCCGAATGCCGTCGCCATAACGTGGCGTCAATCGAACGTTACGCGGACCAATCAAGACGTTTGTTTTTGCTTAGACGTCGCTTGACGACAACGTCACATGATCAACTGACCTTCATCGGTGTATGAAGCCAGTTGCTCTAAAGGGTTTACCGATGGGAAGTCAGCGGCAAGTGTAAATATTGTGGGTTTATGCGCAAATACTGATCCATATAAATGACAAAAGGTTTGGGAATCATGCATTTTGAAAACGACAAAACGCTCCACAAAATACAGTTGAGCGATGCAATATAAACAAAAGCAGGACAGTGATTGGGGCCCCATGCTTGTACGTTGTATTTTTACCATTTTATTTAAATTAACGAAATCGAAAGTAGGTCAAAATGACCCAGATAAATTTTCAGACCTTTTTTGTGTGAAACTCAAGGATGTTTTATTGGTTTAAAGTTGGCTAATTGCCGTCATTTACAATGACAAAACTATGGTAAGAAGCTGGGAGCGATACCTCGCGACAACTTTTTTCAAGCTGATAGAGCAATGGGGCCTTTAATAACGAGGTGTAACTATTCTTTAGTGAGATTTATAAGTTAGTAGCAATGGGACATTGGCTAATGAAAAAAATTAAGGCCTGCTCTACTTGCAGTAGGGGAGACCGGGGATAGTTGATGCACGGGGCAAGTTGATGCAGTGGGAATAAAAGGACAATGACGTCATTATGGACATCAGAAATGACGAATTAAAGTAGTCATTGACAGCCGCCATCTTTTCCTGAAGTTTTGCGGAATTTGGACAACAAATGAGAATTTGGTGAAGAAAAGTTCATTTTTGACACATCTAAGTAAATTTATGGTATTTTGCAATTTTTCGTTTAGCGTGCATTTGTTTCCGGTTGTTCATAATCCTTTTATGCACACAGATAGAGAAATCTTTCATCTTCAAAACCATACTCTCTTGTGAAGGAAAACATTGTGTATTAGTTGTCTTACCTTGCTGAATGTTACGTGGGGCACGGCTGGGGCAAGTTGATGCAATGAGCATGGGGCATGTTGATGCACCACAGAATCCCGCTGTACTGCATGAGCTGTTCACAATATTTGAATGGACTTGATCTCTAACTGATGTAGAACTATGTACAATAGAACTGATGTAGAACTATGTAATATAGTTGTAGAAAATCCTTTATTAGCTGCTGATTGCCTGAATACTGATCTCAATAAAATTACTCAGTGGGCTCAAACTTGGTTAGTATCTTTCAATCCTACAAAAACAGAATCTCTTCTAATATCTCGAAAAGTTAATAGACCTCAACATCCGCCTCTTCTCATGCAAAACGTACAGATTAAAGAAGTTGACTTTCACAAGCATCTTGGCTTATTTCTCTCGAATGACGGCAGTTGGCATCAACATATAAACTATATCACAGAAAAGGCATGGTTTAGAATTAATATTATGAGAAAGTTGAAGTTCCAATTAGACAGAAAATCTCTAGAAACAATATATTTAGCGTTTATTCGACCCTTGTTAGAATATGCGGACGTCACTTGGGATAATTGCTCTCAGTATGAAAAAAATGAATTAGACAAAATTCAAAATGAAGCCGCAAGGATAGCTGTAGGAGCCACTAAACTTGTTTCTTTAAATGCGCTATACAACGAAATTGGTTGGGAATCACTGCAAAATAGACGACGAGATCATAAACTTATTTTATTTTATAAAATGATGCATAATCTTACACCTTTATACCTATCATCTCTAGTCCCACAACCAGTCAGTGCTCTATCTCGATATAATTTGCGTAATTCTAATGACCTCCAAACTATTGCTGCCAGAACAAACCAGTACTACTACTCATTTCTGCCTTCATCTATCAGAGCCTGGAATAGTTTACCTGATGAGGCAAAACAAACCGACTCTGTAAATTCATTTAAATATTTTCTTAAGAAAGATAAAAGAACAGTCCCTAAACACTATTATTCTGGAACCCGGAAAGCTCAAATCTTACATACGCGGCTTAGGACCAATTGTAGCTCACTTAATCTAGATCTGTTTCTTAAAAATATTTCTGATTCGCCTCTTTGCAGTTGTGGTAGTATTGAAAACAGTCAGCACTTCTTTTTCCACTGTAGGCATTACCAAACACAACGAAACGAACTTTTTAATGCGATTACGGAATACCAAACTCCTTCTCTAAATCTTTTGTTGTATGGTGACATGTCCTTATCTCTAGAAACAAATATAAGTATCTTCACTCATGTACAGAAGTTTATTCTTGAAACACACCGGTTTTATTAGTATGAAGAACGTTATCAATTTGCGACGATTTCATTCCATATCATTAACAACAGGTTAAAAGTCCGAGCCCCCTCTCTAAAGCCCAAATTCCATCTTGACTGTTTGAGATTATTTTTTCTCTTTCCTTCCTTTTATATTATTTCCTATTTGTATGTATAAGGTGACCTATCGTTGGATCGATATTGAATCGGCGTTGATTCAACGTAACGACGTTGAATCGACGTTGATTCAATGTTGATCGAACGCTGTGCGCCTGCTGGTTATATTTATTCAATTGCCTTTGCTGTTCTGCTGTTTTTGTAATGTTTTCTTTAAAGTCCGCCAACAATGATACAAATTGTATATATATATTTAGGATAAGAACTCGATAAGCTTTAGCTTCCGTTCTGATCCTTTAAATGTTCTCATGTTATGTAAATACATGTGGTATTGTGATGTTATGAAATAAAATATGTTTAAACTAATATAGCATCTATGACAATAAAATGATATTTTCCCATATAAAATGTTCTAAAGTTTCAGAAATAAAAGTATAGAATGTTATGATCATTTTATCGTACAACTATTCATTTTACAAACATCCTTTCTAGAGTCTTTTGCTGGAGATGACTTCAATGGCTAAAATAATTTTGATAAATGCATCTAACTAGAAAGCCAGGACCCCCCCCCCCCCACACACACACACACACACACACACATTTGTCCATAGAAACGGTCAATTTACTGTAATATTCGTTTCATGGACTTGTAAAGGCAAGAAAAAAATCTGTATCAACTTGCCCCAAGCGTTGCATCAACATGCCCCACTACTGGGGCAAGTTGATGCATTCGACTTGCCAAAGAAATCTGCTTAAACGTAGGGAAAATAAACAAAAATTCAAGGATTACTATTTGGTTTTAAATGCAAAATAGACGGAGCTTTAAGTATATATAAAGATTATCCATAATGGGCAGTCCGGTCACGAGATATATCAAAAAGTCTAAGAAGTGCATCAACTATCCCCGGTCTCCCCTAGATGTCGGATACGGCTGTTTTGATATTTATTTTTTCTTTCTTTTGCGTGCCTCTTGGAGACGGCTGGATTCGCACTGCAATACTGATTCGCACTGCAATACTGTCTTAAAGGCCCCTTATACCTAAAACATCAATTAGCTAACCATAACCGAGACAACCCATATGCCAGGAAGGAAGTTACAACTTGACGTTGTAGCGGTGTGTTTATCAGCTTACACCGGGACACCAACGCCAATAATTTGCGTTTCTACAGGCGTTTAGAAAAATGCCGGATACTTTGATAAATGAACATTTAAAGGCCTATGTTACAGTATTTACGGGAGCAGATATTAGGCCTACAGCGCTGCGAAAAAGCTACGTGTCTCGCCTATCGATCGTAACAATTACCTTCCCTGCACTGATCCTAGATAGTAGCAGTGACGTCAGACCAGAGTATAGGCGGTGTTAAGTTAAATTTGTGAGTCAGTCTATTATCGTCTGTAAGTGAATGACAGTATAACCTGGTATATCGGCGTATTTTCGATTAATTTTCGTTGTTTCGGAACTGAGAGAAATTTATTCAATGTTATAGCGATACTTAAAAAGGGTGTGCAGGTATGAGTTTCGATTTTTACGATTTTCTAACCAGTATTATTAAACTGGCTAGCATCGGCACCGCCATAGAAGATTTGGTACAGACTAATTCCCGGACTACTGTCAATGCTACTGAAGCAAGCGCCGATATACCATGGGAAAATCGCAGAATTCTTCAACCGATCTGGGATCTTCGCTTAGGGCGGGAGGAATTTTTCGCTTCACCATTATTTCCCGTCATTCTGTCAGTAACGTTTTACTTCAGTCTCTGCACACCCTTTATGATATTTGACCTCTGGGGCAAGAAATGGCATTGGATTCAACAATACAAACTTCAACCTGATCTGGAAGTAACAGTACCTCAAATTTGGGACACGTTGACGCTGACATTTTGGAACCACGTTCTTTATGTTCTTCCGGCCGCGGTGGCGCAGTGGGTGTGGACACCAAACACCCCACTACCAGAATTAGCGCCAACACTTTTCGAATTCGTTTGGCACCAGGCTGCTGGACTAATTGTGTTTGACTTCCAGTATTACGTGTGGCATTCCTCTCATCACTATTTCCGGGTTCTGTATAGAAACATTCATGCAGTTCACCACCGATATCATAGCCCATTTTGTTGGGTAACTCAGTATCTACATCCTTGGGAGCTTATTACTGTTGGTTTTCTGACAACAACGAACACGTGGTTCTTCAACTGCCACCCACTCACAATATGGAGTTACATGCTGTTATCAATAGTTGTCAGTGTTGAAGCACACATTGGTTTTGATCTGCCGTTTATGATGAACAACTGGGATCCACTAGGATTTGTAGGCGGGGCACCAAAACACGACATGCACCATTTGAAGCCACTCACCAACTTCGCGCCTTTCTTCAATATTTGGGATAAAGTGTTTGGAAGTTTTTGTCCACCTATGAAAGCAGGAGGTATAAAACCAGCTGATTTGTTAGAATACGAGCGAAAAGTTAAAGAAACCAAGAAAATGCGGTAAAAAAAGAGATCGGCGTAGTATGTATAAAATCAGACTGAGCCATCTTTGACATTTTTATTTGATATTTTTTCCACCATGATAAATATCAAAATAGAGTAAATCGTCAGATTAGACAGATACAAAAGTTGTGTGTTTATAACTTTGCAACTCATTTTATTCTCAATATTTTTATGTAGATATTAAATTTATTTATTAGGTCATTATCTCGCAGCAAACAAGGCATGGGTATTGCCAGTAGGCCTATGTCACTCGCATCTACGTTAAATATGCCATACCAAACAAAATCACTTTTCTACCGTATTTCTTCGGAAATAAGACGGAAGTTTTTTTTCTCTCCCAAAACAGTGCCGAAAAATCGAGTTTTGTCTTATAAGACGGATCTAGATTATTGGATTGTCTTAGAAGGAAGCTCCCATCTTGTACCAGAATTTTATAAGACTGATTTGTATAGGGTCATTTTGAAGACTTAAAGGTACTTGACCGCACTACTCAACTGAATAGCTATGTGGGGCTACCGTCTTGGTAGGTTTTAATAATAATAATGACAATAATGAAGAAGCATATTTAGAACATGCTGCTGATAAATGATTCATCTCTCCCGTATATGTAAATGTTGATATTTCAGCTTTTTGTCAACTCAAGAAATAACTTCGTCAGCGTGAGTAGGATATGAAAATTTATAACACTTTTTGTTCATGTTTAGTGTATCATTTATGTACCGGACACACAAACAGTTGTGTGTTGACATCAACACTAACGCAGACAGTAAAACGCGGAAGAAGGACAATATCTTTAAAAGTCAAAGTTATAACGACCTTAGATGCAAAATATTTAAACCCTGGCTTTCAAATTAATCAGGGGATTATCATCTGACCTACTCTGTCCCATGGCATTATGCATAATTATTGACCGTTTACTCATGGTTTATCCATAGCATTGTAACAAACATTTGACCTCGTTTAAAGAATAGAGGATTTATTCAGATAGATTATTGACAGTGAAGGTCGTAATATAAAAATTGTGTTATGAGAAAAGAGAACTTAGGCGAGTTGTGGCCACGTGGTTGTGGCTGGCGACAGTAAAAGATCCAGACTTACATACGCGCCCACGCAGTCTAACGGGACCCATAGTTTTTTATAAAGCAAGAGACTCTGGTCGGCCAGACTGGCAGTTAGCATGCACAGGTCCATTTAAGGGGGTTCGGGGTACATGTAATGACGGGTTAGCCAGTGGCACTTCACGCAGAGCATGCATGCACAATTTTGTAGTAAGAGTAGACTATTTCTCATACTCTATTTGAGCCGCGACACAAGAAAAACAACAAAGTGGTTGTGCGCCCAGCGCAGACTCAGATCAGCCTGGGCATCCGCCCAGTCTGATCAGAGTCATCCCTAAGCGCTTAAAGGGTAGCTAAGGGTCTAAGCTACCTTCATGCGGACAGCAAAGACTGATTAGACTGGGTGGATGCCCAGGCTGATCTGAGTCTGCGCTGGATGCACAAGCACTTTGTTGGTTTTCTTGTGTCGTGGCTCATTTATTATTTCAAGCATCTCGAGGGGCTAAGCGGACGCGAAGTCAGTCCAGTTTCTCATTATTATCAACCCACCTGTTTTTGGACCACTATTTTAAAGCGCGAAAACTGAAAATGGTTGAATTTGGGAACAAAGTAGATTTTGGGGTGGTGGTGGGGACGACATAGTCTCCCTTGTCTTCCTTATTATTTTTTTTGGTTTCATTTATTGTATCTATTATTTTTGTGCTTTAAGGGAATAGAGACATTGTATGTGAAAAGTTCGAAATTTTGTAATCAGAGCGAAATCTATTATATTGCTATATATTGTTGTTGCCATGCAGTGTTATGCACAGATAAAGGATTGTCCTTTTGTGTAATTAAGGAACAGGTTACGTGTCCATACACAATGCATTTGAACTATTTTCATTTAGTAGGTCAGATTGATAGGTAAACTTTAAACCTGTACTAATTACCCTGCAGTTAAAAAGTAGGTTTAGTCTGAATCAATGATCCTTTAATAGCCCGATGAATAATTTGCATGTTGAACAGTCCTGTGGCTAAACTTACAAGCAGATCGCATTTATTTTTTCTCAAGTAAATCATGCAATGTTCAGCTACAAACTATTGTGGGTTTTTTGTTTGTTTGTTTATTTTTCCTTAAATTAAAGTAAAACATTTTGAGGTTTGCTGCACGCTGGTGCAGCTTTATCAACTCTCTCATGCTCGCTTACAACAGACATTTTACTCGGCCCAGCCGAGTATAATTTCACTTTTGCTCCACATTTCACAAGATTTCATTGGTCAAATAACGCATATGTCAAAATTTAGCCAATAATATCAAAGGTCAATGAATATTTAGTCCTCGATTTTCCCGTTGTACTGCACTGCTCAAATACTAGCACTCAGTCAGATCTTAATTCAAAATGTTTCTCTTGTTTGTTAATTTACAATGGAAATTTTATCGAAAACAGACTCAGATATTCAAACCTTTCTTTTTTTCAGTGTAGATCTACTTTCGATTTCTGCTTTTGGTTTAATACACGCAAACAAACATTGCATCGTGTTGGTAACTGTTTTGGAATCAGGTCAATCTCAAGATCGACCGCGGTCCCGATGATTTTGGAATTCCATTTTGGACAGCTCAATCTTGAGATGGGTCATTGTCGCTACCCAGTGTCAAAATACTTTGCGGGTGCCTACCGACATAGTTCAATTGAGCCATATTCATAAAAGTTATTGTCAGCTCTTCACCTATAGACATATTACAAAACACACTTCCATTTAATCTGCGCCGATTATCTTTCTTTAAAAGCTTTTTTCTTGTTTATAATATTTATAAACTTTAAGATATTAAAAGGTGAAAATTAAAATTCTCAATCTGCGAATAAAAGATAGTATTTTCATTATTTCATATAAAACAAACCGTCGTAATTTTATTTACAGTATTTATCATAATGTAATACAGTGTATATGAAGCAATCGAAATTTACTGAGACTGTCATTAGCGCTTTTTGTGTAGATCAATGATAGATAATGTTGAAAAAGGGATGAAATATTGTATTGTGAGGTCCAACATAAAGTAACCAATAGGGTAAATTTAGGGTAAAAAATAATAATCATAAAGAAACATTATAGCAGTATAGTAAAAAGCAGAGAATTCTAAAAATTCCATCATAACATCAGTCATGCTGGTTATTATTATCATGACAGAAACTCAGACTTAAGAATATATTGTTTTAGAAATATCTGGTGAGAAAAGAACAAAAAATATTTAGAGTCAGGAAAAAGGTTTTATTCTATTTTATTTATTTATTTTACTCGATTTTTTTTTATTTTGGTCTGTTGGGCTGAAAGGGATGACATATGAGCCGCGACACGACAAAACCAACAAAGTGGCATTTGCGCCCAGCAAAGACTCAAATCAGCCTGAGCACCCGCCCAGTCTGATCAGAATCTTGGCCGTGCGCTTAAATGGTAGGCTAGGGCCTAAGCTAGCTCTATGGAGAACTCTGATAAGATTGGGCGGCTGCCCAGGTTGATCTGAGTCTTCCGGCTTGGTGCACATGCTACTTTGTCAGTTTTGTCGTGTCGCGGCTCATATAGTTCCGTCATATTTATACATGTATAAGGCCTATTCGACTGTGCGTTTCTTGCTTCACGATTCTTAGCGTGAAGTACTTTTCTATATAGAAAAAGAATTGTGAAGCACTGGGTGTTCCATTTTTCACAATTCTTAGCATGGACTTTTTCTACAAAAAGTGCTTCAAAGTAGCACGAAACGCCCAGTCGAATACGCCATTTCTGCTGTACCGTAAAAATTCAATGAATTGGAACACCTAAAAATTTACCATAATTGTCCTACAATTGGAACAGTTTGGTTTCGTAGTGCAGTAATGCGACCAAACGATGCAAAACTGCCAAACAGTGTGGACCCTGAACAGACTGCCCCTTTATGTGCAGCCTGATATTTGTCTGCGTTGTTTGTTCTTATCTATCTGTCCCAGTACTCGGATTTTTACGTTATGTTCAAGTATGGGAAAGTCGGGTAAAATCGGACAGTGGGTAAATTCGGACAGTGGCATTGTTTCCTTCATACGTCAGTTGTTTAGAACTTCAATCAAAATTAACTGGGCAAACAGTGACAATCCTGAAGCGACGGCTCATTATGAGCCGTCTCCTCTGGATTGTCACTGTTTGCCATGGTATGTCCGAATTTACCTGATGTCCGAAGTTACCCGACTCGACTCTACCATAATAAAATCATAATTTAGATTCAAAATTAAATACCAAATTATGGGCCGCGGACACGACAAAATCAACAAAGTGGCATGTGCGCAAAGTGAAGATTCAGATCAGCCTGAATCTGTGCTGTCGAAGTGGAGGTAGTTTAGACCCTTAGTTACCCTAAGTCGCACAGCAAAGACTGGTCAGGCTTGGCGGATGTCCAGGCTGATCTGAGTGTTTGCATGGTCACATGCCACTTTGTTGGTTTTGTCATGTCATGTCGCGGCTGTACTGTTCTACCTCATTCTTTCTCATGAACTATTATTATAGAACGAGAAATGTGCAACTGAAACTCGAGGAAAGGCCTACTCGAGGAAAGAACTTTTGGGTGCGAACATGGAAGACTCAGATTAACGTGTGAATGCGCCAGCATTCATATCAGTAACCTAGGCCTAAATTAAAAATTGTTTGTTTGCCGTTTCCTACCTACCCAGCAATTTAACCCCCTACCCAAAAAATTTTATGGCCTCAGAATTAGGATTTTTTTTATTTTTGGCTCTTCACTTCTGCCTACTGAGCAAAATGCCTATATTTTATGTTTCATCTCCAACTCTTGTATAAATGATAATTTCTGCATCTTTTTCTGACACTATTTGCCTAAAGACTATTAGAAAAAGCTTGTAATCTGGGTATCCAATACAACTGGTTCATCAGCGTTATGCATTTGCAAAAAAAATGCTACCTACCTGCCTACCCAACTTTTAAACCTCCCAGTAGGAAGCGGCAAACCAAATATTTTTTTAGCATGGCCCTATGGATCCCAGTAATCTATGGAACCGCGGGTTACCTGAGTTTTTTTTTTATGTGTGTGACAGTGTATAAGGCGTTGTTCCTCTTGAAGCGGCTCATCTACCGAATTTCTTCTAATAAACGCTCTTGGATAGATGCTGTTCACTAGTCTAAAACGGAACTTGGGCTATAAATGACACATTTTGGTTGTCTAAACTGGACGAATTTTGATGTTACATAAGGGTCTCGTTTATTTGAGAGGGGCACTTATTAGAAGAAATATGATATACACAATTTTTTACAATATGCCTCATTTTAGAGCGAATTAGTACCATTTTCAGGGGAGTTGTTTACTAAATCTTACTGGTTTATCCTTTAATGAATGTGTATTGTGCTTCAAGCAACGTTTTTCCATCCCACACAGATCCCTAAATAACCAAGGCTGTTCCTAAATCCGAATCTGGGGCCGTATTTATAAAACCACTTAAGTCGTAGCTATGCTGTTGCTAAGGCTAAATCTCTATGAAAGAGATTCCCTACAACTATGAAATTTGCTCTGGAGAAGCAGTCTTTTTCAGACTGTTCCTCCAGAGCAAATTTCATAGTTGTAGGGAATCTCCTTATTAGTAATTCAGCCTTAGCAACAGCATGGCAACCAATTAAGTCGTTTTATAAATACGGCCCCAGGTTTCATGTTACTGAATATTCTTTCATTTGTTTGAGATAATTCCGGGAAGGAGCACAATAACATTCTGTTGAGGATGAACTTGTGTTGAAAATGCGAGAATTACTGTTATTATTGTTATTGAATACATATCATATTAACTGTGTTTAAAGACAAAGGCTCGAGCTGGCTCGTGGAAACAGCAAATATGGATTGTTTTTGTGTCACTTGACTGATAAGTATCAAAAATTGCAGCGGGCATAGTCTCGATAAGAAATGGGGGCTGAGAAATTTATTGTGCCCTACATTTCCTTTTAGTTATGTTTGATAGTGTTTGCCCCAGGGTCAAACAGCCAGCGTTAAGTGCTAAAAATGTTATAGGTACAGGCACCATATTTGCTGACGGTTTGACGTAGTAATGACGCTTCAGTTCCTCCTGAGGCCGATGCACAGACTAGACCGATTGCAAATACAGTGTCTGAAAAATTTCGAATGAAATTGCTATGCGTATCATAATTTCAGTTTACACTGAGAGGGGGATGGGAGCGTTAGTAATAATTTTGGGACTGATGTATACAATTTTTATTGTTACTCGTCATTGGTAGTACCTTCCTGAGGGAATTCTATTTCAAGTCATAGCCGGGGAATAAGAAACATAGCCCAGAACACCCTCTGTCTAAACTGAAGCTCTGATGTGCCGCAATTTATTTATATTAATGTTTGGACAATGCAAGTGTGTTTTAACTGTTTTCTCAGTATATTTTGGATTTACTCTTGTTTGTAGTGGTACTTTTATGTAAACGTTTTTTGTCACCGAACCAAGTTTCGTTCTCTCATACTTTCAAAGCTGTGTTTTGACATTTCAAATTGAAGACGAGTTTTACTATATCATACGAGGACAAATTTATTATATGAGGACTCGATTTTTTCGCTATTTGAATACAGCCAAAGTCAGTGGGAAATAAGGATAAAACACAGTTTGAAAAGTACATCTTTCGGAATTTTGTTTGTAGATCGTGAATGTCATGTTTTATATGTTGTTTATGTATTACACGTAACGGGTGTGACGCGTAGGTGGCATAATGACGTGTAAGGTTACGGAACTCCATACGAGCGAAAATGTTGGCTTTAGACAAAAGATTGTTTCTTTTTATTCATAAAACGTGTTGTGGCATCTCAAAAAATCTCATTAGAATCTCGCCGAGTAGGAGATTCTAAGATTCCACTTCACAGAAGTGACAAGAGAAAGGGTACCTTATGGGGATTGCGAATAGAGAGGGAGTTTAAAAGTCAGATCACCACGTCCTCCTGCTCATATAATTGCGCGGTTTGTGTATTAGTTGGATAAAAATGCCGTAAAGTGCCTTTCTCTTGAAGTACATATAAAAGTTTGATTTAACACAACGAAAATAGTTTAATTTGCAAAAGAGTAGATACAGATGAGGCGGCTCATAATAATGAGCTGCCTCATATGGATCAACACTATTTGCCTTCTTTCTTTGAATTTTCAATATGAAAATAGCTTGAGCGCGTCATTTTTCTAAATTTTGCAGATGTCTGCTTTTTGGGGGTAAATAGAGTCCAACAGTTTGGCTTGTCTGCGGTTCGGGTACAACTACACTGATGTGACGCCGGTCGTGCCACCCTTCTATTTATGACCAATGCACGTATTTTATGTGAGCTGTGTCAATGCACGTATTTTATGTGAGCTATGTCAGTGCACGTATTTTGTGCGAGCTGTGTCATGAGAAAGTGCTGGAGAGTGAGTGCGAACAGTAAGAACTCAGCCCAGCCTTACGGTCATGCAGTCTGACTAGAGTGTGTGCATGTTGATTTTAATATGAGCTGTTCGCACAGTCAAGAAGGAGCTAGTCTTATCATGACACAGCCGAAAATACTACCGTCTGTGTTAATGTTGTGAAAAAGCCAATGTGTTATCTTTTTGATACTTTGAATAGTGACTTTATATCAAAAGCGTTTTTATCAAATTTGTAATTTGCTTTGTAATGTGTTTCAAACTAGGACACTTTCAAACTGACCGACAAAGCCACGCATATGGACCTAAAGGTGTATCGGCATATCTCAATGGGGAACAGTTTTTGTGACGTCCTATTGGCTTCTATATGTATACATCGAAGCTTTTCCAAAACCGAGTTACAGAAAAATGACAGATGCTTTAGTAGTATAGGGAGTCACTATGGCCCCCTCCCGTCCGGGGAGGGGCCATAGTGACACCCTATACTACTTGTTGTTCCCATTGACATTAAAAAAGAATGTCCTGAATGAGGGTTCTTTCATTCAACAGGCTGTCACTTCAGTTTGAAACTTTCTTGGTTTGTTCATAAAAATCACATTTACGTCTGAGATGGAATTGTGTTTGCATTTTGAGATGGACACGAGTTTGAGTCTTGCTTGGTTTTATAATGACGCGTCACTGAGGACGCTGAGGTAAAGCCAAGGTTGAAAGACCGTGAGTGTTGCCCAGAGACAAAAAGAAATAAATATGCTCGACAGAACAGGGAAGTTCTGCGGCTCATATTATCTTCTCGTTAATGACATTTGTGGAAAGTTTTAAGTATAAAGCAGAAGAATCACTCGGGCTTAACGGTCGCGGTCTTATATCTGATATTTGTTTGAGTTGCCCTTTGGTTTTTATTATGACGAATTCTAATCAATTCTGATGTAAAAACCAAGCGACAGACATCTTGTGCATGACAAGAAGTGGCATTCACATCAGTACAACAGGATTGCTTTTATGTCGAGTTCTCATAACCATGTTCCCCAGTGGACTCAAAGGAACGAATCCAAAACCCGCATGTGCCGGCCTCTTGTCCGTGTCCTCTCTAGTACGAAAAGGAGAGATTTGTTTGGAAAATATTGTTACTAGTATTGTGAAGAGAACACACTTCTTGTCAAGCACAAGAATAACCGACAGCAGTTTCTATGTTCTGTAAACACATCATTGCTTGGTTGACATGGTCGACACTATTTTGGTTGACAGAGTTTGCAGAAAATCATTCGGTGTCATAGTGCCAGCCAAGCTGTCTCTGTGTGCGACAGAACTAGAATGGGTCAGCGGCTATCAAAACATGCATCATGGGAACAGAATTAGGAGCGATGTCTCTGATTCAAGTGCGCGGATGTACGCCTGCATATGTTCGCACTTTGATTCTCGATCTTATGTTGTTGTGCTTGCCTCGGCCCAGATAAGACGTATCCAACATGTGTATATAGCTCATTCATTTCATCGCTCTGTACTTTGTATTTTAAATATTTATGAAACTTTTGTTACTGTACAATTAAGCTTAGAAAGATATCAAACTTTCATTACAGTATAATACAGTTCTCTGTGTGCATGACTTGATCCTGTGTAAGAAACAATAGGATTCTGATATTGTAATATTGTATAAAATGTAGTTCTTCCACCAGTTGATAAACACAACTATTTATATCCACAATCACAAGATCTTAATCTGCGAACATTCATGAATGTACTTAATTTTTTTAATATAAATTCAAGTTTATGATATTACATTTGTTTCTAGTGCACTATATACACATGTAATAAACAAGCTGGCACAAATTTGGGAATTAATATTTTGTAAGTTCATTTCCACAGTCACCACACTCTCGAAGATTTTGTAAAGCGATTGATTTAAAGTGTATACTTAAATTAGCATATAAAAGGCACAGTATTACACTGCATATTATGTTGACTGGTTTAGTCATTGCGCGGCCTCCGCCCATCTGTGTATACTTAAATTAGCATATAAAAGGCACAGTATTACACTGCATATTATGTTGACTGGTTTAGTCATTGCGCGGCCTCCGCCCATCTGTGTATACTTAAATTAGCATATAAAAGGCACAGTATTACACTGCATATTATGTTGACTGGTTTAGTCATTGCGCGGCCTCCGCCCATCGGGGCCCATGAAATAGATGGGCTGCCTAGTGTGTCTGCAGAAGAGCTGTCAGTAGCTGGGTAGGACCTGAATGTTATTTACTTCAGGTCGAGTAAAAGTCCTACAAATTCGGAGGCAACGTCTCGACATGACTGAAATATTATTTCCTGTGTCGTTAAATGCTGTGATTGTGGAGGTAATCAGCTGTGTGACTGTGTCATCATTTATAACACCCAATAAGACCAGGGGCCGTATTTATAAAAAGACTTAAGTGGTTGCTATGCTGTTGCTAAGGCAGAATTTCTATGAAGGAGATTCCCCACAACAATGAAATTTGCTCAAGAGGAACAGTCTGAAAAAGACTGTTCCTCCAGAGCAAATTTCATAGTTGTAGGGAACCTCCTTCATAGAAATCTAGCCCTAGCAATAGCATAGCAACCACTAATATGGCCCCTGAATACTAACATTGCGACTATGCCAATACTGGCCATGCACTTAACTGGTAGATGTAGATTGGATTCAGACGAAATACTTTTAAAATGTTTGAATTTTATATGATTCTGTCAATACTATAAAGAAGCCCTAAGCCCTTAAGAAATCTTCTATCATATTTACCGTCAATCTTCCATCACCTAACCCTTTCCTGGGATGAACACTTCAACCTATTAATTTGGACAAGTCCACAGTGGCGTGTCAAAATGTTTGCAAACAGTGCTGATCCAGGTCTGACTATGAGCAGTCTGATCTGGTTCATCATTGTTTGCTAAGCTTTTATGACATTGTAATGTCCGAGTATTTAGGACAAATGCGGTAATTGGTAGGTTGACTTATGAATATGATGTTGTTAGTGAGCATCTTAAGAGTTGCTAGGCAACAACTTAAAAGTTCAGGTGTTTCATGCTGGTTGACGACAAAGAGACATTTGTTGTGTTGCTCGAAAACTCGCCATGTGCTGATGCAGATAGCAAAGACACTGACCTGCCTGCATATAGATGCGCATATTAAGTTTGGCATTTTGCAGCTCGCGATTATGAAAGGAATTGCAAACAAATGAAATTCTTGACAGTCTGTGCAGAAACGCAGTTTGTTCAGTCTTCGCCTGAGGTATCCTGTATTTGTCATTCTGTATCATGTACATGTAGCATGGGGAATGCTGCGAGAAAGGGTTTATACATCTTTGAACGGCGAGGAATCATCTGCTCATGCTCCCAGTCTGACGAGTAAAGATTCCTCAGGGTAGAGTCGGGTAACTTCGGACAGGGGGTAATTTCGGACACACCATTGCAGACAAAGAAAATCCAGATGAGCCGTATCATCAGGATTTTCACTGTTTTGGCCAGTTATTTTTGTTTTAGCTCTAATGTCACTGTCCGAATTTACCCGCTGTCCGAAGTTACCCGACTCTCCCCCCTATGTGCATGCTAATCTGAGACTTCACAATTCGCACATGTCTTAAGGCGCATTTTCCCATGTTCTGTCTCATTCGGGTCAATATCTCTGTCGATGAATCTTCAGTCTCTGCATGGATCGAGTCGATATCTATGTCAATGAATTCAACTTCCAAAAGTAACTTTTCAATGCATTAGTAACTGATAAAAGAACGAGACGACTTGTAAAATTGTGTTTTGTGTTATTTCTGTACTTCCTTAATGCTTTACTGATTATCCTTACTTTTAGTACATTGAATGAGTCCTACCGCGTAAAAACATGACGTGAAGCATGTACGAACACCAAGAACTCGGATCGGTCTGTACATCTGCGCATTTTGATCTGAGTCATATGTAGATATAGAGCGCATGCAGGGATGACTGTGATCGGATTGTGTGGTTGAACATACGGGCCTGAGTCTTCACTGGTCGCTCATGTAACAGGACCCTTTTTCTCCTGATAACTCATGTTGATACAAAACTACATTTATATAAACTTTATCTGCCTTTTTTTCTAAGGGAGACAACTTCTGCGACTTTCTGTTTGCTTCTCTGGACGATGAACCCCTTCGTTAAAAACGGTCAACTCTTATAGAAATATAGATAAAGGGATGATCGGGTGGTGCGATGGTGCTGTGTATAACTTCCAGTGCCGGGGCGTCCTACTGACTTGGAACATTATAGGGCAAGGGCCTACTATGCATGCAGTAGGTGCGGGTGATGTTTTTTTGGACATTTTTCTCTCGTCTATCCCCCGCTCTCTGGGAGACGGCCCGATATAGACTGAAATACTGTCTCAAAGGGGCATTAAACCCAAATCAATCAGTCAGTCAATCAACCAATCAAGACGACCCGATATAAATTGAAATATTGTCTCAAAGGGGCATTAAACCCAATAAATCAATCAGTCTTACAGAAAATAATTTGCTACAAGAGGAGATATGGCATTCTGAACACCGCACGGTCATTTCCGTGAATCTGATTCACGGAATTGGCCGAGCGGTGCTCCGATTGGAGATATGGGTCTTCAACAGTTTACCCTCATTCTGGGAGAAAATTCTCTCCTGTAAGAGTTACGGGAGACAAACATTGAAATGGCAGAGTTGCTTCCCCATTAAGTATCGATTCACCTTAAAGGCCTAACGACTACACCGGATGAGTGAACGGATGAGAAAAGCAGGCACATATACTGATCTGAGTTGAACTCAGATCAACATGTGCGCCTGCTTTTCTCAATAAAGATTCCTCAGGAACCATGAACTGCTAGTGCGAACATTTTCATCAGACTGCTTGGATGCATAGAGTAATCTGACTCTTAAGTGTGCATTTTATTGTGGTTTTGTCGTTCAAAGGTAGGCCCAAAACATGAATCCTCACATGAAACACCTGCTGGCGCCCAACGTCGATTCAACGTTGATTCATACAAAATTGAGTGCCCACAGAAAAGGTACCATATGCGCTTGGTTTTGATTTTTGTCAAGGGCAGTACCCAGCGGGCACATTACGTCGAAATGACGTCGTACTGACGTCGATGCGATGTGATGACGTCGCAACGACGTCATTTCAACGTCATGTGCCTGCTGGGTATAAGCTCCTGTTTGACCTCGTTTGTATGAAAGCAAATTTATAGCATGATATTTTGTAACAGATCTGAAAAGTTTATACAAGATCTGAACTATCCATTTTATAGATTATTTTGAGACAATTTCTTTTAATTCTACATGAAAATATTGTTTGTGACCGCTCATGGGACCTCTATGAGGAAATGGGTCCTCATATGTAGGTAGTTTATATGAAATAGGTTCATATGCCATAAAACTGAATTTTTCCCTCCATACATATCAGCCTTTGAATTTTTTATATCCCAATAATATATCATAATACTAAGACCTCCATGTGCTATAAACAAAACAAAATTTTCTATTGTTTCAATATAAATCTAATAAGAAAAATAAACAAACAAAAATAAATAAGAACAAAATGGCAGTTAAACATTTCTGTCTGTATATTGATAACTAATTTCGGTTATCAGTTGTATACTGAGTTGAGGTTAAATCAATATATACAAGTCGAATGTGTAAATTAAATTTACATGCCCACGTAAAGCAAATAAAGCTTATCTGTTTTCTAAATTAAAAAAAAATATCTTGGGTGCTCTTTAGTACCAAATGTTTGTCATTGAATAAATACTGTTTAACGCTGACGCGCTGGGGGCTGAGAGATTTCGAACTCGGAGGAGGAAAAAAAAGAGGGCCATGAGATGATGAAGATTTTCGAAGGAGTTAGCCATTTGAATAAATTTTCGTTCCCCCAACCCCTGGAGGCTATATATCATGACATGAAATTTGGTTACAACTGGCCCGGTAGTTTCAGAGAAGTCATTTGAAACTGTGGATGGACGGACGGACGGACAGACGACGGAGCCTTTAGCTCAAGTGAATTCTAGTGGGGGGGGGGGGGGCTTGTCTAATGCATACTACGGTACTTATATAGCTCAGGTAGATATTTGCTGTACACAAAAAAGGATGAGGTAATCCTTCTTTCATAGAAATCTTTCAGATGAGGAAATGATTCTTTCATTTTTTTAAACCAAGCATCCCCACCCCCATCCCCTCCCCGCACGGAATCAAAGGTGCATGGGAATGTTTCCATGGTAGGGGAGGAGCAAATTCTTTCCTGAAAGAGAAAATCCCGTTCTGAAAGAGCAAGGAGCGGCTGTAGTGTTGTGGATAACACTCCGTACTACCAATCCAGGGGTCGCAAGATCGATCCCCCGCTTCTCCGGTCCTTCGGATGAGACTTTTAACCGAGGTCCCGTCTCCATATGACCTCGTTGTTGGTGGGACGTTAAACCCGCTCTGAAAGAGCATGCAAACAGGAAGTCACAGGAATTGTTTCACTTTGTAAAAATGTTGAAAAATATGGCGGTGAAGATGATCCGGGACTGTTCTGGGTCTAACATCGTGTAAGGTACAATGCTGGATTTTAACGCCTTATGAAACCTAATATATTCGTATACGTTATTGTGCTTGATGACAAAAGTCACTTTAAGATAGACCAACGAGCTTTAGGTATAATCTCTCATATGAAAAGTGCTTATAGTTTCTCAACAGATACTTCCTCTTTACGACGAGTCCACTAACTGTTTTGTGATATTTCATTACTTATTACAAAAGCATGTTAAACTTTTCCTGGAATTAAGGAAAGTAGATATTCAAAACAACATGTCGTACTGCCTATCCTTTCTGTAGAAATACCTATCAGGGACTCCCAAAGTAGGCTTATAAGAAAACAGTATTAGTGCAGGAAGTCTTCGTGTTTAGTGCCGAAAAATGTTCACAGCTTTTGCAAGTCATACACGAATTTGGTCTCTAATGTTTTCCACGTCAGAGTGAAAGGCAGGGTATACCACAATCATATCACTGCAAATGGCCATTCTGATCAGGATCTGCGTTGTTTGCCACTGTAAAACAAACTGTCAGACGATGGATGGTCTGGTCCAAAGTCAGAAGGTAGAAGGATCAATTATGAAAAAAAAAAAAAACAGGAAAGAGAGAAAACAGCAAGCTGATCAGCATACTGAGATTTTGAACATTAACCCAAGACCTTAGACAGCGTACAAAATTAAAACGCGTTATCCGAAAACGGAAGTGGTGGTATGAGAAGAGTTTAGCTACCTATACGCAAATATGCAGGTGCGTATTGAAATTTTGTCAAATTGACAAAATTTTAACACGCACATGCGTATTTACATCATGAAGTTTTATAAATTAGACAAAATTTCGATAGAAAACGTCACATGACATATAAGCAATCTGAAAAAATTAGAGGCCCAATACCTCCAAATCCCCTGAAAGAGCATAAAGCATAATTGTGCGTATTGCGCATTATAAAATGACCCATAGCTACACCCCTGTATGATAAAATACCCTACTCTGTATTTATTGTTAGGTGTTCCATTTTTTAATGTTTACGGCAGCTTACACATGGGTATAGTACCTTTTCTCATTGCAGAGTTCATCTTTCTTTGTGCTGTACTAGGATATAGAGCGTTTTATTGTGGATCTTTTTTTCACACACTAACCTTAAAACTTATAACAAGAATAAACCCAACACCTATCTGTTACATTTGCATTGTTATTTGATATGATAAACATTGTCTAACAATTTAGTTTTTAAAGAAAAAATGTAGGAGTGGGATCAATATCCGTAATTATCTTCTGAATGGCCGTTTTGTCTTTATTTATTTTTTTTTTTTCGCTGCTCAAGTTATTAGTTATATTTAGAAACACTGTGAATTGTATTTTTGTTTAATTTTCCTTTCTAAGTAATGGACTGTCACAAATCAGGGTGATCCTTCCGCTGATTCAAGAAGGGCAGAACTTTGTCGGTTACTTGCGAAAGTATGTGCACTTAGTACTGGTAGTACTGGTTAACCGCTTAGGAGGTCTAAGCCTGCCCAGGAATAGTGTGGTTAGGTTTAACTGACCGTCCCGACATGACCATAGTTGTTTACTGTGGACGTTGAGCATCAAATCAATTCATCAATCAAACAAATTACGGTGAAAGATTTCAAAAGCATTATAACTGATGACATTCTCCCCCATTTTTCAGCTTTAATATTTGTTGCTATTTGGCACACAAAACAAACGTCATTTAAAGTATTCAAGGTGATCTGAGACAGGGACATCTTAAGGTGAATAGGTACACTTTCGAGGGAAGCAACTCTTCAATTCTCACCTTTGCCTCCACTCCCAATGTTCTCACTGCAGGTCAACTCTAAAGAGAATTTGCTCCCCAACGAGAACTTTTTCCTCTTAAAGTAGACCCATTTTTGGAAGGGCTACATCTCCCAGGCAACAAAACAGGACGTCACAAAATTATCTAACCCTTAATGCGCCAAAAAGCAGACTACAAAATTTACGTCTGCAGAATTTCTAAAAATGTCTCGTCCAAGCAATATCATATTGAGAATTCAAACACTAGAGGGCAAACAGTGTAGATTCAGATGAGGTGGCTCATTGTGAGCCACCTCATCTGGATCTACACTGTTTGCGAATTCAACAATTTTAATTTTTGCCGCTTTATGGGTTAGGCAAGCATACGAAGTTGAATCAATATTGAATCAACATTGATTCAGTGCCATGCCATGAATCAATTTTGATTCCATGTTGATTCAACATTCTGTGCCCAGTAGGACAGAGGAAAATGTTCTCATTGGGGAGCAAATTCTCTTTTAAGAGTTGACCTGCGGTGAGAACATTGAGAGTGGAGGCAAAGATTAGGTAACATATTTATATAGGGCTGTTAGTGCAAGTACACTTGTAAAACTTACTTAAAAGTAGTAGGGTTATATAGGTAGGAGTATAGATGTACCTCCCTGTTTTGTCTCCATTTCTACAAAGGGAAGCTAATTTGGTAATTTCTACAAAGCTTCCCTTTGTAGAAATGGAGACAAAACAGGGAGGTACATCTATACTCCTACCTATATAACCCTACTACTTTTAAGTAAGTTTTACAAGTGTACTTGCACTAACAGCCCTATATAAATATGTTACCTAATTTCAATTCATGGTGTTACTGCACATATTTAAATATGCAAATCGGGAAGAATGCATTATAAGGTGGATATGTACACTTTCAGGGGAAACAACTTTTGTCATATTTATTTTGCCTCCCTGCCCAAATGGGGTCAACTCATAAAGGAAAGAATTTGCTCCTAGAGGACCAAATTCTTTCCTTTAAGAGTAGGTCCCATTTTGGAAGGGCTTCTTGGTCCAGGAAAGCAAAAATGAAGTCACAAAAGTTATTTCCCTTTCTAAAAATGACAGAAAAATGGAGATGTACCCATATATCTTGAATTGCTTGTTGGTTATTCATGTGTGAAAAAATAAACAAGTCTCGTCAAGAGAAATCAGTGAGGACTTTGACCAGCTTGGGCATCCACACACACTGATCAATCTTTTATATTTTGCATTCTAAAACATATGGATCATACAGAACCGATGTAGTGAAATTAAAGTTTCTCAACAGATTGTGATGATGCACAGATTGATCTGGGTATATTCACCGTCCATACAATTTGTTCAAGGATAAGATAGTCAAGTTAATAAAATACAGTAACCTTCATTCCTTCAATATTTGGGCAGAATGAATGAAAAGTATAGACCCAGATCAGAATTCACAATTTGCCAAGGGTTTTACAAAAAAACTGACAAAGCAAACAGGTCCTCTATATTTGAATGACGAATATCCCATTATAAAAGGATGATGTGTTTGAAAATTAAGGGAAAATGTTGTTTGATGGAAAATAATTATGGTATGTCTTAGATCTAGTTTCTGACACTGCACTGTGGGTATATCGGGTACTGTGCATGTCTAAAATTTCATACAAAAATCTGTTATCAGGTGCAAATAGTTAAAGAAAACTAGGCCTTTAGGTTAGGGGAATATGCGGTGGATTTTCAAGAACTGCCGTAAAAATTCTAAATATTGGGACAGATAGGCGTGAGGAAACAGTTCAACCCAGATCAGACAACTTCTGAAGGAGCAGTCTGATCAGAGTCTACAGTTTGGAATTACATTTGCGTTTTTACACATCATTACTGCATTGAAAAAATACTATTCCATTTTTTCTTTTGACAATTACGCTAATTATCTTAGGTGTCCCCATTTTTAGAACTTTTAGGATATTTAACACAAGTCATGTCATTATGAAACCTGATTTACGGCTTATGTGAACTGTGCTCACTCAGAACTAGCCTGCACAAATGAATGCCATAAGACAGGGGTTTTCCCTTCCAAAACAAAGTCAAAGATCCAGGTCCATCATACCAGATGGGCGGGCAGGGGGGACATTCCACTTTGTTGGTTTTGTTGTGTTGCGGCTAATATCATGTGTGTGTCAATTATTTTGCCATTGTTGCATTTTAAAGGATTTATTATCAGTTATAACTAGAAAAACCAGCATGAACAATAAATTTATTCTGAAAGAAAATAATATTGGTCAGCCAATTAAAACTAGTGTTTGAAGTTTTGTTGTGGCAAAATACTCTTATCTATAATGAGTATTCACCCTGAATTTTGGACACCTCCTGACCACGTATGTAAAAGATTCTTCCGACCAATCAACTTTGGACAGTTCCATTTTCATGTTTATACAGCTCTAGTCTCCTTAGTGGCAGTCTAACTGGGTCTGCACCATATGCTCCATAATTTGCCTTGAAAGAAGTATTCTACAGGGTATCAATCCAGCAGGCACTTGACGTTGAAATGACCTTGTATTGACGTTGATGCGATGGCATCACGTCACATCCACATCTATACCATGCCATTTTGACGTTGTACGCCCGCTGGAAAGTTATCAAGCAATTTGCAGATTAAGGCATTAAAGGGAATAACAAAAAATTTATGGCAGCAAGAATTGCCGTTTTCAATTGGTATACAAGTCATTAGCATGATCCATTCTACACAACTATAAGGAGACTATCCCATAGGATATTTCTAATACGGAACAGACACAAGTTGACAACTAAAACCCTTCGAGGAGATATATCTGAAGGTATTTTATCATCAGATGTCATTGTTAAATGCAATACATTGTCAAGACTGTTCTACACAGCTACGAAGAAGCATAACAAGAGCTGTCGCCTGACAGCATAGCTCGCCTGAATAGGTGCTTGCCCATCACACAGTCACTTTGGAGGTGTGGACTTCTATGCATAAAACTTGAGGCAAGCATGTCCATAATGACAACACATTTATAAACAAAAGCTATCTAAGAAATAAGTCTTAAAATAAAATTAAAATAAAGAAATCCCCATGAAATTTCAAAGTCCATGAGCTTGAGGTCAAAGAACTAAGAGGTAGGGGTGGGGGGTAGGGAGGGGGCTAGGATGTAACAAAACCTTGAACCATTATCTAACATTAGTCCAAGTATTCGTATCAACTGAGTCCATCGTGGCACTGTGAAATTATGTCTTCATAAATATAAAACTTTAACCAAAATCTTTAAGATAAAATTCTAAGTCGATGACCTTGACTTCAAGGTCATCCAGTGGGGTAAGTATATAGTGTTTTGTAAAAACTCAAAAAAGTGTCTAACATCAGTTCAAGAGTAAACTAAATGTCTGCCAAGCATTATGAATCAATATGCAATTAGAAAACTTTAATAAAGAACAAATTTCCAAAGTCCCTGACCTTGACATCAAGGTCATTGAGCGGGGTTGGGGTAGTACTCGGCAAAACTTTGGACTAATATCTAACTTGCAAATATATATCTAACTAAAGTGCAAATATAAAAAGAATTCATCACTGGGTTCAGGAGATATGTGTCTTTAAAAGACTTTAACCAAAACATCCAATCAATAAAAAGACAATTTTCTAAGTCCATGACCTTGACATCAAGGTCACTGAGGGGGGTGGGGGTAGTACCTTGGAAAACTTTGGACCAATATCTAACTACAGTGCAAGTATCAAAAAAATCCATCCATGGGTTAAGGAGATATTGGGCTTTATAAAACTTTAACCAAAACATCCAGTCCAAAAATACTCCCAATTTTCTAAGTCCATGACCTTGACATCAAGGTCATGGAGTAGGGTGGGGGTGGTACCCTGTTAAACTTTGGACCAATATCTACCTACAGTGCAAGTATCAAAAGAATCCATCCATGGGTTAAGGAGATATAGGTCTTTAAAAAACTAACCAAAACATCCAATCCAGACGCCGACGCTGACGCGGACGTGGACGCAGACGCGGACGCCGGGGTGACAACAATAGCTCTTCCTGAACGTTCGTTTAGGCAAGCTAAAAATGATGAAATATTCCAAAAGTATGCAAGTCATAGAACAGACAAGCTCCTATCTACAGATGGGTAGATGCCAAGCCGATCGATGCACAATCAGGGTACAATTCACTGGTAACTCTCAGGCACACATGTTGCTGTTCCTTCAGTTGTTCTTGTTTTTTTTTGCGTGTGTGTGTGTGTTTTGGGGGGGGGGGGGGGGGGGGGTTTAATGATGGCTGGATATATATAGGGGGGGGGGGGGTTTAATGATGGCTGGGTGACTTGCGAATTTAACAGTATTTCACTCATATCAGGACGATGGGTGGGTGAGAATGAAAGGCTTTGTGCAGTGGAACCCTGTTATGATTGGAAAGATTCTAAAGCAGAGCTTGAACTGGAGACCACTAGACCAGCAGGCCAGTACTTAACCTACTGAGCTCAGGGGCTCCTTGAGGGGAGGAATCCGTATCAGGATCCTACATAATTTGTGCACAAAGGCTCAAGCAAACAGTGTAGACACAAATCAGCTGCTGCATGCAGTCTGATCCAGGTCTGTATTTCACTGGCTTAACCTGGTGGAAAAAAATGAAGGAATACCCATATACCTTAAAGGTAACACAGGTAATTCAAGATGAGCATACATAATCTCAGTTGAGTAATTATGGCATAACCAAATTATCTACTGTTTTAGAACACTTTACAAATGCATCATTATGTCTCTGGTATACTGCCAAGATAACCAAACTACAAATTCAAGAGCATGAAGCTCCAAGTGAGCTATCCTAAACCATTGCAAACAAAAGCAAGCCCAACTAGGCCTTCGGATTCCTGATTTTTGTGTTTTCGTTTTACAGCTATAAGCTCAGAGACTGGGTGTCAGTGTCCTCAAAGAAAACAAGTATCAATACTCAATCAATGTTCTTGCTTCACTTATCATTTACACTGTGTTTCATTACCATTGTTATATGAAACATGAAACCATTTTCTTCATTCTACTGATTTAAGTTCACTTTAAGGTGAATGGGTACACTTTCATGGGAAGCAACTTTGTCATTTTCATTTTTGTTTCCCTTTTCAAATATAGGTCTATAAAAGAATTAGCAAATTCTTACCCTCAAGAATAGACCGCTTTTCGAAGGGTTTCATCAATCAGGGAACCAAACAGGAAATCACAAGTTGTTTACTTTTGTAAATATGGCAAGAAAACATAGAGTTGAGATTTCTGCAACCAGCTAGTCTCTTGTTCGAATCTGCAAGAGACCAGCTGGAGACACAAATCTTTCCAACCGTAAAGTGAATTCAAACAGATACATTTTCAGCTTTTAAAGGAGGTATATGTTGGCGGTAGAAAAGACAACAATTGTTTTCCTTCATGATAAACAGAAATGTTTTAATGTTTGACAGAAGGCTTCAGGCAATAAGTACAGAGATTCAGCACTTATACCAACAGCACAGCTTGTCTCAAAGCATTGTTGAAAATTCAGAGCTGGAAATTTCTTCTGCTAAATTTTCTAGTCTGCACAAGAAGCAGACAATATTTTTTACCGTTCTCCAGCATTAGGCATTCGTCATGACGAGTGGTATTTTCCAGCCCTAATATTACTGTTGCCAACATGGATACCAACACAGGCAGAGGGCTTATAACAGCTCTTCCTGCACTTTACATAGTCAATTGATTGATTGATTGATCTGTTGCTAAATGTCCACGGTAAACAGCTATGGTCATGTCGGGACGGTCAGTTAACCTAACCACACTATTCCTGGGCAGGCTTAGACCTCCTAAGCGGTTAACCAGTACTAAGTGCATATACTTTCGCCAGTAGCTGACAACTGCCCTTCTTATATAGTCAAGCTACAGTTCAAATGTCACTTCTAAATTGTCTTCAAATTTCACTCCAACATATGCTCACAATAGAAATTATTCTTTTTTGGCTCTAACAATCATATCGTTTTAATCACTTTCATTATCAAGATTTCTATGAAATTCGTTTGCATACAAACTTCTAAGCTAAATAAATATAATATCTGAATGTACATAACAATATTGAATATTATATCTTTCCCTAGGAATAACTGTCATGACAGATTATACTGTTCTAAACAATTTAAAACCTATGCTAATTTTGCCCATAGGGGCAACATTAAACATGTAAATTTGAAGCTTTTGTTACAGAACAGGAAATGACACCTGGGGCCGTATTCATAAAACAACTTAAGTGGTTGCTATGCTGTTGCTAAGGCTAAATTTCTTTGAAGGAGATTCCCTACAACTATGAAATTTGCTCTGGAGGAACAGTCTTTTTTAGACTGTTCCTCCAGCGCAAATTTCATAGTTGTAGGGAATCTCCTTCGTACAGTTTTAGCCCTAGCAACAGCATAACAACCACTTAAGTCGTTTTATGAATACGGTCCCAGAAATCCAAAACACAGCATAGTTTTTCACAACAGCAAAAGTTCTGTGGTAGGTCTCACAGGCTCAGAACAGCATTCTCATATTAAGCATAGTACTTCATGATGCTCATCCGCATCAACATGGATGCAGATTCTCACTCTTAAGGAGTTTCATAGCATGTTTTCAAAGGGAGATAACTTTTGTGATTTTACTGTTTGCTCCACTGGTACAAGAAACCATTTAAAAAAGAGAAGTCTACACGACTCCAGGAGCAAATTCTTTCCTTTAAGAGTTGAACCCCATGGAGATTACAGAGCCCTAAATAGGAGGGAGTATTTGGTGATAATTAGGGATAATTTTTGTTAATTCTGGACAAAAACACATGCTGTGACCCCTCATCTGAACCGTCTCGAGGAGACGGTTCAGATGAGGGGTCACAACATATGGTTTCAACTAGAATTGTTTTTCTACAAAAAAACAGATGTCTCCCCCCTTTCTGATGTCAAAAGGATCAGTCATTAAATACAATTTCAAACAGAAACTTTAAATACAATTTCTAATGCAAATACTGGTCATTTTTCATGCAAACAATGAGCTCGTATCCAGTAAAGATATTTTGTGATAGACTAATAGACAAACGCCAAGGGAAAAACAATATGTTTCCCTACCTGAAGCAGGGATTCATAATAAGTAAAAAGTATAAATGCAAGAGTTATAGTTGTTATGCTCTGCATGTCATGTAATGTTGACTGATATTCATATTTAGTTTTTGTCAAAAAATATAAATGCAAGAGTTACAGTGCTCTGCACGTCGTCTATTTATATGTTGACTGATATTTGTATGAAGTTTCATGAATATAGCTTAAACAGTTTTCAAGTTATAGAGCTTAGACGATTGAGACACGATTTTGTGAATGACAAAGTTCCAAGGGAAATAACTCAAATAGTATAAATGGTTGTCTAGTGTTGACTGACATTTGTATGAAGCTTCGTGAATATAGCTTGTCCGGTTTTCAAGTAATAAAGCGATTGAGACACGATTTTGTGACTGACAAAGGTCCAAGGGCAATAACTCAAGAAGTATAAATGCAAGAGTTATGGTTCTTGCACTATGCAATTCTTCTAATGTTGATTGATATTTGTATGAAGTTTCGTGAATATAGCTTGAATGGTTTTCAAGTTATAGAGCAGACACGACTGAGACACAATTTTGTGACTGACAAAGTTCTAACGGAAATAACTCAAATAGTATAAATGCTAAAGTTATGGTTCTTGCATTATGCACGTCGTCTGATGTTGATTGATAATTGTATGAACTTTCATCAATATAGCTTGAATGGTTTTAAAGTTATAGACGGACTCGACTGAGACGCAATTTTGTGATGGACAAAGTTCCAAGGGAAATAACTCAAAAAGGATAAATGCCAGAGTGCATTCTGCACGTCGTCTGATGTTGATTGATATTTGTATGAACTTTCATGAATATAGCTTGAATGGTTTTAAAGTTATAGACGGACTCGACTGAGACGCAATTTTGTGATGGACAAATTTCCAAGGGAAATAACTCAAAAAGTATAAATGCCAGAGTTACCATTTGTGCACTCTGCACATCGCCTCATGTTGATTGATATTTGTATGAAGTTTCGTGAATACAGCTTGAGCGGTTTTCAAGTTATAGAGCGGACACAATTGAAACACAATTTTGTGATGGACTAAGTTCCAAGGGCAATAACTCAAAAAGTATAAATGCCAGAGTTACCATTCTTGCACTCTGCACGCCGTCTCATGTTGATTGATATTTATATGAAGTTTCGCGAATATAGCTTGAGCGGTTTTCAAGTTATAAAACGGACACGATTTTGTGATGGACTGAGTTCCAAGGGAAATAACTCAAAAAGTATAAATGCCAGAGTTACCATTCTTGCACTCTGCACGTCGTCTCATGTTGATTGATATTTATATGAAGTTTCGCGAATATAGCTTGAGCGGTTTTCAAGTTATAGAACGGACACGATTTTGTGATGGACTAAGTTCCAAGGGAAATAACTCAAAAAGTATAAATGCCAGAGTTACCATTCTTGCACTCTGCACGTCGTCTCATGTTGATTGATATTTATATGAAGTTTCGCGAATATAGCTTGTGCGGTTTTCAAGTTATAGAACGGACACGATTTGTGACAGACAGACGGACGGACAGACAGACAGACGGACAGACGCCCGGGGAAAACCAATATGTCTCCCGACCCTTAAGGGGGGAGACATAATGAGAACTAAAGAAAATTATCCTTCAATTATCATCAAATACCCCTCTTATCTAGAGCTCTTGAGAAGGAAGGCAATAATGAAATGGCACCATTACTTTCCCTGAAAGTGTATCCATTCACTTTAAATGTCTGAAACTATCTCTCACATCTTTGAATCTTAGCAAGACCATTAAACTGACAGACAAATTATTACAAACAAATGAGCCGTGTCATGTGACTTCCAACAGTGTGCAAATATTCAGACTGTCCTATTCATTTACACAGGGTAATCAAAGACATCACCATTGGCTCTATGGTTTGGGTCACTTCCATAGTAGCCAATGTGACATGCAAAAGCTCTGATCAGACTGCACTTAAGTGCAGTCTCATTAGAGCTTTTGCTTGTCACCAATGCCATATTGTTGGAAGCTACATGGTGCGGCACAAATGACATTGTACCATATGAAATGGCTCAATATCAGCTTTCTTATCTATATCTGCAGCATTCACAGTTCTAATTTGGTCGCTTTAAGGTAGTTGTTGTTTCAATATTGGTGTAATGGAGCATCATTTAATGGCAGTTCCAGGAAACGAATCCGTATCGGGCACCACAAAGCATCTGCAGATTTTTAGTCAGAAAAATTAGGTTTATATGATATGGTGATAATCATGAATTTTCCTTATTGCACATGTAATTGTCCAATGATATTGAATAATGTCACTTTCTGTGCTGATAAAATACTAATTATCCAAGATTCTACAAGCATGAATTAAATGAAATGTGGCCCATAATAAATAAACAGAAGAAATTGGAGCTCTTTATAAGAAGAGTATGTGAAGATAATTCTGGGAAAATTTCTGTTAATTTGTGTTAAAACTTATGTTGTGACCCTCACTGAACCACCTCTAAGAGAGAGTTTTAATGATGGGTAACCACATGTATTATGGAGTGGTTAAAATGAAGGCTACAACATAATATTATGCTTTAATAAAGACCACAACGTATTTTTGAAACATATTTTATAATGCCTCATAAACACCACCTTAAAATGAAGTTCTAATGAGGGATTAAAAACATTTTATAAAGAAAAGTGAAAAATCGTCTCAGAATTATCCTGCCATACACCCATTATTCTGAGCTCCCAGGAATAAAAAGCTGTCTTCAGGCTCTCAAGGTCGACATCTCTCCACAAATCTAGGGTAGAGACAGACTTCTCTTATATGATATCTGTTGAGAATCCAGCATAGAAATCGCTCCAGTCCGAGACCATAGCCTCCATGAGGACAGGTACCATACTTGCGCTGAAAATTAAAACATTATATATATATAATGCATGTGTGCATTAGTGTGTGTGTGTTCCACATGTGTGAAAATGGCAACTACACCCCAAGTTGTAACTGCAGCTGCTAACTATGAAAAAAGGTCAGGTACAAGGTTACATTCCTTGAAAACTGGAGAAAGAAAATAATGACAAACCCTACCCACTCTGAAAGTAAGTTATAAACAGTTTTGGTGGAATTGTGGCAAAACTCTGCCTTTTAATAATATCATTTGTCATCACCATAAGCTGTCTTTTCTACAGGTGAGAAATAGTCACCACAAGACCATTGTCACATGGAACATTCATGAACACTCAAATGCTAAGGAGAGATGATGCATGTTACTGCTTTCAAACATAGTTAATGTTTGCATTTGTAAACAGTCTACTGATACAGAATATTTGAATTAACATATTAAGCACGTCTGAGTCACAAAGAAGCTCAGCATGAAGACACTCATATACTATTACAATTTACAAATGGCGACCGGGTTGTATATGAGAGATGTGTTCAGCTAGAACAAACTATCTGCCACCCAGGCCACTTCATACACTACATTGAGGAGTATAGGCTGCCAATCTAGTTACAAATGTCTTTGTTTCGTGCCAGCTAGGTTTGAACCAATGACTGTAACGCCTCATTTAAGTCTGGCTAGTCCTGTAAGTCTTACCTGGTCAGTGTACCAATAATAGTTGGTGGTGTCTATTCCTTCTCGCTTGAAACCCTCCATCAGTTCATCATACTGCCAAATTCTCATAGACCCACCAATGATCTCACCTACATTTGGCATTAATAAATCAACCTGCAAACAAATAAAATATTAACTCTGAATACACACAATAATATATATCACGAGCAAGCAGCAAAGACTGAGATCAGCTCTGTATCAGTGTAAATTGATAAGAGTTGACTTTCAGCTACACAGATTCCTCATATCCCATAGACTGTTCAGTTGATGCAAGCACACTGTGTTGAGGCACAAGCTGTGAGAAAGTTTCTTTCCACATGGCAAGACTCCTACTGAATGTTAGTTTCATTGTATGATTTATCTGACAATGAAAAAGGCACACACAAGTTGTAGTTGGGCATTTAAAGGTAAATCATAGGTAATATATTTGATAAAACATGCCTTTACTCAAAAGCTGGATTTTACAATAATGTAGATGTCTGATCTCTTGTATTGTTTTTTAGATTTTTAATTTTCTACAATAAAAATCACTTTTTGAAGTCCACATACAACTAAATCTAAACCAAACAATTCTTTTGAGGTGAATGGTACACTTTCAGGGGAAGCAACTTTACCATTTTTTTGTCCAGCTTAACCATTTTTGTCTCCCTTCTCAATGAAGGTAAACTCTTAATTTACAGAATTTGTTCCAATAGGAGCAGATTCTTTCCTTGAAGAAAAATACCTCATTTAGGAAGAACATGTGTCCAGAAATGCAAACAAGAAGTCACAGAAGTCGTTTTCCTTCGTAAAAAGGGCAGTAAAAAGCTAGAGATGCACCCATACATGTTAACTTACTGTAAGTATACATACTTATATTTACAATGCATTATTGTACATGATTCTGATAAAACATTAGTGCGTACTATAATCCTTGTGACTACACATTTTTGGGATAAATTAACAAAACCGAATTTATCATAAATTGTTAATTGCAAGCTTTTGTACCTGCTTCAGATAACACACTTAATGTACGGTAATAAATGAGATTTGCCTTCTGACAAGAAGTAAAGCTTACCGACTCTGTTAACCTTCTATCATCTGAACATCTAGGCATGTAGAAAGACTTGATCTCTGCAGGAAATTTACACAGAAGAATTGGTTCATTGATCATATCAGTCATTCTCCTTTCGGGAGCCTCTGGTATATCCTGGTGTAGAAGAAATAATATGTCAAATCAGTATTTAGTGCTGCATCTCGCCAGCCTGCACATTGACACAAAGTGAACTACACCAGAAAACACGACGGGAGTCTACGTCACTGCTGCCAGAAGCTAAACAATACCTATTTCTCCCATTCTGCTAATAATCATTTGTGAAAGAATGAACAAAAAATTAATGATGATTCAAATGCACTCACTAATATAACACTACGTCTGATTGGATAATTTGAGTACAGTTATCCTCTTATTATCCTAAAAAATACCAAACAGCTATGAGTTCCATAGTTTTCAAGCAGAAACTTATAACAAAAGCCAGTCTCACAAATGGTAAGAAATCAAAACACCTATCCCCCAAGGAAACTAATCTAAGCCTGACCAATTAAAGGTAATTAATCAGGTCCATACAAGCACATATATTATTCGTTCTCATCAATTACTGATTGCAAAACCATTTGAGTTCCAGAATAACAGAATTCTAATGGTACTTCTAGAATAAACTATTCTTACTTCTCTATATAATATGCTGTAGGCTGTAGATTCTCATTTCTTGGATGGACGCTCAGCGCCCCGTTACTGCGGCTATGGATTAGTTCCGCTGAGGTGCGGGGAGAATGCTGATAGGAGATTGAAATACTACTACTAGATTCTCATTCTAAATGCCTCAAAGAAGCTGTTTTAATGAGAGGGGAACACAACACTTTTGCATCAAGAATAAGAAATAATTCTCTTAACACTACCCTTACAACCTGACCTACCTAAAATTGGGGAAAACAAGTTATCTGAATGACATCTACTATTCTACATTTAAACGAAACCTAACAATTTCACTCACATCTCCGAATTCATAAAACGTCCCATCCTCTTTTTTAATGTCATTTTCTTTTAAATAAACCAAAGCATCTGTGTATGCCATCCTCCTGAATGGTTTCTTGGGTGGTTTAAAGTCCTAATAAACAAAACAGAAAACATATTTTACACAGCTTTACGCCAGTTTCAAACCTGTATAGTTTGAATTTTCTCTCTACTGGTAATAACTGGCAAGGTCTAATGAGTTGAAATATTAAACATCAGAAAATAGTTAATATTCCATTTGTCCCAAATGAAATGTTAGTTCTAGTTGTCCCAATGTTTAAAAGTACAATGAAGTAATCAATTATATTAACTCACCAGTGATTCAAAAAATGATTTTACATTATAAAATCAGCAATTCTACATGAAAATACAACTATTATTTATTCAGTAGAAGTAATTTTCAAAAGCTTTGCTCCTCTTTAAAATAAATCTCTCCTTCCTAAAACCACAGGCGCTTGAAGTTCTATGCTCAAAAAAAACAACAACATAAAAACCCTTTATACTTGACGCATTTCGTAAGAAATGGCCAGGTATGCAAGCAAAAATGCCTAATTTTTTTGACTGCTAAAACTGCAAGTTAGAAACACTCCAACAAAAGCAAACTTCTTACCTGTAAACATGGTTTCAAAATGTATCATAAACATATTAAATTTGTTCAGTTATGGTTAATGCGGTGCTGTAATCCTTAATTCAAAATTTGCCAGAAAATCTCGACGCCATTACGGTGTCCAGTTTCCGGTTTACTGTGCTGCGCCAAAGTTGAGCATGTGCTTGTCCGCTTTGAAAATCACACATCAGCAAAATCATTCAATTACTCTTTTAGATATGACCAATGTCGTTGTATATCACCGTTTCCATGTATTTACAAACTTAGGTTTGTTCTAATTTCGATCAAAACGTTTCTAACGAGTGAAAACTTGAAAAAAACATGATAAAAATGACGTCATGACGTTCGTGTCAACAACGTCAAAACTACGCAGTAACGTTGGCGTAAAATTTTTCTATGTTGACTGAGGCCTACATGTACTGACTTTCCCAGCAACAAAGATGCAGATTAGCTTGCACATCGGTACAGTCTGATCGGCGATTTTAATGTTTGATGATAGGACAGAGTAGGAAGCTGTACATTTAAGAAGATCGTTATCCGCAGAATCACTTCATTTTTCCCGTAATAGAACCTGTTGACGTTGCTGTGCGACGTTGATACACCGGAAATTGGAGACCGTAATGGAGTCGAACACAAGCTTGCACACCTGGCCATTTCTTCAAAATGGCTCATAGCCTAGATGTTTAGCGGCATTGAAATATGTTTCATAGCATAGAACTTCAAGCGCCTGTGCTAAAACTAGCCTATTTCATGTCTGAAAAAATCATAGCTCCATACACAATGTGCTCTATAGTAAACGTGTATATTTACTGGCTAATTTTTCCTGAACACTTACAATGATTTGGTTACCTACCGGGTTGAGTTCATGAACCACAGATCCCAGAGGAGACTTGAGCACCCGATCTACCACATCACAGACAAGATCCTCTAGCCTATCCAGAAGCTGATCAAAGTTGATGAAAGGACATTCTGCTTCTACATGGGTATACCTGAAATGACAAATCCTGTAGTCAGAGCTCTGGTACCGCTTGTTCATTGTATCGTTGACCCAGATGATCAAAGCATGGTTTGCTTAACTAAGTTGTTAGTCAAGGATTTGTTAAGTTCTACTGAATACAAAAAATCAAATGTGTGAAAACTTTTTTGTCAAAAGAAGTAAAAACAAAATGGCAGGGTTTTTTCATGTAATACATTTGAAAATATAATAAATATAATGCCTCAATTAACTATGACATCTTCAGTTTTGAACAACTGGCCAGAAATTGATTCTGGCAAGCAGACCCAACAACAGTAAAATGTATTTCTCTCTACAAACTACATACCATATTTCTTCGGCTATAGGGCGAGTCTTTTATAAGAAAGGGTGTGTTTTTTTGGACTGTCTGGGCAAGTATTTAGCTTAGCTTTGCCTATAAGACGGGCCTTTTTTTTTTTTGCCAATTCCCAAGAGGTCATCACCGGTCACTGATGTCTACATATATTTAAATTGGTCGGCAATGCAGTTACTGTAATGTGCATAAATATCTTTGATTAATTACCTCATTATTTTATCCAGTATGAGCAAAGGTCTTATTTCCGTAAGTTAAATTTAGCTTTGCACACTAACTCGGATGTACACAAGTGGAGAAAACATATTCCAGTATCCCAGTTTGAAGATGAAAGAATCCATATTAAACAGATTTGTTTTTTATTCACTGGCCGAATACTTAGGATAGTATTCATTGACTGGCTCCCTTGTTGCAGCTTCTTTGATCTTGCACTACAGCTCACTGCTACTCTCAAATTAGACAGGTTTGACAGGTGACTCGGGTCAAGTCAATAGGCATATCAATACCGATAGATAAAGAGTAAAAGTGCATTACGTTTTTACATCTAGGTTGCAGAAAAATACCTATATAAATGTTTAGGGAAAAAAAATAAAGGTGATAATGTTACACATTGTTTGCGGATTTGGAATTCAAAAGGAGTTTAATGAGGGCACACAGCAGTGAAATTAGGAGCGGCTGTAGCGTAGTGGATAACACTCCAGACTACCGATCCAGGGGTCGCAAGTTCGATCCCCCGCTTCTCCGGTCTTTCGGTTGAGACTTTAAACCGAGGTCCCGTCTCCAAATGACCTCGTTGTTGGTGGGACGTTAAACCCGAGTTCACTCACTCACTCACTCAGCAGTGAAATTCTGTTTTGCTAGATGCAATCAGGGTTTGCATATGGCATCAATTCATGTGATCGGTACCAGACGTATTGTTTATGTCTCGACACTTATTGGGTTTTGCGATGCACCTGGGCATAACTTGGGAGCCCCCTGTATATTTACGAACATGGACCGTGACCAGCTGCTCAGGGATTTTGGGGAAAATAGCCAGGGTGTCCAAAGCCTCGCTTATATGACAGAGGCAAATTTTTTGGGTCATTTCAGCGGGAAAAATCCCCGTCTTATAGCCGAAGAAATACAGTACTCTACAATTGCCAAAATAGCTGAATAGAAATGCACTGTACAAAATGGCAATAAAAGCCTTATCTAGTCCTTGTATTTTTACACGAGTGCAAGTACTTCTTGTGCCTTTCAATCTTGTTAACAGACTTATGTGCTCTAAATATAACGGATATACCTCAAAATAAGCTGTGTCTCCTCGCTAAGCTGTGTCTCCTTTTTCAAAAGGACTTTTTCAGTTAATTTTGACCACATAAAGTTTCTGTAGGTTTTCAATGTCAAGCCCCATCTCAAAGGCTTCTGAAGAACTGTGTGAATTCTGTTAAATATTATCCTCATTTAAAGCTCTTACTAACTTACTCTGCTAAATGTCTTCTTGTTCGAGACTGTTCTGCCCTGTATGAGCTAACTATAGAGAATACATCTCCCATTGAAGGTAAACAGGTTTCTAAATACAGCTGTGAGGATTGTGTCAGGAAAGCCTAGAAAAGAATCATTAAAACTAAGATAAACGGATTGGCATTGCATAAAATCTATCAAAATTTGGGAGTTTCTAAAAACTGAAGGCCATGATCAGTCTAGTTTATAATACATGAAGCAGCTCAAACAAAAGTTGTAAATTTTCAGAAACTTTAACTGCTAAATGCTATGGACAATCCAGAGGTTGCAGGTTTGGTCCTGGCAAGGTCTGGATCTTCTCCAGCCTATGGATTATTTCTTCTTCGCCATCATTTCAAGCATCCCTCATCACCCATCTGCTGGATATGACAGATGTATTGCTGAAAGGGGCATAAAAGCAAAACCATCCATCCAATATTTCTATAATGGTGTAGTGGTAACTTCCATATTTATTGTTTGGACCAGGGATGCCAAATAAGCTGAAGTCAACCAGTGCAGACAATATTGCAAAAACATCACTAAACAAACTACCCTGCTCCAAAGTTGCAATCTCAGATTGCAACTTTGGAGCAGGGCAGTTTGTTTATTGATGTTTTTGCACAATACTTCATCTTGATGATAGATATCATTCATGGAAAAAACATCAATTTGAATAAAGCAACAGCTATCACACAAATGATGCCATAGCTTATCTAATAGTTTCTCGTGGAAAGAGCCACAGGTAGACACTAATGTAGTAACCAAGACAACAAAAGGAAAGCTTGGTGGTTGCATGTCATTTTCAACAGTATGTCAGTCATATTAAGATGATCCAAAGGGGTTATGAAGGGCTCTGCGCACTAAACACCGTTTGGCTTTGGATAAAATCTTGCCTTCAGCAGGACTTGCTACCCTGTGCTCCAAAGTCAGCACCACAAACCACTCGGCCAGGCAGATGCTGCAACAGATCTAGGTGACATTTCATACAGGCATACTTAAAATAGTATACCCCAACTAATGATGATCATTATTCCCATTTATTGTTTTTCAGAATCTTCTCTCAAACACAAGCAGTTACCTCATCTCCAAAGTAGTCCAGTTTAAATAATGTTGATCCTCCTTCTACTTGTGTCTGTACTAGTGTGGGTGGGGTAACCTGTGAGAGCACATAAATTTAATATTAATACATGTAATTTAATTGACTCAGTGATCAAATGAGAGAACTTTTGAACCTTCATGTATTAGTCTACAAATGTAAAAACACTGCATATTACCATAAAACTGATTATCAAAGAAGATATTCTTTGCATCTGATTGACACCCAGCTGGACACATCATAAAATGAGGTCAAAAGGAGTTTTATTTTTTTCATCTTACACAACAAAAAAAAAGAATCTAAACCAAAAATATGTTTGTTCATTGGCAACCATTTACTGACAGCTGTGTTTTGCATTTTTTACAACAACAGGTACTTTTCTTGAATGACTTGTGATATGTGAAAATGTATATCATAGTATCATACAAAAGCAACAGATCAACTATTGTGCCTACCTAACCACATCAGCGACATCCCTTTCACACCAACAATTTATGGATCCCCAGAGATACATTAAAATATCGAAGTGTATGGTTACGCCTCCATGTTTTTCTGCTATTCTTCCATGGGAAACAACTTTTGTGTCTTCCTGTTTGCCTACATGGATGACAATGCTCTTCCAAAATGGGTCTAGACTTAAATGAGAGAATTTGCTCCCTAAAGGGAGCACTTTTCTGTCTTCATGTTTGCTTACATGGAAGACAATGCCCTTCTAAAATGGAGTCAACACATAAAGATGAGAATTTGCTCACTCAAGGGGGCAAATTCTTTCCTTTAAGAGTTGACCTCCACTGAGAACAGAGGCAAAAATGAAAATGGCAGAGTTGCTTCCCCTGGAAGTCTACTCATTCAACACAAGGGAGGTAATGCAGTCATCTCTGGCATTGTAAGTTACCTCAAAGTATCCTCTGCTCAAATAATGGTCTCTAAAACACTGCATCACCACAGATCTCATCTTTAGCACCTTAGCTGTCTGAAATACGGGTTAAAACTGAATTTAGCTAAACATTCAGACACACTGACCAGATATAACAATCAGGGCACATTTGCTTAAAACTGATGATGTTGTTTGTCACTGAGAAATTACATATTTCAAACCTACTGTATGCCATACCAATTCTCGACAAAGAGTAAAAGCTCTTAACATTCTTTTCAGCAAAAAAAATATTTGCACACATTTTATGGGTACTATAAAACTTATCAAATCTTTAACTCATGACTTTATTAAGTTACAATGCTTTGCATGACCAGGTCCTGATCAGACTGCTCTTACATTGTATTTTTTAACAGAATGAACTGACAAGTTCAATAATACTTTCCACAACTTAACAACTTACATGTAACTATGACAACTATGCTAGCATACCCCTCATTTTTAACCCAATAATCTTTAAGGTACTTTACTATTCATGGTGATTGGCATAATATATTTTCTAATTTCGTATTCCCTGGCAAGGCATTTAAACAATGTCACAGGTCAACCATGTGGGACTGTGGTTCAGCTGGCAGAGTGCTCACACAGTATGTCAGCCACCCAAAACTTGGAAATAAATGACGTGAGCATAATTACTTGTTTGAGAAAATCTGAAGCTTCTGTTGAAAGATTTTAGTTTGTAATGTGACTAACTAATGTCAATGAAAAATTGGCAGAGCATGGCATACACTGTTTGACATGCTCTGGAACCAATGACATCATATATGTGTTACCATAGCAACTAAGAGTTATGTCAGTGAAACATCTTTCTGCCTAGATACTCAACACAACAGTTGATAATTCCATAGTTGCTATGGTAATAGATCTATGGCCTCATCTCACTTGTAATTCAAGAGGAGCATGGCATGCACTGTATGCCATGCTCCTCTTGAATTATAAGTGAGATGCTACCTGAAATTCATACAATGGAAAAGTGTGGAAAAGTGTGATTTTCTCAAACCTATGATTTCTTCTCGAGTAATTTAATTCTATGTTTGTAGTCAAGTTTCAGTCTGGTGATGATTTTCCCTTCCTTTTGCCACTAGACTCATCTTAACTCACGTTTTCTCCTCTGATCATCATGTGTCTGTTGTCAAGCTGTACATCAACATGGGCTTCTTCGTTAAGTAGGTTATCTGCCCCTCCTGCTGGAGATGGACCAATCAGTTCCCAGTAGTCTACCGTCATTTCATGGTTCCCTGGAGCCTGCAAAAGAACACCACCATAACTGTCCCCGAGGTTATAAAACTTGAGTACATTCTCAAATTCAAAATAAAGCACATTGATTGGCTGCTTCCGAGCACATGCTCGGAAGCAGCCAATCAGTGAGCTTTATTTTGAGTTCAAGATTATTGTCAAGTTTTATAACCTCGAACCCTGCTAGGTCTTGTTTTAAGTCTGTGAAACTTCATTGTCTTGAATGCTTTGTGCTCTCCAATATTTGCTATTTTCAAGAGCTTATGGATATGGCGCATGCATAATTACTACTGTAACTGTTGAAATAATCATAAATTTTTTTTTTTGTTCCTTTTTTTTGTTCCTTTTCTGCTCTTTATTCAAACTTCTTTTTCTGAAAACACGTGCAGGAATTGCAAACAATCAAACAGACTGCTACTAAAGGACTGAGCCGCAACGTGACAAAACCAATAAATTGGCATGTGTGCCCAGCAAAGACTCAGATCACCCTGGGCATCTACCGAGTCTGATCAGACTCTTTGCTAAGCACTTAAAGGGTAGCTACGGGTCTAAGCTACCTCTATGCCAACAGCTAAGACTCTTATCAGAATGGGGGATGCCCAGGCTGGTCAGAGTCATCATGTAGCATACATGCCACTTTATAGGTTTTGTCATGTGGCGGCTCTTTTGCTAAATAAATGCTTTGTACCAGCACACTGTTTCATGAAAAACTTACAGTATCAAGTTACAAAGGTTAATTGTTTAATAATAGAATTTCTAAACCAGCCTTAGCTCAAGCATTCTGTCATAATATTTTGGGTCATGCTAAATATTTCATTCAACTCTGCCCTTAGCTTTCTCCCATATATCAGCAAAAATTTACACAAAGGTCCTGTGTTCTCATTTCTCTATCAAACCTAACTGCTAACAGTTCTTACTGTTTTGCCATCAGGTAGTTCCTTTATTTCTCCATACACACACACAGCTGCTTCTGTGGCTAATGTAAGGGCTTCGTAGGTGTGACACTGAAAATATAAGGGAAGATTTAAGATCAAAATGGCAAATATATGAAAACTGGTACCATAAGATTCTAAAAATTGGGACACCTAAACTGTTTACCCTAACTGTCTTAAAAATCAAATTTGGGTTTTCGGTGCAGTAATGCATCTAAAAGATGTTATGTTATTTTGTTGTTTTTGCTATTTTTAGTAACAGCAGCCATCTTGGATTCTTGACCTGACCCAATTTTACAATTTTGAAACCCTGCAGTCTGGTCATGCTCCATGTGAAATTTAAAATCCATGGGCTCAGTGGTTTAAGAGAAGAAGTTGATTGAAGTTGTTTAAATAGGTCATTTTTTTACATTGGCATTTGAGCAAAATTACACACGTAAACAGAAAGTAGGTCACTGTGACAAAACTCCACTACAGATTTTTTTCATTTTTACAATTTTGAATACCAAGGTTTCACTGATGTTCCATGCCAAAATTCAGACAAATATACCCAGTGGTTCTGGAGAAGAAGTTTATTTTGTTGTTTTTGCTATTTTTAGTAACGGCGGCCATCTTGGATTTTCAACCTGACCCAATTTTATAATTCTAAGACCCTGGAGTCAGGTCATGCTCCATGTGAAATTTGAGAACCATGGGACCAGTAGTTTTACAGAAGAAGATGTTTGAATATTTGTTTTTAGGTGTTGACGGACAAATTCAGTGACGACGCACGACGCACGCCGGACGCATTTGTATGACAATAGCTCACTATGGCCCTTTGGGCCAGATGAGCTAAAAATTATCCTTGAATCATCCCTCTTAATCCTTATCTGGAGCGCTGGTCAATGTCATTGGAATTCCCTTTTATATGGAACCTCTGCTACAAGGCAATCAACCTTATCCCATATGTGAACTGCACTTTCATGCAGTATTTAATAACTGTTCATCAAATATGGATTCCACAAAATCAGCTGGTAGGTTAATGTTTTCACTGTTCATTATACAGTCAAACTTTGACTGTTCAAATGTTGATCTTTCAAATCTACAGGATTCTCCAAATTTTATTCATGGTCCTGAATTTTTACTATTGTAAAAATAAGACCAATAATTTGAATTTCTGTAATTCGAAAAATCTGATTTTTCAAACAAAATTTTGTGTCCCAATTAAACAATTTGATAGTGTTTTCCCGTTCTAAATTCAAAGTAAAGTTTGCACTAAGGCCAAAGTAAAAAAAATGTCTTGTTTCCAAAATTTTTAGGGTTGGTAGATGTGCAAACTTATTTTTGTTATGCATCTGCCCAGTCTGAACAGAGTCTTCGCTTAGCCCTTAAAGTGTAGCCAAAGGTCTATGGCAGCTCAATGCTGACATCGAAGAGTCTGTTCAGACTGGGAAGGTGCCCAGGCTGATCTGAGTCTTTGCTAGGTGCACATGCCACTTTGCTGGTTTTGTTGGGTCATGGCTCATGTGTTTTCTTCATCAGAATTACATTTAATAGTAATTTATGGGGTCATGAACTAAAGCTTTTATTGCATAACAGTAGGTCACTTTAAACTTCCTGGCAAATGTTTTTTGGTACTTAGTAAGAAGTCATTTTGCTTTGTTGTAAAGGACAATCAAAAACTTCCTGGAAAAAGAGAAGAAAACCTAATTATAAGACCTTGAAGTTTTTTGAAACTGGTGAATTCACTGGGATGAACCAATATCCTTACAAGTGCCAGTGGTTTCCAGAAAGTTGCTGGAAAAGGGGTGGGGTCAAATATTTTACCTTCATTCTAGCTTTTCAGCTTGATGAGTCTAATCAAATGTGTAATTGATAGGAAATATAATTAGCTACTCAATACATGACATTTATTTTTGAGGTTATGACACAGGAATCACGCTACCAAGAAATGTATATCTTTTTTTTTTGGGGGGGGGGGGGGATTCATTTTTCCTCCAACCTTTTTGGTGCGAAATATCCTTTTTTTTTTGCACTGATGTGCTGTAAAACCCATATCACTCACTCACTCCTATAAGCTTTCTCTTTTTATTTCTTTAGGCTAAGGCTGGCAAAAACAGCTCCTGGGAAAAAACACCTGACCTTCCATAAGCAGAATTTGGCTTTCTCACTTGTGCGCCAGCATAGGCTCAAACCCAAAGCATTGAGAGACCTTATGTTTACTAGTCAGCACTCTTAATCACTAGGCCACGGAAGCCCACTTGTAGTGTCTTCCCAGAATGTGCTTTAGGACTGATGGTTAGAGCAAGCAAGGCCATGGTGCTGGTCTATACCACAGAGCAACTGACATCAACAGAATGCTTGAATATACAATTTCTTAATGGCCATTAAAAATCTCATTGTCAGGAATTACACAAAAATGTGTTAATAGTAGTGGAAAGGATTTAGGTTATTTTCAGGCAGATTCATGGAAACTAATTCTGTAACTGTGGGAGCAAAATAAAACATTCAGATCTTTGACAGCTGATAAGCAATATACTCATTTAAAGCTATCTCTTATAATCTGCTTACCAGTTTATCTGTAAAAACACACTGAAGAAAGTCTGTTCCATCTCTCAAGACTATAAACATCAAGTTTTTCCCCTGCTGTCTCATACGATGCACCCAGCCAAATATCTTGACCCGAATGTTACGACTTTCTTTAGAATCTCTTATCTTGATCTGCAATGAAAAAAATTTCATGTCTCATAACTCAAGGTCTAGAATGTAAAATTCAACATATCAGCAGAAATGTCTCTTCCCATGGTCTAGAATGAAATTACCAAGGTCTAGAATGAAATTACCATGGTCTAGAATGCAATTACCATGGTCTAGAATGAAATATAAAATACCATTCACTCAACCATCAATCTGGGTTGAAAAGGATGCTTAAAGGCATATGCAACATCATAGGATATGACCAGCCTGCACAGATGTGCTGGCTGGTCATAGCCTTTGATGTTGCACACTTCATATGTATGGACCATAAAGAAGCTATAGGCATAAACCTAAGGTTCTAGCAATATTTCATGGACTCAACGACTGGTTTGAGTCTGCTGTTTCCAGATATGTTGAGTGACCTTAATTCTGCATGGGATGGCTTATTAACAAACTTAGTATCAACTGCAGAGTGACAACTGCTTTACTGCAAATTTCAGAACATGTCAAAATAAGGTTATTTACACCTACAGTACAATCCCTTTATTGCACTGTGTTGGTGCCATAGTAAGGCAAACTGTTATGGAACAGCAGAGGCCCACAAGACAAAAAGATTTTTTTTTCCGGCAGAAAGACCCACTTGCCCAGTTTTTCACAAAATAATATGGAAGCTACTCTTACACCCAATAAATTTTCTTCATGAAACTCCCTCTACCACCAGAGACTTTTCCAATAAATTCTACTGAGCCTTGAATCTCTGCTAGTGGAGAAAACTGACAGGGTGCTTATGTATATACAAAGTACATATGTACTGCACATTCCATAAAATTTGGACATCTCGTCTGAACAAACTTTGAATACCATTAGTGGACAAAGCTTTTGGCAGACAGTGTAGACCCTGATCAAATTGCATAGGAGCAATCTGATCAGGCTCTAGTCTGCCAATCATTTTGTTATATGACCAATATACTCTGGGTAACTGCACAACCATTTTCTTTTAATAGGAAACTTCATGTACATGTAATACTGTCCTGACATAATATTGAGACTAAACTGATGCAAAATGAGCATTAAAGTCTCATTTGCCTTATTTAGTTGACTGCGAGGCATAACATGATAAATCTGATATCAACAGTACAATAAGAAGTCTTATAATGAGGTTCTAGTGTACCTGCTTTGGTTTAGGTAAGCTAGTATCTTCCTCTATGGTGATCTTTTTAGCCTCTTCTAAATTTTTCTCTCTTCTCTCCGCATCTTCAGCCTAAAATAAAGAATAACTTCACAGCTACAGCAATTTACTGGAAACATTTTTATGTAGAGATGATTCTGTCTGTGTCTCACGATTTTAAAGCTATACAAGAAACCTGCTATAAAATTTGTGAAATCTGTATCTGGAAAAATAACAGGTTGCACTGCCACTATACAAAAAAAAGTTTAATTTTCATTTGAAAACGTTCGAAATGCAGTCATTGTAGTTTCATTATTTCAAAGGCAACAAGTCTGTCTTTGAGAAAGTTTGTCTCTGTATTGACATTAAAGTATATGGGTTCACCTCCATATGTTCCACCATTTTGACAAAGGGAGACCATTTCTGAGACTTCCTGCTTGCCTCCCTTGATGATAAAAACCCTCCAAAAAGGGGTCTTCTATTACAACAAGAAATGTTAGTGTGTAACAAATGCCCCCGAAGGCCCCTTAAACGGACCTTTGAGCCCTAGTTGTGACCTTGACCCTGGGCATAGAACCTGAGTCTTGCACATGATATACATTCTCATTTCGGTTTACTTTTCTGTAATGTTTAAATGCACTTTGGAAGTTTAAGAGGATTCAAGGGGACTTAATTCAACCACTAACCAAACTGTGTTGTGTCCTTGACATTGGGTGTGGGAATCTAAATGTCGCACCTTAATTAACTTTGTTATACTTTACTTTTCTTTACATTACCATTTTATCATGATCCGGACTTCGGGCAACAGAACCATAATTTGTTTGTGGCCTATTCACTGTTTTATACCTTTTCATGAGGTTAAATGAAGTTTACTTCAGAAGTCTTTAGGTAATTGAGGATGAATGACTTGACCTTTGACCTCTGGGTATGACCTTGACCTTGGGTGTGGGAACCTATGTCTTGTGCATGGTAAATTATCTCATTAGGCTGTATCGTTCTTTAAAGTTTGCTTTGGTACTTTTCTGAGTAATCGCCGAGACATGATTTGACCTCTGACCCCAGATTGTGACCTTGACCTTGGATTTGGGATCATAAATATTGTGTGTAACATACCTTCTCATTATGGTTTACCTTTCTGTGAAGTTTGATGACATTAGCTTCAGCAGGTTTAAAGCTATCATAGAGGCAAGATTTGACCTTTGACCCCCAATTGTGACCTTGACCTTGAACCTGGCAACCCAAATGTGATGTGCAACACAACTTCTCATTATGTTTCATCTTTCTGTGGAGTTTCATTAAATATGCTTCAGCAGTTTATAAGTAATCGCTGAAAGCCAATTTTGAGACACAATTTGACTTTTGACCCAACTGTGGCCTTGACCTTGGGCGTAGGGACTTAAGTCTTGTGCGTGACACACCTTCTAATTATGCTCTATCTTCCTGCGAAGGTTCGTCAAATTTGCTTCAGTAGTTTTAAAATTATTGCTGAGACACGATTTTGAGACACAATTTGACCTTTGACCCAATTGTGGCCTTGACCTTGGGCGTTGGGACCTAAGCCTTTTGCCCGACACACCTTCTCATAGTGCTTTATCTTTCTGTGAAGTTTCATCAAATTTACTTCAGTAGTTTTAAAATTATCTCTGAGACACGATTTTGAGACACAATTTGACCTTTGACCCAGTTGTGGCCTTGACCTTGGGCGTACGGACCCAAGTCTTGCGCACGACACACCTTCTCATTATGCTTTATCTTTCTGTGAAGTTTCATCTAATTTGCTTCAGTAGTTTTAAAGTTATCGCTGAGACACGATTTGTAACGGACGGACGGACTGACGGACGGACAGACGGACAATCGGACGGACGGACGGTGCGATTTTAATATGCCACCCGAAGTTCCTTCGGGGGCATAAAAAGAATTTCCTCCTAGAGGAGCAAATTCTTCCTTTAACGGTTGACCCTCACTGATAAGGGATGCAAAATGAAATTGACTGAGTTGCTTCCCCTGAAAGAGTATCCATAAACCTTAAAGGCGGTCCTCATTAGCTATCTCAATGTATACTGAGGTATTTCTTTTCAAATATTTTATATTATCATCATGGTAAGACTGCCCTTGACCTTTCATTGTACTTACATCTTTCTTTGCTCTGTCAGCAGCCTTACTGACCTCTCTCTGCCAAATCTTCTGCCATTTCTTTAACTGGGACTTGGCTGCTGGCTCAAACTTCTGTAATTGAAAAATAATTACTATGATCCTTCATGACACACATATATACAGCAGACTCTCATTATCTCAAACAATGATATATCAAAGTGCTCTCTTTTATCAAAGAATGTATTTCTAACACATTTCCAATTTTTCTTTACATTTCAACTCCTCTTATCTCAAACTACTGGTCTCTCAAAGCAAATTTTCTGGGACCAGAAAGTTCACTTTGAGATATCAGTAGTTTAAGATAAACTTCAACTTTGAGATATCAAGAGTTGACTGTACATTTTTGTTTAGATCAAACAATTCCATTTTATTTTGTAATCGCTTGCTAAATTCAGAGATAACTTTTACTCATTTCTCAAGAAAACATATGTTGGGACCCTCATCAGAACTGCCAATAAGTGGTCAGGTTTTAAAGTAGAAATATGAAAAATTATCCTTGAATCATCCCTCTTAATCCTTATCTGGAGCGCTGGTCAATGTCATTGGAATTCCCTTTTATATGGAACCTCTGCTACAAGGTAATCAACCTTATCCCATATGTGAACAGCACTTTCATGCAATATTAACTGTTCATTAAATATGGATTCCACAAAATCAGCTGGTAGGTTAATGTTTTCACTGTTCATTATACAGTCGAACTTTGACTGTTCAAATGTTGATCTTTCAAATCTACAGGATTCTCCAAATTTTATTCATGGTCCTGAATTTTTACTATTGTAAAAATAAGACCAATAATTTGAATTTCTGTAATTCGAAAAATCTGATTTTTCAAACAAAATTTTGTGTCCCAATTAAACAATTTGATAGTGTTTTCCCATTCTAAATTCAAAGTAAAGTTTGCACTAAGGCCAAAGTAAAAAAATATCTTGCTTCCAAAATTTTTAGGGTTGGTAGATGTGCAAACTTATTTTTTTTTAATACATTTTGTATATAGAAAATGTTTAAAATCTTTTAACACTGTCTAAAAATAGACTTGAAAATCCCATGAGGCTAAAAAAGTTTGAGTAAGCCTCCAAAAAGTAGGGTCGGTAGGGTAACCGGAAACAAGAGATTTTTTTTTTGGCCTAATTATCTGTCTTCAATATACACCCACGTGAATCATTTATTTATTAACAAGACAAGTTTCTGGTCAAGTGATAATCCCTGACTAAGTAAACGATATCTTTATCTGACTTGTTTGACAAGAATGATTTATTTGCCGTATGTCAAGTGATTGCAGTTAAATGAAACAATTAAAAAAAAATATTATCATGTAAATAAACTCGTTGACTCTGAAGTGTAGTGATACACCAGTATGATGCAATCTTAAGAAAGCTTAAGTAATTTCTTCTTGGAAATTAAATGTGTCAATGGAAAGAGAAAGTAGATATATCAAAGTAGCAGTAAAAAGGAGTAATCAGGTTATGTAGACCTTGATCAGTCTTATATTGCAAACTAAAATTGACTCTTCATATGTTCGGTCTGGTTCACATTTCTTTGAGTTTGTCAGTAAATTAAGTGGTTGCCTTGCATTCAACTTTCAATTTGCCTATACATGCATCTAAAGGTTTAGCAAAAACTGTCAGATTTTGTTTTTGTCACAAAGGATGCTGTTAAATTTGACTTTACTTATCATTTTTAATGCTTTCACAGACACTGTGATACTCTAAAAGATGCAGATGGAATGGCAAACAGTGTAGATCCAGATCAGACTGCTCCCCTAGAAGCAGTCTGATCTAGGTCTGCACTGTTTCCTCTATCTGTCTCAATATTTAGAAACTTTATGGTTATGCGAACAAGAATGACTGATAAATGCATGTGACTGTCCAGATTGCAGGATGGGTTCAAATTTTGTGGGTCACATTATTGCAGGCACCTTTTCTCAACTTACCTTCCCTTCATCCTTCCCATCCATATAAATGATAGGAAATGGTTCCTTTCCAGCATGTCGCATAGCCTGAAATAAAAATATAATTACATTAATTAACAAGCCCATGGAAGTTTCATCAACATACTGACACTGGTATGGATAATGGAGGTGCAAGGGTGACTTGATTGCTTGCAACTGATTAGCATTTAAGTATGTTTCCCGCTTACTAGGGCTGACTATCATCCCAAAGTCTGACTATCACGATACTATCACTATCGGAGAAACCCCTATCACGATACTATAACTATCGAGGGTAATACATCACGATGCATCACGATATTATCATTGTCTCTGAATATTGCAATTTCTTAAAAATTCAGATGATTTAAGTAAGTCCCTCATCTCTAAGTTACATACCAGTGCTGTCCACTATGAGAGTAAGCTTAACCACCATCTTAACAAAAGTTTTTTGATGCAAAGCAGACACCTTTCAAGTTCCTAAATGAAATTTGTTTGGAAGACAAGAGTCAAAATCCAGTCAACAAGGTGAAAATCTACATGAACAAAAACTATCAAAACTATCGATAGTTGAAAGCACTATCGGCGATAGTTATCGATAGTTGAAAACACTATCACGATAGCACTATCAAGGCAACCACTATCACGATGCATCGATATATCATTACACCCCTACTGCTTACACATTTAAACTATATGAATATGATGAAGGAAACCAAGAACTTTCTACCTTTGAATTCATGGACAGATCGGAAGTTTGGCTAAGGGGTTCAGATTAGCTGAGGAGGGTTCACTTTGTGCAGTTTCAACAATTTTCCTGAAATTCCCCATGAAATTGAAATAATTTAGGCTGAGGAGGGGGGTTCATTTTGAACCCCCACCCACCCGCCCCCAAACCCTGAATCCCCTCTGGATCCACCACTGGAATTAAGGCTAGTCCATTTATCATCTGAGAGGCCATTTCTTGCAAATATATACTAAGCAGTGTGTGCCCAGTTCAGATGGTTTTGTAAGTCTGGTCAGGGTTTACTATGTGTGATAAGGGTCCACACTGATTACCAACAGTTTCACAGCAAAATGGAAGAGCTCTGAAGCACCACTGCTGGATGAAACAAACTCTGTCGCCCATCACTTAACAAACTGCATGATAAAAGGCCACCTGCCAAGTGTCACCTGACGTCACCTGCAGCCCTTTATTCCTTTTCAGAGGAACTGTATGGCCAAAAACAGAAAAAAAAGAACCTGTTAAGCAAATAATAACTGAAACATAAACAAAGCCATATGCCCAATTACTGGGCCTCTATGAGGTTATAAAACACTTAAGTTCAGGAAGGGACATGTGTAAAATCAGGTTACTGAAACTTTAGGCCGTTACAGAATGCCCAAAACATCAAGACTGTATTATACCCAATAACAATATAACATGGACCATAATCCTGCTAATATCAATCTGATGAAAAATGAACAATGCATTTTTGAAAATTCAGCCCATTAATATGAATAGTTCTGGAGTTATCCCTTTACCTTTAAGTGAATGTCTATTATCTCTGAAAGGGGAATAACTCTGTCACTAATGAATTTAGCACATGCTAAAAATAATCAGAATAATAAATTTACCAAATGCTAATAGCATACCAAATTTCAACTCTCTCGGTCAAAAGGTTCAAAAGTTGGAAAAATGCCAAAAACGAGAAAGGGCCATAACTTGGTAAAAAAATAAGACAACTGAAATTCCAAAATCACAAGCACATCTTCAGATCATGATAAAACATTCTGCACAATTTCAAGTCAATCTGATACAAGATGTGGCAGGAGTTGTGAGGACAATGTCTGAGTCAGCAAGGGCCGTTAACTCTGGACATCAAAAATGGCCGAAACATAAATCAAACACTACATGCACATCTTCATATCATAAGAATACAGCCTGTAAAATTTCAAATCAATCCCATGAACGACATAGGAGGAGTTGCGGAGACAAGATTTTGGACAGACGGATGGACGCACACACGGATGGACGAGGGTCATTTCTATAGTCCCCCTCTGCCTACGTCTGGTGACAATGACAAGTGTAAAGTTTATAAACTTTACACAATTCCTTTTTTACCTGAAGGACTGTCTTGAAGGGCTTGTCAGCTGTTCCATTCCCAGATTCGTCTGAGCCTGTGCTCTCAGAGGTGTAGATCTCTCCTGTAATAGAATTTGGTTAGGTTCTGAGGATACAGTGAGATTATTTGGCTTTAAACTTTTGAATCTGTCCACTAGTTACCCAGCACAAACAGTTCATAGATCTTGCATCATGCAATTTTTTCTGCACTATTTTCCAGTGACTTTTGAGTGTTCTGTGCAAAAATTTCAAGCTTCATGCGAGCAATTTGTTTGAATATTCACCTCTTAAATCATAACTATGGCACCTATTTGTTTTTTCATCCGTTTTGAAAAAAAAAAAAGTCTTATTATAGGACAAACATCATATTCTGAATTTTTTATTTTGAAATGTGACCAGTTAAATCCATGACATTTTGTCTAGAGACCAGATGTTATGTTTCAAGGTTTCAAAGACATTTTCGTCGCAAACTTAAAAGACATTTTGTCTGAAGGGCATTTTGCCCAAGGGTTTTTACAATACAAAGTTTTTCTGACTTCCATTGATAGATCATAGATTAACAGATACTACGATTAACTAGAGCAAGTGAGCAGGGGCTCACGTATACCCCCGACCAGTGCCACCGCCTAATGAAAGCAAACTTTAACACAACTTTAATGCAAAAATGTTATAAAAGAACAAATTCAAAGTCTGTGACCTTGACCTTAGGTCAGCAGCAGCATCCATATAATGTAAACTAGTATAAGATAAAATTAGTCATGCATCACCAAATGCCACTTAAATATATTAGAACAAGCAAAAAAAACAAATGGCTGAGTCCTAGTTATTGACCCCTGGCCCCACCCATGACCCTGACCCAGAAGTCCCTAACGAAAGTAATGCTATAGAGTTATCATGCATAAAATATTGAAGATATTTACAATGCATTTACAGAGATATGGGCAATCTAAAAGGTTTAACGCAAAACTTTGACATAATGAAAATGCCTAAGTCCTAATTATTGACCCTTGGCCCCACCCAGGACCCTGACCCTGGGGCATAGACTCTTCACATCAAAGGTAATGCTTCAGAGATATCATGAATCAAATATGAAAAGAGTCTGACATGTGGTTAAAGAAATATGAACAATTAAAAAAGGTTTAACCCAAAACTTTGACATAATGAAAACCCCTATGTCCTAATTATTGACCCCTGACCTCCACCCAGGGGCCTGACCCAGCTGTCTAGATATATCAAATCAAAGGTAATGCTATAGAGAGATAATGAACCAAATATGAAGAGAATCTGATATAAGGTTACAGAAATATGAGCAATTACAAAAGGTTTAACGCAAAACTTTGACGTAAAGTTGACGAACGGACGGACGGAAGGACGGACGAACGGACTAACGGACGGAATGACAAAAACTATATACCCCCTGACATACTTCGTATGTCGGGGGTATAATCATGGCAGCACTAGTCTGTAGTAATATTGCTACTTTAGTCTCCCTTCCTCTATGTTGGATGACAACCAAACGGAGATTGAACTTAAGCCCTCAAGATTATAAACCAAGCACAAAACCACTCGACTAAAAGGTCCAGACCTTTCAGCCTAGTGATTGTGTGCTCTGTTCGTATAGCGTCTTGTACTAAAAAATTGGAAATTAATACATTGCTAAAATTATCTAAAAAGTAACATCATCTGACCTTCAACTTTGCTATACACAAAACTTAATTTTGATTGGTTGAAATCTGAACCAGTAAATGCATGATTTTGGGGCCCTTGGCAACACATAAACAAGTGATAAATTTTGCAATTATCAAGGGGGACAATTTTTCAGGAAATAACAGAAAATATCAATTAAATGAATATGTTTTTAAATTATAGTATGATTGGTAATTACCTTTTAAGTTCAGAAAGATGAATATCCATAAATATGTACACAAAAAATCAGTATAATAAAGTTTTTGGAAACAAAAAAACAAGAAACACAAAATAGTCACATTAATTCCTCGTGTGAGAATGTGTATAGAAGGTTTTAGGGATTCCCATTATGACGTAAATCTGGCGCATGCGCACAGAGCTGGCCGTCAATTCATCGGCCAGTACTATGTTTCACAGTGCAAAATGCAGATTTTCATCATGCCAAAATCAATTTATCTGTGGTAGTAAACCGTACTTTTTTAAAAGAATATTCAGACTCTTATCTTTTAATATGTTTTCGCTCATTTTCATAATATATCGACAGTCGATGACAGAATTTGATCTTATTTAATACGGGATTCTGACACGGCGCAGGATAATCCAGGGTAGAAATTCTTTCGTTAAACGCCGGAATTTTTCTAAATTAGAGAGATAAACATGCTGTTTTGTATAGCTTATTTATTTCTTAAGTTATTAATAAGTTTGAAACAAAAGCGTAAAATAAATATGAAACTTTATAAAAAAAAAAAAAGATTCAATCACGTTGAGAGAGGAATGTAAAATGGGCACGGCACTGCCGATAGGAAAAGGTTCACTTGCTAAATTCTTTGGATTTGTATAAGTTGCGGAAATGAAAACGCGATAACCGAACTAAATTAACTTACATTAAATGTTATCCACCAAGAACATACTGTTTTAAAATTAGAAGAATAATGAATTACTTTGTGAACAGTAGAGCACATCGTTAGTCGCATCGGCAATTCATTACAGAGTTAATCTATTCCAATCTATGTTCAGTAAGACCACATTCTGAGACGGATTTTCCCGTGTCATACATGTACATCAAAGCACCGACAGGACACATACATCTACGAAGTGTGAAATACATAAAATTTTACTTACTCGTATATCAAAATCTTATTCAATTATGTCAGTTAAGTTAACACAATTAAGGATTATCTAATTAGACACTTTGAACCCGCCTATTCAATCAGTCACAACTGAATGTTTAAAAGACATCTGTTACATTTTAACTGATATAATTTAAATCCAGTGAACAACTTCTACTTTGTAAACGTGATCACGTTTTTTTTTCCGGATTGTGGAGGAAATCAGCGCCGAGCGGCCAAATCCGATGACACCCAACTTTTTCACATTATTTTTCCCGGCGATCAGCTTTTACAAATAGACATGTAAAAGGCATAAATGACAATACACTATTTTTTTAAAAAAAATATATATATTAATTATGAGCTGAGTTAAAAAATTTTTTTTTTGGAAGGAATTTTCCTGCGCACGCCCTAGAAATTTCCAAGCAGCTCGTCGCCTTTATTGTTTACAGACTGACATTGACGATATTTCTCGTTGGCCACTGGATTATTATTATTATTCTCATCATTGTTATTATTATTATTATTATCATTATTATAATTTATCATAAAACACTTTAAAAGAAGAAGAGGAACGCTCTCTAGTAGTTAACGAATACCTTTATCGAAAAAGATGATATAAATGAATTAAAAAAAAAAGCTAATATAGATCTTAAATAGAATCAAATAAATAAATTTTAAAAATGCTAATATATATCAAAATCATAATAAAGTAGTGTATCATGCATAATTTTAATATAAACTAATTATTTTTACCAGTTATTATAAAAAGCATCACTTTACCACATTAAATTGGCATGGAACCATTGGTTTTCAATAGTAACTCTCGGCCAGGTTGACGGCCAGGGCTATCCCGAGTCTATTTATAGAACCGGAAGTGCGTCACGAAAAAACCTCCTATAGTCTATTTCAGCAAGATATAGTCTGTTTTATTCTAATGTGACCTCAGAGTTCTCGGTAAAAGCACCCTTAGGCCTTAGCACGGATACAAGAAACAAGCTTTACGGGTGGAAATACCTCTTAAGACAGTAAATGCCCAGTTACCAAGAGTCACCAGGGATCATTTTCTGGCGCGATTTCGCGATATTCTCGCATTTTTTTACACGAAATCGCAAAAAAGTTCGCTGATTGAGAAAAAAAATCGCACCGAGAAATTCTTTCAATTCGCACCGTGTTTTTCTGTATTCGCACATGCGGACCATTTCGGTACATTCGGATTGTTTTATAGGCTTTGGTTTCCGGAAATGTTTGGCGCCAAACGACTTGCATTACATATGCGGGTAACCAGCATCGTCTATGTCACTGCAAAGCTTCTTGCGAAAATCTGCTATCAGTGTTTCATATTTTGCAAGCGCTTTTGTAGTTCATTGCAAAATGGAGTCTTCAAAGGCAGAAACGAAGAAAAGAAAACTGATATCGGCCCAAACGAGCCGAGAGGGCATTTTGAGATAGTTTTGCTACACTGTAGAGACCTCGGCGACCCCATTATCTGCCTTCCAAGACTCTGCGACCGAGAAAGTGGATAAACAAGCCGAAAACCCGGGGTCAAGGGGGCGGGGGTCGACGAAAATAATAACAGCAAGGCCCCTGTCAAATCACACTTCTGATTATCAACCAGTCAGATTTCTTGATGTAATTTATTCTTACAATTTCAGAAACTGAATGACAAAGAGTGAAGATCCAGATCAGATAGCTTCTTCAGAAGCCATCTGATCTCAATCTGCACTGTTTGCAAAAAAGATGGGGCATATCCAGGTTCAGCATGACAAGGGTTAATTACTGTAATGTTCCTAAATTTTTTGACAGCCAAAAAAAATTGCTGTAAACCTACAGTTCATTTATTAACCTCAAGTGTTTGTTTGAACTCAGTTCAAACAAACACTTGAGGTTCTACCTACCATATAGTAATGCCCACAAAAGATGCAGGTGGAATGGCAAACAGTGAAGACCCCAATCTAGGAGCAGTCTGGTCTGGGTTGGCACTGTTTGCCCAGACATATCTGTCAAAAAACTTGGGATCATTACGGTTATACAGTATGAGATAAACTGTTTGAAAGTTGATATTTGATCATTTTAATGAAATTATTTTCCTTAATAAATTGTTGGAAATAAAGAAAAACAAAACCTAATTTCTTTATATTAACCATTATGATTTATATTTCATGCAATGAAAAGAATCAACAGGAACTGAAATTTTCTCACTAACTTTGACCCAGCGAGAGAAAAAATCTCATCAGATTTGAAAATTTCTCATTAATTTTGACCTAATGGGATTTTTTATCTCACAAAAATCTTGGGCCAGAATAATCCCTGCAAGACTATACAAAACATCCGGTTTAAGGTCGAAATCAACACAATTTAAATCGTAGTGCGCTAAATATGTCGACACTGAAACGGTCTAACATTTGGGCAAAAGGTCTTTTGTTTATTGCCCACACGGAACCTTTTCCGAAACTTTTCGCTAAACAAAAATACGAAAATTAAGTTTTTTAAAACTTGACAACCTTTCCTGCCGAGCGCACCAGTGAAACTGAAATACAATTCCGCCCTTTGCCCCGAGGATCATGCTTTCCGTAAGCACGTTTTTGTCCCATTTCCGGTTTGGAAAAATCATCCCAGTTTTGACGGCAAGTTATCGTTCCTGACGCAGCGCCCCTAGTGACTGTTACTTCCGCTAGTTCGTATTATCTTGGGTTTGCAGCTTCTATTTCTTGTCAGTCACTCGGTGTGCTCAACGAAATTTACTTTCCTGTTCTCCCCCTACTACGATCCTGCAGTCCAGAATAGATGTAATTGTGTTTCTGTCATTAGATGACAGTGATTTTTTTCACTATTTTGGCGGTGAGACGATTGACCGAAATCACCGAAATCTACTGAAATCACCGAAATCACCATAGGATTTACAGAAATCACCAAGAATAGTGTCAAAGAAATGACTATATATGTATAACTGGTTATTAATAAGTCATATTTTTCTTTCCTGATAAAAAATCTGCAGTATTATATAAGAAATATGCATAAAATAGCACCATAGTGACGATAAACCGAAATCACCTTTAGCTGATGTTTCAATACACTCATAAAATCGATAACCGAAATCACCTATAGGTATAGACTTGTAAAACATGCATACACAGTAAAATCAACCAAAATAAAGCATCTTTAATGCAATCTTGATTTTAAATTTAAAAGTCTGTAGGTAATTTTCAACCAAGTATCCAACAAGTCTTCCTTTATATTAACCGACAGAGTTATGCTTGTATGTATCGACGATAAACCGAAATCACCACTGAACTCTTTCTTCTCAAATTTGGCTGGCTCAGATAAATTCGACTATTTGGTGATAAACCGAAATCACCGATGAAATATAAAATAAAATGAATAAAACACACACAGGTAAATAAAAAATATCTTATATCTCTTTCCTGTAACAGAAGCATTAGTTGTTTTTATTTTATCATTTATTCAATTACAAGTGTATAATTTCAATACAAATAACGCACGCCCAATATTATTTTTCCGAAATAATTTTCTTTGTAACCTAATCAATTTATAATAAATCCTATATTTTCTTGTATGATGGTATACATTGACCGTCATTTTTTTGAAGTTTGTTTTAAGTACACTGTATAACAATTAGTTTTACTAATAATGCCCAATCAGTTCACTTAATTATATAATCACGGCGGCATATACATTAAACATATTACGCTATGCGATTAAACTGCAACAAAGAAAGATTAGAGAGAGAGAGAAAGAGAGAGAGAAAGACGGGAAAAGAGAAAGAATATGCCAAAACTAAAATGCGGACATGACGACAGGAGGAAATGTTTTGCAGGAGGAAATGTTTTGCGTCTTTTTAATATTGTATGTAGTATGTAGAATAGATATAACGTTTTTGCCTGTTCTCCTGTGTCCGTTTGCTCGTCGGTAAGGTCTCATTTCGTGTAAAAATGTGCGTTAATTTTTCTCTAATAGTGTTTCGTATGAACACAATATTAGTAAGTATCGATCTTAATTTATTTGCAATTTGTTGATGCTGATGCTGTTGCTGACTTAAGGCCAAGGCCACAGACTTTGAACTTTTGTATCATTTGGGCTAAATTTTTGCGTCACGTTTTATCTCTCTGAAATTTTTAATGGGAACTTGTCATGTAAGCATAGTATTATAAGCAGTATCATTACAGGGCTGAGACTGACTATTGTGCATCCTGCTGATGCTGGTGTTGAGTTAAGGATGCTGGTGTTGACTTAAGGTCGTGTGCCGCTAGCGCTAGGAGTCTAACCCACGACCATCAATCTCCCTTCCCTCACCCCAACCGCCATGAGTCAGGAAACACACAATTCACCAGGCCTTGCGGTCCGCTTTGATTAATCAATTAATTAATTATCAGAGCTGGGAAGCAATCAGCCATAAAACGTCTTTTGTCCCAATTAGTATTGCAACAGCTGGAGGTGTTCCGAGTAATTTAAGTTCTTTGTGGTGATTTCGGTCAATCGTCGAAAAGGTGATTTCGAAACCTTGGGAAAAACACTTTATTATTAATTTATTTCTGTATTTATTAGTTTTTTTTATTGATTTAGAAGCAATTTTAATATATCTGCCAAACAAAAAACCAGACATGTACGTCTTTTTTTCCAATACTGAGGCTAATACCAACACAGACTTTTCGATGCGGCCCATGGGTGATTTCCATTTATCCTATCTTAATTAATACATCTATATTGAAAAATATAATTTATTTCTTTTTTTTTTACAAATAAATTCAATACATATTATCAATAAAAGGTGATTACAGATGAATTCAGTGGTGATTTCTGCAAATTCTACGGTGATTTCGGTGATTTCAGTAGATTTCGGTCAATCGTCTTACCCCTATTTTGGGAATGGTGCCTATGCCCACAGAATTGGGAAAAATCGCGTCGTATTCTAAAATTTGGAATTTCAGAAACACCTTTATTTAGTCTCAAGCGGTGGGATAGAGGATGAATATATAATATTTACATTCAATTATAGCTATAATCTGCCAGTTCTCTAAGCAAGCAAGTAAATTTATGCTTGTAAGACGGTCCCTAGAAAAATTCTTCCTGCAATTGGGAATTTTTCAACTTGCAGTTGGGAAAAAAAGATACTATTTTGAATTGGGACTGGTGCCTTTTATGGGCACCACTTTTATAGAGAAAAAAATTACTGGATGAACTCAACCAGTCAACTGTCAGAAAAATTTCAGGCTACTTACCTAAGCTCATGTTTTGGACTGCCTCTGTTACTTCTGACAGTCTCTTCTACATCAAATGATGTTTCTGTTCTTAATGCGTCGACAAAATCTATTGTTTTACTCTGTATTACACCAGAAATCCTTTAAATATGTTCCTGTAATAGTTGCATCAGCACATGGCTCATCAGTGTGATGTCGTAAAGAAATGTCGTAAAATTTTACAAAATATTCTTTTCAAAACTAGATTGAAAAAATGAGATGCTAGTTTCTGGGACATAAGATGCTTTTTTCTGACACTTTCAATAGAAGATTTAGGCAATTTTTATTATCATTATTATTTTTCGATCTATTCATATTTACGACATTATAACCAATTATGATATTTGTTCATCGGAAGGCTGAAAAGAGCTCCCTAAATTTCTGCAAAATTAAGCCATTTCAATGTCTTATTAGGCTCACTGTATATCGTACATGATAGTTAGAGATTATTTCAAGACGCCAAGAGCGAAACTGTTGATTTCAAAGGGAACTAAAAGCTAATTCATATCGATTTTGTGTGGAAGGACGAAAAATATGGCGGCATAAAACCGGAAGTTGTTGCTAAATTTAGACACTGGAAAAAATGTCAACATGGAAGCATGTGTTTCAAATATGTAAACATTTTGACTAGAAAAAACTGCTTTATTGTGAATGACATTAGGCATGGATGGAAGTAAAGGAGGACTTATTGCATCCTCTATCATAGAACCTAAAGATGAGCTAGAAGAGGTTGTTAGATTTGTATTTACAAATGATTGAAATTTACATCTCAGGGGCCACAGTCATTGAAGTTTCCATGATATACATTCGCTTTAAAAGAAGTTGATGTCTACGTACAAGTCTGACAGTATTGAACCCGATCAGATTGCTTCTTAAGAACATTTTCACTTGGGTCTAAACTGTTAATTTGCAGTTTTTAATCAAATTACTGCTGCTTTTAATCAAAATAGACCCCACTTCAAAAGAAGTTCAGGAATTTACATAAATTTTTGTTCATTAGAGTCGATTCGCCTAATTTCGTACAGTCGAGTAATTTCGTACACCATCAAGTTTCCGCAATAACATGTTTTTAGCTCACCTGGCCCGAAGGGCCATAGTGAGCTTTTGTCATACCAAAGCGTGCGTCGTGCGTCCGTGCGTCGTCCGTCAACACTTGAAAACAAATATTCAAACATCTTCTTCTGTAAAACTACTGTACCCATGGTTCTCAAATTTCACATGGAGCATGACCTGACTCCAGGGTCTCAGAATTGTAAAATTTGGTAAGGTATTCAACCTTACCCAATTTTACAATTCTGAGACCAAGATGGCAGCCGTTACTAAAAATAGCAAAAATAACAAAATCATCTTCTTCTCCAGAACCACTGGGTATATTTGTCTGAATTTTTGCATGAAACATCAATGGAGCATTGGTATTCAGAATTGTAAAAATGAAAAAAATCTGTAGCGTAGTTTTGTCGCAGTGACCTACTTTCTGTTTACGAGGGTAATTTTGTTCAAATGCCAATGTCGAAAAACAACTTATGTAAACAACTTCAAACAGCTTCTTCTCTAAAACCACTGAACCCATGGGTCTCAAATTTCACATGGAGCATGACCAGACTGCAGGGTTTCAAATTTATAAAAGTGGGTCAGGTTGAGAATCCAGATGGCCGCCATTTCTAAAAATAGCAAAAACAACAAAATCAACATCTCCACTAGAACCATTGGGTATATTTGGTTGAAAGTTTGCATGGAACATAAGTGGGACCTTGCAATTAAATTTTATAAAAATCAAAAAAATCTGTAGCGGAATTAGGTCACAGTGACCTACTTAGCGTTTACAAGACCGAATTCGCTCAAATGTCAATATCTCAAGAAAACACAAATGGATTCTGATAAGGTTTGGTCAGAAATGGTCCTTGAATTGAATTATTTCAAATTTGTGCCAACTGACTATCCAAGATGGCCACCATGGGGCCGTTACTAAAAATAGCACAAACATAAAAAATGACAATTTCTCAAGAACCCTTGAATGGAATTTGACTTATTTTGTTTCAGAATGTTCCTTGCATGAAGACGTTTTGATTAATTGCGATTTGGCAATCCAAGATGGCCGCCATCTGCCGTTACTAAAAATAGCACAAAACATGAAAATGACAATATCTTAGTAACCACTGAATGGATTTTGACGAAATTTGTGGCAAAATGATTCTTGCATTGAGGTGTTTCAAACGTAACTAAATATAGACCAGTCATGTTGGCCTATGTTTCTAAAAATAGCAAAATTTGAAAATGTCAATAGAATTGGACTAATTTTGTGTCAGAATGGTCCTTTCATGAAGCCTTTGCGATTTCTTGCATTTTGGCATTCCAAGATGGCTGCCATCTGCCGTTACTAAAAATAGCACAAAACATGAAACTGACAATATCTCCGTAACCCCTGAATGGATTTTGACGAAATTTGTGGCAAAATGATTCTTGCATTGAGATGTTTCAAGCATAACTTAGTACAGACCAGTCATGTTGGCCTCTGTTACTAAGAATAGCAAAATGTGAAAATCAGAAAATCTCAATGGAATTGGACTAATTTTGTGTCAGAATGATCGGTTCATGAAGCCTTTGCGATTTCTTGCATTTTGGCAATCTTAGATGGCTGCCATCTGCCGTTACTAAAAATAGCACAAAATATGAAAATGACAATATTTCAGTAACCCCTGAATGGATTTTGACAAAATTTGTTGCAAAATGATTATGGCATTGAGATGTTTCAAAAATTAATAAATATAGACCCGCCAAATTGGTCTCTTTTACTTAAAGGTAGGTTCCTGGACTAGCGATAACAATTATGTCCACAAAATAATTTTGTCTTTTTCTGAGCAGTATTGAATTATCTTATTTGTCTGAATTTGTTGCTACTAAGAAACTCGTCAGATGTTGAAGAAAATAGTCGTTTTCCCTTTTGGTTTATTTTCTTTCGTTGGAATTCCAGTTCTAAAAATAGCTATGTTTATTATGTCTATAAGTGGGCATTTCTGATGCCATTCTCCAAAGGTCAATTTTCCCTTGCCGTGAGCTCTCCTTGAGGTCCTGGCATGGTGGATTGGTTAAAACTATCCCAAAATGCAATGCAGCATGACGTCAGCCACGATATCTATTTTTGGCGCGAACTAAAAATAGCGCTAACTGGTGTGCGAAGCAGAGTTAGGAAATCCCTTGCAAAACAACTTTTCTAATATTTTTTTGATTAACACGTTTTAGTGAAACTTATTCATTCCCTTTTATAAATGCTTTCCAACAACTTGGATGAACGATCATCAAAATTATGATGCATTCCAAAGTACAGGAACCTACCTTTAAAATAGAAAAATGTGAAAATTGTCAAATTACAATGGAACTGGACCAGTTTATGTCAGAATGGTCCTTGCATGAAGGCTTTTGATTTTTTGCATTTTGGCATTCCAAGATGGCCTCCATCTGCCATTTCTGAAAATAGCGCAAAACATGAAATGGCAATATCTCAGTGAGCACTGAATAGATTTTGATGAAATTTATGGCAAAATGATTCTTGCAAATCTCAAAGTAATTGGACCAATTTTGTATCAGAATGGTCCGTGGCAAAATAGCCAGGTGAGCGATATCAGGCCCATTTAGGCCTCTTGTTTCTCATGCATTTTCCTCCTGCATGGAACAATGGCTTGTAGTGTCGTTATTTTAAACGAGTTCGGTGTCCATTTTCATCATTATATGCCCTTTACATTTTGATTGGTCAATACATATGGTACAGTGAATAGAACTGAATCCATTGTGTCCGAGACACTTTTAACGGGCCATTCGATAAGGATGGTGCCAAGTGATAACCCTCGATACTGGCTTTATCAGTTAACATTAGGGTAAAATCTCACTCTAAAATTGTCATTAGGAAACAATAATACGATTTTAAGGCAAATAAAATGTCTTGTTACATAATTCTCCAAATATAACCTGTACGAAATTAGACTCCATCAGGATAGTGTTATCTTGTGTTGGAGGATAGATTCGTACAGTGGTGTCATTGTGTACTAGAACCTCTAATATGCAGTGTACATGTTGTGAGCACCCTTGAAATAACCGTTTGCGTTTAGGTCTTTTTCTCACAAAGTATAATGGCTAGAGTAATGAAACTTGGTACACACTTACAACAGCACATGATCACCTGAATGTATGCACCATGTATGACCCTGACCTACTGGTCATGGTCTACTGACTTTGAAAAAATTTAGGTTAATGTAGTTTAACCTATGTTAACTGTTTGCGTTTAGGTCTTTTTCTCACAAAGTGTAAGGGCTTGGGTTAATGTAACTTGGTACACGCTTACAACAGCACATGATCACCTGAATATATGCACCATGTATGACCTTGACCTACCAGTCATGGTCTGCTGACTTTGAAAACAATTAAGTTAATGTATGTTAAGCATTTGTGTTCCAGTCAGTTTCAAAGTAGTTATAAGGGTTAGAGTCATGATATTTGGTCATTACTTGCATCAGGACGAGGGCATGTGAGTCTAACCAGCCATGTAGGACAGTGACCTACATTTTTACGCTTCACTCAGTTCACTGACTTTATGATATTTCTCAGTATCTATATGGGTTACAGTTATGATATTTTGCACACATGGACAAGATCATTTTTTGCAGCATCCTCTTTGTATGAATTTGCATCCTCTTTGTATGGATTTGAATATATTTTATGCTTCATTTGACTTTATGATATGCTTCAGTGACTTTGTGATATTTCTCAGTTCCTGTATGGGTTACGGCCATGATACTTGACACTCACCTACATATGGACAGGACCATTTGAATACCATCATTCATATATGGATTCGACGTACATTTTTGCTTCACTGACTTTGTGATATTTCTCAGTCCCTATAAATGGGTTAGAGCCATTATACATGTACTTGGCACACACTTATATATGGACAAGAACATTTTAGCGTCGCCATCCATGTATGGATTTGACGTGTTTAATGCTTCACTGACTCAGTCATATTTATCAGTCCATATATGGATGGCAATCATTATACTTGACACTCACATACATTTGGACAAGAGCCTTTCAATACCACCATTGCTGTGAGAGTCAAGCTTATGTAAGACCCGCTTTGTTATCTTCTGACAACTCTTGTTCCCTATCTGACAGACAAAATAAAGTATCTTACCAATGAGGCTTTATCTCACAAGAGCCATGCCTACACACCCTACCAGGTTCTCTTCACAGCTTCTAGTTTCATATTCCAAAGCAACTTTGAGCTCTTTCTACCACTTTTATGCAGTTTTTATAGAGACAATTTGGGGTTTTTGGCCGATAGAGTCAGTCTTAGTCATGCCTGCACCTGTTTCTGTTTTGGTGGGTTTATTTTCAGAAGGTTTTTCTTCCTGATCCCCGTTTTGCCCCTTTTCCAGTTCACAATTAAAATCTGTCCGTGTTTATTGATTTGAGAACATGTGCTTTTTGATCAAACTGAAAACAGACGCTTGCAGATGCAGGTTGTCACAGACGCTTGACGAGGGGCACCGTATTGGAGAATCAATATAAGGCAAGCGCCTGGGTGATCAAGACAAGTTTGCGACTGCCCATCTTGTTCTGCACATAAACAAAAACTTTACACTTCTAGATTAGTTCTCTGCACCCAGACAACTAGGTTAAAACCATCGAAGTTCGGACGGACATGTAATTACGGACGATTTCCGATATGCTCCAATGAAATGTTATTTTCTGGTTTTACTTCTCTTACTTTTTCCCAGATCCTTATGCAAATGGTAGCTAAATGAACTGGAAACCAGCTTATTGGGAAAAAAGCAAAACTGATAGTAAAACATAGTTTAACCAATTTGATGTTAGGAGCGATCGTTTTCACTGGGACCTTGTAAAGTTGATAATCGCCAAAAAATGAGCATGAGGGTCCACTGCCACAGATCAGGCTGACTCCTACTTCGAACTTCTTCATCAATAAATCTCTACCTGAGAGTGCTATTTATACACTAAATTTGTCATTAAAACACAGTATTCTATAGAACTTTTCCTTTTTTTGGTCCAAGATGGGGAAAAATGATGTGTCCGAATTTCCCGTAAAATAAATTCAATTACGGACACTAGTCTTTACTTGTTCTCTGTTGATAAAAACTTCCTTCACAGAAGGACTGTACTAGTCTACTGAGTCTGTTTCAGTGCAAACTGGTTTTGCTTTGTGTTGGCTGTGGGATCTTTGAGCTTCTGGAAACATCTATAGATATTTTGGTAGTATTTCTGTTTAGTATGCCGGATTTTCAAGTTACCGGCCAGCAAGAAATACTAGTACCCTAATTTCCCACTCCCTTTTAAACCAGAGTGTATTTCAAACTAATAATGAATTAAATGTTATCAAGAACCTTATGAATATTATTCATTTGGTACCTGAAGCTATCTTATCCTGGATTTTTAATCCCCCACTTATCCACCGTATTTGCAAAATTAAAGTGTGTACATCTTCAAATTAATACACACTTGGTGACCATTGGCTTGCCCATCACTCTGACCCATCCTATCCTCCTTCTCTCTCCCATGTTTCCATCTTCTATTTCTCTCTCCCATGTTTCCAACTTCTATTTTCCTTTAATCCCGCCGGGCCGGGTAGCGCAATCGGTAGGGCACCTGACTCGTAAGTCAGAGGTCCTGGGTTCGAATCCCGGTCTGGCCACATACTTTCGTTTCTCCTTCCGCTGATTCAAGAAGGGTAGTTGTCAGTGACTGGCGAAAGTATGTGCAGTTAGTACTGGTTAACCGCTTAGGAGGTCTAAGCCTGCCCAGGAATAGTGTGGTTAGGTTAACTGACCGTCCCGACATGACCTTAGTTGTTTACCGTGGACGTTAAGCATCAAATCAACCAAACAATCCTTTAATCCCAGTTTTCTTTTTCTCCTATTTTATTAGTTTTTACCCTCTTCTCACCCCTAGGGTCCACCTCTCACCTTTTGTCTCGAGTCCTTGACTCCCACCTACCAGCTAGATTGCCCAGTCGCTGTATCGTATCAAGGGACCTGACATATGTTAGGGTGATACAATATAAAACTGATGGGTATCATATTAGCCACAGCATTTGACATTGTAATTTTATGTTTATTTTCTAATTTTATTTGTGTATAATGGATTTTTTAGGTGTAAGGCCTATCATTTTAAAAAATATTTCCCTGTCGGAATTTCCCTTCCACTGTCCGTACTTCCCTGTTTTCACCCTGAGCCATTTATGAGTTTTATTTGAGTACAACCATGTGATTCACCAATCAAAATTACGCTTATTACATCACACGGATATCTCTAATGTGACCGTCATTGATTCTCTCACGTCACGGTGAGGGAGTGCATGGCAAACAGTCGTCTTCGGCTGAGGTGTTGAAAAGCGTCCGAAATTCAATGGCTTTATCCTACACTCGCAAAGAAAATCAAGTGGTGGTTTCTTGGACTCGCAGTCTGTAAATTTTGGTCGCATTTTGCGAGTATGCGAGTCTAAATTCGAACCCTTTGTTATCCCCAGTTATGGGAGGGAGAAAATAAGTGCATTAGTGAATCAGTATATATATCTGAGATATTGTTTGTTAGTTATATTACAGGTCAGTTAACCATTGTTTATATCTTTGCAGAAACTAGAGAGAAGTTACACTGTGGTGGTAAAGCTAACAAGTGGATTATCAGAACGAGAAACAAATGATGTTCTAAATGCACATGTGGGTATCCCATGTAGTACACTTCAGTACAAATGCATATGACCAGAGCACAAAATGAAGAGAGTATCTGCACTTCAGCTAAGAAGGGGTAACAGGGATAATTTGGGGATAATTTTCCATTTTCTGCATAAAAAAGACTTGTTGTGACCCCTCGTTAGAACCATTCTATCAAGGGGTTACAACATATATGTTTTCATTGAGAAATAAGAAAAAAATATCTCAGAATTAACCTCAAAACCCCACCTTACCTGGAGCTCTGGAACATATGATGTTTGCTTATTAACTGTTGAAAAGTTGCCTTATTTCTCCATAAAAAGCTTACGTTATGGTCCTGAATAAATGTATTAAGCATATGGAGAATGTATCGTATCACATCTGAGAGTGTAATAACATCAGGCATTAAAAATGATAATCCTCTGGTGGATTAATTTTGCTGATTACTTGAATATGTTGCTAACATCCATAATAGCTGGGTCTATTCTATCTACATGTATTCTATCGCATAACCTTACTAGGTCGTTGGGGCACCACATCTGACTTCAAAACAATCCCTTTCCACCTTGTCCTGTCTTCAGCTGCCCTAGTTGAGCTGGCAAAATCCATTCCAGTCCACTCCTTGATATTGTCTTCCCACCTCTTCTTCTGTCTACCTCTTCTTCTTTTTCCGTTCACTGTGCCCTGAAGTATTGTCTTTGCTAAACCAGAAGACCTTGAGACGTGACCGAACCACCTAAGTTTCCGTTTCTTGACCAGCGTCAGGAGTTCATCATATTCTCCAATGGCTGCTTGGATCTTCCTGCGAATCTCCTCATTGGTTATATGGTCCTTGTACAAAATGTTCAGTAACCTTCGGTAGCATCTCATCTCAAAGGCCTGCATTCTTTTCTCTAATTCTGCTGTCAAGGTCCATGATTCACAGGCATACAGAAATATGGAAATGACAAGGGAGCGCATAAGTGTCACCTTTGATCCAAGAGATATGTTGTTATCCTTCCAAATTGGTTTCAGCTTGGCAAGAGCTGAAGTGGCTTGTGCTATCCTTGAGAGAACCTCTTGTTTTGAGCCATCGTCTGAGACAACTGCTCCAAGGTATTTGAAGCTGCTTACAGTACCCAGCTTCTGCCCCTTTACCTTGATCTCCCTCTAGATGCCATCTGCGCTGTTTGTCATCAGTTTGGTCTTCTCAGCACTGATCTCCATCTTATACCTTGTGCAGGTCTGGTCGAGACTTTCAACTAGTGCTTCTAGTTCCTGCTCTTCCTCAGCAAGAGCGTCTATGTCATCGGCAAACCGCAGGTTGGTAATATTTCTGCCGCCTATGCTAACCTTTCCGTCATGTTCTTCCAGAGCATCAGACATGATCCGTTCGAGAAAAATGTTGAAGAGGGTGGGTGACAGAAGACATCCTTGTCTTACTCCAACTGTTGTTCTGAACCATTCTCCTGTGCTGCCATTTATCAGGACTGCACTTGTAGCCTTGTCGGATAGCTGCTCAATGGTGCGAACTAGGTTTGCATTGATATTGTACTTCCTCATGGTGGCCCATAAGGCTGCATGCCATACCCTGTCAAGGCTTTTTTGAAATCAATGAAGACATGGTACAGATTCTGCTGATGTTGGAGATACTTTTCACACAGGATTCTAAGGTTGAAGATCTGTTCTGTGGTGCTCCTTCCTGCTCGGAACCCAGCCTGTTCCTCAGCGATTATCTCTTCGGCTTGTGGCTTAAACCTGTTCAAGATAACTTTCAGCATGACTTTGCTTGAATGACTGATGAGGCTGATGGTTCTGTAGTTCTGGCAGAGCTGTAGGTTGCCCTTTTTAGGGAGAGTAACAATCAGCGACTGAGCCCATGGGGTAGGCCATTCTCCTGTTCTCCAGATCCTGTTACAGATATCTGTTAAAACATCAATCATGGTCTCCCCTCCAGCTTGAACAAGTTCTGCTGGTATATTATCAACTCCTGCAGATTTTCCCTTCTTCAGTGCTGCTACTGCAATCTCAACTTCCTCACGAAGGATTGGTTGTTGATCTTCTTCTGGGGGCTGACTGCAGTCCAGAACCGTATTGTCACCATCAGTCTCATGGTTGTATAATTCTGAGCAATATTCTGTCCATCTGCTGAGAATCTCTTGTTCTTCTGTAAGGCATTTCCCAGACTTGTCCTGGATAGTTGTGGATCTACCCTGTTTCTCTGAAGTTAGATCCTTCACCAGCTGGTATGCTTTCTTGCTGTTGTTTTTGTTCAGGCAAGTTTCGATCTCCTCGCACTAATAGCTGGGTATTTGGTCACTAATTGCTTCTTATAAATGAGTTACAAGTCACAGGTCCTGCAAATAGCACTCTTGGAACAAAGGTTATCTGTCTGTCTGAACTGTATTCAGACACCTCTAAAAAAACTCTGACTGGAAAATAAAAATACTATAAATAACTTCAAGCTCTTTGTATGATGAGGCCTAAAAAAGAAAGTTGCGTGTTTCAGGTTACTGGACTCTGATTTTCTACCCTCGACCCGAACTTTTTTAAAGGATTTTTTGGGCAATGTCTGTGATTTCCTTGGTCGGACATAATATTATTGATTCCCTATTACCCCCATGTACAAAATTTGAACAAAATTTAAAAAAAAATCCTACCTACCGTCCCTATTTGAAATTCCATGTCACCTGAACACACACATAGTTTTTGGCCTGATAGTCCTTTTATCTAGAGCTGTGTTATTGTAGGTGTGTAAAGGAGGGCCACAACATGAGGAGATTCAACAAGGCATGCTGTATTCTATTCTGGTGGATGCCTCAACTGCACCACAGGTAACAATACCGTATTTGCTCTAGCTAGTCCCTTTGTGGAGTTCCTGTTGTATATTAATGAGAATGGGTACACTTTTATGGGCAGCAACTCTGCCATTTTCATTTTTGCCTGCTTTCTCAATAGGGGTCAACTCTTTAAGGAAAGAATTTGCTCCTGTAGGAGCAAATTCTTTCCTTTTAGAGTAGACACCTTTTTGGAAGGGTTTCATTTTACCAGGGAGATATAGCTCACAAAAGTTGTCTCCCTTTGAAGACGTGGATGAAAAGCATGGGGGTGTATCCATTATCCTTAAAGGAAAACATTCACTAAAATGCATGTTGGACTCAAATTGAAGATTCTAATAAAACATAAAATGTGGTGAAAATTTCATGAAAATCAGACTTTAATGAAGAAAGATATGACAGTTTAAAGATATTAAAATGTTGAGCTGGGAACCAGCAAATCTGTGAGTTAATGACATCATAAACTCACAGTCAAAACTGAAAATCCTAAATAAATTTAGTTTGAAACAACCTATAGATAAATGAAATGCATAAATCTATATTTTACTTCAAAAAGGAATGTTCAAAACTAAATAATACTGTAAGAGTATGCAATTTATGCTGTTATTCTAGATTTAAATATTTATCACTTGACATGAACTTCCGAAATGGCGGCCTCCAAGACCACCATATTGAATTTTTAAAATCTTCATATCTTTCTTATTTAAAGTCCGATTTTCATGAAATTTTCACCAAATTTAATTGTTAATCAAGACCTATAATTTGAAGTCTCTTCATATTTATGTGAGTGTTTTCCTTTAAATTTTAGCTGTCTTAGTATGAAAGATATTACAAATTTGAACATGCAAATTGAGTGCACCCAGAACAGGATGTGCCATCAATAGTGGTTCAGCAAGGATGACCTGGAGCAAAGTTCTGTGGACTTCTATCTTTCCCAGTACAAGTGGAATCTTCTGTTCGTAAATTTTGTCTGGGTCATTAAGGGGGCGAATGAAATCATTGCAGACCCTGTACAAAAGGTAACTAAAAATGGCATGTTGCATGTTATTTCTTCTATTTTCACAAGTTTTGAAGCATCTAAAAGAATCAGTTTTAATAAAAGAGTTTTATATTTTTCAGTGTTACCGTGACATGAATCTGGTGTGTAGAGATGGATTCAACATTGCACTTACCCGCATAAACCAAATTATATTTGAAAAGTGGTTGAAACTAAGAGACAGTTCAAGAACGCAGGTTTGTAACATTTTTGTAAATGCTCTGTTTGTTTGATGTTTATATTATTGACGATGTATAAACCTGCATATGACAGTTATATTTACTAATCGGAAAAAAATTGATTAGCAAGCAATATAGCTCCAGATCACACTACCGAAAAGAGATCTTTTCTATAAAAGACTCTCAGATATAATAGACTGTGGCCAAGGAGAAGCAGCTAAACTGATGGTAAATCCAGTTTTGTCTTTCATCTTCTTGCCCAGTGAATAAGTTCTTTTAAATAAGTTTAAAAAACCAGGTTTGCTTCCATGTGCCATAATGGCCAAAATTTTCAGGTGAAAAGTATTCATATTTTCTTCATATTCGAGGGACATATTTTAAAGATATCATTTGAATCTCCTCATTAAGGTGAATGATTACTCTTTCAGAGGAAGCAACTCCTTCATTCACATTTTTGCCCCCCTTTCTCAATGGGGTGTACTCTTAAAAGGAAAGAACTTGCACCCACAGCTCTAGATAAGGGGGAGTATTTGGTGATAATTAGAGATAATTTTTGTTAATTCTGCATAATAACGTATGTTGTGACCCCTCATCTGAACCGTCTCGACGGTTAATTCTGCATAATAACATGTTGTGACCCCTCATCTGAACCGTCTCGATGAGACGGTTCAGATGAGGGGTCACAACATATGGTTTCGATAAGAAACAAGAAAAATTATCCTTAATTATCATCAAATACTCCCTCTTCTCTAGAGCTCTGCTTGCACCTGTTGGAGCAGATTTTTTTTTTAAGAGTAGACTCCATTTTGGAAAGCTACATTGTCCATTGAAGCAAACAGGAAGTCGCAAGAGTTCTTTCATTTTGAACAACAGGGAGATATACATGTACTCACCCACCTTCGGAAAATTCTGCTGAGATCCGAAAACAAAGTTTAGAAAAGGCATTTTTGTCTTTAAAACTTGAATGTTGTAACAAAGCACGAAAAATTAATACAGTTGAATTTGCAAACAGCATAGATTCAGATGAGGTGGCTCATAATGAGCTGCCTCATCTACGCTGATTGCCCTTTAATCTTGACAAAACAGTTTTTGAAAGTTTGCAGACGTTAATTTTGTCATCTGCTTTTTTGGCTCATTTAGGGTTAACAAATTTTCTTCATTTAGGTATTATGGTTGTGTCGAGAGCTGGTAAAGAATTCTGTGATAGGTGCAGACAGTGTTGTTAACAGCCTTATGAGGCAGGTGGCAGGTATGTTTTACAGAACTCCAGATAAGAGGGAGTATTTGGTGACAGCTTAAGATAATTTTTGTTAGATCTGTATAAAACATATCTTGTGACCCCTCATCTGAACTGCCTCAATGAGGCAGTTCAGAGGAGGGGTCACAGGATACGTTTTCAAGGAGAAATAGAAAAGTTGTCAAACACTACCTCTTCCCAGGAGCTCAGAGTTGTGTGACAAAGCATTCTGTAGTATTATGGTTTTGTTGAGAGCTTGTTGGGAATTCTGTAATAGATGCAGATAGCGTAGTTAATAGACTAATGGGGCTGGTGGCAGATGAATTAGCCATCTAGATAGATGGATGGATGACTTGCAATTTTACGTCCTTTTTAACAGTATTTCAGTCATAGTAGGACGATGGTTGGGGGATAATGAAAGGCTGTGTGCAATGGAACCCCATTTACGATTGAAAAGATTCCCACCTCCAGCAGGGCTCTAACTATTAAAGGACTGTTAAAACAGCAGGCCAGGGCTTAACCTACTAAGCTGCTGCGGCTCTTAAGGTCATCTAGAATAATGAAATGTAAATGCTTAATTTGTTGGGTACCATAGTTACCTTTTAGAATGACCATGTTGCCTCTTAAGAAAGAGAGGGAGCACATTATTTCAATTTAGGAGCTGAACTGGGACAAATCAGGCTCTTGCCAAAGTTTTTTCCTATCAACATTATTGCAGATGTTGGTACTGTCTTAGCAGAGGGGTAACAGGAATAATTTAAAGATGATTTTTCTTATTTCTCAATGGAAACATATGTTGTGACCACTCATTAGAGCTGTCTCGGCGAGATCATTCTGATGAGGGGTCACAGTGTAGGTTTTAAAGGAAAAATAAGGAAAATAATCTCTAAATTATCCCTGTTACCCCTTCTTATCTGGAGCTCTGGATTATCTATCTCTATCTATCTCTATATACTGCCATACGCCCTCGCGGACATTCTAGGCAGGTGTGCGCATTGTCTGTTAATATTAGACAGGTTAAAGAATGAAAATTATAGACAAGAATGAAGGGGTTGATAGTGAAGGATAAAAACAGATGATAGGTATAATAGATAAGAGTAGCTAAAATCAGGTTAAAAATATGCTTTATGGGGATTATGGTCTGGAGTGTTGTAGTTTACAGATAGCAGCCTTGAAGGCATCCAAACTCTGTAAGCATACAACAGACTCCGGGAGGGCATTCCACTGGACAATGGCAAGGGGGAAGAATGAATACTTGTGATAATCTGTAGAGGTCAACACCTGCCTAAAGGTCATAGAATGGCAGTATCTAGAGATTCTGTTGTTATACTGCACATACTCTGGGAGAGGGACTGCTACAAGCCCATAGACAATTTTATAGAAAAGACAAAGACGAGCGTCAGCCCGCCTTTGTGCCAATGTTCTCCATCCCAGTTTTTCTAGCATCTCAGTTACAGAAGCCCGGTTCGTGTAATTACCAACCGTCCAGCGAGCAGCCCTTCGCTGGACCATTTCTATTTTAGAAATATGTTCTTTGGCATGCGGGTCCCATACCTCAAAAACATATTCTAACTGGGGCCTAACAATGGTTTTATAGGCTGACTCCCTGACATCTTGGCGTTTACTTTTAATGTTACGGCGGATGTAGCCTAGGGATCGGTTTGCATTGCTAGCAACACGATCGATGTGGGACCTCCAAGTGAGATTACTTGAGATATCAACACCAAGGTATCTGGCACAGGTGACAGTCTCCAAAATATGACCATGGAGAACATATTCTGAGTTGAAGGGCTTTTTAGAGCCTGTCACCTGTACCACCTGGCATTTTGATGGGTTGAACTGCATATCCCACTTGGACTCCCACACAGACATTGCGTCAAGGTCCCATTGGAGAGCCGAGCTGTCTTCTTCACCCTTAATTGTTAAATATAGAGCCGTATCATCAGCAAAAAGTCTTACTTGGGAAGAGATCCCATGGGGTAGGTCATTTATATACGCGAGGAAGAGAATCGGTCCCAAGACCGAGCCCTGGGGTACACCAGAGTTTACCGGTATTGAGTCCGACTCCTCCCCATCAATAACCACCCGCTGGTATCTGTTCCCAAGAAAGGCTTGAATCCAGCTCAGCACTTTACCTCTTATACCGTATTGGTGCAGTTTCCAGAGGAGCTTATTATGGTTTACTTTGTCAAATGCCTTCGAGAAGTCGAGAAGTATTACGTCAGTCTGTTTTCCCGCACCTTGCAACTTGAATTAGGCTTAGATAAAAATTCAGAGAAAACTGGATCATGTGTCTGTTATGAAGAATTCAGAATCTGCTATGCTTGTGCTGTAAAATCAGCTTACAATTTATTGTAGAAAAAGGAGTGGGAATTGTTTTTAGAGTGTGGGCATTTATTAAAACTAATACTGCATAACATGGTAACAGGAAAATTCATATGCATTGTATTTCAGGAGGAGATATTACTCCAAAGAATATTTGGTTGACAGAAAGTCTGCTGGATATACTCAGTGAAAACAGGTAAGAGAATAGAAACATGGTGAACCCTCTGTGTAATGACAGATTCATTCCCAAAGGCTGGCTGTTAAACTGAAAATGCTGAAATAAAAGAGAATACTGCTTTAAACAGTATTTCTTGTTTCTTTTGAGGACTTACAAGTCTGCTGTATTGAAGTATTACTAGTGGGTTATTTGAGTTGGAAGCTGAAATTTTAATTGTTTCAAATTGATTTGAGACATGCTAATTGCTTTATTAATTGATTTGATATAACTGTCAGTCAGTTGATGATGTCACTTGATGACATCATTTCATTTGATGGTGTCATCCAATTCCCACTACCCAAAGTTCATTGCTGCTCAACTTCCACTTCCTGAAATCATGTTTTGTTCCTCAGAATGTGATATCAGGAAGAGGAAGTTGAGCAGCTTCCTGTTTGCTTTCTGGTGACTGAAGACCTTCAATAATGGGGTCTACTCATAAAGGAAAGAATTTGCTCCTCTAAGAGAAAATTCTGGAAGTGTTCCTTACAATGAGTTTTGTTGTTTGCATGTTGTTGCTAAAAAGGCTGAGTCTGTTCTGTGAATTTCAGACCTCCAGATAAGCAGATTTTTTGAGGATAATTCAGAGATAATTTTTCTTATTTCTTACAGGGAAAAGATACATTGTTACTCCTGATCAGAACTGTCTCGGAGAAATGGTTCTGATGAGGGGTCACGACGTATGTTTTTATGGAGAAATATGGAAAGTTATCCCTAAATTTTCCCTCTTATCTGGAGCACTAGACTAATCATTCCAAATATTGTGCAGGAAGAGCCTGTGCAAACTTGTTGACCAGGATCAGATTTCTCTTAGAGAATGTATCAGACTTTTGATGACTGAAAATTCAGAGCTCCAGATAAGAAGGGGTAACAGGGATAATTCAGAGATAATTTTTCTTATTTTTCAAGGAAAACAGATGTTGTGACCATCTCATTAGAACCATCTCTTTGAGAGAGATGGTTCTAATGAGGGTTCACAACATATGTTATAATGGAAAAATAAGGAAAATTATCCCTAAATTGTCACTGTTACCTCTTCTTATCAGGAGCTCTGACTGTGTAGTTTTTGCAAATAAGGTGTGTGATGCAACAGGGCACAAAATTTATTAATCTGTCAGAGATTTATTCAATTATTGGCAAAAAAAATCTTGAAATGTGATTCTTTACAACTGTTCCTAATTTTGCTTTGAAATACACTGTTAAAGAGTTGGAACTATTTCGGCTTTTCTGATGGAATGTCAAAATGAAATTTTTGTAGACAGTTGATGTGTCTGTATATACCCTCAAAACTGCTATTCTTCTTGATTTTAATACTGATGTGATATTATCTTGCAGACCCTGGTTAGACAAGAATCCACAGTTATTGTCTATGTGTGTGTACACTTACTTGAGAGTAATGGTGGATCACAATGGACAGATGTACCACACTTTGAGGACAAGAGAAGCAGAGTTCATTGCATCAATACTCAGAGAACGGGTAAGAAAAATTTGCATTCTGGATTTTTAAAGTAGCATTATACATGTACATGTACAAGAGTACAAACTTGTGATAATTTGATTGCTGTGGCTGTTCTGGAAATTCTTTTATTTGTCATGTTCTTTCTGAAGTTTCATTTAGATAGATACATACATATAGTTTGTAAGGCATGCTTTGACTAATACAAAGAATGGCTTACACAGACAGCATTATACTCTGTTAGAATGGATGATTTGGTGAGTTGAGGGTTTATTAGAACATGTATCCAAATACTATCCATAATGTTTCTATATGAGTGAATTCCTGAGGAATAAAAATAGATGAATAAATTATTCACAAATATAGTCATTTCTGCATTTTATTATTTTCATCCTATACTTGTTTAGTTTACTGTAAATGGTTTTCATTTACTTTCAGTGGACTGAGTGTATGGTGATAGGTCGTGACCTTGTGAGGTTGTTACAGTATGTTGCTAAGTTACCAGAATTTGAAAGTCTTTGGAGAGACATTTTGACAAATCCTACAGTTCTTAGTGCACAATTTACTGGTAAGACAGCAGTATAAAACAATATTTGATAGGTTAAGGCGAATGGGTACACTTTCAGGGGAAGTATCTGTCACTTTCACTTTTGCCTTCCTGCAGAATGGGAATCAACTCTTAATGGAAAGAATTGGCTCCCTTAGGAGCAAATTCTTTTCTTTAAGAGTAGACCCCATTTCCAAATGGCTATGTTATCCAGGGAAGCAAACAAGGAATCACAGAAGTTGTATCCCTTTGTAAAAATGGTAGAAAAACATGAAGGTGTACCCATACATCTTAAGATGAATTGACACTTTTTCAGGGGAAACAGGTCTTGTCTCCCTTGTTGATAAGGGTCAACTGTTGAAGACTAGACTCTGCTCCTCTAGGAGCAAATTCTTTTATTTACGTGTTGATCCCATTTTGTGAAGGCTGCATCATCCAGAAAAGCAAACAGGAAGTCATAAAAGTTGGTTCCCTTTGTAAAAATGGTAGTAAAACATGGCGGTGTTCCCATGCACCTTAAGTGATATGAGCCGCGACGGGACAAAACCAACAAAGTGGTTGTGCGCCCAGCGCAGACTCAGATCAGCCTGGGCATCCACCCAGTCTGATCAGACTCTTCGCTAAGCGCTTAAAGGGTAGCTAAGGGTCTAAGCTAGCTCCATGCTTACAGCGAAGACTCTGATCAGACTGGGCGGATGCCCAGGCTGATCTGAGTCTGCGCTGGGCGCACAACCACATTGTTGGTTTTTCATGTCGCAGCTCAGATAACTTCTGTGTTGGTGCTTCAGTAGGACTTCCTCAGCAAAGGGGCAACAAGTTTTGTTTTTTATTGTGGAGAAACAAATTGACACAGAGTAGTCTACTAATACACTTAGCTGGACTCTTTATGTATATATTTAAAACAAATTAATGTATCAGAGACTTGACAGACTGCCAGTATGCACATTCATAGCTGTTTACCATGGACATTATGCACATTTCACATGTTTATTGTTGCACTTTGCATGATAATTTGCTAATGCTGTGGTCAAACAAACATTATTCTGATCAGTTCAGATGTTCAGTTGCAGCCGTATTATCTTTATACGAGGGATGATCCAAAATAACGTAGACTTTTGCTATAACTTTTATACTGTTCAATTTATCGTAAATAAAATTACATGAACATGAATCGAAATATGTCCAGCATATCCTTACAAAATTTCAGTTTAAAATATTAATACTTAAAAAAACTGCATTCAAAATAAAATTGGCACTATGGGCTACCCGGCGCACGTCGGCACTGATTTTATGACGTCGTTGACGACATTAACATATGAACATCAATGCAGACGATAGTCTGTTCATTTCTTCTCGAAATAACCTCCTTCACACTCGACACATCGGCGATGATGATGGATCCACTGTTAAAAAACGTCCTCGTACCACTGTTGGTCATACTGTGCGACTATCCGGCTAGTAGCTGCCCGTAGTTCATGCAGAGAACGGAACCGCATTCCCTTGAGCTGTTTCTTAACGGTTGGAAAAATGGCAAAGTCCATAGGTGCCAAGTCAGGCGAATATGGAGGGTGGCTGATGGTATTAAATCCAAGAACGCCGATCTCAAGTGTCGTCATCTGCGCTGTATGGGGTGGGGCATTATCCTGGTGCAGTATAAAGTCCTCCAGCGGAATCCCTGGTCGCTTCTTCTGGAGCGCGTGAACAAGATCACGTCGTAGCACCTGCAAAATGTGTCATTTGTTGCGTTCATGTCAAATACTAAAACACAAAACGCTTCATGTTATTTTTCTATATAGAAAAAAATCATCAAATTTTTTTTTTTTTTATAATTAAGATATTTACGACGACTGAAGTTTAAAGTAATGTTTAGTTTATGTATAGTTTCATATATAGTAGCGACATCACTATATTAATGAGTGTTTTTCGTTCCTTTTGGATATCAATTATTTGTGAAAATATAATTTAATGTTTGATCAAAACCTTTATGGCAATTACCTTAGAATAATATGCAGCGTTGACCGTAGCATCCCTCGGTACTGCGTGTTTTAGTAACATCCCCTTCTGATCACAAAACATGATGAACATGAACTTCCCGCCAGATTTGGAAACACGGGCCTTTTCTGGGGGAGAGGAGTCTGCTGTTTGGTCTCCGGGTCATGAAGCCACAACCATGTCTCATCTGTCGTGATGATTTGATTCAGGAAGCGATCGCCCTCTCTCTCAAACCATCTAAGAAACACTCTGGAATCGTGAACTCTCCTCTCTTTCTCGTCTTCCTTCAAAAGCCGCGGAACCCACCTTGCATGAACCTAGAAAAAAAATATTATTCCTGGATATTACATGGATACACAACATAGCAAGTTTAATATATTGTGTGTACATGTATGCTTTACATGTATTTGCGAAGAAAGGTGTTGTCATTGATACAGCCCTATTTGAAATTATGTGACATCGGGCAGAAGTCAATATTCAACTCACAAAACTGATTATTACGATTCACTATGAAAGTCTACGTTATTTTGGATCATCCCTCGTAATGTTGATAGGATTAGAAATCAGACAAGCTGTGATGTTTGCAAAAGGTCTGCAGGCATTTCCAAACAACAGAGACTCTGGCCAGCCTGCACATTCACACAATCTGGTCTGGGCCTGTGTGGTCCATACTTACGAAAGGTGCTCAGAACTGTAAGGAGCAAAATAAAGGGGTAGATGTATGGACTAGTTTGAATTTCACTGTTTGCTGATAGGCTAAGCCTCCAGTTAGCAAGATATATCATACTGCAGGGCTTGAAGGAGCCCAGTAGCTCAGTGGGTTAAGTGCTGGCCTGCTAAGTTAGTGGTCCGGCCTTGTACCCACCAGTTGCTGTAATCATTTTAATCATAAACAGAGTTCCATTGCATACATTGTTTCATTATCATCCTTCCACTGTATTGGTATGATTGAAATACTATGAAAAGGTATGTAAAATAGCAGGTCAACCATCTATCTATTGCAGGGCTGGCCCAGTTGTTGCAGATGAGAACCTCAAGAAAGTTCCTAGTATCTAGACTGACTCCAGACATGGAGAATAAACTGGTCTTTCTAACTACAAAGGTAAACCTTCAGTTTTAAGACTACCCTAGTAGCGTATTTGGGACATATGGAAAAGTAATTGTTTTAAGTGTAGCAATACTTAAGCACATCACAGTAATGTGCTTAAATATTGGGACATCTAAAAATCATTAATTTTCCATTTGGGACAAATGGAAAATTAATGGTTTTAGATGTTGCAATAAATAAGCATATTACAGTACTCACCACATAAAAAATCGTGCATAGAAGGAATTTATAAGGTTCAATCTTGGTATAAAGTTTAATCACACAGCTGATAGGGATCTGAAATTAAAGCTTTGGGAAAGAGATTTGGGGGTAGGACATGACCCAGTTTTATGTAAACATCTCCATTCACTGCTTATTAAGTTACATGTAGTGTAAAATGTCATCTATGTTTTCAGGTCAAGTTTGGCCAACATAAAAGATATCAAGACTGGTTTCAGAGAATGGTAAGTCTTAAAGTTTGTGAATTTGTTAACGTTTTCTTATAATCATTCTTTTATAAAAACATTAAGTTCATGGGTATTTGAGCTGCACCACAACAAAACCAACAAAATGGCACGTGTGCCCAGCAAAGACTCAGATCGGCCGGGGCATCCACCGAGTCTGATCAGAGTCTTCACTGTCCACATGGAGCTAGCTTAGGCCCTTAGCTACCCTTTAACTTCACAGCAATGACTCTGATCAGACTGGTCGGCTGCCCAGGCTGATCTGAGTCTTTGCTTTGTGCACATGCCACTTCGTTAATTTTACTGTGTGACGGCTCATTTAAATTTGCACATGTATGTTGACTGTCAAGATGTGAACATAGATACACCACAAATAGTAAAAGCTCAGGTCATCATGTTTTTCTGCACTGTCTGATCAGAGTCTTTCATGTTTGCATTGACAGTATTTATGGATTCTGAGCAACTGAAACCTAGAGACACAAGGGGATGCAGATTAGTCCCCCTAGATGTGCAGGCCGATGGCAGTCTATGCTGGTAGCACATTCTAGTGAACTTGGTTTGTTTAGTAAAAATTGAAAATTAGGACACCTACAATAATTACTGTCCTAATTAATTATTAAATAATTATTGTTCTAAAAATGAAACAGTTTAGTTTAACAATGCAGTAATCCACCCAAAAGATGCAGATAGAATGGCAAACAGTGTAGACTCTGATCAGACTGCTCCTGATCTGAGACTGCACTGATTGCTCAGACCCACCTGTCCCAATACTTGGAATTTAACAGTTTTTGTATGTTATGATTTCTGTACTTATCTACCCCTGAATTTAACGGTACTTGTATGTTATAATTTCAGTACTTATCTACCCCTGAAAGCCAGTCTTTACGCTGTGATCTCATTCGTTATATTTGTTGTGTATTTCATCCCTCCAATGAATTGTTGTGTTCTGACATCATACCAAGATGGGCTGTGATTGGTTGGTTACTACAAACATGTACAGTAAGTCTTCTTTTCTTTTTCTAAAATGCTGTTTGTTGAAATAAATCGGCAAAAGTCTCATATGATTTTTCGCGAACGCATTCATATTCCCCGACAATTATTATTCTTATCTCATATAGGACTGGCAAAAATTACAAAAGTATCACATGGAGTGAATGCATTGATGATAATAGTAGGCCACATATCAACGTATTTAGAAAACATTAGTTTTACAGACATGACATCAACATTAAGATGGCAAATTGATGCCAGTTTATGCCACATCAGATAAAATTAAGAAAAAAGAAAGAACCGAAAGTTGAAAGCGTTGGATTTAGATAGAAATTTGATCTGTCAGCAGTGAAAGTATACTATTTAACAAGTTCTGCATAATAAAATCAAATGTTGAAAATCAAAGGTATGTAAGGAAAAGTACCTGTGATGGGTATGAGATGTGGATAGAATAGTCTATCTTTAGGTATCACTGTTCGGAAGTTACGCTTGTGAAGGATATTTCTGTGGGTACCTCAGAGGCTCACACCCATGAAAACAATACTTAGATGGTGACTGGAAAGTGGTATTTAATTATAGAGACACAGCTTGATTTGGAACTGCACTGTTTCTTTCAAGCATGTTTGTCTGAGTGTTTAGGGCAAAATGTTGTACTCATGTACAAAGTTTTATATCAGTTATAAATATTGAATTTCCTTATTTTGTTTTCAGTCTAATGTGGCAGCATCAAATGCAAAACTATCATTATTTTTTGATTGGATATACTTTGATCCAGAAAAAGACAGCATAATGAACATTGGTAAGTTAAACAGATCTCTCTTAACTGTATAAGTTCTAGTAATTGCTCTAATTGCCCAAAAACGGAATAGTTCTGTTTTAAATCCCTTACAGAGCTCTAGATACAGTGGGAACGCGTATCCATGGCGGAGTGATATTTTTATACAGATAGCAACGAAATAACGTTCGAAATTTCTCAGACTCAGATTCAATCGACGAACGTGTCGCAATTTCAGTGATGCTTTGTCGGCGAATCAAGCTACACAAAGCCGAAAATAAGATATGGTTTTATTCCTTACATCTTAATTTAATTCTCTATGCCTTTAAGAGCAGAGCTAAACACCGAGATGTTCTGCAATCGAACGTTTTACGTGATCATGTAAAGACGACTCTTATCCGCCAACTTCAACAGCAATTTTCAAAATAAATCGACTTTCTCCCGTCGGCGGACATATGCCATGAAAAACCATGGTGTCTGCCCTTTCTCCATTATAAAAATTAAGTAATTCGGTGTTTGGGACAATTTCCTTTGCAAAATAATGTTTAGGTACCCTATTTCATTTTCTCAAATTTATGGCGGATTTTTTACCTGATCGATAGACAGCAAAATAATCTGTAATAAATTTAAACATTACCGAAATGTTCTTGAATCCTGAAACCTGACACACGAAGAGGAACGCATCTAGTAATTCAACATACAACAATATTTTTTTCTGTACTTTCTTCAGAATGATTGGGAAAAGAATTCTGATCAGTAGCCTACACCATACTGTAAACAAATCGATCGATTTATGACAGTTGTGACGCAATTACAGAACTGCGTCAACTGTTTCAAACGTCGCATTTACTTGCTTATAAGTTATTAAGACCGGTACATTGTGTTCACAATCAGAGGGACTGCTAGAAAAAAATAATTTTGCCATCCAATTAATCCTGCATGTGCCAATATTTCAAAGCCTCTCCTGCAACTCACACGATCACCCTACCCAACTTAAAGCCCCTCTACCCCCCTTCTTCCTCCATCCTTCCAGTGGCGGATCCAGAGGGGGTTCGGGGGTTCAAACGAACCCCCTTCTCAGCCCAAATTATTTTATTTTCGTGTGGAATTTCAGGAAAAATTGGTCAAACTGCATAAATCGAACCCCCCCTTTCAGCTAGTTTGAACCCCCTATCCAAAATTCCTGGATCCGCCCCTGCCTTCCTCCATCCCCAACCGCCACCCCTACACACACACACACACGCACACAACTTTTAACCTTTCTTTTACATGAAAAACTAAGCAAAATATAATAGATGTTTAGCCATGTTTAGCCATAACAAATACTTGCAAAACTTCATTGACTAAAATCCTTGATTAAAAAGTGCAGTGTAGACCTGGGTTAGACTGTACTATCAAAACAGCAGTCTAATCAGGGTCAGTACTATTTGATTTTCCCAGCAATTTCGACACACTGTCAGATGGTGAAAGTGGTAGGACAATTGCAGTAATGAAGATTTTGTTTCAACTTTAAGCTTAGAAAATAACTTGGCCATACCTTTACACTCCATATAATTTCAGCCAACATTGAGAAGCAGCATATGTACTGTTAAATGAGCTTTTGAGCATTAAAATTGCAGTATGCATTTTTATAACATAGGTTTTGGCCCTCTGTGGAACTACCTTAATGAGGAGTTCTAATGAGGGGTTACAACATATATATTTACTTGTTAGTTGTTTATCCCCTTTTTAAGAGTGTAAACAACTAACAAGAATTTATTGATTCTTCCTAAGAAGAAACCAGGGATTTAATAAAATACATATTTATTATGAAATGCCAGGTGTGTCAAATACTAGCTCATCAGGTGGGGGTGGGGGCTGTCAGCTCTGCAATGCCCTTGGTTCATAAATTAAAATGTCACAGTGTGTTTATATACTCAGTGATCTTTTGAGGGATTTGCTCTAACTGTTGCCAAAAATCTCATGGAAATCTATCAGTAGGGGCAAATCTCATGCAAAAATTATATAATTTATAATGAATGGTACCTTAACTTTTCATTGAGAATGGAGAATTTCTCAAAATTTTAGTTCAATGTGATGTGTTCTCTAATATGATTCTGAGTCACACTCACAAAAAACAAAACAAACAAGAGCTGTCGCATGACAGCATAGCTTGCCTGAATTGGTGCTTGCCCATCACACAGCCGCTATGGTGGTGTGGACTGCTATGCATAAAACTTCATGCAAGCATGTCCATAATGAAAACACATTTATAAACAAAAGCTATTTCAGAAATAAGTCTTAAAGTCTTAATATAAAATTTAAATAAAAAAAATGAAACGAAATTTCCAAGTCCATGAGCTTGAGCTAAAAAAACTGACGGGTTGGGGTGGGTGGGTGTGTGTGTGTGTGTGGGGGGGGGGTATGAAAACCTTGAACCATTATCTAACATCAGTCCAAGTATTAGTATCAACTGAGTCCATCATCGTGGCACTGTGAAATTATATCTTCATAAATATAGAACTTTAACCAAAATCTTTAAGTGGGGGGGGGGGGGGGTGGGGGGGGGGGGGGGGGGGGGCGGTTGGATGTATCAAAACCCTGAACCATTATCTAACATCAGTCCAAGTATTAGTATCAACTGAGTCCATCATCGTGGCACTGTGAAATTATATCTTCATAAATATAGAACTTTAACCAAAATCTTTAAGACAAAATTCTAAGTCGATGACCTTGACTTCAAGGTCATCCAGTGAGGTAAGTATAAGGTGTTTTGTAAAAACTCAAAAAAGAGTCTTAACATCAGTTCAAGTATAAACTAAACCTCTGCAAAGCATTATGAATCAATATGCAATTACAAAACTTTAAAAGACAAAAAAATTCCTAAGTCCCTGACCTTGACATCAAGATCACTGAGCGGGGTTGGGGTAGTGCTCTGTAGATCTAACTACAGTGCAAATATAAAAGGAATTCATCTATGGGTTCAGGAGATATGTGTCTTTAAAAAACTTTAACTAAAATATCCAATCAATAAAAAGACAATATTCTAAGTCCATGACCTTGACATCAAGGTCACAGAGGGGGGTGGGGGTAGTACCTTCAAAAACTTTAGACCAATATCTAACTTTGGTGCAAGTATCAAAGGAATCCATCCATGGGTTAAGGAGATATTGGGCTTTATAAAACTTTAACCAAAACATCCAGTCCAAAAAACTACCAATTTTTTAAGTCCATGACCTTGACATCAAGGTCACGGAGTGGGGTGGGGGTGGTACCCTGTTAAACCTTAGACCAATATCTAGCTACAGTGCAAGTATCAAAAGAATCCATCCATGGGTTAAGGAGATATAGGTCTTTAAAAAACTTTAACCAAAACATCCAATCCGGACGCCGACGCTGACGCAGACGCTGACGCGGACGCCGACGCCGTGGTGACAACAATAGCTCTTCCTGAACTTTCGTTCAGGCGAGCTAATAAAAAGCACAGCTGTCCAGCAAACCAGAAAACTTGATTAAATATGTGGCAAAGGCTCAGGACTTGGTAATCTATTCTCTAAGTTGAATAATGGTAAGATATAAACATGAATAAACAAGAAAAATAATAGGCCAATATCTAGTGAGCCAAAGTAGAGTTATTCTTTATCATTTCTCTTCAAGTAAAATGTACAGTATGTTGTGGTGTCTCATCACAGTTGCTTTTGATCAAAAATTAAAATTTAACACAATTTTCAAATGAACAAATTAGTACTATATAGGTATTCTAAATGTATAAAGCTCTGATCAAATTATTATATTCACATGCAGTCTGACATTGCCCTTCAGTGTTTTCCCTATAAGTATAAATAAATAAATAGCCAAAATAAATTATAACATATGTACATAATAAGAAAAAAAAATCTGGAGACAGTTCCACAAGTGATGGTTTTATGATAATGATTATACAAAGACTCAGCTGGAGCATGATAGCAATTCTGGGAATTCTGTCTTATTCAGCCATAAAAACATTTGTTGTGATCCATTAATAGAACCATCTATGCTCTTGCTGAAGTGCTTCTAATGAGAGGGCACAACAGGTGTTAATATGAAGCCCATTGGTGCTTGTGCAACAATTATGGTGGAACTGTGTAATTGTTTTCATTCTAACATAGTCTTGACTTGTAGAAGGACAAACAGCATTATGCAACATTCCACATAAAGTGCAGGGTCCATCAGTTAGCAGGGCATGCCCCATTTATTATTTTGTGCACTTATAATGATATAAAAAAGCTTGCTAGCATAATAAAGTCCTAAATATTTGGCCAATAAAATCCTCTGTGAAAATGCTTTTTAATAGGTTGGTGTGTATGTGTGTGTTTGGGGGGTGGGGATATACAGGAAGGGGCTACCTCTCATTCAACTGCACTAAACTGCATCCCTTTACAGTCATGACTCATCATTTAATGTCTGTCATCAAGCTTTTCTCTCTAGTAACTTAATAACTGATTAGTAATTACAAGTTTCTTCGCTTTGGTCAGAAGCTGCAAACATTTAAGATGGATTAAGTTAATCAGGAAATATTTTTTTTTTTTTTTCAGTTTATGGTATCATTTCTATTAATATAACTTCAATATGAGCCTTTTATTTTTCTCTAGGAGATTTAAGCTAAAACATAACTTTTGGCATTTAATTCTATAGAATATGTATTGCTTCATGCCCCTTTCCCCTCCTCCCATCTCAGCCACAGGCCAATCATAAAAAGTATTTTGTTTGCAGTTGCCTATTAACTAGGATTTTTGGAGAGTACTTAGGTAGGTAGGCTTTCTTTTTAATCCCTGCAAACTATGAAAACAACAAAAACAAATAATAGTTCTACGAAAAATGTCACACACAGTTACAGTAATTACCCATAATACTAAGATAACAGCATCCTACATGAACATATCTATATCACCCACAAATGGGGTACCCAAAATGTGCAGGTATTAAGGAAAAATTGCTGACCCAGATCAGACTGCTCCTGGGTCTACACTGCTTGCTCAGACCTGTTTGTCTTACTATGCAGGTTGATCACGGTAAATGTGCCGTTAAATAAAAAAAAATAGATCTAGGGTGTCCCAAGTGGCCATCTTTTTTTTTTTTTGGGGGGGGGGGGGGGGGGGGGAGGGCGGGGGGAGGGCGGGGTAAGGTGAATTTTGGTGTGTAGGTAAGCAGTTGCTATCTACCCACCAAAAGTGAAAGGTCCAGACTCAGGGGTAAGGTGAATTTTGGTGGGTAGGTAGGCAGTTGCTATCTTCCCACCAAATAGTAGAGCAGACGGAGCCCCAAAAGTGCTCTCCTTAAGGACTTTACTGGTAAGGTTCTGCAAACATCAAGTGTTATATACCAAATTGTTTGTCAGCATGTCTAGTGTATTAATCCGGCTGATGACATCGCCGCAGCTGAGTACTAACAGAGTTATGGCCCTTGAAACTTACGTACCCATAAACAGCAAAATGACACAATTTTTGTCGGTGTACGTCAAAAATGTCCATTTATTTCAACTAAAGACAAGTGTTTGTCATTTTCCAGTAGTACGTACGGAAAACAAATGGAATGAACTAAACATAGAAGCTTTTAACGAATATGGATTATTGAACAGTGTTTGTCCGTGCGTCTGTTTGTTAATTACCGTCGATTACCAAAGGTTGACAATTTTCGACATTAATATTAGAATTTGTATGTTTTATTACCACGACAAGAAATATGTCAAGTCTTATGCAGAAACTAATTTACAAGGTATTTCATTGTTGAATTAACTATCTAGATATATTTCAACATGTGCAAAAGGTCAAGGTCACGGTCAAACAGAAAACATAGTAAATGTTGAAAATCTACTTAAATTACTACTTTAAGACCAGCTAAATGGGCTAAATGCTTTAAAAACAGTATATATGTGTAACTTCTAATAACTTGCACTCATTTAGATAATATATACTCTATATATTTATTTTTCCATCCGTCCGTACGTCGGTTTGTCAATAGCATGTGTTCACCACTGCTTTGGCAGTCAACTTCTCAAAAATGACAAGCTTAACAGTGGTCAAAACTAGCCGCTGATTATACAAGCGTTGTAGTTGCATACTCCGGTGTCATTTTCAGTCCCATCCAGTACTTTAAGGTTGTCTTCGGGCCATCTGTCCTTGTCAGTTCATCCATCTGTTCGCCCGTCGGTCCATCTGTCGGTTGAAATTGATCGAATGATACATTAATAAAAGCTAGTAGATTTTTAAGCTCCAATATCTCCCTCTCCTTTTATGAGATACTTTTTCAATATGTTCTTTTTTTCTGAAAGCCCAATGTCTACAAAGTATTTCCCTGCTTTCTGTTGTCTGAGTATTGGGCAGTTTGGCTGTTGCTCCCATGTTATATACGTGACCGTATCATTTTAATGACATTTGCATATTCTCATCCAAATAAACACAATAACAGACATAGATATCATTGTTTTAGAAAATATGCTTGGAAGCCTCTATATTAAATCAATATTGTCTTCTGAAGCGTTAGAAACTGTACTGTTGTCTACGTTACCAAGAATCGACAAACTACTTAATCTGATTAGAATGAGCATGTGAGTACAATCAATGAAGAACACTAATGCATTTATATATCGTTAAATAAAAACAAATGCTATCAAACTTGCAAAACTTTGCACTGTAATATACGTTACCGAATATGAGTAACAATGAAATGCATCCAAAATGGTATTTTGCGCTACATAAACTGTTAATGCTAAAGTGGTATTTTAGCATTTTATGGTGGAACTATATTATAAATAAAGTAATTAAATGGTTGCCTATAGGATTTGGAGTAGTCTGAAACTGTATCACTGTCACACAGGGAGTTGCTGATCAGAGGACTTTTAAAGTAAGTGTACACCTTTATATATATGGATAAAGGGGTAGAAGATAATTTAAGGGTAATTTTGGGATTTTGCTCCATCTCTCTCTCTCTCTCTCTCTCTCTCTCTCTCTCTCTCTCTCTCTCTCTCTCTCTCTCTCTATCTGTCTCTCTCTCTCTCTCTCTCTCTCTCTCTCTCTCTCTCAATTCTCCATAAAATTATATACTGTGAATGTACATTAGAACTGCCACCCAGTGTTTATGGGCAGTCAGGATAACTATTTTCAGAATTTGTTACCACATACTCTCCCCTTTACTAATTGCGCTTAACGTATATTACATCAAATATTGTAAGACTGATACATATATAATGTGTTACTGTCATGTTTGAAATCTGAATTACACCAATGGGATTTTTGAATCAAAAGCACGTCAGTTACTTAAAACTGTCATCGGACAGTTTTTAATTTCATGATTTAATATTACAAGAAGAAACAAGAAAAGTAACTCACACCATGCTCATAATTATTTTATGCGTGAAACACATTTTAAAAATGTTGATGTCATAATCTTGTCATTATCTCCACCAGTTTATTCGACATTTTAGAAAAGGCTAGAGAAAAAATATTATCATATACATTTAGGTTGGATGGTAATCAAATGATACTATTTTTTTTATATATAAATGTAACAGTGAATAAAATTTAGGGCGCATATACAGCTTTAGTGAGCAAACTACATAAATCTTAATAATCTCAGCTTTAGTGAGCAAACTAGATACAACTGAGTAACCTGTTTTCTGTTTCATGTTTTGTTTTTGTTTTTGTCATTATTTTAACATATTTACCTATTTTCAAAGTGTCAATATTATTTTACACATTAAGGTGACTACGAAACTGCATTAGAATTCATGCAACAACTATGAAAAAATTCTTTCTCGTAGTCTACACAAGGTAAATCACACCTACATTTGCTTTATAAAAGCTGTGCTAGAATTATACCCTAAAAGGGTTGAAAGTATATTTTATTTTCCAATTCGGACTTGATAGTTATTGTTTTATGTGCTGTAGATCTTGTTCTTTATGATAACATTAATCACAGTCTCATAAGCTATTTACGTTAGTTACATCAATTTGATTAATATCAATTCCGTAAGATAATCTTAGAGTGTCATGCTTTGAGAAATTTTTGAATCTCATCATGTAAGCGCCATTTCAAATCATTATAATGTTTTTGAATATTGCATTAAAAATTATATTACACGCATTAAACAGTTTCTGTATGGTAAACTACAAAATTTAATGAAACCACTTTTTTTTCATTATAAAGCTTGTCCCTAGACCTAAATAGTAATATACTAATACTAATGCAATTTATCAATTTTAATTTTGTCTTGTATAGTTTTATTTATCGTAAATTCGTATATAATGGTAACATAGATTGCAGCCTTATAAACTGTAGAATAATTAAGCATAATAATAAAAATTTAAAATTTAAAAATGTTTTTGCATCACTTAATATAAAAATAAATAATTTATATCGATTTATAGATAGATTACTGACCTATATTTTTATTTAAAAACATAGTAATTTTTGTAAACTTTCTATTGGTAACGAAATTAACAGTCTTAACTCTCAATCACCCCACTAAGTCGGCAGCAAGAAAGAAGCAAATATTCTGCATATATAGGACACTTAGAAAAATGAGGTCTACACAACTTCGTCGGGTGGCCGGGCAACATCCTACTGGCCTGGCCTACATTTATTTAGCGGCTGGTATAACTAGATACAGGTTCTAATGCATTTTAGTGAGTGGGTAATTTTTAATTTTTCTTTTTTTTCTGTTTTACAACAAACTGTTCTTTTGCAATGTCTCGAATCTTGAAGATGTCAAAACTATGCCAGTAGTTCATCAAAACATCAATGAATATGTATACGCTTGCAAAGAAAAATAACAAAGTAACAAAGTGTTGCATACAGTATGGTCACTTGAAATGTAAATAACAAATAAATAAGTTATAAGGTAAACAATCACTTATTTACAACATCTGGAGATATATTTTGCATTTCCATTGCTAGGTAGAAGTGTTGCGAAAAAAAATGGTATATGATAAAATAGTGTGAACATGTCCTCTGTGTAGGCAGGTTTGTAGACGTACTGTCTGTATAATACCAGTACTGTTTCAAGTAAATTAATCCTTGCTCACTGAAGCGTGAAGGATTGCTAGAAGTAATTTTATTTGCACTAGCATAGATTTTCAGCCCTATAATGTCACGTATATTATGTTACAATATGACCTAACCTTACTTTTTCGAACCGCAAGAGCCTGAAAGATTTCCAGTTTTGCAATGCAAATTTAGATGGGTGGGGTATTTACTCATGTTTCTCTGAGTTTCTTTGTCTCTGTACTGAAATCTTGAGTTCTGATAATCTATAAATAAAGCAAAGGTTCTAGACTTGCTATTCTATTGCAAATATTGTTTCAAAATCTTGACTGATGGAGTCAACATTAAAAATTGTAAACCCGAAATTTAAGAAATTATTTTCAAAACAAAGTTCAACGTAAACGCGAGATCACAACGCCACAAAATTAAAACTAAAGTAAATAATAAGTACCGCATATACGGTAAATAAGCTACAAACTGAATATAAATAAAAAATCGTACAGAGTATCATCTCATAAATGATTTTTTACTCTTTTCAATTTAAGTATCATTTTGCCCAGTCAAATGGGTGGGGTAATTCAAGGGGAGATAACTCGCTTAGTACTCAGAACCAGAGGTGTCATCAGCCGGTTTTGTAAACTAGAGATTCTAACAATTAATCTGATATATAACTCAAGATGTTTGCAGAACCTTACCAGTAGCACCTTCTCATAGGCTGCCTATCTGCCGTACTAAAAAGTGCAGTGCCCAGACTCTTTTTTTGGAAATTTTGGGTGGAGCCAGGTTATTTTTTTGTCACTGATTTTTGAGGCCAGATTATTTTTTGAAATCCCCTTATGAGCTGATTTATGTTTTACTTGCATATTTTTTCTTCCAAAGACAGGGATTTTTTTCGAAAAATACACCAGCCCCCCTCTCCCCCCTCCCCCCCCCCCCCCACCCCCAAGAATACCAAATGGTCGGTCCCTTAGCGCCTAGCGGGACAGGGTTTTGGCAGATTTATGAGGAAGGACAAGCTGTCTCTTGTACTTTTTGTTGGGTGACTTCTGAAATGGTACGTGTGTGTTGAGGGGGTGGCCCCCCCCCCCCCCCCCCCCCCCCCCCCCCGAAGAATATCAAATGGTCGGTCCCTTAGCGCCTAGCGGGACAGGGTTTTGGCAGATTTATGAGGAAGGACAAGCTGTCTCTTGTACTTTTTGTTGGGTGACTTCTGAAATGGTACGTGTGTGTTGAGGGGGTGGGGGGGCGTCGTTCGGGACAGAATTCTTTAGAAGAGCGAGTGGTCTCAGAAATGTGGGGCGCGTTATCTTGGGGGAAGTTGTCTGGGGGAGTTTTCTTAGAATCTGGGGCGAGTTGTCACCTGAAGATGGGGCGACATGTCTTGTGGCTTTTTCGTTTGTCAAACTTTGTGGTTGACCAGTGTGTTTGTTTTGCTTTCTCTCGTTCTCGGCGTGTAGCCTAAATTCAGAAGCCCAAAAAATCGCAGGCAGACAGACTAGCGCAAAATCTTAATAAATTCACAGTATGCTAAATGATTACAAGCTTTACTATACCATAAATGAAGAAAAAGTTGGTCTCCTCAAGTCGATCCAGCTGAAAAAATGTCTGTGTGTTGACGAACGCACGTGCCATGTATAGTAAAAATGACCAACTTCATTATCGATTTTCAAACTAAATAGACTTTCTCCCGAAGATATACCACGCTAAAAGACGGTCGAATGTATGAACTACGGTTCAGTTATAATGGCATCTAATTTGGTTTTTGGGACAATTTTCTTTGCAAAATAACTTTGGGGTACTGTCTTAGGGTTTTACTTTTCTGAAAAACGGTTGTCAAACTGTGATCGTTGTTTTGGGTGTGCAAACTGCATTGAGGTACCGATATGCGTCTGATTTCAATAACAAAACATCAAATTTCATTCTGATCTGGTCCGTTGGAAAATTATGACTGCATATCTTATCAAACGAGCATTATTTTGGGACTGTTTCTGTTCAAAATTTCCCGCCATTTTTTTCCGGCGAAAAAAAGGGATTATTTCTTTGTGCGTAGACGACCGCTCAGAAAATGATTTACTCAAATGTGATGAGTCTGCGTTCCAACTGATAAGAGGGAGTATTTGATGATAATTAAGGATAAATTTTGTTAAGTCTGCATAGAAACATATGTTGTGACCCCTCATCTGAACTGTCTTGATGAGACGGCATTCCAACTGAGATTCTGTAGTGTCTCGATGAGACAGTTCAGATGAGGGGTCACAACTTATGGTTTCAGTGAGAAATAAGAAAGATTATTCCTGAATTATCATCATATACTCCCTCTGATCTAGAGCTCTGCAGGCTTATCAAATGTGTCCAAAAGATACAGATGGAATGGCAAACAGTGTAGATCCTGATCAGACAAGCAGTCTGATCTGGGTCTGCACGGATCTGTCCCAATACTTAGAATTTAGATGATAACTAAATTTTGATCCATGTTCATTCTAAATCACACCATTGTGCCACTAATTTTTAGCACAAAAATGGCATGCACATGGGTTTTATGGGTGCAGAAAAAAAAATCCTAGATTCTTGCAACTATTTCTGTGGGCCCAGAACAGCAAACTGCTTGTGGTGGCCTTCCTAATTGGTCATAAGATTCTCACTTTCATTGTTTAGTCAGGTCTCTTGCATTGCTTATCAGCCAGTCAGATTCCTCATTACATTTTCCTCTCACCATCTTTCACAAGGAAACAAACTGAAAGCACTCAGAAAATGATAGTAAGAGCATATACAAATGATGTTTACTGATTTCTTGAAAATCTCAAACTGCAACTTAAACCAGGAAGTGTTGCTCATCTCATTTGTTTCCAGTGAATTAAAAAAAATATACTACAATTAGTATATATTTCTGTTATCAAGAGCTCAGTCTGTTTTAATGAACCATGGGTTTGTTATTATTTTAGAGCCAGCAGTTCTAGTGATGTATTACTCTATGCGTTCCCATCCAGCCATAACAGCAACTTTACTGGATTTCTTATGTAGGGTATGTATGCCAAAGCTTCAGATATTTAGCTAAATGTTTTGAGATCATATTTTTCTCAAGAGCAGGTCCTCTGTTGCAACAAGGGTCTGATAGTTTGGACATGTCTTGAAAAAAATGGTGTAGTTGTTTTATTATTGAACTCATTTTTGTCTTGTATGTATCTTGCAGAATGGAAGACATAGGTATTACTTTTTTGGTGACAGCGCCGACATAAACATCAAGTTTTTCACAGAGCTCTAGATACATGTAAGAGGGAGTATTTGGTGATAATTAGGGATAATTTTTGTTAATTCTCCATAAAAACCATATGTTGAGACGGTTCGGATGAGTGGTCACAACATATGGTTTAGATGAGAAATAAGAAAAATTATCCTTAATTATCATCAAATACTCCCTCTTATCTACAGCTCTGTTTTCAGTTTAGCTCTGTTGTGACCATGTGTAGGCAGGTGAGGCAAGAGTAGACTCCTATGTAAAAGGGTGGCAAATATGAAAATGACAGAGTTGCTTCCCCAGATAGTGTACCCATTCACCTTAATAGGTCGCTATAATTGTCAGTTTCAGTGCTGAAAACTCGCAAGTTTAATGTGGTGGCCCAAAAGCTTAGCAGGCCTAACTTTCAGTGGCCCAAATTATCCACCAGCTAAAGTTTCCATTCATTTAGTATTGCCAGAAAGATAAATTTGGGCCACCAAAGGTCATACAGGCCAACTTCGATATCTCGAATTCCAAGGGAATGGAGAACCCACTTCGAGTTTTCCGAAGTTCGAGATAGGCGAATTGTGACGTCACCAAAATTTTTGTTCTATACATGTAAAAGGTTTGAATATTGAGTAGACGAAGTAACGGGCTTTAAATATCCTCGATCTGAGGTACTCATTTTAGGACACTAATTATGAAACGATTTGGGACAGCTTAAAGAATGTTAATAATAGCCCGCATCAAAGAGCGCCGCTCAATACTGTTCAATCATGTAAATTTCAAAGGCGCCTAATTGACCGAACTTTCCAATCGAACGCACCTGACCTGTTCAAGGTCAGTTAACTTACACACAAAAACAGCTGATCAACAGAACAATGTCTGCATCGTTTCACGCAATCATTGGATAATTATTGGATAATTTGGGATAATTGATTGAACTGCAATCAAATAAAGACAATTGTTCGGTAATCGTTCTTTTTCATTGTTATTGTTCGATGTTTAAAGACAAAAATATGCAGGTTTTTCATTACCGCAAAAAATCTACACAAAATGACCGTCATTTTCTTTCCGTTGTTTCGGCGATCTTTTTCTGAATACACATTTTGACTTCGACACAAACAGTGGTAAAACACATGGAAAGTGTCGGAGGGGAATCAAAAATCACTTCGATATAGCAGTGTTTTCGTTATAAGCGAGTTCGACACAACGGAGGTCGAAATGCAATTTTATATATGGGCAATGTTCGGGAATGGGAGATCACTTCGACAGTAGCGGGGTTTTCGAGATAAGCAAGTTTGACACAACGAAGTTGGCCTGTATTTTGGAGAATTCTGGTGGCCTGAAACAAAAATTAGGAGCATTTGGCCACTTGGCCACTGGCCGTTTCCAGCACTGAGTTTTATGTAAACAGACAACTTGTATGAGTAGTACCAAGTTGCCTGTTCAGAATTGCTCTGCCAAATACTTCCTTCTTTGTATCGTTATAGTTTTATTAGTGCCTACTGGCCTAAAACAAAGTATGTTAAAAGCACAGTGGTCCAGATCAGGTGAAGTTTTGAGGATATTTCTGAAATAATTTGTTTTTATTTATTAAAGAAAACCTATGTTATGACCCCACATTAGAACTGCCTCGGCTAGACGGTTCTAAGGAAGTGTCACAACATCTGTTTTTATGAAAAAATAGGAAAATTATCCCTAAACTAGTCCTGTTACCTCTTCTTATCTGGAGCAATGAATGTTAAAAACTAAAATTGTGTATGTTTCAGATAATGAACAACTTCTGTCCATTGTTAGGAGAACAAATAAAGTCAGGAATTTTCAAATCTCTGAGAACCATCCTTGATAAGAGAGTTTTACAGTGAGTACCATAGCAATTCTGGATATTTCAGCAAATACTTGAGAAAGCGTTTTAGTCCCAGATAGTCTACAGAGAAGTTAGTGAAATCGGAAGATAGAGTGACTTCATCGAATAGGAGGAGGATGATTACAGAATCAAGAAAATTTAAGACAAATACATTATATGAAATTTTATCACAGAATTATTGTTCAGAGGCCCCTTATCTGGTTCCTTGTACAATAAAATTTGTAAAATATGTAAATAGCATTTGCAAAATGCAGGAATGTGTAAATTTACCTTAGACTTCTTTCGTGGCATGAGATTGATTATTTTGGGATAAATGACCCATTGAGAAAGTATTTCAGTCTATATCTGTAGCCATTATCTTCTAAGACAGTGATATAATAGACAAGAGCAAAGGCTAAAGTCAGACATCATCCCTCACAGGATACATGTATGAGCACAACAAGCCTTGCCTTGCCTTTCTTCAGCAAATAGTAGGATGCCCTGGTGCCAAGTTTCGTGATTTTTTCACTCCATTTTACCATTCACTTAACATAAGACATGGGTTTTTACGTGGCTGCTAATTGCTATTTTTACTTTTCAGATCATTATCACCATTATTTGATAATTCTAAACTAGATAAAGAGTTACGCAATCTTATCAAGTTAAACTTCTCAGAATTCTGTTCCCCAGATGGTAAGTTTAAAGATAGATACACTGGAGCGCCGTTATAACGCGGGTGTCGGGAGACATAAAATCGAACCACGTTATAAGTGATCACGCGTAATAACGATCTTCACAGAAATACCCCACCCACTAATGTAAAACCCCATGTTTACATGTTCGGAGCGCTTATTTAGCCCTTACGAGGTAGATAGACATGTTTACTGCTTACCTGACACAACGAAAGTCATCGCTGAAGTAAGCTTTCAGTCCCTATGTTCTTACTTATTGTGAAAAATGCGCTGCAAAACGGTTGAAAACCATTTACAAAGCGAAAGTACAATCGTAACACATCGGCCAATTCCGTATCCTGAATTAAACCTATATCAACGAGGATGTCCGATTGAGCGAAAGTAGACTTGTTCGAGTTAATTCCCTTGTATATATACTTGCAAAAAGGTACCTTCAGACGATTAAAATATACTTATTTGCGCGAGTACTGACGTCGCCTAAAAAAACTCTAAGCAGCCTACAGATAACCAAATCGGGTTTAAGCTTTTAGCCCGGCCGATTCTCATAGAAAACTGCATTTTATGGTACAAGCATGAAACTTGGCATGATTGCTGAGGGGGACTATCTGAGTCATTTTAGATAGGGCGGCATCTTAGAAAAAATCTACTTCCGGTTAAATCCAAGATGGCGGATCTGATATAAAAATACTCCAATTAGATCGACCTACACTAATGTAATTCAAAAGACTGTGGTCTAAATCAGTCAAACAACAATGTTGGACTGCCATGATTGCTGAGGGGGATTATCTCAATCATTTCAGATAGGGCGGCAGCTTGAAAAAAATCTGTTTCCGGTTAAATCCAAGATGGCGGATCTGATATTAAAATACTCATGTTAGATCGACCTACACCAGTGTATTTCAAAAGAAAGTAGTCTAAATCAATCAAACAATGCCATGATTGCTGAGGGGGGCTATATCAATCATTTCTGATAGGGCGGCATCTTGAAAAAATCTGCTTCCGGTTCAGTCCAAGATGGCGGATCTGATGTTAAAATACTCCAGTAAGATCGACCTACCCTAATGTATTTCAAAAGTCTGTAGTCTTAATCAGTCAAACAACAACGTTTAAATGTCATGATTGCTGAGGCGGACAATCTCAATCATTTTAAATAGGGCGCTACTTGAAAGATATACTTCCGGTTAAATCCAAGATGGCGGTTCCGAGATGCAAAATACTCTAGTATGATCGACCTACCCTAAAATCTGCAGTCTAAATCAATCAAACATCAATGTTTGAATGACATGATTGCTGAGGGGGACTATTTCAATCATTTTTGATAGGGCGGCATCTTGAAAAGAATCTACTTCCGGTTCAATCCAAGATGGCGGATCTGATATTAAAATACTCTAGTTAGATCGACCTACCCAATGTATTTCAAAAGTCTAAAATCTAAATCAATGAAAAACAATGTTTGAATGCTATGGTTGCTGAGGGGTCTATTTCTATCATTTTAGCTCGGACGGCACCTTGAAAAAAATCTACTTCCGGTTTAGTCCAAGATGACGGATCTGATATGTAAAATACTTAAGTTATATCAACCTATGTTTCATAAGCATGTAGTCTGATTCAGTCACAAAACCAGTGTTGCATGAGAACACATTCAATTAAGGGCATTGCCCGTTTCATGCACACAGCGCTGTACATGGCAAGGCACTTCTGAAGCATTTGCGGTCACCACGACATCCCACCTTACAATTGCAGTGTTCGAGCTCTTGGCATGACGCAGATGCTTTAGGAAGTGTTGTCCAAAGAGGTTTCCATATATGATCACTGTTTCTTAGCAAACCAAAGTCAACTAGGCTTGGTAGCATAGGGTTTGGCCCCAGGGCGTTTCCCCATACCAATGACCTTGATATATAGCCCTCTTCTTATGCTGTAATAAAGCAGCTTCTGCAGGCGGAATAGGTTCTATTTGCCTGCCATGTTTTGCAAACAGTTGCAACCCCCCCCCCCCCCTCTCGAGCTGCTTGTTCTGTCGTACATTATAACTACAAATCTCTGCAAGATCGGCATGAATACATCAAAATGAGGCACAGGGCTCATTATCATCGCAAAGGCATAGGTCTGTTAACTTTACACAAGTCATATGTAAGAGAGGCAATACTGATGCTCTTTCAGGACCAAGTGCCTTTGACCACTATATACCTGAAATGGTTGCCAAATTTCAGGTACTTGCATTGTGCAAAAGTACATGTAAAAGCAAGAACAACCACGTCCATGTCCACCATTTGAATCATTATTTGACTGCACCCAGAGCTAACGGTGTCATGTGAGCAAGGGGAGAGATTTGGCTTCTGACCACCTTTGTTACACAAAACTTCAATTCTGAATGTCGACACTATGTATTTGTCTGCGTTTGACAATTAAGCGATGGCTGGGCTAAGAATTCAAATAATTCTGATTTGATTTCATCATTACAAAAGAACATCTGCCAATTTCATTGGATAGAATTACGACCTTCAACCCGTCACCGAAGGCCCTTTCCTCTTTTCTCTCTTGCAGCAGCCTCCAAACTGTCTGCAATTTAGACATCCCAGACAACATCAATACGGTTAACGAGCTCCAGCTGCCTACAGATGTAGAGGAGGAAATCTATAGATGCCTATTCATCAAAAGTTTTACTTGTTGCACGGTAAATTATCACTGCATCAACTGACATTGCCTCTTCTGTTACCTCTGACAGAGGCTCCAAACATTTAGTAAAGAGTTCAGACGTATAGTCTAGACGAATAGAGCCCCTCTGACTTAGCGAAGGTGAAAAACGTTGGTTTTCATGCTTGAAGAACTCTTGAACAGTTCCACCTCGAGTCTGACAAGATAGAGAGCAATCATTCTTGAGAAGATTAAGCTCTGACTTTTCTTGTTGTGCCATTTTTGTTATTGGGGTACGAAATAAAGAGATCGAATTTTTCTTTCTTGGATCAAATACCTTTTCTTCTCGTTTGGTGAATCTCTCTTATACAAATGCTGCAGACATATCTTTGAACAGTTTTTTCGACTTGTGTCACAGTTTGGACAACAGAAGCATCTGCAATAACCTTTGTATCAAGTTTGAGCAAATCTTCACTTAGTTCAGTAAATGGGTTGAGGTCACTGAGAATTTTTGTAAGAGACTGGAAATTTTCGTGAAAATTCCGCTGCGCATTTCCTGTTTGCTCATGATGGCTGTCTCTGATATCTGATTTAAGTAGATACAGAGACTCGAAATCTTGACATGAACGAGACATTTCTAGGCCAGCCACTATCAAGCGTTGCAGAGCTACTGGCTGTCAGGCCAACTGCACCCCCACCTGATTTGAACAGAGCATTATTTTGCGCATGAGCATGATCTATTGCAAGAGCTGAAAGTTTGATAAATGTCTTGTGAACCACAAACTGACCTTCTCGAAAGTTAACTTCTGTACCAGGACATAGCATAGGTAAAAGTTTCATATCTTTTAAATGCACCGGAAGCCATCTAGCATAATTGGTATGATTCAGAGCCAAAAACAGAGAGAGAAGTTTTGCCATTGAAGCCAAGTACAGAGTAAAGTTGCCCTCCCGTACTAATCTGACAAAAGTGAGTGGGGCTTTTCGATAGACCGATTGACATTTTGTCACACCAACTTTCAAAGTCTAGAAAATCGTGTCCAGACACTCTAGTGTGTATTTGTTGTATGCAGCTTGGAGAAGGATGTACAAGGCTCATTCGGTGTGCACGGTGTTATTTGTTTTAAATGAGTTGCTTACAGAAAAGAGTCGGCAGTACCAGACAAAGCTACATCGGCTTGGGAAAGTGCAGAAGTCCAACCGGAGGCTTCTAACCATTCATTAAGTACTCTGAATTCTACCATTTTAATTAGGTAATCCGCCAAAATAAATGACGAATTTAAAAAGGGAAGCAGTGCTGTCAATTCTGGTGACATGTCTTTCTCGGACTCGCTATCAGCATGAAGAGCTGGCAAAGAGATATTCAAACTTCCATCAAAATGTTATCTACCTTTCCTCGAACATGTCTGAGCCAATATAACTCTTTCATCAGCTCTTCCCTGCAATGCATTGCAGGGAGTATCTGGTAAAGCTGGTTCTTTAGCAATAAAAACAGCAGGGGCATATTGGAAAATGGTTCTTGCAATGTCAAAGACAGACATAACATTGCTTTCTCCAATAGCCTGACTGCTTCGGAACAGAAATAGTGAAATCCCTGTTCCATGAAATGAATCCTTTGCAGTTGTGGCACTAGGGTTGTGGTCTATGTTATGAATAGCAGCTGTAGTGGAGAGACTTTTTCGAAGAGCCGGAGGACAGATAATACCCTGTTCTTTGTACTGCTCCGTCAGACGATTAGCAACACTTGCAGATATTGCTAACGCCCTATCATATGACATGGGCAGACCAAGTTCAAACAATTTGTCAACGAGATCTCGTTTTCGTATCTGACAATGTACCATCATATCAAGGTAAACCAGCAAAGGGGTCTCTTGATCTAGGTTGTTAAAGGGGTTTAGAACTTTCATTGCAGCGATTTATGCAGTGAAACATGATAAGCTGACTCGAAGCAAGCGCTGGCTGTAACTATGCATCTGAGGTCAGTTCTGTGCCATTTAGGAGCATGTTGTCAAGTGTTAGAAGAGACTGAGGAACTGCTGTTTCTTGGCAGTCAGAAGAAAATGATTGTGTAAATCTTGTTGACGTATTGAAACTGTCCTTTTATATATGAATTGCCAATATTCGATAAACTTCGATGGAAAGAGTACATATGAGAAAGGGTACATGTAGTGAGCTTGTATGTGACGAAATTTGCACCGGAAGTGCCATAATCGACCGGAAGTTATGAATAGTCTTTACAGTTTTACCAACAAAATATCATATATAGATTTTAGAAGACACACATAGAATACATTTGCATAAAACGACACTAGATACGCAAACATGTGTGTAAGCTAATGTAAATTTATGGAAAATTCACTCACGGCGGCCATATTGGATTTGAACCGGAAGTAGATTATTTTGCGAGTGCCGCCCTATCTGAAGTGCAATGAATCACTTTAAACAACATTTGTGCCAAGTTTCATGCTTGTACCATAAAATGCATTATTCCTTGATTTTTTGCAATAATCGGCAGGACTATTTGTTTTTTTTCCATTTATAAAATTCTTTCATAATGTTTTCTTTGGAAGTAATCAGTGACTGCTACGCACAGCCTTTTTCCTGAGCGTCGGCTTGTATATTGTGTATATGAGGTGACCTTCGCTAATTGGTGACACGTGATATGCGCTAATTATTGAAGTCTTTCACACCTTGGCAAGACAACCGACGCTTTGATTGTCTGTAATAACTTTTGACACGCTGTTGATTAAAATTATGTAAACAGCCCAATTAACTTTTAATGGTTATTTTCTATTCCAATGTCGTGAGCACCTACGGAAACTGCCGAAAAATCCGCGATCTGTAGAAAAAATTTGGGAGCCACAGGACAACCGGGTTATACCGATTACCGCGATATATCGGTCCGCAGTATAAAGGCGCTCCAGTGTACTATCTATCTCTTCTGTATCTGCCTAGTATTAATTCGGCTATAAAACAGTGTTTATCTGTCTGTATTTATGCAGCTATATAAGTGTTTTTCCTTCCGTAGAATGAATTATGAGGTCTTATGAAAAAGCTATGAAATGGGTTTTTGTCACCCGACGTAGGCGGAGGGGGACTATAGAAATGACCCTCGTCCGTCCGTGTGTCAGTCCGTCCGTCCGTCCGTCCGTCCGTCTTTCCGTCCGTCCGTCCGTCCGAAATCTTGTCCCCGCAACTCCTCCTACGTCTTTTATCGGATTGATTTGAAATTTTACAGATTGTATTCTTATGATATGAAGATGTGCATGTGCGGCCCTTGCTGACTCAGAGCTTGTCCCCGCAACTCCTGCTACATCTTTTATCAGATTGACTTGAAATTGTGCAGAATGTTTCATCATGATCTGAAGATGTGCATATGATTTTGGAATTTCAATTGTCCTATATTTTACAAAGTTATGGCCCTTTGTCGTTTTTGGTATTTTTCCAACTTTTGAACCGTTTGACCGAGAGAGCTGAAATTTGGTATGCTATTAGCATTTGGTAAATTGAGTATTCTGATTATTGTTAGGATATGCTAAATTTATTACTGACAGAGTTATTCCCCTTTCATAGATAATAGACATTCACTTAAAGGTAAAGGGATAACTCAAGAACTATTCATATTAATGGGCTGAATTTTCATAAATGTATTGTTCTTTTTCATCAGATTCATATTAGGAGGATTATGGATTATTTTGTTACTGGGTATACAGTCTTATGTTTTGGGCATTCTGTAAGGGCCTAAAGTTTCAGTAGCCTGATTTTATACACATACGCCCAGTTCTGAACTTAAGTATTTTATAACCTCATAGAGGCCCAGTAATTGGGGTATATGTCTCTGCTTATGCTTCAATCATTATTTGCTTACCAGGTTCTGTTATACACATATTTTCTGGTTTTACACATACATGTAAATGCTCCTTTCTAAACTTAAGTATTTTATAACTTCATAGAGGCCCAGTAATTGTGCTTCAGTTATTATTTGCTGACCAGGTTCTGTAATACACATATTTTCTGTTTTTTGCCATATAGTTACTCTGAAACTGAATAAAGGGCAGCAGTTTGTGACACATTTCAAACGTCGGGTGACACTTGGCCGATGGCCTTTTATTCCTTTGTCAAATAATTCCAAAAATCTAGATGTGTCTTTTAAGGCAGATCTATATATTTGGGATTGTTTTTGGAAGGGAAAAGCCCCTATCTTATAACCGAAGAAATAGGATACACCTAAAGATATATCAGAGCTCTAGATAAGACAGCATATTTGATGATAATTAAGGATAATTTTTCTTATTTCTCATCGAAACCATATGAAGTGACCCCTCATCTGAACCGTCTCGTTGAGACGGTTCAGATGAGGGGTCACAACATATGTTTTTATGCAGAATTAACAAAAATCATCTCTAATTATCACCAAATACGCCCTCTTATCTAGAGCTCTGATATATTCCCAGATTAAGTTTAGCAGAGACTTGTTCAAGTTACAGCCCGAATATTTTCCTTTCTGGTAATATTGCACTATTATGTGCTCTCCGCATAGGGCACTTTTTCTGAAGTTTTTATTTTGAAAGATAAAGTACCTAAGGGTATTAATACTTTCTAACAGGATGAAGACCTTGTTTTCGCAGGGAGATATAAATATTTGCATAGTAAAAGCCTCTTTTACACATAGAAAGCTGAATATTGCAAGAATATGACATAATCTGAATGAAATTACCTTCCACAATGGAAGGGCAGAAGGGTAAGGCCAAAGGCAGAAGGGTGCAACACCCTTCTAAACCTCTGTAGGGGCATCACTATGCAGGTAACACCTTAAAGGTAGGTTCCTGGGCTAGCGATGTCAATTATGTCCACAAAATAATGTCGTCTTTTTCTGAGCAGTATTGAATTCTCTTATTTTTCTGAATTTGTTGCTACTGAGAAACTCGTCAGATGTTGAAGAAAAAAGTCGTTTTCCCTCTTGGTTTATTTTCTTTCGTTGGAATTCCAGTTCTAAAAATAACTATGTTTATTATGTTTATAAGTGCGCGATTTGTAATGCCATTCTCCAAAGGTCAATTTTCCCTTGACGTGAGCTCTCCTAGAGGTCCTGGCAGGGCGGATGGGTTAAAACGATCTCAAAAGGCAATGCAGCATGACATCAGCTGCGTTATCTATTTTTGGCGCGAACTAAAAATAGCGCTAACTGGTGTGCGAAGCAGAGTTAGGAAATCCCTTGCAAAACATCTTTTCTAATATTTTTTTGATTTACACTTTTTAGTGAAACTTATTAATTCCCTTCTATAAGTGCTTTCCAACAACTTGGATGAAAGTTCATCAAGATTATGATGCATTCCAAAGTACAGGAACCTACCTTTAAATCAAGCAAAACATATTTATAGCTATAAATTAAAAGGTTAATGAGACTGATATCAGGAAATATTGCCCCTTTGGGCACTTAAAAGCATGTGCCCTTTGATACACCAATTGGGGGATGGTATTTGCCAAAGTCAGTTTTACAGTGCTCCAGATAAGAAGGGGTAACAGAGATAATTTAGAGATAATTATCCATATTTCTCCATAAAAAGGTATGTTGTAACCCATCATTAGAACCGTCTCGTCGAGACGGTTCAAATTAGGGGTCACAACATATGTTTTTGTTGAGAAATAAGAAAAATCATCTTTGAATTATCTTCAATACCCCCTCTTATCTGGAGCTCTGAATCAGATTCTAAATCTCTGTGTTTTATCTGTGGACAGTGATAAAAGAAGAGCCGAGTAACAACAACAACAACAAAGACCTGTTAGAGATGGACAACAACCATGTGTCAATAGAGAACAATCTCTCTGATGCAGCTTTCTCAGATGATGATGAGGATGAATTGCCTATAGGTATGTCTGTTTTTATGTATTCAGAGCTGTAGATAAGGTGGGGTTTTGAGGATAATATCTAAGACAATTTTTCTTACATGTATTTCTCGATGAATACATATGAGCCATGACACGACAAAACCAACAAAGTAGACGTACATGTACACGTCTATTTGTCTAAACCTGCAAGTTAACGATTCTATCAACTGTACGGTAAAAAATGAAACTGTTTCAGACATGTATGTACATGTAGTTGTTATTTGTCCGAAGCAGCTTTAACAATTCTGTCTACAGTAGAGTAAAAACTAAACTGTCTCAAAATAGAGCTGCATGTTCAAATAATATCTGTACTTGATAAAACAGGTCTTAATTGCAAGATATGTATACTTGAGCAGGTTTACGAGATGCAACTTTAAAAGTCTAGCAAAGTAATCATACTCGTAACTATTGAAACTGTACAATTGTCTCTCGTAATTTATAATGGAGTGAGTATGTAACTAGGTAGGCTGCCAAAAGTTTCCAATTTTGCGATAACACCCAATTTTCTTAAGCAGAGTTCCTTCTTTTTGTAGCTCAAAGAAATTTTCTTTCAGCTAACAAAATTACCACCGAGGTTGGTTTCCGTCCCATCAGTGAAATTCCTCGCTACCAGCCAGTTGATATAACAGAGTACCTACAGCAGCTGGATGGTGATGTCAGAGATTATACTATGCAGCTACAGAGTGAAAAGTGAGTGAAGTCAAATATGAGCCGCGACACGAGAAAACCAACAGTGTGGTTGTGCGCCCAGCGCAGACTCAGATCAGCCTGGGCATCCACCCAGTTTGATCAGACTCTTCATTAAATGCTCGAAGGGTAGCTAAGGGTCTAAGCTACCTCCATGCGGACATCGAAGACTCTGATCAGACTGGGTGGATGCCCAGGCTGATCTGAGTCTGCGCTGGGCGCACAACCACATTGTTGGTTTTGTCGTGTCGCGGCTCATATAGTTACCTTACCTGGCAACCTCATTATAGGAACTATGCCCTCGGCCATCTTTGAGTATTTGTTAGTGAGCAGTTGAGGTTACATCCTTTGTGGTTACCCAGATTAGTTTAACCTATCTTAACAATAGTGTTTAACTCAACAAATGTAGTTGCGTTTACATCCTTTGTGGTTACCCAGATTAGTTTAACCTATCTTAACAATAGTGTTTAATTCAACAAATGCCCCAGTTAAAGCCAAGCACCCACTTGGTGTGCTATATATGGGATCTTTATTTAACAAATCTTTGGCGCGTTTCATAAATTTCATATGAAATGACCATGAATGTAATATTCTGTTTATCCTATGATTCTTTAAAGTGGGAGTTTATCGCCTTCAAAATTAACTATTTCAATAAGAAAATGCATTGTTGACATGAACATTGTCAGTGACATTACATGTATGCACCAAAATGGTATTACGTGTGGTCATACGATTTTATTCACTGAATAACAGCTACGTTATATGCCAAATTGTTTCTGATAATTCTTGTATTTATAATAGCTTCAGATAAGGGAGGATGTCCGTTGGAGACTACAAAGTTCAGTATATTAAGCAATCGGAACACCGCTCGGCCAATTCCGTGAATCAACCTCGGATGTATGACGTGGGACTACTTACATCACACGACTGTTGTTAGGAACAACGACATAAACAAAGATGGCCGCACTGTCGCACCGAGTAAATAATAAAATGAGAAGAAACTAATGTATTATCTGTCTTGTCATTAATAATTGACTATTTTGTTTTAACAACAGCAAAGCATTAAATGGATGTCCGTGAACAGCTGAAAAAGGTCGCAGGTCGAGAATTAATTATCATTCGTAGACATAGAGATCTACCGCTTCGGCGTATACTTTCGGCCGAACAACAAAATGTTGGATTTTGCTGCATATTGCTCCGCCTAACATACGCCCGAGGTCTGATTCACTGAATTGGCCGAGGAGTTCCGAATGTATATAAAGGTGTATGGATACACCTCCATGTTTCTCCACCATTTTACAAATGGAAACACATCCTGTGACTTCCTGTTTGCTTCCCTGGATGGCAAAACTCTTCCTAAAGGGCCAACTCTTAAAGGAAAGAATTTGCTCCTAGAGGAGCAAGTTCTTTCCTTTAAGAATAGTCCCCTTTAAGACGGGAGGCAAGAATGAAAATGGCAGCTGCTTCCCCTAAAAGTGTACCTGTGACCATAAATAGTGTGGTGAGGTTCACAGTGTCATAAAATATACAGTAGCAGTGGTAATGTTATGCATATATTGCCTCATAGATTCAGGGATATGTCGTATATTTCAGTGATCAAGAGATCCAGTGTGAAATCATGGACAGACTGATGCAAACAGTTGTCAGAGAGGTGAGTTCACTTGTCATGTTTAACCCTTTTTAGACCTGCTTGTCATGTTTAACCCTTTTTAGACCTGATACCCTGTTTGCTTACAGGAAATTCTATGCAAAATACAGTAAAAGTGAAAATATTCACCAGGTAGCCTAAAACTCCAAATGATAAGGATGGACAAGTCCACTGGCAGATAAATAAATATGCTTTGCTCTTGTATTTATATCTTGGGCCACACAGTGATGTCCTTAACAGATAGAAAAGGTTCAGTTGCCTTGCAAATAGTATGTTTTGGGCCTGTTTGTAAAAACTATAACTTTGGAAACAATTGTGAAAGTGTTTTCATGAAGTTTTGTGACCAATCACTGGAGGATTAGTTAGTACTGTATACTAAAGAGGGGTTTTCTTTTATTTAGTAAATTCTTAGTTGAGAAAGGTTTGATTATTTTTTGTCATCAAAATCATTGGAGGCCATTTTACTGGGGCTGCTTAAGTGTTCAAAATTTGGAGAAACACAGCCAGTTTTAGGCCAAAAGTGGGGTGTCAGTATTTATTAGAGCATGGGCATTTTATGTTACAGTATCTATTTATCTGTTTCCTTTGTTTCTAGGATGAGTTTGATGGTGATACAGCACAGACTCTGGCCGTGTGTTTATGTCAGATTCTTATCTCTCAGTTTACACACAATATTTTCCCTCAGGAAATCGACGATGAGTAAGTACATGTATATGAATTTTTTCCACCAAGCTACTTGTATGGTGCTTAGTTATACCCCCAGCAATTATTTCACATGGTATAATTGAGCCACGACACGAGAAAACCAACAATTTGGTCATGCGCCCAGCGCAGACTCTGATCAGCCTGGGCATCCGCCCAGTCTGATCAGAGTCTTCGCTGTCCGCATGGAGTTGCTCAGTCCCTTAGCTACCCTTTAAGGACTTAGCGAAGAGTCTGACCAGACTGGGCAGATGCCCAGGCTGATCTGAGTCTGTGCAGGGCGCACAACCACATTGTTGGTTTTCTCGTGTCGCGGCTCATATAGATTTGTCTTTCCATTGGCTGTGGGTACTCTATATTGCATATATGATCAGGAAAGACTAAGATCAGCCTGCACATCTAGTCAGTCTGATCTGTCTTCTTGTTTTAAATATCTTACAATCCTTGGGAATCTGATAATGAAAACTCTGGTCAGTTTGTGGAGTTGCATAGGCTTTTTGACACTTAAACACATAGTGTAAGGTCCTTTTTCACACTAAGTCAGTCATATTAAAAGAGAAATACCAGCGTATACAATGATGGATGGATAGATGACTTGCAAGTTTATGTCCTTTTCAGCAGTATTTCAGTCTTATCAAGGTGATGGGAGAGTGATAATGAAAGGCTGTGTACAATGGAATCCTGTTTACAGTTGAACTTATTTCCGTCTCCAGTGGGAATCAAACCTAGATCAGCGGGCCAGCACATAACCCACTGAGTTACCGGGGCTTCTAGCCTACACATTGTCAAGTTGATTTGCATAAACAAACTGACTGGTGATTTATAGGCTTGGCAGTCAGTTTTAATGCTTAGTAAACAAGATACTGGATTACCACGAGTTTTCTTGGGTTTGAGCCGGGATAGAAATATTCTCCCTGAGAATAACTGCATATATGAGCCACGACACGAGAAAACCAACAAAGTGGTTGTGCACCCAGCGCAGACTCAGATCAGCCTGGGTATCCGCAATCAGATCAGACTCTTCCCTAAGCGCTTAAAGGGTAGCTAAGGCTCTAAGCTAACTCCATGCGGACAGCGAAGACTCTGATCAGACTGGGCGGATGCCCAGGCTGATCTGAGTCTGCGCTGGGCGCATAACCACATTGTTGGTTTTCTTGTGTCGCGGCTCATATGTGGAATAAGGCTTGTCTGTGGAGCATTTCAGTGTCAAGAATATGTTTAGGGGAAAAAAATATATTTAAGAGTCGCCGCAAATTTTTAAGTTTACTTTAATATATCTGTCTTGTCAGTCTTGTCAGACAGAAACCCAGTTTGGATCTCTAATAAAATGTTTGTTTTAAGGTTCCCGTACATGCATATTTACCGTTTCATGGCATAAATCTGACCCGTTAAGTCAGTCATTAAGTTTCCTGATGATTTGTATTTATTAAAAAAACTTAGTCTTTATTTTGTTTCAGCACATTGGAAGATTCTATAGGCACACCATTATTTGTCATGTTGAGGTAAGTTGAAAAGAGTTTTCATTTTTCCCATGTATATTTAGGTATTACCGTTAGTTGCTATAGATACCGCGCACATTTCCCCGTCAGAATCTTTATCCGAAAGACCGGTGCGCGTTTTTGTACATAAGAACAAAATTTCCAAGATTTTTTTCCCAAAGCCAAACATCGTCTTTTACGGTCATTTTCGATGCGTGGCACAGCCGATGCTTTTGCGCATCGATAACAACTTGATCTTGACCGTATTTATTCAATTTTATCTCCAAAATGCGTCAACTAGATCAAAATACGCCCCAAAACATGCGAAACATGCATTTGTTGACATTTTTATAGCCGGAAATTGATCGAAGTAAAAATAGGTAGACTGGCATGCGGTATTTTTCCCAACATAGAACAGAACAGAACAAATACCTACAAATATCGGACTCGCAGTTTGTTTAAACTAAATACTGCAATGAAAAGAAGTATACTATTTGAATTAAAACTACGATGAAATAAATCTGAAAATGATTATGACTGTATCTCGCTTTGCAAGTATTTATTAAAATAACATATAAAAAATACCATAAACAGAAATAGAATAATTAAAAAGATAACAGAATGTAAAAATATGTATGATTTTCGCTTTGATATGTTTTATTTATTTTTTCTTTTCAATCTAAGTTTGTTTGCAACAAAGATGTAATTACATTAACTATCGATAATAGGTGTTAAAACTTTGGTGTTAGTACCGACCAAAGAGAACCAGTCATTGGAATTAAACATGTCAATTAGTGTCAATTATCGAAGTGATAGCAACACAAAAGGATCCAATTAACTTAAGTGACTGTGAGAAGACTCGCGCTTTAAGTGAGAAGTGTCAAAGTTCTCAACGAGTGTTGCTTACAATAACCTTGACCATTGTTGCTAATAGACGTCCAGCCGAATTCACCTTGATCATTGTTGCTGATAGAAGTCCAGCCGAATTCGCCCGAGTAAAAAAAAATATAAAACCCGTCTAAAGATTCGGACCAATCAGCGAATTGGTACTTTCTCATTTAGACAACATGGCATCGGACGAGTTTTAGAAATGTCAGTCTGTAATTCGGAAGGCTGTATGCGCGTTATTCAGCAGAACTAGCTTTTTTCCAGCTCCAGAACGGCCGAAAAAGGGGTGCGCGTTGTACATGCTAGCGTGTTATCCACAAACAAATACGGTATACATGTTTTGCAGATGGATATTTTACAAACTTCCTTTTGAAAAAGTGAAAACCCCTCAACCTGCCTTGTCACTCCTTGGGTCTGTTTTGCAACCAGAGCACTCCTTCGGCACACTGAGGTTTTGAAAAAACAATTAATTAACTTTTCATCAAAAACTAACCTGACTTAAATTTGTTTGCCTTTTCCTATAGGGTGCAATTTCTGAGACAAGCCAAAAATCAATATATAAGAATTAAAACCACATTGTTCTGAATAAAATGGTTATACACTGTCATTATATTTTTCTTAGATTTTTAAGCTCTACACCAGAAGAGGATCCATCTCGTATGCCCTTGTTGCAGCTACTTGGTGAAATGTATCAACGGCAACCAAGAATAGGATATCATTTGTTGTACTTCCTTAAAGTTGGGTAAGTATGATTCAGGTGTAGGGGTACACCGACATGTTTTTCAACAATTTTCAAAAGGAGACAACTTTTTTGAGGTCCTGTTTGCTTCGTTGGACAACATAAACCTTAAAAAAATGGGGCGTACTATTAACGGAAAGAATTTGTTCCTGGCAGTACAAATTCTTTTCTTTAGGAGTTGACACCCATTGAAAAAGGGAGGTGAAATTAAAAGTGGCAGAGTTGCTTCCTCTAAAAGTGTATCTGTTCATCTTAATAGACTTTTTCACTATATAGATGTGGGAATGCAATGTGACAGAGCTCCAGATAGAGTATGATACATGTAGATAGTCTGTGATATTAATTTTGGAAAACTTTTACTTCACCTGCACAAAAGTACAGAAAGAGATATTACAATCACTCAAATTAAATGTCTTGAACAGACTCAGTTAAACCAAGTCTGTTATTTTCATTTCTTCAGTGTGTGCCTTGAGTCCAGGAAATCCTCCTTCAAAATATTTTACATGTATCTTCACTGCATCTGGCGTTGTGCTGTGTGATAGCCGTAAAAAATTTCCCAGTACATCATCATAGTGCAGATTACAAATTTTCTGGTTCTTTGGGATCATTTTGAGTCTGTTTGAACTCAAGAGATCTGCTGATGCTGATGCTTGGGGGTATGGACAGTGTTGCAACATAATACAACTGCACATGAACAAACTCTATTTAATCAAGACTGCTATTTTTTGCTTCTTTGATGTGTTCTTTTCATCCAGAGGGTCTTCAGAATTTATTTTATGTGATAACAAAAATGAAATCTAGATCAGTCATATAAATCAAATCCAGGTACAGTATGCAGGTATAGTTTGAAGGGCAAAAACCTCTGTCATGCACTCAAAGAAATACATTACATGTTTTGTGTAAACAGATGTGCAGGCTGGTCTGAGTCTTTGTTGTTGCCATATGCCTTCAGCACCCTTTTTGTGTGTTGTGGCACAATTACATGGATTGAATGAGTCCCAAATTTAGGTGGTTACAATCAGGATTTATGATTACAGGAAATTGAATGACGAGAAGATGGCAACCTACAAAGATTTTGTGAAAAGTCTGGATGAGCGAACAATGGAGTCATGTTTAATGTCAGATCTCAAACTGTGTCAGGAAGATGATGTGAGATTGTTTACTTATCTCATGCCAGATATATATTCTCATGTGAGTATTACCGTAATGAACCTAAAATTTCGGACACTCAAAAGTTGGACAATTGTTGCTCTAAAATTCTTAGAAAGTGGATTTTACACACATTAATGCATAAAAATGATGCTTAGTGAACGGCAAACATTGTAGACCCTGATCAAACTGCTCCTTCAGGAGCAGTTTGATCTGGGTCTACAGTGTTTGCTCCAACCTGTCTATCCGAATATTTAGGGTCATTAAGGTACATAATGATGAGGCGCTGCCTCTGTAGTGACACTTTCTGTAACTGTTTTGTTGGCACATCCATCATGTGGATAATTCATGCACATTTTAGCTAACCTGCTGCAAAACTCTTGTAACTTTTGCAATAATTAGTTAGGTAGTTAGTGCTCATGACTTTGGCTCTCAGGGTTGATGGATGGATGTATGACTTGCAATTTTACATCCTTTTCAAAAGTATTTCAGTCAAATCAGGACTGTGGGAAGGTGATAATGAAAGGCTGTGTGCAATGGAACCCAGTTTAGGGTCAGAAAGATTTCTGCTTCGAGCAGGGCTGGAACCAGGGTCTGCTAGATCAATAGGCCAGTCCTTAGCCTACTGAGCCACGGGCTCACAGGGTAGCAGCTTCAACACCCACCTGAGGCAAAATTCTGTCTAAACCTAAATAGTGCTTAATTGCACAGGGCCCTTCATAAACCTTCCCATCCTTTGATATGGCATTAATACTGTTGAAAAGGATGCAAAAGCATCAAATCATTCATCAATTATATGCAATAATTCTTGTAACTTCGTCATCAAAGATGGTGGCTTCCTTTTGAAAGTAAGCATGTGCAAAATGATTCATGAATACATAGCCATATTGGCACCGGCCTGTGTTGCCAAAGGCCCCACTGAGGAGCATTGCTATTACCGGCTTTCAAATTCTTCTCCTACCATTACATTGCGTCAGTGGATTGAACATTGTAATCTTCATCTTATCATAACCTTGAAATGACCAAACTGTTGAGGAAAGAGGCCTTCCATCCAGTAATCATCATGACATAAAACTTTTAAAGTTATTAATCGCTTCTAGAAAGTGTATTTAATTTCAACAGAAAAGCACAGCTTGTTGAGTACTTTTCAGCTAGATTTGAACCGCAACATGACAAAATATCAAAGTGGCATGTGCACCCAGTGAAGGCTATCAGTTCGATCAGAGTCTTCCATGTGCACTTAAAGGGTAGCTATGGGTCTAAGCTATCTCCCTGCTGACAGGGAAGACTCTGATCAGACTGAGCAGATGCCCAGGCTGATCTGAGTCTTCGGTGGGTGCACATGCCTCTTTGTAGGATCTGTGGTGTCGTGGGTCCTTTATCACAGGGTATAATCGATTCCGCTAATTTTCGCTTCCTGCAGAGACTGTACATCATATTTGGCTTCCGCCGAGACTGTCCACGAACTCTTGCTTCCTGCAGAGACTACTGTCCTCGTAAAATGGCTTCCTGCCGAGACTGTCCGCGTGATTCTGCTTCCTGCCGAGAGCCTCGGCAGGAAGCAGAATCACGCGGACAATCTCTGCAGGAAGCCATTTATCATGTACAGAAGTCTCGGCAGGAAGCAAGAGTTCGCGGACAGTCTCGGCGGAAGCCAAATATGATGTACAGTCTCTGCAGGAAGCGAAAATTAGCGGAATCGATTATACCCTGTGTTTATCAGCTCAGTCATTTTCTGTTGTAGTTCCCTAGTGTGTGTATAGGCAACTCAGAGTTACTACACTTGATAGTATCCTCAATTGATGGAACACAGGTAAGGCCATGAATAGTGGGACAGCATGTCTAAGCAAACAGTGTAGACCCAGATCAGACAGCTCCTTATCTTGGTCTGCACTATTTGCCATTTTAACAGCATTTTTAGTCACTTTGGCAAATAGTATAATCAAGTTGTTCAGATTTTAGGATAACTATATCTGGACGAAACTTCTAATCAATCACATACTTTTGGCCCTTTCTTGGCAAAAGAGAAAGTACAATTAAACATGCTTCATCCTTTTTGAATAGTTGAGATATTGGTTAAATAAATCGAGTAGCACTCGGAGATAATTTTTGTTAATTTTAAACGAAAAAGCATTGTGACCCCTCATTAGAACTGACTCAGTGAGACAGTTCTAATGAGGGCCCCCAACATGTTTTTATGGAGGAATATGGATAATGGTGTCTAAATTACCTGTGTTACCCCTTCTCATCTGGAGGGCTGTATTGAGAAAGGAGTTTTGATGGTACTCGTAATTCTAAGATAATTTCTATTCTTTCTCCATGAAGCATGTATTTTGACAGTTCCACAGAGAGAGTTCTAATGAGGGGTCACAACATCTGTTTTTTATGGAGAAATCAGAAAAAATACTCGAAACCTGTCAGTATTTTTAATTCTGCCTGCAGTTACATGTATATTAAGTGCTTTCTTTTCAATTATTTCAGCTTCAGGACCTTGTTTGTCAGATATTACAGGGACACCTTGTCATGTTTAGAAAGGACTCATTTCTCTCCATATTGAGTAAGTTTTCTTTATGTTTGTGGAGCCCTGGTAGCTCAGGGTGTTAAACTCTGGCTTGCTAGGCTAGTGGTTTGTGTTTTAATCCCTGTGGTTGTAGAAATCTTTTCAACAATACACAGGCTGCCTAATAAAACCGCCTTTCATTATCACCCTTTCATTTTCTCAATTTGACTAAAATACTTTTGAAAGCGCTGTTAAACCAAATCATCCATTCATCCTTCAGCAAGCATTGCAGTCTGGAAAGGGCCTTCCATCATTGAACATTCATGTCAGCAAGCATTGCAGTCTGGAAAGGGCCTTACATCATTGAACATTCATGTTAGCAAGCATTGCAGTCGGGAAAGGGCCTTACATCATTGATAACTTCATGTTAGCAAGCATTGCAGTCTGGAAAGGGCCTTCCGTCATTGATAACTTCATGTTAGCAAGCATTGCAGTCTGGAAAGGGCCTTCCATCATTGATAACTTCATGTTAGCAAGCATTGCAGTCTGGAAAGGGCCTTCCATCATTGATAACTTCATGTTAGCAAGCATTGCAGTCTGGAAAGGGCCTTCCGTCATTGATAACTTCATGTTAGCAAGCATTGCAGTATGGAAAGGGCCTTCTGTCATTGATAACTTCATGTTAGCTAGCATTGCAGTCTGGAAAGGGCCTTCTGTCATTGATAACTTCATGTTAGCAAGCATTGCAGTCTGGAAAGGGCCTTCCATCATTGATAACTTCATGTTAGCTAGCATTGCAGTCTGGAAAGGGCCTTCCATCATTGATAACTTCATGTTAGCTAGCATTGCAGTCTGGAAAGGGCCTTCCGTCATTGATAACTTCATGTTAGCTAGCATTGCAGTCTGGAAAGGGCCTTCTGTCATTGATAACTTCATGTTAGCTAGCATTGCAGTCTGGAAAGGGCCTTCCGTCATTGATAACTTCATGTTAGCTAGCATTGCAGTCTGGAAAGGGCCTTTCGTCATTGATAACTTCATGTTAGCTAGCATTGCAGTCTGGAAAGGGCCTTCCGTCAATGATAACTTCATGTTAGCAAGCATTGCAGTCTGGAAAGGGCCTTCCGTCAATGATAACTTCATGTTAGCAAGCATTGCAGTCTGGAAAGGGCCTTCCGTCAATGATAACTTCATGTTAGCTAGCATTGCAGTCTGGAAAGGGCCTTCCGTCATTGATAACTTCATGTTAGCTAGCATTGCAGTCTGGAAAGGGCCTTCCGTCATTGATAACTTCATGTTAGCTAGCATTGCAGTCTGGAAAGGGCCTTCTGTCATTGATAACTTCATGTTAGCAAGCATTGCAGTCTGGAAAGGGCCTTCCGTCAATGATAACTTCATGTTAGCTAGAATTGCAGTCTGGAAAGGGCCTTCCATCATTGATAACTTCATGTTAGCAAGCATTGCAGTCTGGAAAGGGCCTTCCGTCAATGATAACTTCATGTTAGCAAGCATTGCAGTCTGGAAAGGGCCTTCCATCATTGATAACTTAGATTTATTTTTCTGAAAACTTACGTTTAACCTGTTTTAGACTGGAATCTCATTTTGGGGACATATGGGAACAGTGCAGACCCATTCAGATGCCACAGAACGCAACATCTGAATAGTGTCTACACTGTTTGCCTCCACGAATTTCTGTGCAAAACACAATGAAAGTTAAAACATTCACCAGAAACCCTAAAACTATAAAAGGACTCAGAGCTCTAGATAAGAGGGGTATTTGATGATAATTGAGGGATAATTTTCTTTATTTCTCATTGAAACCATATGTTGTGACCCCTCATCTGAACCGTCTCGTCAAGACGGTTCAGATGAGGGGTCACAACATATGTTTTTATGCTGAATCAACAAAAATTATCCCCAATTATCATCAAATACTCCCTCTTATCTAGTGCTCTGGGTCCGACTCATCCAAATGATAAGGATGGATTAATCCACTGGTCAAAAAAGTGTTAAAAATAGCTGCTACGATTCTATTCTATGTTTAAATCTTAAGAAGTATGGCATGGGCAATATAGTTTGGTCATGTCTGGCCTTCCGTCCATGGTTCCCTCTGATTACATTAATGTTTTGTGCCAAATAAGGTGACACCTTAGTCGGGATATAAATGAGCCCCTGCTCATTTCCTCTAGTTTAAGTAAAATGTAGATAGTGTATCTGAACAGTTTATGTAGTTTCTGAAATGGAGGCCAGCAAGATGCTGTTATGAATTAAAAGAGTAGACTATCACGCGAAGGTCAGAGTAATTACAGCTACTTCTGCAATCATTATGTATGTCAGACAGAGGTCCAGGTAAGGAAGGATATTGAGGATAGTAATCTAGAAGGTAATTTCTATTCATACTCAATAAAACATACATTGTAACCCCTTTGTGTGCCTCAGTGAGGCAATTTTAATTACTGGTGACAGTATATATTTTTATTGAGAAATATAAAGAAAATCATCCCAGAATTATCCTCAAAACGACCTTATTTGGAGGCTCTGGGCAGAGCACCAGATCGGCAGAATAATGATGGAGTCACATGGCAAGATGATTGCTACAATTATGAGCCAAGCCATTAGATAAACCATCAGGCTGCACATCAGTATGCTCTAAACAGAATAATTATAGTTGCTGTTCACAAAAAAAAGATACCTCTTGACTTTAGCCTATTAAAAAATTTTGCTGTTTATACAAATTTTGTTTTGAATCTGTTTTCTATCACATCCAGTGTATGACATACTCAGAAGATATTTGATACTTGAACATGTGAGAAATAAATCTTATATTTTCAGATGCTAGTTTAGACTGGGAGACATTAGAACAATATTTTCTGTGGCAGCTTATTACAGCACATAATATACCGGTGGAACATATCATGCCCATATTGCCAAAGCTAGATTTTCGCAGTAAGATATCAGCTTTTTTTTTTCATTGTCTAATATCTCATACTGAGTTATTTAATTTTGCAGAGTTCAAGGTAATTTACTTGATTGAAATTTAAGATGCAAAGATAGAGGTTTTAACAGGTCAAAAAAGGCTATTATTTACGCAGAGCAGTTGAGGTAGAGTTTCTGAAGTGTTGATATATACCGAAGCCTTTGATTTGGAAGCACAAGATATATTCTGACAATGTGGAAGTACAATATCAATGCAAATCTAGTTCACGCCATTGAGCACTTCTATGACAAGGCTATAAGTGTAGTTCACATGAATTGCAGTACAGGAGCATGTTAATCCGAAATTATATTATATCTTTTAACGAAAACCACATATAATTCGAAGTCTTGATTTATGTATAATATTGAATGTTACATACTGCACAGGGATATTTTAACAAATTTGCATATATCCTGTTGCCAAGGGAGAATACTTGATGTGTTTTAATTGAATAGTCCCATGCAATTCACTGTTTGCGTAATGAGACATTCATTGTGTAGTTTGAAGACAAAGGCTAACTCTTAGCTAGTTCTAAATGCAACAGAGTTAACTAATCTAGATCTGTTTAATTTTGATTAACTCAGTGTGAACACAAGTAGGCTAACAATCCAACTTAACCTAGCCTTGCTAGAGTGAACAACCCTTCATATGTCCACAGTCTCAGGTGAGAGGACATAAATATGATTGATTTTCCTGGCGTATTGATGCTTTGTATCAAATGTGTTAAATGTGATCAAGATAAAAAATGTAAGGGCAAAGACAAATTTTTTGACTTCAAGCTTGCTTCTCTAGACAACAAGGGGTCAGTTCATAAAGAAAAGAATTTGCTTGTAGGGGAGCAAATTATTGCTAAAATTTTAGCTCGCCTGAACGAAGTTCAGATAGAGCTATTGTACTACCTCCGGCTTCGGCGTTGGCGTAGGTGGCGGCATCGGCGTTAGCAAAATGTTAAAGTTTTATGTTAAAGTTTTTTATGTGATGGGCAAGGCGCTGTCAGGCGAGCTATCCTGGCCCTGTGACAGGTCTTGTTGTCTCACCTGTGTCTTGCAGTCAAGAGCCCCAGTAGCTCAGTAGGTTAAGTGCTGGCCTGCTGATCTAGCATTCCTGGGTTCAAGTCCAGCTGGAGGTGGAAATTTGCAACCCTAAAAGGGGTTCCACTGCACTCACTCTCCCATTGTCCTGATATGACTGAAATACTGTTGAAAATGATGTAAAATTGTAAGTCATCCATCCTTCCATGTCTTGAAAAAATGAGACTTGGTAATTAATTTATTTCCATTTGGCATTATCAACGATGGTATTGACAGGAACTTGCATCAGATATTGCTGTGTTTGTGGGCAATGGTGCAAACATGCAAGTATTGACATTCCATCCAATCCATGCTTTTGATAGAACATACCATAAAACCTCTAAAATACTGGGACCTGTCTGATTAAGGCCTACACTGTTTGCAATTCCATTTGCATCTTTTGGCCACTTTACTGCGCTGAGAAACCAAACTTCACTTTTAGGACAATTACGGTAACTGTTTTAGGTGTCCCACTTTTTTGAATTTTTACAATTTTGAATTCTTACTATTTCAGATCATGCAGAGGCTTTAACAAGCATAATGGTTCTGTTGAAACAGGACTGGTATGTATACATGAGCCGCGACACGACAAAACCAACAATGTGGTTGTGTGCCCAGTGATGACTAAGATCAGCCTGGACATTCACTCAGTCCGTTCAGACTCTTCACTAAGCGCTTTAAGGGTAGCTAAGGGTCTAAGCTACATGTATGCGGACAGCGAAGACTCTGATCAGACTGGGCGGATGCCCAGGCTGATCTGAGTCTGCGCTGGGCGCACAACCACATTGTTGGTTTTGTCGTGTCGCGGCTCACATTAATGTTTTATGTTTTCTGATTTAAGATGGCTATAGTTTTGATAAGGCCATGAGCATTGTAATTCATCTATATTAGCTACTGTGATCGGTGTATTTATTAGGACACCTAAAGTCTTATCCTACCAGTTTCCAAAGTGGTCTCTCCTGTCTTTGAATTTAGACAAATACCAATTGTTGGAAAATGGATTTTTGTCACACCTGCTTTAGCAAGGTGCGATACAGGCGTTCTGTTTTCCATCCGTCCGTCAGACCGTAAGTCTGTCCGTACGTCCGTCCGTTCACAATTTACGTCGACCGTAGCATTTAAGTCCATTCAAAAGACTTTTTCTCTGAAACCACTGCATCCATGGTTCTCAAATTTCACATGCAGCATAATCAGACTGCAGAGCTTCAGAATGGTAAAATTCAGCCGGGTCGAGAATTCAAGATGGCCGCTGTTACTAAAAATAGCGAAACCAACAAAATCAATGTTTCTCCAGAACCGCTTGGTATATTTGGCTGAAATTTTGTACGAAGCATAAGTGGAACCTTAGTATTCAGAATTATCAAAATGAAAAAAATTTGTAGCAGAATTAGGTCGCAGTGACCTTACGTCGACCCTAGCATAATTTACGTCGACCCTAGCGTTTAAGTCCATTCAAACAGCTTATTCTCTGAAACCACTGCATCCATGGTTCTCAAATTTCACATGCAGCATGATCAGACTGCAGGGCTTCAGAATGGTAAAATTCAGCCGGGTCGAGAATCAAAGATGGCCGCCATTACTAAAAATAGCAAAACCAATAAAATCAACATTTTCTCCAGAACCGATTGGTATATTTGCCTGAAATTTTGTGTGAAGCATTAATGGGACCTTGGTATTTAGAATTATCAAAATGAAAAAAATCTGTAGCAGAGTAGGGTCACAGTGACCTTACGTCGACCCTAGCATAATTAACGTCTACCCTAATATTTAGTTTTTATATGCCCGTTTTGAAAAAACGGACGTATTATGTCATGGCGCTGTCCGTCCGTCCGTCCGTCCATCTGTCCGTAAACATTCTTGTGCGCGCCATAACTCATTAACTGTTTGGGATATATTCATGATATTTGGTAGGAATATGTATTAGGTTGGGGGGACGTGTCACGTACAGAAGTGGTTGCTCCCCCTTCCTTAGTTTCCAAGTTATGCCCCTTTGATTAATTTTTTCCCTGCAAGTCTTGTGCGCGCCATAACTAGATAACCGTTTGGGATAACTTAATGAAACTTCATAGCAATGTGTATGAAGACCCAAGGATGTGTCGCGTACAACAATGGCTGCTCTCCCTTTCTTCATTTTAGAGTTACATCCCTTTCATTAGTTCTTGTTGACTATTTTTGTGTATACTAACTTTGTGCATACCTTAACTTGGTAACCGTTTGGAATATCATGATGAAACTTTATAACAATGTGCATGATCACAAGACAGTGTGTCACATATAAGAATGGTTTCTCCCCCTTTGTCAATTTTGGAGTAACCTCCCTTTGATAAGTATATTTTAGGGGTTTCTCATTCACTCCATATCTCCTTAAACTTTTGAAATATTAGAATGAAACTTTGTAGGTGTATAGTAATGAGGCAATGTATCCTGAGCAAGAACCACAACTCTGGCTTACTTACTGAATTACCTGCCCTTGCATACATATCCTGTTTACTCTGTAACATTTCAACTGTTTAAAATATTGTAGTGATGCCAAGGGAATGTAATACAACCAAGATGGGTATATCTAGTATATTTAGTTTATCTCCTTTGACTTGATATAATGCTGAATTCATTTATTATAGAGTGGTTGCCTCTGTTTGTCTGTCTGTCTATCCGTTTGTAAACAGTCTTGTTCATTCTGTAGCTCCTTTATGACATTTAAACGGGCGTATTATGCACCGCTTGCGAAGCCCTTGTTCATGTGAAGGCACATAGCAGGTGCGACATAGCATTCCGCAGAATTCTTGTTTATCCTAATCAGAGAAAGGTTTGGGAATTGTATGATTGGTCAGGAAATTTTGGAAAGGACTTTTAACAAGTCTGGGAAAAGTCAATAAATTTGAATATTAATGGCTATGGCAGTCTAGAAAATATGCTTATTTTGCTCAAGGGGAAAGGATGTCCTTTCAAGAAAGATAATCTATGCACAGAAATATTTCCCTCGAAATTGGAAGTTACTCTTATAGGAAAGAATTTGCTCCCAGGCAGAGCACATTGCTTCCATTTAAGAGTAGCAGCCAATTTTGGAGTGTTACAGTTAGCTGTGTTAAAGTAAAGACTATATTCAACTTTTGGATCCAGGAAAAGGGTCTTGAAGACTTGACAGATCCTTGACAAATGACTTTGTTAAACTAACAATACTAGGAACAACTGGGCCCTGATTATCAGTGCCTACGATGTTTGCTTAAACATGTGTCTCGATATTGAAGGTGTATATGGATACACTTTCATGTTTTGGACATTTGTACAATAAAAAACAAGTCATGTGACTTCTTGTTTGCTTTTCTGGATGACAAAGCTTTTCCAAAATATGGTTTACTGTTAAAGAAAAGAACTGTCTTCTTTTGAGCAAGTTCTTTGTTTTAAGAGTTGACCCTCAACGAGAAGGGAGGCAACATTGAAAATGACAGAGTTGTCCTTGAAAGTGTACCCATTCATCTTTAGTAAACTCTTGTTGAAAAATATGTTCTGGCATATTTGATATGCATAAACAACAAGGGTCATATTTATAAACCGACTTAAGTGGTTGCTATGCTGTTGCTAAGGCCAAATTTCTTTGAAGGAGATTCCGTACAACTATGAAATTTGCTCTGGAGGGAAGTCTGAAAGACTGTTCCTCCAGAGCAAATTTCATAGTTGTAGGAAATCTCCTTCAAAGAAATTTAGCCTTAGCAACAGCATAGCAACCACTTAAGTCGTTTTATAAATACGGCCCCAGGATCAGATAAATAGCAAAAACTTTTAGAACTCCTTCAAATTGTTTGTTTGTTGTGTCGTCAGATACCAGTATTTACGGTTCTGTTCTGTTTCAGCCCAACCTCAGAATTGTTGCGTCCTATTTTGTGTCGAGAGTGTAAACGGACAGACTTTTTTACTGTGTCAATATTAAATTATTGGGCACAGGAATTTGAGGATAAACTTGCAGAACTAATCTATACACAATTCAGTAAAGTGAACGGAGGTACTCCAAACAAAAAGAGACAACGGTAAGTTCAAAATTTTTGGAAGGTCAGAATTTTTACATTTGGGGTGTAGAAAAAAAAAATCCACAAACAAAAACGTATTTTGGGAACCAGTTTGTATCTCTTCAACCATTATTAAAAATCTAAAGTATTGGGACAGGCATGCTCAGCAAATGTTTAGACCCATATCAGGCAGCTTTTCAGTGAGTGAACTCATAAATCTGAGACCCCCTGGATTGGTAGTCTAGCACATTAACCACCAGAGCGACCCTGCATCTCAGACTTCTCTTGAGGAGCCTTGTTGCCCTTCATTAGAACAACTCTCTAAGGATTTTAGATTTCCCCTGTAATTAGCTTTGTGTAGTGTAGTTAAGCAGGTGGAGTCAGGCCTTATGTTTACCAATAGCACAAAGCATATTCTGTGATAAAAAACGATAATTCGGGACAATTTGTTTATTATCCATAAAAAATAGGATGCGACCCTTCGTTGGAACCCCTTTTTCAAGGCATTTCCAATAAAGTTTTTATGGATAAATGAAAATTATTCCAGAATTATCGTCTGACATCTCACATCATTATGCACTATAAAATAAGTGAAGTATTCTTTTGGCCAAATAGTTAATGCTCCTTACTTTGGTTCATTGGGTCACAGGTTCGAGTCACCCTAGAGGCCGGACCCTGTAGCACAGTCGGTAGCACGTCTGACTCAAGAGCCAGAGGTCTCAGGTTTGATACCAGGTCCAGCCACATACTTCCGTTTCTCCTTTTCCTGATTAAAGAAGGACAGTTGTCAGCTACTGGCGAAAGTATGTGCACTTAGTACTGGTTAGCCGCTTAGGAGGTAAGCCTGCCCAGGAATGGTGTTGTGACGGTAACTGACCATCCCAACATGACCATAGCTGTTTACCGTGGACGTAAAACATTAAAACAACAACAACAGCCTAGAGGCAAGACTCTGCTTGGACCTAACCAGCACTCCATTGCACAGAGCCTTTAATAATCACCCTACCATTGTCCCTATGTGACTGTAATACTGTTGAAAAGAAAGTGAAATGCCCAATCATCCATCTCAGAGCTCTAGATAAGAGGGAGTATTTGGTGATAATTAGGGATAATTTTTGTTAATTCTGCATAAAAATGTATGTTGTGACCCATCATCTGAACCGTCTCGACGAGACGGTTCAGACGAGGGGTCACAACATATGGTTTCGATGAAAAATAAGAAAAATTATCCGTAATTATCATCAAATACTCCCTCTTATCTAGAGCTCTGCATCTATGAAATGTCTTAGCTGTGATTGTTGTGTTACAGGACTGGGTCAACAGCTGGGAAGAAAGATACTCCAACAGTAGATCAGATACTATCACACCTTGATCATATGAGACAGACCTGCCGCAATATTTCATGTGAGTAGTGAATAACTTGTATATGAGCCGCGACATGAGAAAACCAACAATGTGGTTGTGTGTCCAGCGTAAACTCAGATCAGTCTGGGCATCCCCCTGATCCGCTCAGACTTTTCGCTAAGCGCTTAAAAGGTAGCTAAGGGTCTAAGCTACCTCCATGCGAACAGCGAAGACTCTGATCAGACTGGGCATCCGCCCAGTCTGATCAGAGTCTGCGCTGGGCGCACAACCACATTGTTGGTTTTCATGTGTCGCGGCTCATATATGCTTCACCATGACAGCAGCAATAATTGTAACCAAACTGGGAGACAAAGAGTGTTACATTTGTTAATGTCTTTTGATGGTTTATAAACAGTTCATGAGATTTAACTCCTTGTACAGTACTGTAAGTAGAACATATTTCTTGAAAGACATTCACATTAATAATGCAAATTTTTTTGTGTTCACCCAAACACAAGTGCGAGTCAGTTGTAAAAAAATATGAGATCGGATGTATATAAATCACTGTCAGAACACGGACAAGTTGTTCTGTGACGGCCCTTGTTGGTTGCAATAATCATTTATGTCCTTGTGTTTCAGTTTTAAATCATGAGAGTGTTCAGCATGCCCTGCAGCAAGTACAACAAACAGCAACAGAGGGGCAGAAAACAAGGTATGCCACATTATTACTTTGTTATTTGCATGGGTGCTGTATTTATTTGGCTATAAGATGGGGATTTTCTGTTCCAAAACAACCCAAAAATCTTGATTCATCTTACAAGATTGATCTAATGATGGATCTAGTTTTTAGAATTGTTTTATAAAAGTAATGGAATCAATACCACTGATTTACATACTGTGTGTCGTTTTGGAAGGTGAAAACACCTCTCTTATAGCCAAAAAACATGGTGTATATGGACTGAGGGGCTCACACTCAGTGCTGAGGAACCCATGCTCAGAATCAGCTCTACTTTAATTGGTTTATTGGTATTTTTTGTTAGATCTCCATAAAAAACATGTTGGAAACAGTTTATCTGAACCACATTGATAAAGGCCGTTCAGATGAGTGGTAACAACATGTTTTCAAGAAGAAATAAGAAAGCATTCCAACATAGTCATCAAATACTGTCTAGAGCAGGAGTCTAGCTCAGGTCATTATTCCTCTGAGGACTTTAGATTATTTAACATGTATGGGGCCACCTCCATGTTTTCCAACCTTGGATAACAAAGCACTTCCACAAGTGGTCTGCTCTGAAAGGAAAGAATTTACTGCCAGGGAGCAAATTCTTTTCTTTAAGAGATGACCTCATTGGGAAATAAGGCAAAAATGAAAATGACAGAGTTGCTTCCCCTGAAAGTGTACAGATTCACCTTAATCCAAAACATCATATAATTATCCCCGACCGAAAGGTTCGGGGGATATAGCGATGAGCCTGGCGTCCGTCCGTCCGTCCGTAAACACTTTCTTGTCCGCTCTATATCTTGAATACCCTTTGGAATATTTTCATGATACTTCACAGTTATGTAGAACAGGTCATGACGATGTGTCGCGTACAAGAATGGTAACTCTTGCTATTGTACTTTTTGAATTATCTCCCCTTTGGTGATTTTTTGGCAGATTCGTGTCCGCTCTGTAACTTGAATACCCTTTGGAATATTTTCATGATACTTCACAGAAATGTAGAACAGGACATGACGATGTGTCGCAAACAAGAATGACAACTCTTGCTTTCTTACTTTTTGAGTTATTTCCCCTTGATCATTTTAGGTATGATTTCGTGCCCGCTCTATAACTTGAATACCTTTTGGAATATTTTCATGATACTTCACAGATATGTAGAACAGGTCATGACGATGTGTCGCGAATAAGAAAGACAACTCCTGCTTTCTTACTTTTTGAGTTATTACCCTTGATGGTTTTAGGTGTTATTTCGTGTCCGCTCTATAACTTGAATACCTTTTGGAATAATTTTTCATGATACTTCACAGATATGTAGAACAGGTCATGATGATGTGTCGCGAACAATAATGACAACTCTTGCTTTCTTACTTTTGGAGTTATTTCCCTTTGAGGATTTTAAGTGTCCGCTCCATAGCTTGAATACCTTTTGAAATATTTTCATGATACTTCACAGATATGCAGAACAGGTCATGACAATTTGTCTCATACATGAATGATAACTCTTGCTTTTAGACCTAGTGAATTATTTCCCTTTGGTAGTTTGAGCTGCTGTTTGAGTCTCTGCTCCATAACTGTATAACCCTGGCCAGCTCCAGAATTTGAATAACCGTGAACCTTTTAGAATATTGATGATCATGCTGTGATATCTTATCAGTGTTCCTAACTCTCTCTTACCCCTCCACATTCCCCCCCCCCCCCCCCCCCACCCCACCCCAAATTTTTTTTTTTTTTTTTTCCAGATTTGGATGCTTTGTCCAAATTCACTTACTAGAGAGCTCAAAATTAGGTTTGTAGGGCTTGTACTTTAGAAGTTATTCACACATTTTGAAAGTTGAATGTATCGTATGCTATACATTTGTGTATATGGTGGCTGTTTGAGATATTACCTCTTTTTAGCAGTCAAGCATACTGTTTTAGTCTGAGTGTTAGATAATCATGCATCTGTTAATCAGTTAATGTCAATCAGAAGCATAAAAGAACGACAATATTATTACTAATATGTGTTTTGAAGTGCACCTTTTTTATCCCCCGACCGAAATCCCCCGACCGAAAGGTTCGGGAGATATAGCGATGAGCCTGGCATCCGTCCGTCCGTCCGTAAACACTTTCTTGTCCGCTCTATATCTTGAATACCCTTTGGAATATTTTCATGATACTTCACAGTTATGTAGAACAGGTCATGACGATGTGTCGCGTACAAGAATGGTAACTCTTGCTATTGTACTTTTTGAATTATCTCCCCTTTGGTGATTTTTTGGCAGATTCGTGTCCGCTCTGTAACTTGAATACCCTTTGGAATATTTTTATGATACTTCACAGAAATGTAGAACAGGTCATGACGATGTGTCGCAAACAAGAATGACAACTCTTGCTTTCTTACTTTTTGAGTTATTTCCCCTTGATAGTTTTAGGTGTGATTTTTTGGCAGATTTGTGTCCGCTCTATAACTAGAATACCCTTTGGAATATTCTCATGATACTTCACAGATATGTAGAACAGGTCATGACGGTGTGTCGCGAACAAGAATGACAACTCTTGCTTTCTTACTTTTTGAGTGATTTCCCCTTGATCATTTTAGGTATGATTTCGTGTCCGCTCTATAACTTGTATACCTTCTGGAATGTTTTCATGATACTTTACAGATATGTAGAACAGGTCATGACGATGTGTCGCGAACAAGAATGACAACTCCTGCTTTCTTATTTTTTGAGTTATTTCCCCTTGATGGTTTTAGGTCTGATTTCGTGTCCGCTCTATAACTTGAATACCTTTTGGAATATTTTCATGATACTTCACAGATATGTAGAACAGGTCATGATGATGTGTCGCGAATAAGAATGACAACTCTTGCTTTCTTACTTTTGGAGTTATTTCCCTTTGATGATTTTAGGTGTCCACTCCATAGCTTGAATACCTTTTGAAATATTTTCATGATACTTTTCATGATGCAGAACAGGTCATGACAATTTGTCTCATACATGAATGATAACTCTTGCTTTTAGACTCAGTGAATTATTTCCCTTTGGTAGTTTGAGCTGCTGTTTGAGTCTCTGCTCCATAACTGTATAACCCTGGCCAGCTCCAGAATTTGAATTACCGTGTACCTTTTAGACTATTGATGATCATGCTGTGATATCTTATCAGTGTTCCTAACTCTCTCTTACCCCTCCACATTCCCGTGACCCCTCCCGCACCCCCCCCCCCCCCCCCCCCCAAAAAAAAAAAAAAAAACATTTTTTTTTTCCAGATTTGAATTCTTTGTCCAAATTCACGTACTAGAGAGCTCAAAATTAGATTTGTAGGGCTTGTACTTTAGAAGTTATTCACACATTTTGAAAGTTGAATGTATCGTATGCTATACATTTGTGTATATGGTGGCTGTTTGAGATATTACCTCTTTTTAGCAGTCAAGCATACTGTTTTAGTCTGAGTGTTAGATAATCATGCATCTGTTAACAGTTAATGTCAGTCAGAAGCATAAAAGAACGACAATATATTACTAATATGTGTTTTGAAGTGCACCCTTTTTACCAAGGCCCATGGGGGTCTTCGGTCGGGGGATTTGCCATCTCCTCTGATGGCTATTTTTACCAAGGCCCATGGGGGTCTTCGGTCGGGGGATTTGCCATCTCCTCTGATGGCTATTTTTTTAGGAGGTCTAAGCCTGTCCAGGAATAGTGTGGTTAGGTTAACTGACTGTCCCGACATGACCTTAGTTGTTTACCATGGAAGTTAAACAATAAAACAATCAATCAATCATTTAATTTTCTTTCCATTGATGGATGACTTGCAATTTTATGTCCTTGTTAAAGTATTTCAGTCATATCAGGACAGTGGAAGGGCGATAATGAAAGGCTGTGTGCAATGGAACCCTGCTTATGGTTAGAAAGATTTCTGTTTGCAGCTGGTCTAGAACCTGGGACCGCTAGATCAGCAGGCCAGCGCTTATCCTACTGAGCTATCGTGACTCCTCATTGGCTTAAAGGAATGGCTACATGTGCTGTTGAAATAAATTAGCCATCTATACATCTACACCATAGTCATTTGAGCAGAAATGCCTATTAAATCAATGAAGACTCTTCAGACTGCTAAAAAGGCCTCAAAAAATTTTGATCCATTTCAAAAGCAAAGGCTTTTCAAATTGGGATCGAAACATGATTTTTATTGAAATTAAGAATATCATCTCTGAGTTGTATTCTAAAGCCCTATATTACACAACTCTGAAAATTTTCACAAATTTTGAAGGTGGCATAGTTTAAGAAATAGAGAAATTCATAAAAGTACTGGTTTGATTTGGGTTAGGCCACTCATTAAAAGAAACTGGTTTGCTGTGCTTCTACCTACCCAAAGGAATTATGCCTACTCAGATATCTTTTGTTATTCCAAGGGAAGGATTATTTATTCCTTGTCAAATTTGCTTCCATACTAAATTATTTTAAATGTGCACCCAGCTACATTATCCTCTTCATGGATAAACTAGAGAGAGACTTCTTGTCAACCAGTAGATTGATACCGCTCGTATGGTGGAGATTTATTGATGATATATTCATGATCTGGCAACATTCCCATGAGGAGTTGTGCTCCTTTATAGATGCCTTAAACTCTTTCCATGAAACGATAAAATTCACAGCAGAAATCAGCGACATCACAGTCAATTTTCTCGACGTAACAATAACAAAGGACAAAGAAGGGAACCTCAGCACAGACCTGTACACTAAACCCAAGGACTCACACCTCTACCTCCATTACAGTTCTTTCCACCCCAAACACCAAAAAGACAGCTTACCATACAGCCAAGCCTTGAGACTACGTCGGATTTGCAGTACTGATAACCTATACAAAACGGCATCAGAAAACTTGTTACAAAATTTCAAATACAGGGGCTACCCAACACAACTAGTCAGAAGTGCAATCAACAAAGCATTCTCCAGAAATCGGGACGACCTACTGCAACCAAAAAAACCAACCGCAACCCAAAAAAGTATAATACCTTTTATAACAAGCAACAACCCTCTCAACCCACCAATCAGAAAAATCTTGTCCAAATACACACGTATATTAGAAACCTCCGAAGATCTCAAATCCGTACTTGACAACAAAATCATGGTGGTTTATAAAAGAGCCACGAATATAAAACAAATGCTAGTCCTTGCTGACATAAACCCACAATACATAAACAAAGGCAGCTCACCCTGCGGAAAACCGTGTATCATATGCCCTTTCATGGCCAAAACAGAACAAATTACGTCATGGAAAACAAAGGAACAATTCAAAATTAAGGGCAGGTTCAACTGTAAAACAAAAAATGTAATTTATGTCATCAGTTGCAAAAAATGTGGACTCCAATACGTAGGACAGACAGGAAATACGTTCAATGAACGACTACGAGGACATTTCATGGACATAAAACAAAAGAACGACGTCAAACCAGTTTCCCACCACTTTATCTTAAACGATCACACCCCAAACGACGTAACCGCAACCATCGTCGCCCGGACAACCAACGACGTTAACGTCAGACTTAGAACTGAAGAAGTTTGGATAGCTAAGCTACAAACGAAATTCCCAACCGGTTTGAATCTCATCCAGTAAAGATCAGTTAAAATGGAGAAACCGTTTGCCTGTAATAAATGTAAAAAAACATTCACCTTCATCTCCAACTACAGAAGGCACAATATGACACACCACGAGAAGAAGACTAAGCAGTACCAATGTTGGCACTGCCCTAAAATATTCGTAAGAAATGACAACGCACGTAAGCATTCACTGAGGGTACATGGCGATCAGGAAAGAAGAACAGTGGAAGTTACAACACGAAACAAAAAATGGACCCCCACCATCTTCAGACCCGGACCTTGGAATCCACCCCCCGAAGCAAGGATAAGAGCCACAATCTATAGGATCGAAATACCCGGAGGAAAAATAATCAGCCAGATCAACTCAACGAAGTGCAAAAGACGCATTTCCAGAATGAACCCATACTTAGCCCTCACCCCTGAGGAAGCCCTGGTGACACTAGAATTCAAAAACATATCCACAGTTGGCAGAATGAACCAGGTACAACTACTAATGGACCTAAATATCACTCCATCATCGTCCACGGAAACAATACTTCAAGATGAAGACAACGTATTGGAACAGAACAGACCAGAAGCCACTCGAGTATATGGAATTTTCAAACAAACAAGAGACTAGATAAAATGCATAAACTTTACTGTAAACAGAAATTTAAATTTTCCTTTTATCTGTATTCAATATGACTTACCTTTCACATAATTTCTACTTTCACTTTAACCCGAGAACTAGCTATTTTTAGAACAATAACATCACGTGACATCTCTGATCCGTTTTTCAATACTTCAGTAGAAAAATCTAACAATTCTACATCTTGATAAAGGTCATTGGATGACCGAAACGTCGATCTATTAAACATCCTGATATACACATCCATTGTTGGTTGTTTATTCCGTTTTCTCCATCCATATTTAAATTATTTTAACGTTGGTTGCTGAAAGAAGCTAAAGCTGCCATATGGCAAACTGTGTAGACCCGGATCAGACTGGCAAACAGTATGGACCCTGATTAGACTGCTCCTTAGGAAGAGTCTGATCTGGGTCTGCACTAGGGAACAGACTGAACAGGGTCTGTAATGTTAACAAATGCAATTTAGTCACTACAAGTACCTTTTGGTTCCAAAGAAAAAATTATACCCATCTACTACCCATCTGAAAAAAAATATAGTATGAGCACAGTATACATTACAGTAGAACTTCGGTAGTTCAAAGTGCCAGGGACTCCCGATTTTACTTCGAACTATCCGAATTTCGAAGTTACTCAGTCATCTATTTCCGTAATAACAGAAATGTCCAAACTCTACCGTGGCCTTGTGATCGCGTCGAATGTGTGAAACGCACCTGTATTGTGGTAATTACATCTTCTGTAAGGCGTGAAAGAAGATGCAAATAGATTATTTGACTGTCATCTTCCCTTATGGCTTCAGGAATCGGACTGTTCATGACAAAAAAGAAACAAAATAACCTGCATAGCTGGAATTTTAATGACCTATAATTTGGACGGTTTGATAAAAAGAAGTAGGCTTTGCTGCCACAAACAAACAATGAACAAATTAAAGTGGCACATTGATTTTCCTTCATATAAAATTCAATTTACATTAATCGTTACCTTTAAGTCACGGCGCTGTATGTTTGATCACCCCACCCCCCACCCTCCCAGTTCTAACATAGATAAAAGAATAATGTCTTCTACTCAAATTCAATTTTAATAGCATGCTAAAAACATCTTAAGTCACAAAAGAAGAGCATTTACCTGTATGATATGTCGTAATACCTCCTCAACACAAGCTTAACTGCTATTGAAACATGATTCATCACACGTCATCCGGTGATCTTTCAGCATGGCTGACGGAACCTTGCAGCAATAATAGCGACTTCGAATTTTAAGAGGTATTTCTAATGGAAATTGCAGTTTGGGACTGAATTTTTCTTTCGAAAAATCTGATTTTTCGAACTATCAACGTTCGAAGTTACCGAGGCAAATTAGTATAGAATGCATAGCAAAAAATTCGGGACCTTCCTAAGTTTTCGATGGATTCAAAGAATTAACGTTCGAACTACCGAAGTTTGACTGTACTTTTTTTTAAGATGACCTTAGATGAAAAGTAATCACTTTTATTTGTATATGTCTGTTTTAGATATAGTGACCTGTTAGCACTGGTTGAAGATATAGTAGATTTAAAAGCAACACGGGTGCTACGTGGTCTCCCAGGGCGACGAGCAGCAGCGGCGGCGGCCGCTCATCCAACATCATCATCATCATCTTCATCGTCAAAACCACCAAAAAGCAAGAAACTGATAATTGATGACTCTGATACTGAATCAGATAGCAGTGAGGTAGGTTGTGAAAACAGCGCAGAGCCCTAGATAAGAGGGAGTATTTGGTGATAATTAGGGATAATTTTTGTTAAATCTGCATAAAAATGTACATTGTGACCCCTCATCTGTTGAGGCATCACAATATATGGTTTTAACGAGAAATAAGAAAATTATCCCCCAGTTATCGTCAGATACTCTCTCTTACCTAGAGCTCTGCAGTGGAAGAAATTCTCTAATATAGAGACAACTAATGGGAAAAAAGTTTATACTTTATTGCAAATCAGCATCATTAAGTAATTCCATGAAAAATGATATCATGTCAAGTTTTCAAGGTTGGCACTGTATCTCAGCTTCCACAACCCTCTAGCTTTTGAAAATCTGTTGATGTATGCTTCAGGTAACTCACACAAAATTGGGCCAAAGTGACCAGCTTTCATGATAAAACAACATCATTTTAAGTTTCAAGGTTGTCCATGAGCTTCAGGCAAGCACAACACCAAATTGCTTCAGGTCACCTCTTATAAAACATGATCACAGTCCTTAGGAACGGCTGTAGCGTAGTGGATAACACTCCAGACTACCAATCCAGGGGTCGCAAGATCGATCCCCCGCTTCTGCGGACTTTCGGATGAGACTTTAAACCGAGGTTCCGTCTCCATATGACCTCGTTGTTGGTGGGACATTAAACCCGAGTTCACTCACTCACTCACTCACAGTCCTACTTTTGCAAAAAAAAAAAAAAAAAAAAAAGGAAGAGCACCATATTAAAATCACCAGGGTGACCTTGTATCTCAGCTTTCATCAACAACAGCTGGCCTTAAAATATTAATCAGTACATGTGTCCATCTGCTCCAGGTCACCTACTACAAAACTACATCACAGTGACCTACTTTACTAAAAGTTGACGTCATCCAAGCAAAAGAATCAAAACCTAAATTGGGCAAATTTCTTTGACTGAAATGCTCTTTACCTGTACAATAATATGCTGGCCATACCTGTCCAGTATTAGCACTTAAAGTGCCAGTGATGAAAATGTTAGAATTTGCAAACAGTGCAGATCCTGATGAGGTGGCTCATGATGAGCCACCTCATCTAGATCTACACTGTTTGCCCTCTAGTTTTGTAATTTTCAATATGATATAGCTTGGATGAATCATATTTTGAAATTTTTGCAGACATAAATTTTGTTGTCTGCTTTTTGGCGCTTGAAGGGTTAAAAACCCTGTTTCTCAACCTTTTGCCACATACAATCCAAGTTTGTTACTTCTACATTTTAGGATGAAAACATAAAGCCTCGACCTAAAAAGAGAAAGAAAGCATTACCGGTTGAAGATGACAGTGACTGAAGTTTGACAGGAGAAAATTTCTCGAGCTAATTGACCAGAGTGGAGGAGCAAGGACATGGAGAAACGAGTCTGCAGATAGTGCTGGCCGGGTACCAGTCAGACATACAGTTCAAGTGCTGTGGTGTTCCCAGAGGTCAACTATGCAGGAAACCAGTCTGAGGCTCCATGTGATAATGCTTGTGAAGATGTATGGATTTATCGCCATGTTTTCCGCTGTTAAAACGGAAACTTTTGCGACCTCCTCAGTGCTCCAGATAAGAAGGGGTAACAGGTATAATTTAGGGATAATTTTCTGTATTTCTTCATAGAAACATATGTTGTGACCCCTCATTAGAACCGTCTCATCGAGATGGTTCTAATGAGGGGTCACAATATATGTTTTCGTTGAGAAATAAGAAAAATTATCTCTGAATTAACCCTGTTACCCCTTCTTATCTGGAGCTCTGCTCCTGTTTGCTTCCATGGATGACTCAACCCTTACAGAATGGGAGCTATCCTTGATGGAAAGAATTTGCTTCTGAGGGGAGCAAATTCTCTCCTTTAAGAGAGGCCCCAATGAATAGGGAGATAAATCAATTCTTTGTAAGGAGTTACCTCCCTGGGAATTGTTTACAGTCCATTGAGAAGTGACCAAGCTAGCTGTTGTTGTGGTGTAGAGACTGACAGTAAGGATAAAAGACGTCCCAATATCCTGTTTACACAGAGGGGAAACATTACTTTCATATTTCACATAAATTCTGCATAGATATTTTTAAAATGGAAATGTGTGTAATATTAAAATTAAATTTGTGCATCAGTAACATTATTTCTGTATTAAAATACAGTGAGGAAATATGGATGTGCTATTGCAACTTGACATTGCTATAAAATAAAATTTGCATGTTGAAAAAAATTAGTCATGGCAAGCTTACATTTTACAGTCCATTGCAGCAAGCAACATTTCATGATTATATGAAAACAGATAGATTTTGAACAAAATGTTAATTTGATTTCTACTAAAGAAGTGGGAATCAATGTATGGTAGCTATTAAATGGCAAGCTACATTTTACAGTCCATTGCAGCAAGCAACATTTCATGATAATATGAAAACAGATAGATTTTGAACAAAATGTTAATTTGATTTCTACTAAAGAAGTGGGAATCAATGTATGGTAGCTATTAAATGAGCCGCAACATGACAAAACAAACAAAGTGGCATGTGTACCCAGCAAAGACTAAGATCAGCCTGGGCATTCGCCCAATCTGATCGGAGTATTTGCTGTCCGCATGGAGCTACGGTAGCTTAGACTCTAAGCTACCTTTTAAGCCTATAGCCTAGACTGATCAGACAGGGTGGATGCCTAGGCTGATTTGCATCTTTGGGTGGCGCACAAGCCTCTTTGTTGGTTTTCTCGTGTCGGGGCTCAAATGTGAAATAAACTGATACAGATAGATTTTTATGTGCTATTGAGCAATCATCAAATGTTTGTTCTGAATGAAATGCGTATTTGTGTAGTTATTGTGCATGTAAGTGAATGAGTAACTAGCCATCAAATGCAAAAGCCAGAGCCTTTGATAAGGAATAATTGATAATTGTAGTACAAGTTTTTAGCTTGCCCATACAAGACACAGGAAGAGCTATCGTGGTCACCCTGGCATTGGCGTTAGCATCAGTGGTTGAAGTTTTTTGAGGACGCATATCTCCCAAACTCATGGCTGGATTCAGTTGATACTTGATCTGTTAGATATTGGTCCAAAGTTTTACAGAGTACATGTACCACTACTACCCTGCTTGATGACCTTGAAGCCAAGGTCATGCACTTCAAAATTTGAGATTGATTAAAGTCTTTACAAATTGTTTCATAAGACTTTGGTAGATTTAAATTATGCTTGAACTAATCTTGGGCACTGAGTTTGAGTTTTGCAAAACAATACAGCTACCCCATTGGGTGGCCTTGAAGTCAAGGTCATGAACCTAGAAAATCATATTTAAGTTCATAGGTTTAAGGTTTCAAACTTACCTTTCTACAGTGCTGAGATGGATTTAGTTGATTATTTCCAAGTCCTAAATTTTGATAATTCTAGCCCCACCTCCATCAAGAACCTAAGGTCATTGACTTGGAATTCCATTTTCAGTGTATTTAATGGCTTATTGCTTAGATGGTTTTAATTGATAAATAGGTTGACAGTACATGCTTGCCAAAAACCTGATAAATAGGTAGGCAGTACATGCTTGCACATCCCTTTTAGAGCTTTAAGGCAAGACTTCTTGCTGCATTATGGCAAGCACAAGTTTTGGCAAACTTTGCTGTCAGCAGACAGTTCTTGTTCCTTCTCCTTAACAACGTACGTTGTGACCCTTTCATCTGAACAGTTTCAAATGAACAACATGGGTTATGCAGTTTTTACCTAAATTAGTCCTAGTTACCACGAAATTCCCGTCTGATCTAAAGCTGTGAAAAACTCATACTGGAAGTTAAAATATGCAGAGAATCTACAGTCTGATCAGGATCTTTGCTGTTACGTTATTTTATAGAATGTGGCTGTGAATTGGACAAATTTTTGAAAAATTGAAATTTTTGCTCCTACTCCTCCAGGTGAATGGGTACACTTTCAGGGGAAGCAACTTTGCAATTTTCATTGTTGTCTCCCTTTTCAATCAGGATCAACTCTTAAAGGAAAGAATTTGCTCCCAGAGGAGCAAATTCTTTCCTTTAAGAGTAGATCTGGGAGCAAATTCTTTCCTTTAAGAGTAGACCTCACGTTTAAAGGGCCAGATATACAGGGAAGCTGTTTAAAAAGGTAGTCACAAAAGTTGTCCCCCTTTGTAAAGATGGTAGATCAACATCGAGGTGTACCCATACACCTTAAAACAGAAGTTGTGGCCCTCATCACAACTACCTCGTAGACATTCATAAAGGTTTCAGCTTATGTGTACTGGAATTGAGAAAAAATATCCCAAAATTGTCCTCAAAACCTACTTTATATAGACCTCTGGTCATCAGGCAGATGGCTGGGCCTTTGATACTCACATTTACCAAGTGTGTTTCTCATGCGCAGGGCTACAAATCTATGGTTCATGAACGTCTGTGTTGGAATGGTTTCATATTCAATGCAAAGACTAAACTCTACAGCTTAATTTATTGCGCTGAGAATTATAAATTGTCCTGTGAATGATTTATCAGGTATTTAGGTTTATATGACAAGTATTCTGTAAACAATTTTAAGTGCTTTTACAAACTGAAATGTCTCCTTTTCCCATTTCCGATTGATGTTCTTCAAGTATGGTACACATCTTGTAGGTCTTCAGTAAATCAGGGTTACATTCACCATAGAAAACCACGGAAAAGCACCTTCTATTTTACCAGTGTATGTACATAGGGGAACAACTTAGCGACTTCTTGTTTGCTACCCTGGGCAATGGAACCCATCCACAAAGGAGTCTACTCTCAAGGAAAGAATTTGCTCCTATTGTTGACCCCTATTGGGAGACAAAAATGAAAATGGCAGAGGTGCTTGCCCTGGGAGTATATCCTTTCACCTTAAGTTCAGACTCACATCAGCTTGTTGAGTCTGAGCAGATCACACTGTGCAAGCTGATCCAAGTCTGCTCTTAAGGTGAAAGATCGGATCATTCTTCCATATTTACACCAACAATCTTAGGACCTTTATGAATGTTTACAATGAAACAGATGTTTAGGTTGATCAGTGTCTTAGCTGCAACCACTGGGCCCAATTGTTCAAAATTAACATTGTTACCATTATAGTTACAAATGTACACAAAATAGTGCCATTTTTCGCCAGAATATAACTTGGAACCTTTGCAGGGCAGATCAGTTGTAGCAGGTCATAGTCTTTGCTGTACACACTAAGGTATTGCTCTTCGGAACAATTTCTCATTTAGTGTCTGACTGTGTAACTCCTTTGAATCAGCATGCCTTTATGCAGGGATTAAATAATTCTGGGACTCTTTTTTTTTTTTTTTTTTTTTTATCCCCCGCCAAAGGCGGAGGGATATAGTTTTGTCCATTTACCTGGATTTACCTGGATCTCGACGCCCATTAGGAGGCTATTCAATAGCCTGTTCCGGCGCATTTCTTGATTGTGTCCTGTAACTAGCTGATTGACCCGGTGTGTAACAGGACGCTGTAAACTTTGTTGGGTGATATTGCCAGTGTTTGTTTAAGCGACTTTTAAAGGACTCGAGGGAGGGTGCCATAACCACTGTCGCTGGAAGATTGTTCCAATTATCAATTACCCTTACACTGAATGAATTTGCTCGCACGTTCAACCTTGCTCATTTCTTAAACAGCTTGAAGGGGTGACCTCTTGTAGCTTGATATGTAGTCATTTGGAACAGTTTTTCCTGATTTACAAGGTCAATATTATTCAATATCTTGTAAACTTCCACGACATCAGCTCTTTCGCGTCTGTATTCCAGTGTTGGAAGCCCTAAACACCTTAACCTCTCCGGATAAGTCAGTCCTTTTAATGAGGGAACTAATCTGGTCGCTCTACGCTGAGTGTTCTCAATCGTAATTTTATCCTTCTTGTAGAGGGGTGACCATATTACTGAAGCATACTCTAAATGTGGTCTGACCATTGACTTGTACAGGTTCAAAAACATTTCTTGACTCAGATATGAAAATGTTCTAAATATAATACCTAAGTTTCTATTAGCTATTGCCACTTTACTTGATATGTGTTGTCTAAAATTTAATTTAGAGTCTATAACTACCCCTAGATCTTTCTCCTCCTCCACATTTTTAATCTGCACATTTCCTGAACCTGAGGGTATATGGTATCTACTGACTGTTGTTACTGGGCCCAAATGCAGATGTTTACATTTATTTATATTGAAAAGCATTTTCCATGTGTCTGACCACTCTTTAGAGCTGTCAATATCACTTTGTAAGTCATCTCTGTCTTGGTTGCGTCTTATAATTTGGTACAGTTTGGCATCATCAGCAAAAAGTTTCGCCAAACACTGAATTGCCTTCGGCATATCGTTTATGAAAATCAAAAACAAAATTGGACCTAATACACTTCCTTGTGGAATCCCAGAAGTAACATTTCTCCAGTCTGATGGAATACCATTTACTATAACTCTCTGCTTTCTGTTATTCAAAAAATCACGAATCCTATCTAGAACGTTTCCCTTTACTCCATATCCACTGATCTTTCTTAAGAGCCTTTTGTGGGGGACCTTATCGAAGGCCTTTGAGAAGTCTAGATAAATAACATCAACTTCGTGTCCCTCATCTATTGCCTCGGTAATGTCCTCCATGAATTCTAGCAATTGTGTAACGCAAGATCTTCCTTTTATGAACCCATGTTGTTCTATACAGAATAAATTATTTATGTTCATGTGTTGTACCAGTGCGTCTCGAATAATTCTCTCCATGATTTTACCAGGTACTGACGTCAGACTTATAGGTCGATAATTGCTAGGTTTGGATTTATCTCCGCTTTTGTGAATAGCTGTAACATTTGCATGTTTCCATATTTCCGGAAGTTTTGCTTCACTTAAGGATTTTTGGTATATAGTAGTTAATGGTTTGCTGAGCACTTTTTGGGTTTCTTTTATGAGTTTTGGATGGAAGGAGTCTGGTCCTTGGGATTTATTAGGGTTTACTTGATGTATAGCTTTTAACACCAGATTTTCAGTAATATCTATGTTTTCCAAGGTATTCATATATGGTTGCTCTTCAAAGTTTGGCAAATTCTGATCATCCTCTGGTTCGAATACACTGGCAAAGTATTCATTTAAGATATTGGAGGTTTCTTGCTCATTTTTTGTTAGTTCTCCGTTCCCCTTATCAAGTTTACACACTGATTTTTTCGTTTTCGATTTAGACCGCACATAGCTCCAAAAGAGCTTATTGTTCTCCTTGATTCTGAGAGCCAAGTCCTTCTTGTAATTGTATTTTGTTTTCCTCACTTCACCCCGAGGCCCTGTTTCTGGCTATTTTATAGTCCTGGAAATTAGCGTTTGTCTTGCAATATTTATATTTCAACCATTTCCTGTGTTTGTCCTTTATCACTCTAATACACTCTCTGGTCATAGGGGTTTTATTCCTAGATGAATCATTGATAGCCTTGCTCACCGGCACGTATATTCCTATGTATTCAACAATTTTTTTCAGCAAGACACTCCCATGATTCATATAAGGTTAAATCTCCTAATACCATATTCCAATTCACATCGGCCAGGGCCTGGTTCATGCTTACATAGTCAGCTTTAAAAAAGTTGTGTTTCCTAAAAGTGCTATATGTTACATCAATAAAACAGTTAAAAACGAAGCTAAGAGCAACATGGTCACTGCTACCCAATCCAGATTGGTAGTCAATTTGGCACACCATATCGTCTTCATTTGTTAGAATTAAGTCCAAGACACTAGGTATATTATCATTTCTGTATCGTGTGGGTTCACGAACATGCTGGAATAAGTAAGTCTCTAATTGCCTCTAAGAATAAGGTGGCTATATGCTCTTCCCCTACGGTTGTTTCTCCCTGTGCCCAATCTATTTCCTTGAAATTAAAATCACCCATAATTAACAAATGGGATGGTTTATGATCAACAATTTGTCCATGTCTGTCCTTCCTTCCGTCTGTCGGTACGGAGCCATTACTAAGTAACCACTGGATGGAATTTCATGACTTAAAATAATAAAGGTGCTGATGTAGGTGAAGATTCGTCAGACTTGCTTCAGTAGTGCATGAGTTATCGCCCTTGAATTGATTTCAGAACAATAAAATGAGCCATAACTAAGTAACCAATTACCAGAATTTCACGAAAATTAAATGTACATCATCATAAAGCAGTTGTGCACATAAGTTGTCAGAATGACATCAGTAGTGCATAAGTTATTGCCCTTGAATCAATTTAGAACCAACAAATTTACCCATAATTAAGTAATCAATGAATGGAATTCTCTGATATTCATACTACCTATATATTATTATAACAGAGTGGTGCATTTTAAGTTTTGTTGGACTTGCTTCAGTAATGCAAGAGTTAATGCCCTTGAATTGCTTTAAAATAGACAAACTGAGTTACATGTATAACTAAATAACCAATGCACAGAATTTCATGGAACTTAAAACAATTCTGTATCATCATAACATGGCAGTGCACGTTAATTTTTGTCATAATGGCATCAGTAATGCAGGAGTTATTGCGGTTGATTTGATTTCAAATACACAAGTTAGCCATAACTAAGTTGCCAGTGAACAAAATTTCTTAAAACTTGACATAAATATATATATCATAAGAGCATGGTGATGCTGAGGCAAGTTGTTTAGAATGGCTTCACTTATACATGGGTTATAGCCCCCTTGATTTAAAGCCCACAGCTTCAGTCGTAACTAAATAACCAGTGAACGAAATTTTATCAAACTGAAAATAAGCCATAAACAAATCAGCCATTTCGGTAGGGGATGTAAATTCAATGAATTTACATGTTTCTTTTGTTTCTTCATTAAAGCATGTTGTGGGCCCTCATCAGGACAGCCTTGAGACAGTTTTAGTGAGGAACTACATAGGTGCCTTTATTCTGGAAATAATCTGGAATATTTTAAAATGTCAAACCTCAACCCTTATCTTGGGCTCAAAAATGACAAGGTTAATCTCAACTGTAGTTCTTGCAATTGTCATTGTGTGAATGAATGAATGTTGGAAAAAACGAAATCTCATTTTTAAGAAAAAATAAAATATGCATTCTGAAGTTATGCGTTTCCTTCAAACCCTCGTCAATGACTTTTTTTCCAGAAGAAAATGTACAGTTTTCATTTTTGCCTCTTTAATAGGGGTCAGCTCGAGGAATATCTGCCATTTTCATTCTTAAGGTCAGCTCGAGGAATATCTACCATTTTCATTCTTGCCTCTTTAATTAAGGTCAGCTCGAGGAATATCTACCATTTTCATTCTTGCCTCTTTAATTAAGGTCAGCTCGAGGAATATCTGCCATTTTCATTCTTGCCTCCTTTGTTAATTGGGGTTGGCTCTTAAATATTTGGCTGGAAGCAACTTTTTCATTTAATATGGCTGGACAATTTGCCGGGCCACGTACATGTACTGCTATCCGTTGGGCACCTCACTTATAAGCCAGAGGTCCTGGGTTCGATACCCGGTCTGTCCACTTTCATTTCTCCTGCTGATTCAAGAAGGGCATTTGTCAGTTACTGGTGAAAGTAATTGCACTTAATACTGGTTAACCGCTTAGGTCTAAGCCTTCCCAGGAATAGTGTGGTTAGGTTAACTGACTGTCCCGACATGACCATAGCTGTTTACCATGGACGTTAAACAATAACACAACTTGCAATTTTACATCCTTTTCAACAGTATTTCAGTCATATGATTATGGGAAGATGATAATGGAAGGCTGTGTGTAATGGAACCCCGTTTACCATTGGAAAGATTTCCATTTTAGGGAATCCATCTCGGGGACCACTGGATCAGTAGATCAGTGCTTAACCCACTGAGTTACTGGGGCTCCTTTAGAGTAAACCCCAGTTTGGAAGGGCTTCATCCAGGAAGGCAAATAGTCACCCAGTTGTTCATTGTAAAGATGGTAAAAAAACATGGAGGCTTTATAATTCAACTCACTCGAGGGAAGTCTCTCCATTGCTTGGACTTTCCATTTTCTCTGCATGCACATGCTCATCAGTTCTTCCAAGTAATCTGGACAGATAGGTCTGAGCAAACAGTGCAGACCCAGATCAGACTGCTCCCAAAGGTGTTGATTAGTGTCAACACTGCTATTCTATCTGCATCTTTTAGGTCCATTACTACACTGAAACACAATACTGTTCTATTTTGACGAGTTATGGTGATGTCAAGTGTCCCAATTTTTAGTGTATAGAGCAAGACTCTGGTCAATTGGCAAAGCTTCTGAAGTGGCGCTTGCCAGTATGTGCTAGACCAGAAATCTGTATCTACGCTATAAAACACTTTCGCTCTCCCTAAAGAGTAGAGTTTGGCACTGATGTGGATGCTATAGCCTGTACCACTCCGGACATAATAAAGCCCGGAGACATTCTGAGAAATCCCTCTGGGGCGCTAGAGGAGTAAATTTGTAAAAATGACAAAAATTACTATTTTCTCCCATTATTTTTAAATTTTGAAAAAATCCAGTTGTCTTAATTTTGTATTAAATTACACCCATATGTATGCTGCCACATATGTGTTCTAATAAATAAGACCTTTCAAGATGAAGTAAATATTACTAAACGGGCCCCACGAAGAGAAAATTACCAGTAGTATAATTTTCGTAATTTTGACCCCACCCTATAACAAGGGCTTGGCAAGCGGCGCATAATACGCCCGTTTCAATTTCCTAAAGGAGTTACAGAATGAGCAAGATTGCAAAAGGATAGACAGGCAGACAAACAGGGGCAACCACTCTATAATAATCAACTAGAACTGTCAGCAAATCGGACTATACCCCCCTTAATTGCTTAAATCAAATGATGTTATTTTCATAACAAAAAGCATAAAGAGGGAGAGAAATCATTGTTACCATGTATACCAAAAATGAATGGATGCTGTGAAATCTGTTACAAAAAATTACATTATTCAAAGTCAGGAGAGAAAGAAAATTGGAAAATATAGGGAAGAATAAGCAGGAGAAGGCTGGTTATCAATCCCACAATACAACAAGTTATCATCAACATGCATACAAAAATCCCTACCCTAACTTACAGATGCATAGAAATTTTTTGCAAAAAAAATGCACTATTCAAAGTAAAGAGAGAAAGAAAATCGGACAAATACAGGGAATAAAAAGAGGAGAAGTCTGGTTCTCAATCCCACAATACAGGAAGTCATCATTAACCTGCATACCAAATATGACTTATCTAGCTTGCATGGTTGTGGAAAAATCTTTGATGAAAAAGTTCATTATTCAAAGTATGGAAAGAAAGAATATTGGATAAATACAGGGAAGAATAAGCAGAAAAAGGCTGGTTCTCAATCCCAGGATACAACATATCGTCATCAACCTGCATACCAAATAAGAGTACTCTAGCTTGCTTGGTTGTGGAGAAATCTTTGACGAAAAATTTTATTATTCAAAGTATGGAAAGAACAAATATTGGACAAATACAGGGAAGAATAAGCAGAAAAAGGCTGGTTCTCAATCCAAAGATACAACATATCGTCACCAACCTGCATACCAAATATGACTACTCTAGCTTGCATGGTTGTGGAGAAATCTTTGACGAAAAATTTCATTATTCAAAGTAGGGAAAGAAAGAAAATCGGACAAATACAGGGAAGAATAAGCAGGAGAAGGCTGGTTCTCGATCCCACGATACAACATGTCGTCATCAACCTGCATAACAAATATGACTACTCTAGCTTGCATGGTTGTGGAGAAATCTTTGACGAAAAATTTCATTATTCAAAGTATGGAAAGAAAGAAAATCAGACAAATACAGGTAAGAATAAGCAGGAGAAGGCTGATTCTCAATCCCACAATACAACATGTCATCAACCTGTATGCCAAATATGACCAGTCTAGCTTGTATGGTTGTGAAGAAATCTTCGATGAAAAATTTGATCAAATGGGGACAGAAGGACAGATGGAACGACGGACAGATGGACGGACGGACGGACAGACAGATGTAAACCAGTATACCCCAAAAAGTTGGGGTATAATGACTGCAACATCATCTAAATATTTAACACGATATACTGTTAGTATTCCAAGGTAAAGTTGGACAAGGGAGATAACCTAAATACACAAGTTACACCATTTTTGGTTCTAGTTTTTTCCCTTGACAATATATTGTACAAGAAAACATGAAAATAGCCTTTTAGAACTAATGAAAGGGATTAACTCTAAAACGAAGAAAGGGAAAGCAGCCATTTTTGTACGCGACACATCGTTAGGACTTCATTCACATTGCTATGAAGTTTTATAAAGATATCCCAAACGGTTATCTAGTTATGGCGCTTACAAGACTTACAGGGAAAAAATTAATCAAAGGGGCATAACTTCAAAAGTAAGAAAGGGGGAGCAACCATTCTTGTACGCGACACGTTCCCCCACCCTGATACATATGCCTACCAAATTTCATGAAGATATCCCCAATGGTTACTGAGTTATGGCGTGTACAAGAATGTTTACGGACGGACGGATAGCGCCACGACATAATGCGTCCGTTTTTTCAAAACGGGAGTATAAAAAGGTTATGTTCTGAATCACTTCTAAAAGATTTTTATTTTATTTAAGTATGGAGGGTTTGCGCATAGCCTGTGACAGTTTTTAAGCGCATGACATTTTTGTTCGAGATAACGGGCGTGCAACAGTAAAATGAGATATATGAATGCAAAATTCTCTTAAACCAATGACCAAACTATTTACATCTAAACTACAACTGTCTCTCATTGACATGGAATAACGCCTTTGGAATTTTGTTGATGAACACTGGAAGGTTTAAATAAATATATAAACGTCTAATTTGATGCAAGTTTGGCACACATGTCGGTCATAAATATCATGTTTATATAAATCCTGAAGAAAAAGGTTTAATCTGTATCAAAATAATTTAGTAACTAGACAGTTTATAAAGTTCCCTTACAAGGTGATGGTCTGTTAAAGGAGAATATATACATATTCATATGTGCTACTGAATTTTATATGATACATATATGTGTATGTTTTATATAGACATATTTATATGTAAAATACAATTCATACAAAATGTACAATATGATTCCATTATACTGTATAAAGTTAAAATTTCAGTTTAAATACTTGTGGAACCAGGGCTATTTCGAACTTAAAAATAGCCATCAGAGGAGATGGCAAATCCCCCGACCAAAGACCCCCATGGGCCTTGGTAAAAAGGGTGCACTTCAAAACACATATTAGTAATATATTGTCATTCTTTTATGCTTCTGATTGACATTAACTGTTACCAGATGCATGATTATCTAACACTCAGACTAAAACAGTATGCTTGACTGCTAAAAAGAGGTAATATCTCAAACAGCCACCATATACACAAATGTATAGCATACGATACATTCAATTTTCAAAATGTGTGAATAACATCTAAAGTACAAGCCCTACAAACCTAATTTTGAGCTCTCTAGTAAGTGAATTTGGACAAAGAATCCAAATCTGGAATTTTTTTTTTTTATTTTTTTTTGGGGAGGGGGGGGGGGGTGCGGAGGGGTCAGAGAGAGTTAGGAACACTGATAAGATATCACAGCATGATCATCAATATTCTAAAAGGTACACGGTTATTCAAATTCTGGAGCTGGCCAGGGTTATACAGATATGGAGCAGAGACTCAAACAGTAGCTCAAACTACCAAAGGGAAATAACTCACAGAGTATAAAAGCAAGAGTTATCATTCATGTATGAGACAAATTGTCATGACCTGTTCTGCATATCTGTGAAGTATCATGAAAATATTTCAAAAGGTATTCCAGCTATGGAGCGGACACCTAAAATCATCAAAGGGAAATAACTCCAAAAGTAAGAAAGCAAGAGTTGTCATTCTTGTTCGCGACACATCATCATGACCTGTTCTACATATCTGTGAAGTATCATGAAAATATTCCAAAAGGTATTCAAGTTATAGAGCGGACACGAAATCACACCTAAAACCAACAAGGGGAAATAACTCAAAAAGTGAAAAAGCAGGAGTTGTCATTCTTGTTCGCGACACATCGTCATGACCTGTTCTACATATCTGTGAAGTATCATGAAAATATTTCAAAAGGTATTCAAGTTATAGAGCGGACACGAAATCATACCTAAAATGATCAAGGGGAAATAACTCAAAAAGTAAGAAAGCAAGAGTTGTCATTCTTGTTCGCGACACACCATCATGACCTGTTCTACATATCCGTGAAGTATCATCAGAATATTCCAAAGGGTATTCTAGTTATAGAGCGGACACGAATCTGCCAAAAAATCACACTTTAAACTATCAAGGGGAAATAACTCAAAAAGTAAGAAAGCAAGAGTTGTCATTCTTGTTCGCGACACATCGTCATGACCTGTTCTACATTTCTGCGAAGTATCATAAAAATATTCCACAGGGTATTCAAGTTACAGAGCGGACACGAATCTGCCAAAAAATCACCAAAGGGGAGATAATTCAAAAAGTACAATAGCAAGAGTTACCATTCTTGTACGCGACACATCGTCATGACCTGTTCTACATAACTGTGAAGTATCATGAAAATATTCCAAAGGGTATTCAAGATATAGAGCGGACAAGAAAAATGTTTACGGACGGACGGAAATCATACCTAAAATGATCAAGGGGAAATAACTCAAAAAGTAAGAAAGCAAGAGTTGTCATTCTTGTTCGCGACACACCATCATGACCTGTTCTACATATCCGTGAAGTATCATGAGAATATTCCAAAGGGTATTCTAGTTATAGAGCGGACACGAATCTGCCAAAAAATCACACCTTAAACTATCAAGGGGAAATAACTCAAAAAGTAAGAAAGCAAGAGTTGTCATTCTTGTTCGCGACACATCGTCATGACCTGTTCTACATTTCTGCGAAGTATCATGAAAATATTCCACAGGGTATTCAAGTTACAGAGCGGACACGAATCTGCCAAAAAATCACCAAAGGGGAGATAATTCAAAAAGTACAATAGCAAGAGTTACCATTCTTGTACGCGACACATCGTCATGACCTGTTCTACATAACTGTGAAGTATCATGAAAATATTCCAAAGGGTATTCAAGATATAGAGCGGACAAGAAAAATGTTTACGGACGGACGGACAGACGGACGGACGCCAGGTCGGGGGATAAAAATGTATAAGTGCATAGTATAAACGAATCGTCATGGTACCATGCTGTCCGATAGTAACAGTATTATGTGGGCAGATGGATCTCATCACCCTAGGAGGGTAATAAGAACCACATGTAGAGGGGTAGGTGCAATCCTTAGCCTTGGTTGGCAGTCCACTTAGGAATTCCTTGCAAGGTCTGTGAAATAAACGTGCTAAAGAACCCCTGTGAAAACAGCATCACTGGGTTGAAGACTTCCTAGAAGTCAATGGCTAGTGTAGAGCACCAACATGAGTTCTACAGTCGTGTGTTTCTTGCAAGACCCGAGTGGGCCTTGCTCAGCTTAGTACAACATTTAGATTTCAAAGCTCACTGTTGATTAGGATGGGCCTAATCAGCTTGGCCCTTTCCGTTGGGTTGTATTATATTCAGTGGCTTGCTTGGAGAAAACACCACGCCACTTCCACCTCCATGAGTCTTCCAAGCCTAGGGGTCAGTTTGGGTTGGTTTAGACCCAACATCATAGAGTAAACGCCTTTCTAGAAGAAGTCAACTCCCGGGGGTGGAATAACTCTTTTAGCCAACGTACACGTGTTAATGACCAAGGAGAGCCATATAATTGTCTTGGAATTCGGTTGAGATCAACATAATCAGCCTGGAGAAGTATGGGCTCCATCAGGTTGACATTTGCCCAAGTAACATTTTGGAAGACAGACCCAATGATACTTGTTGTTGTTGCGTTATTGTTTGACGTCCACGGTAAACAGCAATGGTCATGTCGGGACGGTCAGTTAACCTAACCACACTGTTCCTTGGCAGGCTTAGACCTCCTAAGCGGTTAACCAGTACTAGGTGCACTTACTTTCTCCAGTAACTGACAACTGCCCTCCTTGAATAAGCGGAAAGGTAAATGAAAGTAAGTGGCGGGATCGGGTATCAAACCCGGGACCTCTGGCTTATAAGTCAGACTCGCAACCGACAGCCCGGCCCTCAATGATACTTGAATAGTGGGTCTGTTGGGGCCCGGCTTAACAATGATCACGCCTACCATTTGACGTTAGTAAGTAGGTGATAAGTGTGCGACTGATTTGACAATGGTCAAGATAGAGGTAGGGAGAACATCTCAGTAGGAACCTAGTATGTGAGGGTTCTGAGGCCATCCGGTAAACTTGAAGAGCTGATCCACAAAATTGACAGGTACCATTAGAATATATTAGAGCTCTGAGAGATGTATTGAGAACTTTGGTGAAATGTCAACGGATGACAGACACAAGGTTTGCCAATCAGTATGCAGCAGACTCTTCGTTTGCGAGCAGCTCCTTTCAATGTCACAACACAATCATAAAGATCTGAGCAAGATGAGAAGAAGGTAGACCACTTCTACCAGTAACTCCAGTAAATTACGAAGGACATTCTGGCTGTACAAGGTGATTGGAATGGCAAGTGGAAGGGAATCATGGACAGACTGGAGAGACGTATATGGACCCTACTGTAATGCCGAGACAAATAAGAGAGGTTTCAAACTCCAAAATTTGCAACTTTATCAACCTGTACTGACAAATACCTGGACCCCACAAACCATCCACAGAGTGGGCATTGCACAGCCGAGACAGCAAGCATTAAGTCTTAAAGACCAAATTGACAACATCTTGGAGAGGAAGCGGTTCCAATGAGGAGGACAAGGAGCTTTCTTAGCGCAGACATAGAAAGTGTACATTACCTGTTGATGATTACCTCACAGGTTTGTCTGAAGGAGACCAGAAAGACAACCCAGCCAAGACTGAGGTTTCACCACGAGTTCAAAACACAGATCTGGGCGTACAGGTTCCAAGGTGGGAAATTTGCCCATTCATCAGTCTGAGGGATGATGACATAGACATAGATAGCATGATTACAAACTACAATACAGCATTGACTGACTCAGCCAGTGAGATACTTGGGAAGGAACGTCAGGGGACAACAGCCTAGGTCACCAGATATGTTCTTGATCTCGCTGGTGAGAGGAGAGATTCGAAGAGCCAGTATGAAACAGGAGTGAAAGAATACAGGACAGCCGACAAGTGTTCAAAGACCCTGAAAAAAGCAAAGGAGGTCAGCGCTAGGAGGTTGAAACTTGCCTGAACGAAAATATCAGCATAACAGATGGTGAAGGATCTAACTTCAGGAAAACAGGGTAGATCAGCAAATATCCAGGACTAGTCTGTAACATGTCTAAAAGAGCACCAAATTCTCAGCAGATGGACAGAATATTGCTCAGCTATACAACCATGTGTCATGGTGACAATACAGTTCTGGACTGCACTTGGCACTCAGAAAAAGATCTACAACCGATCATTCGCGAGGCAGCTTAGATTGCAGTAGCTGCACTGAAAAAGGAAATGTCTGCTGGGGTTGATAAAATTCCGGTAGAACTTGTTCAAGCAGGCGGGGAGACCATGAACGGTCTGTAAAACATTCTAAGAACAGAAGAATGGCCGACCCCATTGACTCCGTCGCTGGTTACTGCGCCTCCTCAAGAGGACCAACAGCGGCTCTGCCTGAACTACAGAACCATCAGCCTGATAGGAAAGCCATGCTGAAACTCATCTTGAACAGGCACAAACCTCAAGTTGAAGAGATTATCGCTGTACAAAAGACTGGTTTCAGTGTCAGAAGAAGCACAACAGAACAGATAGGCTTATTTTTATTTTTTTTTCAGTCTGCTCAGGTGAGCAGATGGTCATTTTTGAGTCTGCTGGGCGTTTCTCGAAATGTCTCCGGGCCAAAATCTATGGTAAAATAAGTGTACATTTTAATGCACAGGGTCGCCAAACTCTACTATTAAAGGAGAGCGAACCTCCTCTTTTTCTTCTGGGCTCCTGGACTATATAACAACCAGAGGGCCCATGGCCCTATATCGCTCACCTGAGCACTGAGGTTACAGCAACAAAACACCATGCACAACAGCAAACACCATTTATGTAGAGGATAATATCACAAACATTTAAGCAAAAAAATAAGCTTTATCCCCCCCTTAATGGCTTCTCAGAAGATCTTTCACAATTTTTTTTTTTGTTGAAAATTTGGCCTTTCAGCTTCAATGGCAACCAATCAAAATCAGGTATTTGGGAAAAATTCATATGGCTGACTACTCCAGGAACATTTCTGTAAAGTTTTGTCAAAATATCTGCAGTAACACAGAAATAAATAGCAAATGTCCACTTTCCCCATTATATAAAGTCTATGGAAACTTTAAGTTGCCATAGCAATGATTTCACATGGGCAATGATAATATAAAACATACTTTAGGTAGAGGCTAATGTTATTAATATGTATGCGAAGTATCAGCTTCATCCCCCTCGTGGCTTCACTTTTCCCATTATAAGTCTATGGAAACTATAAGTTGCCATAGCAACCAAAGTTCTTATGGGATTGGAAGAACAAAATTTATGTAGAGGCTACTGTCATCAACAAGTTTGCACAATATCAGCTTCATCCCCTATATGGCTTCTGAGAAGATTATTTTATTTTTTTTTTTTCGAAAATTTACCCTATATGTTGCCATGGCAACCAATCGAATTCAGCTATTTGAAATAAATTCAGATGAATCCTAGAGGACTACTCAAAAAACAGATCTGTAGAAAAAAAATCTAAATAACTGCAGTTAGACAGCAAAAATTGCCAATTTCCATTTTCCCCATTATAAGTCAACGGAAACTCTTAGTTGCCATAGCAACCAAACTGCTGGAGCAATTGCCATGAAAAACAGTAATTCTATAGAGGCTAGTACTAAGGTTGTTTCTGTAAAGTTTGAGCTTTATTGGCCACACAGTTTCTGCGAAGATGATTTTTTAATATTTTTCTATTTTTAACTATTCGGTTGCAATGGCAACCAGCCGAATTGCACAATTTGCATAAATTAAAAAGGCTGGTTGAAGACTTCTCAAGGTACATTTCTAAGAAAGTTTTGTCAAAATACCTAAAGTGACATAACAATAAATGCAAATTTTCCATTTTGCCATTATGTCAATGGCAATTTTAAGTTGCCATAGCAACCAAACTGCTAGCGCAATTGCCAAGAAAAACATTACTTTTATAGTAGCCAGTACTAAGATCCTTTCTGTGAAGTTTGAGCTTTATTGGTTGCATAGTTTCTGAGGAGACGATTTTTGAATATTTTTTCTTTTTTTAATCATTCAGTTGCCATGGCAACCAGCCAAATTGTGCAATTGACATTAATTTCATGTGATTGATAGAGGACTACTCAAGGAACATTTTTGTAAAAGTTTTGTCAAAATATCTGCAGTGACATAGCAATAAATGCAAATTTTCCATTTTGCCATTATAAGTCTTTGGCAATTTTAAGTTGCCATAGCAACCAAACAACTAGAGCAATTGCCAAGAAAAACAGTACTTTTATAGAAGCCAGTGCTAAGATCCTTTCTGTGAAGTCTGAGCTTTATTGGTTGCATAGTTTCTGAGATGATTTTTGAATACTTTTTCTATTTATAATCATTTGGTTGTCATGGCAACCAGCCAAATTGTGCAATTGATATTAATTTCATGTGGTTGATAGAGGACTACTCAAGGAACATTTCTGTAAAAGTTTTGTCAAAATATATGCAGTGACATAGCAATAAATGCAAATTTTCCATTTTGCCATTATAAGTCAATGGCAATTTTAAGTTGCCATAGCAACCAAACTACAAGTGCAATTGCCAAGAAAAACAGTACTTTTATAGAAGCCAGTGCTAAGATCCTTTCTGTGAAGTCTGAGCTTTATTGGTTGCATAGTTTCTGAGGAGATGATTTTTGAATATTTTTTCTATTTTTAATCATTCGGTTGCCATGGCAACCAGCCAAATTGTGCAATTGACATTAATATCATGTGATTGATAGAGGACTACTCAAGGAACATTTCTGTAAAAGTTTTGTCAAAATATCTGCAGTGACATAGCAATAAATGCAAATTTTCAATTTTTCCCATTCAAGTCAATGGAAACTTTAAGTTGCCATAGCAACCAAAGTTCTGAAGCAATTTGGATAAAAAACAGTATTATTGGTTCCCCCTGCCTATAGATGCTATATATGAAATTTGGTTACAATGGGCCTTGTAGTTTCAGAGGAGATGTCGTTTGAAAATGTTGACGGACGGACGGACGACGTACGACGGATGCCTGCCTATACTATAAGCTCACCTGTGAGCCTTCGGCTCAGGTGAGCTTAAAAGGTTTTTGCCTGTGCCTTTGAGTTGCACAAAAATCTTTACAATTTTCATGCCTGCACTTCAATCTAAAACAAGAGGCCCACGGGCCACAAAGCTCACCAGATCTCTAGCTCAAAATTGCTATCAAAATTGCTGTCACATTTGTACAGGCTAATACAAAATATACAACTACAAAGTCTCAGCCTGACAGTCTGTTGAGTTGACAACAAAATATATAACTATTTTCCATATTTTGATTGCAGTAAATGCCATTTTTCAATTTTCCCCAGTATAAGTCAATGCAACTCTAAGTTTCCATAGCAACCAAACGAAAGAGCCAATTTTTCATAAAAAAAACACAAACTTTCAACCCCCAGCCTAAGGATACTACAGATAAATTCGGGCCTTATTGGCCCAGTGACTTCTGAGGAGATAATTTTGTAAGTATTTTTTTTTCCATCATTATTGCATTTTGGTTTCCATGACAACCAGTAAAAGGAACAGTGGGTCCAAAAACAATAAAGCTGATAGAAGACTTCTTGAGGAACATTTCTATAAAAGTTTTGTCAACATATCTGCAATGGCTAGGCAGTAAATGCCATTTTTCAATTTTCCCCATTATAAGTCAATAGGAACTCTAAGTTACCATAGCAACCAAACTAAAGGGCAGATTTTCATAAAATACACACACCTTCAACCCCCTAGCCTAAGGATACTATAGATGAAATCTGGGCCTTATCCGCCCAGTGGTTACAGTGGAAATAATTTTTAAGTATTTTTTTCCTTTTTTTTCATTTTGGTTCCCATGGCAACCAATAAAAGGGGCATTGGGCCAAAAAAACATACAGCTGATAGAAGACATCTCAAGGAACATTTCTATAAAGGTTTTATCAACATGTCTGCAATGGCTTGGCAGAAAATGCCATTTTTCAATTTTCCCCATTATAAGTCAATGAGAACTGCCATAGCAACCCAACTAAAGGAGCAATTTTCATAAAAAACATAAACTTTCAATCTCCCATCCCAAGGATGCCATAGATGAAACCTGGGCCTTATCGGCCCAGTGGCTTCAGAGGAGATAATTTTTTACGTATTTTTTCCATTTTTTTTTGCATTTCGGTTTCCATGGCAACCAATAAAAGGAACAGTGGGCCAAAAAACACATAGCTGATAGTAGACATCTCAAGGAACATTTCTATAAAAGTTTTATCAACACATCTGCAATGGCTTGGCAGAAAATGCCATTTTTCAATTTCCCCATTATAAGTCAATGGGAACTCTAAGTTGCCATAGCAACCAAACTAATAGGGCAATTTTCATAAAAAACACAAACTTTCAATCCCCCATCCCAAGGATGCCACAGATGAAATTTGAGCCCAATCGGCTTAGTGGCTTCAGAGGAGATGTCGTTTAAAAGTGTTGACGGACGACGACATACGACGACGGACCACTGCCTATCCTATAAGCTCCCCCGGAGCCTTCGGCTCTGGTGAGCTAATAAGTTCTTACAGCATATTCAAACAAATATAGCTTCTGTAAGTTATATTACGGTTTGTTCACTTGTATGGGGAGATAATCCTCAAGCCTTAGAGAATGGATTATCACCTGTACAAACCATTGTACAACTATACTTAAGGACAAAAGTTCTGCACGGATGTTCCTTCAACATCCGTGCAGAACTTGTCTTTAAGTATAGTTATACCACCCTCATCAGCGTAGACCTTGCACTTTACGAGAGATTTTATGCTAGTTTGCATTTTCTGGCATGTGTGGTGGAATTTTATGAAGATTTGGTTGGTTGATTTGATGCTTAACGTCCACGGTAAACAACTAAGGTCATGTCGGGACGGTCAGTTAACCTAACCACACTAATCCTGGGCAGGTTTAGACCTCCTAAGCGGTTAACCAGTACTAAGTGCACATACTTTCGCCAGTAACTGACAACTGCCCTTCTTGAATCAGCGGAAGGAGAAATGAAAGTATGTGGCCAGACCGGGATTCGAACCCAGGACTGAAACGCATGTGCTTGTGGAAAAAGGAAATTGTATACAAAAGGGATTTAAAACATAAGAACAACTTGCGTATCAGGTAAAATGTAATGGCTGAATGGTCTCAACATGTTTATACAACCAATTAAACTGCTGAAACAAAATATTTTGGCAGTGAATCTTTAATATTTTGTATTAAATAAGTGATCTTTACCCAAAGCTTTTACTGCTGATACAAAGATTTTGGCAAAAATCTTTTATAACTACTTCCAACTATTATACTGTAGTGGATTTATAACCGAGTCATATAGTGTTTTAGTTCTTTGCTTTCTAATTGAAAATTAAACTTGTGCTCTGCTTTCTAAACTGAAAATTAAACAAAAGTTTAATATGTTCAAAGTGTAAATTTTCCACGACAACCCGCATTATGTAGCACACTTGAAAGCATAACCACAAAAGCAAAGAACATGGCCGACTGGACATTATATAACCAACCAACACATTCAAACCATTTCCAATACCACGTCCATCCACCTATTGTTATGTCCAACTGCCAATCAAGTAAATATTAATATGCTTTTGTTCACAATATTAAACCATTTGTACTCAGCCTTCTTCCAGGTGCAAATGCATTCTTGTTTAATGTACACTCTTAGTAACAATAACCAACAAGCATGTGATTTTGACGAACTATAAACACACTCTCATTTGACTTTGTTAACATTAAACAAACCACCCTATTGATTGACATTGGTATAACAACTGTATCAGAAACTGTATCAGAAAATATGTTAAACACCTGTTGACTAAGGCAATTTCCGCATACCATTGAGTGCAAGTAAACACATTCTTTGGCACATAAAATTCCTCTATGGTTTTGAATCGGCTCCAAATTACACAATCATCATGTAATTGCATTTGATAGGTTATTACAGTACATTGCTGCATTTTATAGAAAGTATTTAAGAAGTGTAAAGCTTAACAATATTGTCTGAAATCACATTAAGATTTGCAAACCTGTCAATTTTAAGTACCCTCAAAACTAGTTCAGTCACTGTATCTTTACACACCTTCAACACACTCATGTGTTTAAGGTGTGCAAAGATACAGTGACTGAACTAGTGTTGAGGGTATGTAAAATTGAGTTAGGTTTGAATGAATGAATGAATGTTCAAGTTATTTATAGACGCTCAACCCTGACAAGGGCATACAGCGTCTAAACGTCAATAATTAAAAATATTTCTATTTACAAAATTTAGGTTTGAAACATGGTACATACATAGGTATGTACATGGTACCTACATTACACAATTCTCCCAATTCCATGCTTCTCTTATGACTGCTACAATGCACATTTTCAGGGATACAGACTAGCAGTCGCCCACTCGCCCACTGCGAGTAAAAAATCGGCTGGGCGCCTAAAATTAAAATGACAGTCGCCCAGTTTGCGATCGTGAGCTGTCGGCGAGTGTCTGACATGTTTTCGGCTTGGAGTAAAGTCCGTCATCTAAAAGGGTATTGCTAACTTCCGCGCCGATTTCTGCTAAGAATATTCGGTGTTCCGTCATACTTGTGTGTTGGATTTTACTCACTATTGAGAAAAACAACATGGCCGCCTCCTCGTAAAGTAAGATAGACAGACAAATAGATTTGGAAGCTAAAAATCTTAGCCGTTTATGCATTTATTGAGCGCAATGTGGCGATGCATCGCTAGTGTTACACACCCGATTGCTGAAAGGAAGCAAAACCCTGAAGAAAGGAGGGTTTACTACAAAGCCTACGGAAACGGTGCAATGCTCGCGCAGATTCTGAATAAAAGATTCTCAGGTTTTAAATGTGGGCCCCTAAATTTCTGGCTGGGCGACTAGTTTTCAGTTTTTAGGCGCCCAGCTTGCTCCTATGAAAAATGAGTTAGTCTGTATCCCTGATTTTTACTTTTCTTGTCTTTCCTTAACCATTGTTCAATAATCTTGGCACTGTTCATCTGGACACAAATGCAAATTATATTCAACACAGAACCTCTGATTCTAACATGAGCCAGGTGTTTTGGCAATTCAAATGCATTTTGACACTGACAATGAGACAAATGTTGGGACTGCGACAGTGACCTGTTGGTTGATGCTTTAGTCTTACTAATCAAGCCGGCAGATGCATTACCACATCTATACGATTATAAGACAGTGGGTTTACCCCTCTGAAACAACTCCAAAAATCAAGATCCATCTTATAAGATGGATCTTGATTTTGGGGTTGTTTTAGAGGGGTAAATCCATCATACAGCAGACTTGTGCAAGACTGGTTCAGATATGTCATTGTGGATTGTGGAGGGGGAACCTCCCGTCTTATAGCCAGACACAGTACCGCACAAAATCTGCTTATACATCTGTACAGGTTAGTCAGTCTCTTCTGTTTAGTCAACAAGCTACAGACCCTAAGGAATTTTTATTGTGAAAAGCCAAGGCTGACCAACTTAGCTGATGCACTGGCAAGCGGAACACCACAAAATGTAGTTATACAATTTCAGGTAAGTCTCTGGATCTATCTATCTCTTCTAATTCCATCATTACAGTTCAATCACAATAACTATGTGTCTTGGAAGTCTTGTAAATTTTTTTGGTTATATAGACCAGTCTACCTCTTCCCTCCTTCACCTCACCGACTAGCCTGTCTGGTGTGTGGGTCAGTAGCCACTGAATCTGTCCGTTATCTGCCTTTCATAGATCCAGTGGCACCCATATGCAGGAGCCACAACCAACTCCAGACACCTGAAACAGAACTATCATTAAACTTGTGTCATAGAATCTTTATATAGACATAGAATCAAATGAAGCCCATGGGACCCAATGCTGAAAGTTTGGGCTCATGGCCACCATTTATTGGGAGGACAGCAGTTCATAGACTGGTAAGGTGCACCCCCCCCCCCCCCCCCCCCCACCCACCCTGCCTAGCAGCAATCCCATTTCTTTTCAGCATGAACTTCTATATTTCAACTGCATTGCAATGCCATCCACTTCCATTTTGTACTACTGGCATTCTGGCTTTCGGCAAGGGGTGGCAATTATTTGTAAGCATCAATTCACCAAATGATCAGATAGTTCATATTTATCATATCTGTGTGATCCCTAATTAGAACAGTCTCATCTGATACCTCATAATAACCATCCTAACATGATCAAGACATCATACAATACTTCACATATCAAAAACAACTTGAACTACTAACATTACAATAAAGACTCCTCTCCTTTTTATAGCAAAAAATTATTTTTAGTCTTGCTCATCAATAAGGAAACATGCCACTTTCTTCTTTGTGAGTGAGTGAGTGAACTCGGGTTTAACGTCCCACCACCACCGAGGTCATATGGAGACAGGACCTCGGTTTAAAGTCTCATCCGAAAGACCGGAGAAGCGGGGGGTCGATCTTGCGATCCCTGGATTGGTAGTCCGGAGTGTTATCCACTACACTACAGCTGCTCCTTTTCTTCTTTGTTCACTGTTATGAGCAACTCTACTATTTTTATTTATTATTTTAATAGTTTTTCCTTACCAGTGAATTATTGCCGATTTACATGCTGTTGGAGGGCAGATGGGGAAAAAAGTAATCACAATGGCCAAGCTGATGTAAATTTATAATCGCATCTGTGCAAAAACAGGTGTTAATCAGCAACAATTTACGATGTACAGGCAAGGAAAATTATTTTGATTCTAACATTCAGAAAGAAAATGCAAGACTTCTGAAGGCATTTTGAGGCAGGTGTCAACTGAAGTATAACTCAGCCAAGACAACGACAAAACCAACAAAGTGGCATGTGCTCCCAGAGAAGACTCAGATCAGCATGGGCATCTGCCCAGTCTGAACAGTCTTTGCTGTGTGCTTAAAGGTAGCCAAGAATCTCAGCTACCTCAGTGTCAACAAGATTCTGATCAGACTGAGCAGATGCCCAGGCTGATCAGTCTTCAAAGAGGGCAATGACACTTTGTTGGTTTTGTCGTGTTACACCTCACATCTTCACATCCATGATACCCAAAGATGGCAGAGAGATTTATCATAATTCACACAACACTTCTTCCTGTATGCTACATGGAAAAATATTAACATCATTTTAGAATTACTCATCCTTACCAAGCTAATACCAAGGTCTTTCCAATTAAGTCTGTTAGACAGAAGATCATCTATCTTCTCTCCTTCAAATCTGAGAAATTGTTCACCTGTAATTTTGAAAAAAAAAATCAACAGCTTGTCTTAATATAGTAGCGCAATATGTAAGCAAGTTAAATGAAATTAGATCAGAAAAGCACTGCTTAAAATCGATGTCTGTACTTGACAGAAAATTACTCTATAATGTAATATAAATTTAAGTGTTTCTATGATGTAAAGATATCTGCCTTTCCATGAAAAATATATTAAAATTTCTTTTAATTACTTACACAAATAGATGGATAAACGCATCAACGTATTTTTTTAATTACCAGAGCTCTAGATAAGAGGGTGTATTTAGTGATAGTTAGGGATAATTTTAGTTAATTGTGCATAAAAAACATATGTTGTGACCCCTCATCTGAACCGTCTCGACAAGACCGTTCAGATGAGGGGTCTCAACGTAAGTTTCTATGAGAAATAAGAAAAATTATCCATAATTATCATCAAATACTCTCTCTTATCTGGAGCTCTGAATTACTTTATATCTTACATCTTCAACTGAAGCATCCTTAAAATTGTACTCAATATATACAAGGTGTTTATCAAAACCGTGAATTTAAGCATATATTTAAGCATATATAACCAAAATTATGACAAATAATTCAAACTACACAAAAGTTATCCCACGAGTCAGCTGAATGCATTTCCTAACGTATATAGTTAACAAAACCTTAATCCGTTTGTTTTTCAAATATTAAACCATGGATACATGTTCAATCCCAGTAGAATCAACCTCAATTTTAACTTCAATCTTGAAATGAGTTAAAAGAACCCACATCTTCCACATGTAAAATCTCAAGACAAAGTGACTGATATTAGAAAAGCCAAATTACTCCCAATCCTCGAAAAAGCTATATTTCTTCATGCATAATTTGATGTCAGAGAACCCAAAACAATGTTGTTGTTTTTTTCATTTCAAACTATTGGACTGTCCCCCAGTTAACTGCACTTCTTGGTCCAAATATTTCTCTGCAAGAAATATAGAGCTGAAAATACATATTTTTTGTCTCTTTCCCACAAAGCTGCAACTATGCTCTTCAATACATTAATAGGACATAATTATCTTTCGGGTAAATGTCAAAATTAATGATGTCAGAATACAAATAAAAATAACTCACACCAATAGACATAAATGCATACAAACCAATTGATGGACCGATGAACATAATGCCGCTTTGAATAACTAACTTGAGACAGCACTGCTAAGTTTGGAGGACACAAAGACAAATTCTCCTCCACTCTGGGTAATATCCACGCCCCCGAGAAACTCAAAGGTGATCCGTGAGATAAAACATCCAATATATTAACAGCTGTTTGATCTGAACAGGTAACCACTTGTAGCCAAAATCCTCTGTGTGACACTTTCCAGGAACACAATATGGTTCTTCAAGTAAACTACATGTATCTACCAAATAAAGTCAAATCCACTATAACTGCAAATGTCAAATGCACTGTGGATATGTACGACGTGGAAAACAATTATGAAGAAATATAGATCATACATCAAATATTTAAAGGCATATACAACAAATTTTTAAGCGCAAATTGACAAAATAAATTGGAGAGTATTCCTCAGGGAAAACAACATTTCAAACAAGTAGGTTTTATAGAGCATTTCATATCAACGGCCGTTTCATTTTTGATTAAAAATTCAGGACACAGTCTACGCTCTTCATTACTGAATACCAAAAATCTACCATATTAGTTCTGATACTTCTAAAAATTCATCTTTTCATCAACCCTTTCGAAGTGGGAAGTTGATAATTACATTCCTTTAAGAAATTCAACATCCAACAAATGATTTCTGCCAATGCTGGCATATATAGATAGGTTCTTAACCCTTTGAATGTTATTTCATTTAGGATCAAAGTCTTTTCGACTTTCAATTCATGATTAAGTATCCCAAGTCATTTTTCTAGCAGTTTAACAGCATCACAAAATTTCAACTTCCAAATACAGCGGTACTATTCCTGAAATTTCATCACATTACATTTCAACTTCCAAATACAGCTATATTATTCCTGAAAGTTTTTCACCAGTTCTAGGAGTTGTCTTTTCAGAGCAAGAAAAATCTGTTTCCCCAAGGCATAACCCTACTATCAGAATGAAAAGCACAGACTGATGGAATACGAAACACAAAATAGATTTAAGCAGCCTTTTAAACTGTGCAAACTTTCTTGGTAGCAGAGCGTCAAATAATGGCAATTCTGTGACATTTTTTCTTCATTTACCTCTGCCAGACGATTCTAATTAGGGGATAACTTATTCAAAATTGTCTTTTGGGGAGGTAAATCGTCGGTTTTATGGTCGGAAATTTCATTTTACAGCGACACTCCAGCGGAGCAGTAAAACGCAATTTGCGACCATAAAACCGACAATTTATCTCCCCAAATGACAATTTTCAATACAGTTGTCCCCATTCTAATGCACTTTTACATATTTTCACCTCTCAAAGTGTACTAATGTGCATCCAAAGAAAGCCCTTTCAGCAACGTTAAACCAAACGTCAGCCAATGAGAAGTGACGTTTTATAATGACGCCGGGTTTGCGACAGTTTATCGCAGGATTTACGTCAAAGATTTGCGACAGTATATCGCAGGATATCTTTGACGTTATCCAATCAGACGTAGCGTTATATTTGTAAGTGCATTAGAATGCAAAATCAACTGCGACTACTCATTAGAACAGTCTCACAGTTGTGAATCTACTGGAGAGACAAAGCCTATGATGTCATCACACACAGATATTGTCTCATAAAGGATTACCATAAAACTACAACCGACTCTGGTTTTTCGAATGTTACAGTTGTCTTACTGCTTCATCTGAAACTAGCGAACTTCAGCCAAAGTTGGTTTAAATACCTGAACTTCTTTTGTATAAAATATACCACTATTTCAAGTTCATGCACTTTTAAAAGTCAAATCCAACTCTGTCAAATATTTTCCATCACTTTAGTTACATGATATAAGCCTGTGCAAATGTTACTATTAACTGACTATTAACTGACAAAGTTGAAAGCATATCCAAAATATGAGATGTTCAGGCTCGAGAAGACCTCTTTTGGCTGCTATGGATGTAACTTCAAACACTACCTTGTATTAAACCATTTTTCCACTCCCCTAATGTCATAGCTCGGACAACTATTCCAATAACAAACATCACACATATCATCCACAATAAACTTCTTCTAATAAGTCATTTTGTATTTAAATATGCTAGCCATCTCTATTCTTTTAATCCAAAACCCTGCCGTAAGAGTACCATATAACATTCACTACTGATTAATCTAGAGATGCTGTTACTATGCATCAAGTAAATCCATCGCTGTGAATAGATAATTCTCACAATCAGGGATGTTCAAATTTAAACAAGAGGGCCATGAGGCCCTGAATCGCTCACCTGGGCAATTGGCAAGGTGGCTTTTTCTTATCATGTCTGAAATTGTCAAAATATGAGTCTTGGGTCAAAAGTCAAAGAATGACCATGACCGCTTGTACTCATAAATCTTCATGTACTCATTAAGACAACCATATATACCATTTTTAGGCCAAAATCTTCAAAACTTTCCACGAAATCTTATGTTCTAGCATTTTCCCATATTTGACCATGCCGCAAAAAAGGTCAAGGTAAACCCAAGGTCACCATTTGAACAGTCTTGGTGGTACTCTAGTACTCCATGCTACTTACCAAGTCTCAAGGCCATAGGTGTATTAGTTCTGGAGAAGAAAAATATTAAAGAATTATACCATAAGAGGTAGTGGCGGCCATGTTGGTCATGTGACCTGGACCGTTTGAACAAATTTTTATTAAATCAACCCCTGGAGGCTCTATATGAAATGTGTTTACAATTGGCCCTTTGGCTTTTGAGGAAATGGTTAAAAACGTCAAAATATGAGCGATCTGGATCAAAGGTCAAGAAATGACCTTGACCTCTTGTACTCATAATTCTTCATGACCTCATTAAGACAACTGTATATACCAATTTGTAGGCCAAAATCTTCAAAACTTTCCATGAAATCTTATGTTCTAGCATTTTCCCATATTTGACCTTGCTGTAAAAATAGTCAAGGTCAACACAAGGTCATAATTTGAACAATCTTGATAGTACTGAAGTACCCAAAGCTACATACCAAGTCTCAAGGCCATCGGTCAATTGGTTCTGGAGAAGAAGATTTCTAAAGGTTTTTACCATATATGGGCATAGTGGCCATGTTGGTCATGTGACCAGGACAGTTAGAAATTTTTTTCATTTCCTCTACCCCTGGAGGCTCTATAAAAAGTTTGGTCACAATTGGCTCGGTGGCTTTTGAGGAGATTGTTTGAAACTGTCAAAATATGAGAGTTCTGGGTCAAAGGTCAAAGAATGACCTTGACCTCTTGTACTCACAAATCTTCTTGTACCCATTAAGATGACTATATACCAGTTTTTAGGCCAAAATCTTCAAAACTTATCATGAAATCTCATGTTCTAGCATTTCCCCATATTTGACCATGCCGTAAAAAAGGTCAAGGTCAACACAAGGTCATAATTTGAACAATCTTGATAGTACTCAAGTACCCAATGCTACATACCAAGTCTCAAGGCCATCGGTCAACTGGTTCTGGAGAAGAAGATTTTTAAAGGTTTTTACCATATATGGGCGTGGTGGCCATGTTGGTCATGTGACCTGGACCGTATAAATAAATTTTTGTTCCCTCAAGCCCTGAAGGCTCTATATGAAATTTGGTTTCAATTGGCCCAGTGGCTTTTGAGGAGATTGTTAGAACTTATCAAAATATGAGAGTTCAGGGTCAAAGGTCAAAGAATGACCTTGACCTCTTGTACTCGTAAATCTTCATGTAGGCATTAAGATGACTGTAGATACCAATTTTTAGCCCAAAATCTTCAACAGTTTCCAAGATATCTTATGTTGTAGCATCTTGCCATATAAAAGCATAAGGAAGCAAATTTGACCTTACCGTAAAAAAGGTCAAGGTCAACCCAAGGTCATAATTTGAACAATCTTGGTAGTACTCGCGTACCCGATGCTACATAACAAGTTTCAAGGCCATCGGCCTATTGGTTCTGGAGAAGAAGATTTTTTTAGGTTTTTACCATATATGGGCATGGCGGCCATGTTGGTCATGTGACCAGGACCGTTTGAACAACTTTTCGTTCCTAAGGTCCCAGGAGGCTCTATATGAAATTTGGTTACAATTGGCCCAGCGGTTTCAGAGGAGAAGTCATTTGAAATTGTGGACGGACGACGGACGGACGGACGGACGGACGGACGACGACGGACGACGGAGCCTTACCATCCTATAAGCTCCCCCGGAGCCGCTGGCTCAGGTGAGCTAAAAAAGCCTCTCAGACCTGCTGCACAAAGCACACTAATTGCAGTGCACACAAATGGCAGTTTCTAGATAGAACAAGTTTGGACCGCTTCATGAGTAAGTTAAAATGTTTCAAACTCTGGACCCATTTTCAGTGGTAAGACAGGGAAATCGAGATGATGACATGATACTGGTGACAGGTCTCATTTCTTATTGCTTAGTGAGTGAACTTTGGCTTAACATGCCGGCACAGCGACAGTACCTTGGTGTAGTCTTATTCGAAAGACCGGAGTAGTGAGGAATCTCAGAATCTCTTACTACAGAGCAAGCCTCTAGCTGTAAGTTTCTTTACAGTGACTACAGGAAAAGGAACAATCTTTCTTCAAAAAACTTTCCCTTCCATTGAACTCTAGCTGATAAATCCAGTCATATCATGTCAGATTTGAGCTTCATCTCAGAAAATGACCAAATATGCATTTTCTTCATTCAAGCTTTACAAGGTCTAATAAATTATGAATATCCTTCATTGTGAAATTATCCCAAATATTGTACACTAAGTTAACTATGCATGTTTCAACCAATATGCAGTGTTCATTTAAAATTACAAATCTGAGAATAGCTCGATTTAATACAACACCACAGACAGCAACTCCTTCGGAGCATGATCCATTTTCATAAACAGCATGAACAACAAGCAACCGACTGGAGTAACTGTTAAACCTAGAAACAAGAGATACAAGTCAAAAGGCAAGTTATGAATGGATGACATTTATTCAAGCAATGCAGGACATATATTACAATACTACAATGAATGATCTCTAATAAAACGATCTTAAAAACAAGGAGCTCAAAATTTATGAAAAACAATGACTTCAAATGTGTATGAAGACAACACTAATCTGTACATGATAATGGTTATGGTCACATGCTGTCATAAACAATGGATTCTGTAGAAAGAGTGGCGAATTTTAGAAAATGAATTCAGGAGTCAATCTTGAAATGTTCTTTTAAGAAGCTACAAAACTGATGTGTTTCACATCTGCAAAAAATACAGTAGTACAAATATGAAACAGGAAAATTTTAACAGCCTTTCACATAACTTTCACTGACTTTTCCTTTTTAAGCAATCCCCCTAAATGATCAACAGAATGGAACTGATACAGCAAATCAGATCTGACCTACAAAACTGAACAAATTTCAAAGCATGTTTCTCTGCAGCAACATGAACAAATCCAGCTGAGAACTGATTGACTTGGTTGAAAGTTTCTTCTAGAACATTTTGCAGCTACACTGTGATGAAGTGGAAAAAATATTCACAACATGAGTAATTGCATTGATGAAAGTATCAATTTGAAACCAGATCTTTCAAGACAATTAACATGATTGTTCTTTTTTCAAAAGTTCAACAGAGTAAACTTTCATAGTAAAATTGAAAACGAAGACCCAACAAGATCTCTATGAAACATTTCATGACAAAATCAACCATCAGTCCTCCAATTTTTCAACAATTTAGTAGGTGGATTGTTGTACCAAGGAAATTCCTCAGTTGGCTCCAGTGTACATCCTCACAATGACTTCACGGCCTTCCAACTTAGAGCGGTGCATCATATCTGTAAAGAAGAAATGCCACTTGAAGGATTAAGAATTTACAACCCATAACTCTCGACTTTTATTTACCAGTAACATTTAATGTTCTGAGCCAAGTACCCATCTGATGGCTGTAAAACGAAAGATTTCTCAAACATCTGTCACTAAGCCATCATCTTACCTCCTGCATTAAATCAAATTCATCATTTCAAAAAAACATGCTTATTCAAACAGGTATATATCCCTCTATTTACTGTACGATAAGATCAGGGACTGGTGTGGGACATTCAATGTGTGCTATTCTGTGTTTGTAGGACTAAGTCACGTGCTTGGTTGTAATTGCACTGGCCAGCTATACACTATCAAGAGATTTTCAGGTGACATTCTGAATGTGGCTCAGAACTATCTATTGGTAAATACTGTCAAACAGAGCTCTAGATAAGAGGGAGTATTTGGTGATAATTAGGGATAATTTTTGTTAATTCTGCATTAAAACATATGTTGTGACCCCTCATCTGAACCGTCTCGACGAAAAAAAATATATCCCTCAATTTTCATCAAATACCCCTCTTATCTAGGGCTCTGATCAAACATCATCGACATTGCATTCCTTCTGTTGCCAACTTGCTTTAATCCTTATGTTGTCGGCTTGTCACCATACTTAAGTTGGCAATGGTGATAAACAAAGTTTGGCAGTAAATCTAATGATGTAACATGAAATGGGACAAACACAATGGGTTCATATAGCATACATGTTAACAGCTACGTGACACACCAGCCAGAGAATCCATACAGTCTGATCAGAGCCCTTGCTGTTCACACACACCATGTATGTACTGAGGAAACTTCAGGCATAAAATGATAAAGGGGAAGCTAGACAGCAAAGCTACACAGACTGGATTTAGTCTTGGCTATACCCAGCTGCTTTTACGACAAACCTCAAATATGCCCTGTACAAATACTTGCTCCGCAATGCTGTGGACTTTTTGCTCTGTCAATTGAGGCCACCAGCCCATATGGTCCTCTACAGCACTGAGGGCAGTAACTTACACTGTCTGCTGTCAACTGACACAGGACTAGGTAACAGTAGTAAGTATCACCTGTTCTCTTGGGTTGTATTTAAAGGGTGACTTATTAAATAGCTAATGTCTGTTCATCATGTAAAACTCATCACAGCCAGTCAAAAATGTTACTACTCAGCATATAGAAGACTGGGCAACAAACAAGACTGACTTGTCAATTTTTGAAGATACATGTAGCATGGTCTTTCACAAAAATAAAGAAGGTATACCCAGACACGTATTTCAAGTAAATATACTGAAGGATAAAAGTTCTGCACACGTTAAACAACATCCGAGCATAACTTTTGTTCTACATGTAAGTATAAAATTTCTATACTTTTCCAGTAACACCAACTCAGATGTACTTACTTATGGCCCTCTGTGCATCCTCCTCTTTGCGGAAACAGATAAGTCCCCAGCCTGCAGATTTACCTCCTTCCATCTTAATCTCAGCAAATCTGATATCACCTGATGAAAGATAAGCAGGAAAGATAAGCATTGTAATAAATTGAGTTGCAGCACACATTACGAGTGCTTAATAATGTATATATGCCAACAGCATAGGCTAAGAACAACTTGCACACTGCACAGCCTGGTCAGATCCTGTGCTATTTGGATGCAACGTGTATGTAACCAACAATATAAAAGCTCTTCCTGGATTTAGCAGATTCACCAAATGCTTGCAGCCATGTTAAACACCTGGGATGGACTTCATGGCTCAAATGCTTTTTAAAAGCAGTCTCATCATGATCAAAACTCAATGTTCCCAAACGTATCTAATGTCAATAGTAGCCATGGGAGGGTAATTTGAGAATTCTACTGGGCTTCATTAATGCCAAATGCCTATTTACAAATGAGCCGTGACGCGAGAAAACCAACAATGTGGTTATGCACCCAGCACAGACTCAGATCAGCCTGGGCATCCGCCAAGTCTGATCAGAATTTTCGCTGTCCGCATGGAGGTAGCTTAGACCCTTATCTACCATTTGAGCACTTAACAAAGAATCTGGTCAAACTGGGAGGATGCCACGGCTCATCGAGTCTGCGTTGGGCGCACAACCACATTGTTGGTTTTCTCCTGTCGCGGCTCAAATATGAAATACACTAAACTCTGAAGTATCTATTTCAGCTGAAATATTATTTCATATTGAACAAACTGACGAGTCTCATTGGTATTTTTTTTCTTTTTTTGATATGGGCTTTATGGCCCTTTCCAAAACATCTCACTTCTGTCAAGTCCATTGTTAAGCAGAGGTGAAGCTACCAGGGAAAAACTACCTGACCTTCCTTAAGCAGAACTCACAAGTGGGTTGAAGTGCCACAGAGGCTTGCACAACGGTGAGATACCTAATGTTTGATCATCAGCACTCTGATCCATTAGGCCAAGGAGGCTTGTGCCAAGTCTCAAGACTGTCTTACACATTTGCAATCTTGTCATAGCTTGTGTTGTACACAGAAAACCATGAATGGAGTGAAGACTTGCAAAATAATTGCTGTGGCAATTGCACCACTACAATGATACCAGCCTTGCTATTTGTTAAGGGTTTATGTTTTGCTATGCACACCTTTGCAAAGCATATTTTTTCTGGCTCAATCGATGGTATGGCAAAACTTTATATAGGACCATATTTCAAATATTTTGACTGAGAGCTTACCAACTTTCTGGAAATGTTTCTTCAGTGTCTGCCAGTCCAAAGAATAGGGCAGCTGTAAATAATTAAATTCCAAATTAGCCATTTAAAATCAAGAGTACCCATTTAAAATCAAGAGTACCTTTATAATTTACTTAAACTATTTCTGACCTGTGATATATCATTTTTTATAATTCAGTCATTTTTAGATGTCAACATTCCTGTATTCTACTGTTCAGCAGCCAATTTAGTTTCAAGCAACAGCAGCTATGGCTAATCTAAATATTTGCAGACTTATGTAATTTCCTTAATAAAGATAGCCTGAAAAGATTTTTTTTCTTTTTATTATGGAACCTGTTTAAGGCCTTTCCAAGAATATTTCACTTAAATTGAGCTGATCTTTTCCTAAACTGAAGCTCCCAGAAAAAAACAGTTCACCTTCCGCAAGCAGAACTTGGCTTTCTGAGCTTGGCTCAAACCCCCAGTGGTGACAGACCTCATGTTCGAGTCTGTGCTTTTATGCACTCGGCTATGGCCATCAAAAAAGAAGAAGAGTGTTACACTTTCTTCTTTTCTTTTTGAACATTTGTAATTTCTATAATAGTCACACATCAAAATGTTCCAAGTTGTCCTAAAATGTTGCAACACCTTAACAAAATTATCTAAAATTTTGAAAATAAATCTCTGTTTTACTCTGGTATAATGCTCAGAAAGTGCTGTCTGAAAGCAAACAGTGCAGACCCAGATCAGACTGCTCCTAAGGAGCAGTCTGATCTGGGTCTACACTGTTTACTCAGCCCAGCTCACATAACTATCAATTTATTGACAATATGTATGGTATTTATCCCCTCTTATAAATCTGATATGCAGGTCTTTGTGTTTGTGTGTTTTTTTAGTAATTTTTGTTACGAAGTGAACACCCTTTTTATCATTGCTGTGATTTAACAAATATAAAACTTACATTTTTAACCAGGACAGTAGAATTATCAGGTCGTGTCTTCATGCTGGCCTGTCCACCGCCTCCACCAAAACTGCTGTCCATTCCCATGGAGGAAAATCCCATGCCTGAACCCATTCCAGGGCTTCTACTGGAGTCCATCAAGCTGGATAACCCACCTCCACCTCCCATACCACTGAAACTGTTCAGACCACCTCCACTCATCGAGCTGGATCCAAAACTGCTACTCCCCATACCAGACATGCCGTAGTTGTCTCCCATGCCCATACTACTTCCCATTCCAGATCCCATCCCTGACATACCTGACCCCATTCCTGATCCCATTCCAGAATCCATACCTCCCATTCCTGACATTGATCCCATTCCACCCATTCCTGATCCCATCCCTGATCCCATCCCTGTTCCCATTCCAGACATTCCCATTGATGATGATCCCATGCCTGATCCCATCCCAGATCCCATGCCTGATCCCATACCTGAGCCCATGCCACCCATACCACCACCCATGCCTGATCCCATTCCCATGCCCATGTCCATATCTGCAAAGGAAAAAAAGAGCATTATAACTACTATAATGGAAATTGAAAGACATTACTGGGTTACCTGTTTTTACGTGAAAAGACACTTTTAGGGGAAACAATTGCCATTTTCTATTTTTCGTCCCTTCCCAACGTCCCTTCTCAATGGGAGTTGACTTTTGTGCTTCATTGCCAATTCCCTAACAGCAGTCATCACAATACTAAAACTTAAAGTGCCAAAAAAGCAGAAAACCAAATAAACATCTGCAAAATCACAAAAAAAATAATTTGGCCAAACTTTTTCATATTGAGAATTCAAAGACTAGTGGGTAAAAAGTGCAGACCCAGATGAGGTGGCTATCTGACTCTACACTGTTTGCAAATTAAACTTTTGTCGCTTTCGGCACTTTAACAGTGCTAATAGCTTTCAAATGTGAGCGTTCTGAGGGCTAAGTATTGTTAGCCAAAGAATATTCTGTATATTACAATGAATAAATGCTACTGATTTTACAGCCCTTACGGAGTATTACAATTTTTCATCGCCCGGGAAGGATAGGAAATGGCAATACAAGGATGATATTCAGTCAGCATGAGCTTTTGATAAGACATAAGCATAAAACTCTCAGGAAATACAACCAGACCAATTTATACACATATCTTACATCAAGCTGTGGAGCACATGGAACCAACGAAATGAAATATGTTTTATACAAACATAGTTCCATTAAATTGTGAATTATGGAATAAACGTTAAGTACGCTTTCACTGCTCTTCAGACTATTCCCTTTAAATCTTCAACTTACTAATAGGGTGGGGTTTTCATGATAACACTGTGTTCCTTAGCTATGAAAAGATACTGTGGCTATTTGTGATTTGGGGCCAAAACATACGTCTTTTTACCAGAAATAAGAAGTTGTCACAGTATTCTCATCAAAACCCCAACTTATCTGGAACTAACACAAATGACTGTGAAATGTTGAATCAGTGGTCAAGATAAGAAGGGTTAAGTGAGATAAAACAGGGATAATTTGCCTTACTTTTCCTTAAAAACATGTCACACCTCATTAAAACCGTCTCACCCAAACAGTTCTAATGAGGAGCCACAACTTAATTTTTCATTGAGATTAAGACAAACGAGTCGCGACACGAGAAAATCAATAATGTGGTTGTGCGCCCAGCGAAGATTCAGATCAGTCTGGGCATCCGCCCAGTCTTAGCAGAGTCTTCCCTAGGCCCTTAAAGGGTAGCTAAGGGACAAAGCTATTTTCATGCGGACAGCGAAGACTCTGATCAGATTGGGCGGAGGCCCAGGCTGATCTGAGTCTGCACTTGGCGCACAACCACATTGTTGGTTTTCTCGTGCCGCAGATCAAATTATCTTTGAATTTTCCCAGTTAACCCTTCTTTTCTGGTGCTCTGTTGATTAACATGCAACATTTTACTTCAATATTTTCAAAAGGCATCATTACAGGCATGACTAAGGCCCTATTCTTCAAAGCACAAGAATTCCACAAAAGGTGGTGTCTTGCCTGTCTGCGGACTGTCACAAACACAGCTAACCAGAAATCTCGACAAAGGTTAAAGCCACAATTGCTGACACAGAAAATGTAATACCTGTATCTGCCTTCTGCTAGTCTCAGACAAGACAGAGACCCTTGACTTCATTTTGTACAGGATCAACCAACATCACTAAAACACCACTGAAGACACTATCCAGCAGCAGGATACACATGAACCAAAATATATGTAACAAATCACATTATCAAGACAATTTGTCCTTTTCAATTAACCCTGGAAAGAAATGACCAAGCAAGAAGTATCACCATATGGTACATACTAAAGACCAGAATGATACACTGGCTTACAACTCATTCACAGCAGTATAACAAAATTGCAATGACCACCATAACCACACCGAGTGGGGTGACATTCATGTTTAGTCTACATACTCATACTGGTGTATATTGTGGTCCTCTTTGGAACCATCTCAGCTAGGCAGAAACATTTTCTGAGAAGAAATAAGTAATGCTATACCAGAATTAGCATCACTTAAACAAAACCTCTTATGAGAAGCGCTGCAAAACTATCTGTACAATCAGAGACTTAACTGATGGACGGAAAAGGTACACTTTCATGGGAAGTAACTTTGCCAATTTTTAATTTTTCCTCTGCCTCAATACAAGGGACAACTCTCAACTAGAAAAACTTGCTCCCCTAGCAGAAAGTTCTTTCCTCTAGGAGTAGCCCCTATTTTCTGCAAGGGCTTTTGTCCTAGGAAGCGAAAAGGAATTCACAATTTGTTGCCCTTTGCTAAAATGGTGGAAAAACATGGAAGTGTAACCAGAGCTCCAGATAAGAGGGAGTATTTGATGATAATTAAAGATAATTTTTCTTACTTCTCATTCAAACCATATGTTGTGATCCCGCGTCTGAACCGTCTCATCGAGATGGTTCAGATGAGTGGTCATAACGTAGCCTTGAAGGTGGTATAATCGTGGATATAAGAGCTAAATCACGTGACAGTCACATGTCAAACAATTTCTTGATATTTTCTTATGACATAATTAGACCACAACACTAGATGAATAAACCAATACAGTTTCGATGCAAAGCAATATCGTTTCAATGTTAGAAAATTCATCCGCATGTGATTGGGTGATCTATTTATAATACATGTCACTGGGTTGTAAATTCGTGGATTTGTTCCGCCCCGTGATAAAAAATCGACGTACCCACGTCAGGTCACTTGCTTATTATTTTCTGTTGCATAGATGCTTTTGGAAACTTTTTAGTCTTAAACAGATTTAAGATAATCCAATCTATAGCAGATATCAATGATTAAAGGCAGATACCCATCCATTCAAACAGGATTCATAAAGCTCAACATTGACCTTCCTGCAACGTCCACGTTTATAACTGTAGCGTCATAGTCCTTAAACAGAACGAGTTGAAATTCACTGTATCACTGCTTCGATATATCCGTCTGAATACAAAATAACAGTATACACAGACTGTTTTCTCTGAAAAAAATACGAGCCTGGATTGAGCCCTACTCTCAAAATATAACACTTTCATTTTTCAAGAAAACGCAAATAAGGACCCCCGGTATAATAATCAAATAAGAGAACAATTTTGCAATTAAATTTGGCCCCCGAACTTGGACCAACTGTTCACCGGAAGGTACAAAATCAGTAATCATTGCAATGTTTTCTCAGGCTGATATCCGAGGTTAGAAAATGGCCGCTTTTCAGGTATGCAAAAAAGAAATAGCAAAAGAAGGCATAAAAGCAATTGGTCAAACTGTTTTTTTACTTAAATTCCCTATTTAGGCTCTAGGCATTTGCTTTTGTTATGAAATAAAACCTTTATGCATGGTTAAATGTGGGAAGAATAAACACTTAGTGGAACTTCTTTTGCGCATGAATATTATGCCAATTACTAGCACCCACGAATTTACAACTCCCACGATTTTACAACCTCCAACCATATGTTTTTATGCAGAATTAACAAAAATTATCCCTAACTAGAAACATGGTAACTAATAGGGCCCCACCTTTATGAAACTGTTGACAACATTTAAGTCATATGTGCCCAACCAGAAATAACAATACCAGCTTTCTGTTATCATCTCGTTCCTTCATATTCAATATGTTGTTTGAAATTAAGCCTCTGGTAGTGTCATCAAGATATGGGCTAAATACCAAAAATCACGATTGATTAAAACATGGGCAACAACTCTATGAAGTACTTAAAACAAGTCGCCCAAGGGCAACGATCGCTCACCTGTCAGTATATGCTCAATTTATATAAAATTGGTAGTACTACAGTCCCAGTTGCTAGATACCAAGTTTCAAGGCAATTGGCCCAGTGGTTCTGGAGAAGAAGATTTTTCAAGGTTTTTGCCATTATATGGGCATGGTGGCCATCTTGGTCATGTGAGTGGACCGAATATATAAACTTTGTTTCCTGCTTTGCCTGAAGGCTGCATTTGAAATTAAATTGAAATCTGCCCAGTAGTTTCAGAGGAGAAGTCCTTTAAAAATGTTGACACATTACAGACAAACGACCTTTAGCCAAGATAACTAGATCCATATATGGGCATGGTGGCCATCTTGGTCATGTGACCCAGACCCCGGGTATAAACTTTCGTTCCCCCATCCCACTGAGACTCCATATGAAATTTGGCTTCAATCGGCCCAGTGGTTTCAGAGGAGAAGATGTTTGAAAATCTTGACGACGGATGGTCCCACAGAATGACCTTGACCTTTAGTGACATAATATCTTCATCTGGTCATTTAGTCGACCATGTATACCAAGTATTGTACCTAATACTTAAATAGTTTCTGAGAAATCCACTGTTTAAGTGTTTTCCCATATAATAGCCTAACATACCAAAGTTGACCATCCCGTAAATTAGGTCAAGGTCAACGCAAGATCATGATTTGTATAAAATATGATGGGCCCCCATGCCCAATGCTACATACCAAGTTTCAAGGTCATAGGCCTTTTGGTTCTGGAGAAGAAGATTTTTGAAGGGTTTTTACCATATATGGGCATGGTGGCCATCTTGGTCATGTGACCTGGACCAAATATATATACTTTCGTTCCCCAATCCCACTGAGACTCCATATGAAATTTGGCTTCAATCGGCCTAGTGGTTTCAGAGGAGAAGATGTTTGAAAATCTTGACGACTGATGGTCGGACAGAATGACCTTGACATTTAGTGACATAATATCTTCATCTGGTCATTTAGTCGACCATATATACCAAGTATTGTACCTTAGACTTAAATAGTTTCTGAGAAATCCACTGTTTAAGCGTTTTCCCATATAAAAGCCTAACGTACCAAAGTTGACCATGCCGTAAATTAGGTCAAGGTCAACGCAAGGTCATGATTTGTATAAACTTTGATGGGCCCGCATGCCCAATGCTACACACCAAGTTTCAAGGTCATAGGCCTTTTGGTTCTGGAGAAGAAGATTTTTGAAGGGTTTTTACCATATATGGGCATGGCGGCCATCTTGGTCATGTGACCTGGACCAAATATATAAACTTTTGTTCCCCCATCCCACTGAGACTCCATATGAAATTTGGCTTCAATTGGCCTAGTGGTTTCAGAGGAGAAGATGTTTGAAAATCTTGACGACGGATGAATCGACGGAATGACCTTGACCTTTAGTGACATAATATCTTCATCTGGTCATTTAGTCAACCATGTATACCAAGTATTGTACCTTAGACTTAAATTGTTTCTGAGAAATCCACCGTTTAAGCGTTTTCCCATATAAAAGCCTAACGTACCAAAGTTGACCATGTCATAAATTAGGTCAAGGTCATCACAAGGTCATGATTTATATAAATTATGATGGGCCCACATGCCCGATGCTACATACCAAGTTTCAAGGTCATAGGCCTTTTGGTTCTGGAGAAGAAGATTTTTGAAGGGTTTTTACCATAAATGGGCGTGGCGGCCATCTTGGTCATGTGACCTGGACCAAATATATAAACTTTCGTTCCCCCATCCTGTTAAGGCTCCATATGAAATTTGGCTTCAATCCACCCAGTGGTTTCTGAGAAGAAGATGTTTAAAATTGTGGACGCCGACGCCGACGCCGACGACGGACGACGGACCAAGTCTATACTATAAGCTCACCTTCACAGGTGAGCTAATAACAAAGGGTTATAACTCTGTTAAAAATGAAGTTGTAGTTATGGTTCTTTTTCTCTATACATTGTCAGATGATGTTTATATTTGTACAAAGTTTTGTGAAAATATCTTCAACAATTTTAAAGTTAGAGGTTGAACATGTTTTCCAGACTGTCAACTAGAAAGGGGAATAATTCCGTAAAAAATGTAGATGAAGTTTCAGTTCTTATTCTCTGCTCATTGTCTGATGATGTTTTATATTATGTACAAGTTCTATGAAAATATCTTTGATGCTTTAAAAGCTTTACAGCGGACACGATTTCTATATTCAAAAAAATTACAAAGGGGCATAATTCAGTAACAAGTGTAGGCAGAGTTAGGATTCTTGTTCTCTGCACATCATCTGATGATGATTTACAGTTGTACCAAGTCATGTGAAAATATCTCAAACGGTTTCAGAGTTAAAAAGCGGACACGATTTCTGCCCTCAAAATTTCAAAGGGACATAATTCAGTAAAAAACATAGGCATAGTTATGGTTCTTGTTCTCTGCATATCGTCTGATGATGCTTTACATTTGTACCAAGTCTCGTGAAAATATCTTTAACGGGTTCAGAGTTATGAAGCAGACACAATTTCTGTACTAAAAATTACAAAGGGGCATAATTCAGAAATATTGTAGACAGAGTTATGGTTCTTGTTTTCTGCACATCGTCTGGTGATGCTTTACATTTGTACCAAGTCTCGTGAAAATATCTCTAACAGTTTCAGAGTTATGAAGCGGACATAATTTCTGTACTCAAAATTACAAAGGGGCATAATTCAGTAAAAAATGTAGGCAGAGTTATGGTTCTTGTTCTCTGCACATCGTCTGATGATGCTTTACATTTGTACCAAGTCTCGTGAAAATATCTCTAACGGTTTCAGAGTTATGAAGCGGACACGATTTCTGTACTCAAAATTACAAAGGGGCATAATTCAGTAAAAATGTAGGCAGAGTTATGGCTCTTGTTCTCTGCACATCGTCTGATGATGCTTTACATTTGTACCAAGTCTCGTGAAAATATCTCTAACGTTTTCAGAGTTATTGAGCGGACACGAAATGATGACGGACGGACGGACAGACAGACGGATGGACAAGGTGATTACTATAGGGCCTCCGCAGACTTCGTCTGGCGGGGCCCTAATTATCATCTAATACTCCCTCTTATCTACAGCTCTGTGTAACTCTTCAAATATTAAGTTCGAGAAAGTAGATGCCACTCACAAGATCTCATCTTAGCTAACCCCAACATCGCAAACAAGACCACTTAATCAAAGAAATTATATCTCCACGGTGCTTAACCATATCGGACGCTATCTGTGAAAATCTGCGTTACTTGACTCTATCTGTGAGTGCTACGGACTCTATTTGTTACTTGCCATGGGCGCTTTGGCGATTCAGTCGAAGAAAAAGGGACAAAACATGTAAGTACTGGGTTTCATGGTTTCCACGGAACACATGCCTCATTTTTCCTAATATTTCCGTCGATATTATTCAGCTAGCGATGTTCAGTGCTTGTCATCAGTGAAATCAAATGCAGCGTGATAGTGCAGGAGCGTACATGGCCCATGAAAACAAGGAAAAACTCAGTGTTTTTATTTGTAGGTAATGAATTTTGTCCTTAATTTACGAAGATAATTATGTTCTTGATAATTTACACATGTCGTTAGGTGTATAAATAAAATCTTTACGTTAATATCAATGTTTAAAGGACACCACCCATTATTTTCAAAGCTCCGGATTCTATTTGTGTCTCCAAAATAATGTAATTTTATGCCAATGGACAGATGTTGTCCTCAAGGCAACAGACTATACTTGTGAGCAGCGGACCTTACTTGTGCTGTTTGCTTTCTTTTTTCAGCCAAAAACGTCGTTTTATGGATAACTTTGTATATATTTCCTGTTAAAGATCATCTCTACTTTTAAAGATAACGGTTCACTCAAAAGATGTAAAGGAAGTTGACAGTGCTCTCCATTTATGGGTTTCTTTGACCCAATATCATGCATATAGTTACACCAACCTATAGATGTTGTTCATAATAAACCGCAACTCTAGATGTCCACCACTGTTTGTACTTATAACTATTCTATTCATTCTATTCTATCCCATAACCTTACTAGGTCATTGGGGCACCACAGACGACTTCGAAACAATCCCTTTCCACCTTGTCCCGTCTTCAGCTGCCCTTGCCGAGCTGGCAAAATCCATTCCTGTCCACTCCTTGATATTGTCTTCCCACCTCCTCCTCCGTCCACCCCCTCCCCCTCCCCTTTCACTGTGCCCTAAAGAATTAGCTTTGCTAAACCAGAAGACCTTGAGACGTGGCCAAACCACCCCAGCCCTCGCCTCTCGATCAGCGTCAGGAGCCCATCATATTCTCCAATGGCTGCTTGGATCTTCACGCGCTCTCCTCATTGGTTATATGGTCCTTGTACGAAATGTTCAGTAACCTTCGGTAGCATCTCATTTCAAAGGCCTGCGTTCTTTTCTCTAACTCTGCTGTCAAGGCCAACGATTCATAGGCATGCAGAAATATGGAAATGACAAGTCTCACCCTTGATCCAAGAGACATGCCGCTATCTCTCCGAATTGGTTTCAGCTTGGTAAGAGCTGAAGTGGCTTGTGCAATCCTTGAGAGAACCTCCTGTTTTGAGCCATCATCTGAGACAACTGACCCAAGGCATTTGAAGCTGCGTACAGTACCCAGCTTCTGCCCTTTTACCTTGATCTCCCTCTGGATGCCATCTGCGCTGTTCGTCATCAGTTTGGTCCTCTCAGCACTGATCTGCATCTTACACCTTGTGCAGGTTTGGTCGAGACTTCCAACTAGAGCCTCTAGTTCCTGCTCTTCCTCAGCTACAGCGTCTATGTCATCGGCAAACCGCAGATTGGCAATGTCTCTGCCGCCCATGTCAACCCCCTGCCAAGTTCCTCCAGAGTATCAGACAAGATCCGTTCGAGAAAAATGATGAAGAGGGTGGGTGACAGAAAACATCCTTGTCTTACTCCAACTGTTGTTCTGAACCATTCTCCTGTGCTGCCATTGATCAGGACTGCACTTGTAGCCTTGTCGTACAGCTGTTCAATGGTGCGAACTAGACCTGCACCGACATTGCACCTCCGCATGGTGACCCATAAGGCTGCATGCCATACCCTGTCAAAGGCTTTTTTTGAAATCATTGAAGGCACGGCACAGATTGATGTTGGAGATACTTTTCACACAGGACTCTAAGGCTGAAGATCTGTTCTGTGGTGATCCTTCCCGCTCGGAACCCAGCCTGATTCTCAGCGATTATCTCTTCGGCTTGTGGTTTAAATTTTAAGGAGTAACTACACTTCAGGAACTGACTGAATCAGATCCCAAACCCTATCCCCAACATCAAGATAAGTCTGTTCAAGATTACTTTCAGCCTGACTTATAACTGCAGCTGCAAAAATATGTATATGCGCATATTGAAACGTTGATTCATTTCTTCGACTTTGAGGTGACCAAAACCCTCTGAAAATTTTAAAAATATGTGCAAGAAGAGGAATCAGTCAATCATGAACGATATCTAAATAGAAATCTACCTCGTGTTGATACCATTTTCGGATCACTAGACAAATGTAGGCCCATGATTCTGAAACACAGATAGTTTCCGATGATATTGGCAGATAGAGTCCTGTGTGAAGCACGATTAGTCGCTGATAGAGTCTAGTGCCAGGCGCATATAGCATCCGGTGCCATTGTAAAAGGTAAAAAAGTCCGATTTTCTTCAAAAAGGAGATATTCTTTCAACTCAGAGCCTTACAAACTTTAAATTCATTCATTAGGGTCAAACTTATCCAACCGATCTGTTTTCTTTCCATTACGTTCACAACTGATCGGCATTCAAAGTGAACACACTCTTCAAAATTGTCAAATCTTGACCTCCATTCCAGCTTGTAGACTCGAAAGTAAATACGAATTAGGCATAACAGCTATAGATACTGGAAGACGTGGATGTCTGATGTTCCGTGCACAGTATGCCCCATAAGAAAATGTGTTGTTTACAATTATATTAGAGTTTATTAACACCCAGCCTTACCTTCTTTTCCATTTTGGGACGGATAGAATCCTAAACTAACGGGAATAGACTCCGAAATACACAGATAGAGTCCAGTTTTCACAGATAGCGTCCGATATGGTTATGCACCGTGATCTCTGAAACTTTCGAAAAAGTTCACAGTAGATGCAATGAAGGAATCCTAGATTCTTCTTTCTCAAAGGAAAACAACTAAGTGGCTTACTACCAAACTAAGCGTCTCTAAATGCAATATGTAAAACATTAAGATATGCTCCAGAAATTATGTTGAAAATGTAATTAAGACAGCCATTTAATTAACACATCCCCTTGTTCAACTCATTACTCAGTCAAACCTACTGAATACTAATTATTTTTATATGCACAATAAACCAAAACAAAGTTGACCCACAAACAGAAATGAACTTTTTAGCCAGTCATTACCACACAACTAGAAACGTAATCATTGTATTTGTCTACATAGTTTTTAAGCCTTTCACTGGAAACCAGAAATTAAACCACAGTAAGGAAATAAACAGTACTGCTACAACTCGTAACACCATTAAATGCACTATCAGAAATGCCTCACAAATGTGCTAGTCCGTTTGGTTGATCATAGTGTAATTTGAAACAAACAAGATCAAACTTGTGTCATAGTGAATGTACATAACCTTGGGTGTGTGTCAGTGTGTGATGAGGTCTATTAACTTATTGTTTCAACAACTTCAAATTTGTTAGTATTGTGCACTACTTGACAGTTATTCATTTTCAACATACCCATATCTGACTGCATTCGACCCCCATATCCATTCGATGAGTCTGTAATACAAATCATTTTCATGTAATCATTTCATAACCATGCTCTAATAACAATTCATATTTGAACCCTTCACCAATGATGTTGAGCACTGGAGTTTCATTCCATCACAGCCGATGTCCTAAAATATAGCTCTCGCCTCTATACATTGAAATTCACATGAATAATCATGCTGCTTAATTAACTCACACCACTTCTGGTTTTCCTAGGAAGAGCACCAAAATCTATATATTCCCAGGGACCAGGAAGTTAGGAAAATCTTTTGTCCTGAGAAGAATGAAATTCCCCAAGTCAACTTTATGAATAGAAAATATGTGCATGAGCAGATTAACTACTATATTGCCAGAATCAATCAGTGTTCAAAAAGATTTCTACTTAATCTGTCTCTTTTATGTAACTGTTGAGGCCTATGCCAAGTTAATTTGCTTAGACCACTGCTACAGCCAACTGACCAACAAGTCTACAGTGACATACTTTGAAGTTAATGATTGGTCCCTGAAGTAGATGAAAGATGTGCTTCTTAAATTACCGACAAAACCCTTGATACAATTTATAGTGTCAAAGTTTCTTCAGAGCAATATTTGCCAACTCACAAAACTATACACAGTCCTGGTGCCTGTAAACTGAAGAAAGATCTGAAACTAACTTCTTTCAGAATTATCTCTAACCAACTAACCAACTTCATCAAAGTCATGATATAAAGGAAAATCTTTATGTCAAGATATAAAGGATAGCCAATTTCTTCAAAATCGTTTTCGAGGATATTCTAACATGTTAACTTCTCCATGATGAGCATACATGTGTAAGAAATGGTATGGTGTGAAAAGTTTTCATAAATCAATTGGTTGTTGGTTGTTTGGGGTCTTAAGGCCCTCTGAGACAGTTTTTCAGTCTATACCCAGAGAGATGAAAGAAAACAGAACAAATGTTCAAACAACATCCATCCGCACCTTCTGCAAGCACATTCGGCCCTTGTCTTACTGTTATCCAAGTAAGTATAACTGATAAAACCAGCCGCCAGGGTGCCAATACACACCTTGATGATGTTTGATGTTACATCTGTCGCTGTCAGCCTCAAAATAGTCCATCAGAAAGCATCACAAAGTCAGAATTGAAATACTTTTTCCTTGCCGGATTTGTAAGACAAATACCAGCATTAATGCACTCCCAATTTTGCAATCCAGAATCAATTAATGCATTTCAAAATACTGCAATTATTTACAGGCATTTCCCAATCAAGATAGCTAGGACAAACTCTCATTATTCATCAAAAATCAAAATCTAGGCAAAAGGGTAATCTTCAATCACCACCATCAAATTCAAGATATGACACTAAATTCACCAAATCAAGTCAATATTATTTAGTATAATCTCTGCCCAACCTCATCGAAATCAAGAAAGCAAGGATGAGCTCTCACTTTATTCATCAAATTCAAGATTATAAGGAAAATCACTGACCAACATCATCAAAATCAATACAGCAAAAACAAAATCTCATTATGTTCATCAAACTCAAAATACAGCCAAGTGTCAAAAGTCTTTCCCCAAAATATTTTTTCCATTGACTTTAGTGCATTTGCAAGTGTGCAAGGAATTTTACTGTGAGACTTGTGTTCAACTGTTATTTATAATTTTTGCATATCTAAAAACCTAAAAGATTTCTCCAATATAAAATAATTTTTAGTTTGCCCTAAACCTTCTAACAACTAAATTACAAGTCTTTGAACTTCAATGAAATTTTCAGAAATGCAGTTTTCCATTGACGTCAATGGTGACGTTGTCCAAAATTTGCTGAAAAAGTAGAGGTGCTGCCTTTAAAAGCATATTTCTAAAAGAACGATTTATTAGAGTTCAAGTCAAAATTATTACATGATGCCAAAATTATTGCTCTTTCTAATCATATGAAATTGAATATCTTACGATAAGCAGTATTGCTATAGCAAATTCCCCGCACACTTGAAAATGCATTGAAGTCTATGGAAAATCTGTTTTTGGGGAAAGACTTTTGACACTCGACTGTAGTTAAGATAAACTCTGACCACCATCATCAAAATCAAGACAAAAAGGATTATCTATCTACTGACCTTATCAAAGTCAAGACAATAAGGATAATGATCTCTGACAGACCTCATCAAAATTAAGATATCAAGGACAAACTCATTATGTTCATCAAAAGTCTCTGACTGACATCATTAAAACTAGGATACAAAGGATAATCTCTGACCAACCTCATCAAAATCTAGATAGCAAGGACAAACTCTCAATTTATTCATCAATAACATGATAATAAAAGAGCTCCAGATAAGAGGGGGTATTGAGGATAATTCGAAGAAATTTTTTGTTTTTCAACGAAAACCTATGTTGTGACCCCTCATTAGAACCGTCTTAATGAGACGGTTCTAATGATGGGTCACAAAATATGTTTTTATGGAGAAATATGGATAATTATCCCTAAATTATTTCTGTTACCCCTTCTTATCTGGACCACTGTAATAAGGATAATCTCTGACCCACCTCATCAAAATCAACAGCTATAAAAATAATCTCTAACTGACCTCATCAAAATCAAGCTAGCAAGGACAAACTCTCTGACTCACGTTGTTCATAAAAATAATAAGAATGTAATCTCTGATCAATCTAATCCATATCAAGACAGCAAGAACGATCTCTGACAATAAGCATCAAATTCAAAATAAGATAATCTCTGACCGATGCCATAAAAATCAAGATAGCAAGGATGAACTCTCACTTTAATCATCAAAATCAAGATAATAAGGATGTTATCTCAGACTGACCTCATCAAAATCAAGATAGCAAGGATGAATTCTTATTATGTCCATCAAAATCAAGATAATAAATATGGATAATCTTTGACCAACATCATCAAAATCAAGATAATCATAGACAGCAACTCTCACTATATTCATCACTCAGACATCAGAATCAATATTTAAGAATAATCTCTGACCACTATTATCAAAATCAGCATAAAGGATAATCTCTAACCACTTTAATAAAAATCAAGATATGAAGATAATCTAAAATAAACAACATCAAATTGAAGGTATCAAAGATACCTTGCATCTACCTCATTAAATTCAAGACAGAAAGCATACGTCTACACAACCGCACTGAAATAAAAATATAAAGGATATCTCTGAACAACTTCAAAATATTTAACCTCTTAAAACTACATCAAAATCAAAACATAAAGGATAATCACTGACCACTTCTAGATAAATGAGAATCTCTAACCATTTCATTCAAGAATAATATCAAACATCATCAAAATATCACAGATATCCCATATCAACAACTTCAACACAAAATCAAGATAAAAAGGTTATGTCTATTTAATGATATGAAGGATAATCCTTGTAAGACCAACTTCACTCAAATCTAGATTTAAGATAATCTCTGACCAACATCATCAAAATCAGGGTATCAAGAATCTCTCACTAACGGCATGAAAGTCAAGATATAAAGCATAAGGTCAGACCCAAACACAGCTTTGTGAGGATGCACATTTTTATGAATAGTAAACAGAAACCATCACCATATGTAAACAAAGAAGTATGCAAGAAAAAAACAGCCCCAGAAATGATGTACTAATTAATATTATCTTCATAATGTCACAACTTTGCTACAAAATAAGTTTGAAATTTGACCTTTGACCCCATTCTGACCACAAAAAGATCAGATAGAAAAGCACATGGTGGTAATTTGCTTGGCTTGCTACTTAGAGAGTAAGCCTGAGCAGCTGATATCAACATGTGCAAGGTTGGTTTACGTTCTGAGCTGGCCTAAATTAAATATAAAACACCCCCTTGTCACTTGATTATGTCGATACCGGAATGATGCAGGAATAGCTAAGTAAACCACATTAAACACAATTCTGATTATTCTCCATATTTTTTCTGGATATATTAAGTACCTAACCCACCTATCTGCAGCCCTTAGCTCTCCTTACAGACTGTGTACAGGCATAATTAAAGGTATCTTGATAAAGCAGTTTCACAAACATACAGATAAAGTTGAAAAAGCTAAGAGATAACATTGAAATTTCCGTCAGTGTAAGTCACATCTTAAGTTTTAATGTTTCAATGCGCAAACAGCTCTGCCCACTTCAGCTTATCAAAGGTAAACTTTAAATCCAGCTACTGTGAGTAACACAGCTAAACAGACAGATATGACCTAGATCTATTTTGTGATGCTGCTACCTTTGACACCTAGAAACATTCAGCCAAGTTTTGTAACAATATATATGTACTGATTGTACACATTTTGAGGACAAAGTTCATTAAGAAATCTACAGTTAAATTTGCCTTCGCAATGAATTAGGTAAATATAATTTGCCTTCATGGTGCACTAGGTATGAAAATGACCCTGAAGCTGGAATGAAAATGCCGTTTCTGGACTGATCACTCAAATGCTTCAATTTTTCAACCCAAAAATACCTGATAAGGTGTATGGGTATACCTCTCCATTTTCCCATCAATTTTGTAAAGGGCAACAACTTTTGTGACCCATTTAATTCCCTGCTTCCAAAGGGGTCTACTCTAAAAGGAAAGAGTTTACCCACATTAAGAAGGGGGATAATGAAAATGGTAGTTGCATCTCATGAAAGTAACAGTGCTCCAGATAAGAAGGGGTAACAGGGATAATTTTGGGATAATTAGCCATATTTCTCCACAAAAACATATTTTGTGACCCATCATTAGAACCGTCTCGTCGAGACGGTTCTAATGAGGGGTCACAACATATGTTTTCGTTGAGAAACAAGAAAAATTATCTTTGAATTATCCTCAATACCCCCTCTTATCTGGAGCTCTGAGTAAACCCATTCACCTTTGATAAAAGCCAATAGAAACATCTCTAGAATGTAATCAACATCAACCATAATGTGGAATTTGTTTTCTGTTAAATTTGTACCAAAACAGACAAGTAGAAAAACATCTATCCATGTCAAGAGTTACAATGGATAAGTCTCCCCATGTTTCTTCCAGTACTTACTTGAAATTTGACTGCTCTGAAGGGCTGAGCCTCCCATTCCAAGTCCAGCTCCAACTGATTTCAATCCACCTACAAGCAGAAACAAGTAAGGTTACCTGACAAACTGATTCAAGACAGACTATTATTAAACATATATATCTAATGTATGCTGAACTGATTTCAATCCACCTACAAGCAGAAATAAGCCAGGCTATCAGAGACACTGATCTAAGACAGGCTATGAGGTCAAGTCTGGTAACAGACAGCGGGTACATTCGGACATACCATTGCAAACAGTGAAAATCCAGATGAGACGGCTCATAATGAGCGTCTCATCAGAATTTTCATTGTTTGCCCAGTTAATTTTGTTGTAATTCCAAACAAATGACAACTAAAGGAAACAATGTCACTGTCCGAATTTACCCGCTGTCCGAATTTGCCCACCTTCACCCTATCAAACATGTCTATTGTATGCTTAACTATGTGAAACTTTGCCATGAAGATAAGGTTTGATGATAATTTCATGTCATTTTCAACTCTCCATAAAAAACATGTGCAGGACCCTTATCAGACTTCCTCAGCATTGTTCATAAGAACCACCTCAGCCTTTCCAGTGCTAAGCTTGGGCAAGGTCATACTCCCTTCATCTGACTGACTTGCTTCTGGTCAGTCAAAATACCACTGAGACTAGCTGTGCTTCTAAGTCTATCAGAGCTCTAGATAAGAGGGCGTATTTGGTGATAATTAGGGATAATTTTTGTTAATTCTGCATAAAAACATATGTTGTGACCCCTCATCTGAACCGTCTCGACGAGACTGTTCAGATGAGGGGTCACAACATATAGTTTCGATGAATAATAAGAAAAAAATTATCCTTAATTATCATCAAATACTCCCTCTTATCTGGAGCTCTGTCTGGACACTGAAAACATGGGGAAAGCCAAGTTACATGATGGCATATCAGGACTTTAAACTATAGCTTTACAGTTGTCTGTATGTTTATACATCAGCTGGAAGAAATGCTGTGCTCCAGATAAATGGGGGTAACAGGGATAAAGATAATTTTTCATATTTCTACATAAAAATATATGATGTGACACCCTCATTAGAACTGTCACATTGGGACTGTTCAAATGAAGAGTAACATCATTTGAGCCGCCACACGACAAAACCAACAATGTGGTTGTGCGCCCAGCACAGACTCAGATCAGCCTGGGCATCCGCCCAGTCTGATCAGAGTCTTCGCTGTCCGCATGGCGGTAGCTTAGACCCTTAGCTACCCTTTGAGCACTTAATGAAGAGACTGGTCAAACTGGCCAGTTGCCCAGGCTGATCTGAGTCTGCGCTGGGCGCACAACCACATTGTTGGTTTTCTCGTGTACCGGCTCATTTGTTTTTGTAGAAACAACAGAAAATCTCCAAATTTTCTTCAAAATCCCACCTTATCTGGAGCTCTGGCAAAATGTAAAGATCCAGATCTGTAAGAAATTTAGGGAAGCGGAGTACTTCATGATTAATCCAAAATAACTTCTGTTAATACTCTGTATTAAAATACTCTTCATGACCACTACGTTGGTTGGTCGTTTGAGTTAAATGACTCCTCGAGACAATATTTCAGTCTACATCAAGCTGTCTCCTAGAGAGAGGGCAGGACGGTAGAAAAATAGAGATAGTAGTGTTTCCCCTAGCCTGAAAAAAGGGCAGGGTGCTGGCCAGAAAAGGGCACAATGTGCACAGGACACGCTCCCGAAAAGGCACTTTTCTGAAGCTATCATTTTCAAAGACAATTTAACTAAGGTTATTAACTTTGATTACAAGATCAACACCTTGTTTTTGCAGAGAGGTTTAAATATTTGCATTATAAAAAGCCTCTTTTGCACACAGAAAGCTACAAATTGCAAAAATGTGTCTTTAATATGAATGAAATTAGCTTCCACAAAGGGAGAGCAGGAGGGTAAGGCCAAAAGGCAGAAGGGTAAGTCCAAAAGGCAGAAGGGTACAGCACCCTTCTAAATCTGTGTAGGGGAATCACTAGATAGGATAAAAGAGAGAAAATAACCAAACAGCCCCAGCCCACTGCAAGCACAGTAGGCCCTTGCCCTACTCTGTGCCAAAAGTAGTACAGTAGTACACCCTTACATGTACACCGAAAGTTTCACAGCATCTTCGCCCGACATTACCATCAGATGACAGCTAGGTAGTACTGAATCCAAGTTTTCATAGAGAAATAAGAAAATTATCATCAAACATTCCTCTTCGACCTACTCAGGCAGCTGTGCCTAGCAGCTTTTCTATAAGAGTGCTATCATTAATTAAGATGCCTTATTAAAGCTTAATCATTATTGGCAAGTTATCTTCAGTGCAAGCCCACTGTGGGCCTTCGGCCTCTGACATTTAAAGTAAGTTTGGCCATCATTGTATAACTTGAAATTTTCATAGTGCATGGCAGAACAATATGTTGTATCATCTAATTTCACGATTTACAAACATGTGCTTTGTCTTCTGCATGTATTTGCCCAATTATCCCTTTTCCCAAAACTTTTACTAATGAAGTGATATACATGCTACTTTCAGGTCATATAACAAAAGTTTTCTTACGCTCATCAAGTGTAGCTCCAATCGATTTCAAACCACCTAAAAGTATAGCATGTATGCATCAACACATATATATATTTAATATCTTTTTTTTTTCATATTACCACCAGTTGCCATACAACCCACAGTGAGCTTTCAGCTGAGGCTAGTGCACTTACAAAAGTGTCCCAGTGGATTGTTTAGTAAAATGGTAATCAGAGCTCCAGATTAATAGGGATTTTGAGGATAATTATGAATTTTTTTCTTATTCCTTAAATGTAAACGTATGTTGCAACTCCTCATTAGAACCACCTTGGCGAGACAGTTATATGAACATTCGAAACAAATGCTTTCATGATGAAATATAAGAATCTCTGAAATAACCCTGTTACCCCAGTTTTCTGGAGCACTGGGTAATGAAAAACAGGTCACTTTATAATCTGCAACAAGGTTTTAAAATATGGGGATCAAATATGTTCTAGGTATCAACATTTGCAAGAAGGTGATAACAAGACCTGTCCGCCTACAGGATAGCTCACCTGCAGTGCCTTGCCCATCACATAAAAAAAGCTTTGACGTAAAACTTTAAAGTGTGACGCCCATGCCGACTTCCAAGTGACAACAATGGCTCTCTGTACTTTTGTACAGGCGAGCTAAAAAGTGATGGGCAAAGGATTAAATATCATTAAAGGAATACAAGAAAAATACTGTTCAATAATTATTATGGTATGAAAGTTTCTAAACTTTACTGGCTGTTCAATTTTTTTTTTTTTTTTTGGTACAGCATGAAACAAAGTAGTTGTTTGAACAAATCTTAAGGTCTTGAAATTAATCATGGATAAAGAGCCATCATTCTTGTTCAAGGGCCCAGACTATCAAAATCTGGAATTTTACATTAAGGTAATAGGCATTTTCTCTCGAAACTCAGGGGCCCAGCCCAAAATTTTGGGGCCACAGGCAACTGGGCCCCTTTAGTTTTTATCCCTGTAAATGGATACACATTTTGCAACTCAGCAATTTTCATTTTTGCCTCCCTTCTCAATGAGGATCAACTATTAAAGGAAATAATTTCTCTTGAAGGATCAGATCCTTTCCTTAAAGAGTAGGCCTCAAGTTTCACAGGGTATAATCAATTCCGCCAATTTTCGCTTCCTGCAGAGACTCTCCGTCATATTTGGCTTCCACCGAGACTGTCCGCAAACTCTTGCTTCCTGCAGAGACTACTGTCCTCGTAAAATGGCTTCCTGCCGAGACTGTCTGCATGACTGCTTCCTGCCGAGAGCCTCGACAGGAAGCAGAATCTCGCGGACAGTCTCTGCAGGAAGCCATTTATCAAGTACAGAAGTCTCAGCAGGAAGCAAGAGATCGCGGACAGTCTTGGCGGAAGCCAAATAAAATGTACAGTCTCTGCAGGAAGCGAAAATTAGCGGAATCGATTATACCCTGTGAGTTTGGAAGGGCTTTGTTTTCTGGGAAGCAAACAGGAAGTCACAAAAGTTGTTCTTCTATTATAAATCATCCAAACTGGTGACATGGAGATGTATCAATCCCTAAATTCTATTAGAATGCTTTCTCAGGCTCCACAAAATGTTACAAACAGGATGACTCTGATCCGAGTGTACAGATGCACAGGCCAATCTGGGTCTTTGCTGTCAACAAATGCCACAAGGCACATTTTCTAAATGCTATACTCTAAAGTATGTCTGTTTGCAGCACTTACTTGGGAGGGCTGTTCTAGTGTCTTTACCACCTGCTGCATCCATCTTGACCCTCATGTTTCTGTCAAACAGTGACTGATTGTTAAACATAGCTGTGAAATTGTTAAGGAACAAAAGATACAAATGAGAGCTACCACTAAATGATTCAGTCAAGCTGCTATGTTTGCTAGACAGTAAATCACTGAATCATCCACTGTAGCGTATCTCAGTTGGCTTTTCAGAACTCTTTCAGGTTTCTGGTGAATATAAAACATTAACAGAAATCTGGTTAACTTGGAGTCTGAAAGACCATGTCTTCAAATTTGACAAGTATTTTGCACAGACTCCAATGACCAAAATATTGGGACGGAAATTCTCAGCAAACAGCCAAGCTGCACTCTGCATAAGAACTGCAATGTTTGCAACTAGCGATGGTCTAAGCTGCAAAGTCACAGTATGATGCTATGTCTCAGGTTAACAGACATCTAAATAAGGTGGGACTATCAAATAATTCTGAGCCACTTTTTTTTCGTAACAAAAGCGTATGTTATGGCCCATCATTAGAACCATCTCAATGAGATGGTTCTAATAGAAGGACACAACATATGTTTAATATACATACAGAAAATTATCCCTGTTACTCCTTATCTGGAGCACCCCTGCAAATTACAGTAATCATTTATAACCTCCCATATTCACTTTAAGGCAAGGATACATATAGCCTGTACAGCTTCCCAGGGATGTTCAAAGCTTACGGTGGCCATGCCTCGGCTTTTTCCCTCTTTGTCCTCCCACACTTCAGCTCTTGTGACATTACCAGCTAGTTTAAACACATCTTTTAACTTCTTCCAATTCACTTTGTAGTCCAGCTGCAAGGAAATAAAATATAGGGTGAACTGATATACTTTCGGGGGGAAGCAACTCTGCCATTTTCATTTTTGCCTGTGTTCTCAATGGGGGTCAACTGTGAGAGGGAAAACTTTACTCTGGTATTCCAGCTAATCCTTTATGGTGGGGTAGGTCACCCCTCTGGCCTTCTGCTGCTGCGCAAGTGCCCTGTTTTACCTTCCTTTAAATGCCATAATCCAACTCATACGGAAACAGTTAAAGTTCATGGATTTGCCTCACATCTCATTCTTCCATACAAACCCCTCATGTTCTCCTGTACTTTAGTTTACATTTTTATGCTGACTGCAAATTACAAGAAACAACTGGAACATTTGAACTCTTACAGTATGTTTTTGTATTTCTCCATAAGAATATTTAATTTGTAATAATATAATCAAAACACCTTAGTTTACTTCTCTGCTTCTGTGAGGAACAGCTAAAAATCTCTTACAACTAACCAGGGACCAGTCACACTCCAGCCACTAAATTTTTCTTGACCATTTTACTTACATTTGAAATGTGTACTGTATTTGTGACAGGACCGTCTATACCAAGTTGTTGTAAGATCTGTGGACTGATATTTGCTCCGCCTCCTCCTCCTCCTCCCATCATGCCTAGAAATATTGCAAAAATTATAAACGTAAGGGAGATCATGAAAATATTTGCCTCACTGCTCAAAGGGACTTCTCTTTAAGGAATGAATTTGCTCTTTTGAGTGCAAATTCTTTCCTTTAAAGCAGTATTTCTGCCCAAATTTTACATTTTTCGAAACCTTTGTATAATTTTTTCTATGCAAGTAAATTTTTTCTATGCAAGTAAACCCATTATAACTCTGATTTCCCCTCACTTAAGGACTCATTTTCAAGCAGAAATGATACTTTTCAGGGTTCGAATTTAGACTCGCATACTCGCAAAATGCAACTAAAATTTACAGACTGCGAGTCCAAGAAACCACCACTTGCTTTTCTTTGCGAGTGTAGTTTTCTCGGTGCAAAGAACTAATCCGGAAGTGTATAGTTTTTGTTTATGTGTAGAACAAGATGCGCAGTCGCACACACGTCTTGATCACCCAGGTGCTTGCCTTATATTGATTCCCCAATACGGTGCCCCTCATCAAGCGTCTGTGACAACCCGCATCTGCAAGCGTCTGTTTTCAGTTTGATCAAAAAGCACATGTTCTCAAATCAATAAACATGGACAGATTTTAATTGTGAACTTGAAAAGGGGCAAAACGGGGGATCAGGAAGAAAAACTTTCTGAAAATAAACCCACCAAGACTGACTCTATGGGCCCTATACCCCAAACTGTCCCTATACAAACTGCACAGAAGTGGGAGAAAGAGCTCAGAGTTGCTTTGGAATATGAAACTAGTAGCTGTGAAGAGAACCTGGTAGGGTGTGTAGGCATGGCCCTTGTGAGGTAAAGGCTCATTGGTAAGATACTTTATACTGTCTGTCAGATAGGGAAAAAGGGAGTATACTGAATGAGAACCACTAGGTCAATATGAGTCACTGTGTTCATCCCAGCCTTTTTCCTTTTTTTTTTTTTTCTGTCTTTCCCCAGCTTTAACGGCCCATAGATTTGAACTTAGAAAATAGCCTGGGCTAGGGGCCATATGCCCGATTTTTTTAAAGCTAGACAGACAGCCCACCCAACTGGGATACATTACTCATTGCATAAACTAACAATACAGGGCATTTAATGGTATAATTACATAAAATTATGGCATTCACAGAAAAAGCAAGTGGACTTCCTGTTTTAGCAAGTAGAAAAATTGAGCACTTGCTAAATTTAGCAAGTGAGAAAAAAAGTTAATTTCGAACCCTGTTTTTGGCTTAAGTATTAGCCTGTTTCACTTTTGGTGGACCCGATAGAAAATCGATACACACAGGAGCGTGTATATTCTCTATGTTACTCAAATGGTTTACACACTAAATGAGCAAGTTTCCATCTGCCTAAAAGTGTTTAAGCTTTCTTAAAAGCAAAAAATTAAATTATCAGGCAATTTTAACAAAACAAGAATTCCGCAGAATGCGGTGTCTTGCCTGTCAGCGCTTATGACCTAAACACAAAAAATCAACAAGGTTAATGCCGCCGCCGACGACATTGGAAAAGCAATACATAAGTCTCACCTCTGCTTGCAGGCAAGACAAAAATGGAATTGGTCATTCTGAGCAGACATATAGCAGGCTTACAAGTGGCTTTTCATGAAAAAGTAGGAAAAAAGTAGGAATCATTTCAAGAAAAAAGTAGGAAAAAAGTAGGAATCTTATGATAAAAAGTAGGAATTATTTATACAAACTTACAAATAAATCTCGTATATATTAACTCACTTTAATGCTGGAGAACAGTTCAGAAAAACTCCAGTGACAAGCAATAAGGGCTGTTTAACTTCAGGAGGTTCTATAATCTTACTGTAAATGCTGCTGTCAACCGAAATTTTTTTTCTATTATTTATTAATCAAATTGAACATTTAAACAAACCATAAAACATAGTGAAAGAACTGTTCAATGTTGTTCCAGAGAGAGAAAGAGAACCAGGTGGAAGACGCTTATATGAAAATGTTGCTTTGAACAAGATATAATGGTAGTTTAAATGAAATAGGAGGACCTGAATGTGATCTGTCAGGGAACAAGGAATGAGAGCAGTCAGAAATTCAATTTCAAGTTGAATGGATAGCATCCCAATGTCTTTCTCTGGAACATGGGTTATAATGAGTATATAAAACACCTTACTCTGATTAACAAGCACAACTACTGCAAGATGAGTAAAAGCAGTCATTTCGACCTCTAGTCAGACCCCGAAATGCTAGCATTTTGCAAGTCTGAATGGCCATCAGAAGTCGTTTTTGCTAAAAAAGAATGACTATAATGATATCCATTCATTTATAAATGGGGGGTCTGGGGGACGCAGCCCCCCCCCAGAAGCCCAAAACAATTTAGAAAATCACATTCTGACAGTGCTCCCCAGCTCCTCAAAATTAAGAGCTTGCTCCCCACTCCCTGAAAATAAATGGCCATTCTCCCCAAAACCCCTGGGAGGGCCTTATCCTTCACATTCAGCAACATGCAAGTTCAAAACACATTTCCCAGAAAGGCACCATGCAGCTTGCATAAGAGATCAACAGTAGCATGTTCAAAGACTGTAAGAACCTCATCAGCAGTATATGCCATCAGTCCTTATATCATGTAGCATGTTTCATTCTGCAACAGACTAAAATATTTTGAAATAGACATTTTTTTATTTTCATTTTCATTCAAAAAGTAGGAATAGTAGGAATATTTTTGAAAAAAGTAGGAAAAAAGTAGGAACAGGGCAAAAAAGTAGGAAAAGTAGGAAAAAGTAGGACTACTTGTAAGCCTGCATATAGCTTTAAGAGTAGCCATCCTTAAATCGAGAGCTAATTCTTTCCTTTAGATGTAGCCCTTTTTAAGAAGGATTTGTTTACCACTGAAGCAACTACTGCATTAAAGTTGTCTCCCTTGTAGAATCACGTAAACGAAACCATGGCAGTATATCTACATGGCTTAATCATCTAGGTCTGATACTCACAGGGTATAAACCAGTCCATCAATTTTCCCTTCCTGCAGAGACTGTCCGTCATATTTGGCTTCCGCTGAGACTGTCCGCGAACTCTTGCTTCCTGCATGGACTACTGTCCTAGAAAAATGGCTTCCTGCCGAGACTGTCCACGTGACTGCTTCCTGCCAAGAGCCTCCGCAGGAAGCAGAATCACTTGGACAGTCTCTGCAGGAAGCCATTTATCATGTACAGAAGTCTCAGCAGGAAGCAAGAGATCGCGAACAGTCTCAGCAGAAGCCAAATATGATGTACAGTGTCTGCAGGAAGCGAAAATTGGCAGACTGGTTTATACCCTGTGATACTGTTGAGTTTTGAGTTCAAACTATTATCTTGAACAATATCAATATATTTGTCAGTCCTCAGTTACAGAAAGACAAGCCAAAAGAGAGCTGCCTATCATATATGCTAACCACATAAACTCCAACCACCCTGCACATCCACTGTCTTATCAGCATCAGCTATCTGCATCAACAACCTACAAACCCTGATTACTGATCCTAGGTAGAACTGACTAAGTTTATTACTATCTTTTGTTTCATGTCACAACGTTACTCCTCCAAACTAGTGTCTACTCTTAAAGCAAAGAATTTGCTCCTAGAGGAGCAAATTCTTTCCTTAAAGAGTAGACCCCCATTCAGGAGAGAGGCAGAAATGAAAATGACGAACTGCTTACCTTTATAGTATAACCATTCACCTGAACTCCAAGGCCTAGCAGAATTTTTAAACTGCCTCAGTGTAAAACTTGCTCAAAGTTGCGGACAATAACAGTAACTGGTTAAGATTTCCCTATATTTACAATCATAACGAAAAGGATGTATGCCTGGCACAGCCAGCCTTCCTTACCTGATCCACCGCCCATCATGTCTCCTCCACCACCCATCATCCCTCGGCCACCTGATCCTCCCATCATTCCTCCACTGCCCATCATGCCACCGCCACTGCCCATCATTCCTCCACCGCCCATCATGCCACCTAGGGATATAATGATAATCAATGATAATCGAAAGTCATCAAAAATGCTCACAAATCAAGCAGTCTGAACAGGGTCTACACTGTTTGACATTCTATCTTCATCTTTTAAATGCATTCATTAATGCACTGAAAAACCAAAACGTTTTTTGATGACAGTTACAGTAATATTAGGTGTACCACTCTTTATAAAACATTTATGGTAATCTGACAATGACATTTAAGAATCCTGCTTTTTTTCTATTCATTCAAGCACAGCAGCCCCGCAACTGTGTGCAGCATTCATTATTCTATTCTTTCATGCAGCTTTAGAATGGGAAATCATTGTTTTGTAGCAATGGTCAATGTATCGGACACAAAACTGTACCAGTATCAAGCTTCAGAAAAAAGTTGTCCATCCACTAAAGTCATCACCAATTGTGAAAACGCCATCCAATCAGGATGGATTATTTCCAATTGTCGGATAATTTTTTTAATTTCTCATTTAAATAAGTATATTGTGACCCTCAATAAAACATTCTAATGTTGGGATTCACAACTCAGCCGAGACACAAACAAAACCAACTAAGTGGCATGTGCGCCCAACAAAGACTCGGATCAGCCTGGGCATCTGCTCAGTCTGATCAGTCTTTGCTGTCTCCATAAAGCTAGCTTAGACCCTCAGCTAGCCTTTAAGTGCAAAAGGAAGACTGATCAGACTGGGGGGATGACTTGGCTGAGCTGAGTCACAACTGGGAAAACATGCCACTTGGTTTTGTTGTCACCAAACACCCTCTCTGTATCTGGAGCTATGACTGATAGCCCTACCTCCCATCATTCCTCCGCCCATCATCCCTCCTCCCATCATGTCCATTCCGTCCATACCACCACCACCACCGCTACCTTTGCCACGGTGTGACATCATGTCGTGTTGTCTTCTTTCTCGCTCCTTCTCCTGCAACGAATATTGAAGCTCCATTAGCAGTTGTTCTATGAACCAACAATGTTTGTCTGATCATTCTAAATGGTTACTGTACTTATCAAACAAAGCATACAGGCCCGTGTAAAACTACAACCAGCAACTTTTCATTGCAAGTGCACTATGGACTATGAATTCAAATACATGTGTATTATAAAACTTAGAGCATGTGAGTAGGGACTCATGTATACCCCTGGCCAGCACTACTGCCTACAGAAAATAAATTTTAACATTAATTCACATTAACAGATAATCAGTATCATATCCCGTAACAGACTAAGTAACACATCCAAAGGTTACATCTAAGCAGCAACATCTGGGTGATGCAAACTGATCAGTATCCATCATGTAGTAACACTAAGCACATTTGAACAAGTTCCAGTAATGACTTTCAAGAGAACAAAGCAAAAGCAAACTCTACACAAAACTTTAAAACAACTGTTTTAAAACAACAAATTTCTAAGTCTGTGACCTGAACCTTAGGCCATAGCAGCATCCAGGTGATCCAAACTCGCCAGTATTCATCATGTTGTAGCACTAAGCACAAAACTGTACAAGTTCAAGTACAAACAAGGGCTTCGCAACCGGCGCATAATACGCCCGTTTAAATGTCATAAAGCAGAAACAGAATGAACAAGATTGCCTACAAAAGGATAGACAGACAAAGTGGTACAAGGGAGATAACCTAAACATACTAGATAGGCCTTTTTTGGTTGTACTATATTCCCTTGAAATGATTTTTATAAGGAAGTGGCTAGTGACAACCGGTTGTCACTAGCCTCACAGGCTACTGACAACCGGTTGTCACTAGCCTCACAGGCTACTGACAACCAGTTGCTATAAATCCTATTATTTTCAAATAAAACTCAAGATATTTTAAGCATATTAGTTTCATGGTATTACTATTATATTTGTTGATATTTGTTTTCACTCTGATCAAGTTTTAAGTTGATTGTAGAAAGCAAAAACCTATTAAACAAATCAGATGTAATTTTTTTTTATCTACATTATTATTGTCTAGAAGTCATGAAGTTATTCATAGAAATAGCTAAAAGAATTTATGCATCACATGCATACAAATTTTACATTTATCTTGATGGAAAAAACATTTTACATAAATTTTCCAGTAATCATTACATGCTCTTCCCTATTAGAGCTATATTCCTGTTGTGCAGTCAAGCAAATTTGTTTATTTACTGATTCTATCCACTAGGAAAAATAAACTTCAAATTCATAATATGAATACAAGAATAACTACTATTTAATGAATTTGAATACAAGAATAACTACTATTTGAATTAGCACATTTCAAGCAGTATTTTGAGTTAGTTCCCTTACAAAGTATGATTTGAGTTACTTCCCTTGGAAAACCTATTTTTAGAAGATATCTCTTCTCCATATGTTTGCTTTTTATCTGCAGATATTTTGTTGTTGTGATTCATATATAGCTTGATTTAAAGCATAATCCTATTGAGAATTATTTGTGATGTTTTTACAATGAACCAATGCTTCCTGTCCTTTAAAATGCGCATTTAATATATTAGCCGGTTGTCAGTAGCCTAACAGGCTAGTGACAACCGTTTGTCTCTAGCCTGTGAGGCTGCTGACAACCGGTTGTCACTAGCCGTCGCCTTTTTATAATATACATACCATTTATTTCGAATGGTTAAGGAGTTAGAGTAAACAGGAAATTTATGCACGGGCAGATAATTCAGTAAGTAAGCCAGAGTTGTGGTTCTTGTTCAGGATACATTGCCCCATTATTATACACATTCCTACAAAGCTTCATTCTAATATTTCAAAAGGTTCAGGAGATATGGAGTGAATAAGAAACACCTGAAAATACTAATCAAATGGAGGTTACTCCAAAATTAAGAAAGAGGGAGCAACCATTCTTATATATGACACATTGTCTTGTGATCATGCACATTGCTATAAAGTTTCATCATGATATTCCAAACGGTTACCAAGTTATGGCATGCACAAGATAAGTAAACACAAAAATAGGCTCAAAGTACTAATGAAATGGTTGTAACTCTAAAACGAAGAAAGGGAGAGCAGCCATTTTTGTACGCGACACATCGTTAGGAATTCATACACATTGTTATGAAGTTTTATAAAGATATCCCAAATGGTTATCTAGTTATGGCGCGCACAAGACTTGCAGGGAAAAAAATGATCAAAGGGGCATAACTTCGAAACTAAGAAAGGGGGAGCAACCATTCTTGTACGCGACACGTTCCCCCAACCTAATACATATGCCTATAAAATTTCACGAAGATATCCCAAATGGTTACTGAGTTATGGCGCGCACAAGAATGTTTACGGACGGACGGACAGCGCCACGACATAATACGTCCGTTTTTCAAAACGGGCGTATAAAAACAAGGCAAAAATGCAATATTAACTAACATACGAATGAATGCACTGATGGAAAGGCGAGTATATGCCCCTCGAGTTCGAAAGTTGGGGGTTCTAAAAAAATGTCCACAATATTTAATATCAGGCAAATTTCGCAAACCTGAAGAGTTGTAAAACGAATCTCAGCTTTTCCTATAGTGCAAGCTGTCATTATTTCTTACAGGTAATGAATTTGTAAGCAAGGCATTTCACAGTTACGAAAATGAAAATTTCATTTTCGTAACTCTGAAATGCCAAGCTCACTAGTAAAGCTTTTAACATCTGATGCCATTATAATTGCAACAGCACCATTACCTCTCTGACAACCAGTTTCCTTTCTCTGACTTCGTATCTGTGCATCTTATCAATTGCCAGAGCTGCTGTCTCTGCATCTTTGAATTCTATGACACTGAAAATAAAGACAGAGCTCCAGATAAGAAGGGGTAACAGTGATAATTTGAAGATAATTTTTCTCATTTCTCAACGAAAACATGTGTTGTGACCCCTCATTAGAACCGTCTCACCGAGACGGTTCTAATGAGGGGTCACAACGTATGTTTTTATGGACAAATAAGGAAAATTCTCCCTAAATTCTCTCTGTTACCCCTTCTTATCTGCAGCAGTGAAAGAGTACCATATTTATTCAGCTACAAAATTAGGGCATCTCCTTCAAAATGACCCCAAATGCGCTGTCATATAAATTCTCCTACAAGATGGCAGTGCTCCAGGTACATGTAATAATGGCAAACAGGGATAGTTTGGTAGAATTTTCCTTATTTCTCTATAAAAACATACGTTGTGACCTCTCATTAGAACCGTCTCACTGAGACGTTCTAATGAGAGGTCACAATGTGTTTTTGTTGATAAATAAGAAAAATTATCTTTGAATTATCCTCAATATCTCCATCTGGAGCTCTGAATCTGATGGATTAACTATCCCATAAATCGAGACCTCTCTTCTAAAATTGATCCAAATTTTCTGTGTTGCTTTGTTTACCTGGTGCATCCAAAATTCCCACTGCACATTCATGTTTGAACTGAGTGAATAAGTTTCATTTCCTCCCTTTTGCAAACCTACTAGAACCATTGTTTGTCCTGCAGCAATAATACTGAACCATGCATAACTCTGGGTAACATCCAAACAATAAGCTACTCAGTGCAATTATGTCAACACTGTGTACACATAAATGTGTAATTTTTTATTGCTTGAGATTCAGTCTTCAGCCAATTATGGGGAGGAATGTGATGTAAATAAAAGTACTGAAATTATTTTTGTAACGTTCTTGAAAGTATGAATGACACTGGGTGGCTGGCTAAAGCTGACATGACCAAAATTTGGGTTTCACCTACACTCACTTTGCAGGCAACTCAATGTTATTCACACTTTCATGAACGTCTGAAAAATCAAATTTATTGTAAAATCTCGAACTGGGATAACTAAAAATTACCCCTAATCGAAATATGTCATTGTGTGACCGAAATCGGTCCACAATTAAACACACGGTGAAAACAGTAACTGCAATGCAGAAGTATGTCCAGAAGATGCACATGCAGGGATACAGACTAACTCATTTTTCATAGGAGCAAGCTGGGTCCCTAAAAACTGAAACTTGGTCGCCCAGCCAGAAATTTAGGGGCCCACATTTAAAATGTGGGAATCTTTTGTTCAGAATCTGCGCGAGAATTGCGCCGTTTCCATAGGACCTTTCTTCATGGTTTAGTTTCCTTTTAGCAACCGGGTGTGAAACACCAGCGATGTATAGCCATATTACGAGCAAAAAATTTATAAACGGTGAAGATATTTAACTGTCAAATCGGTCTGTCTATCTATCTTTCATTACGAGGAGGCGGCCATGTTGTTTCTCGATAGTGAGTAAAATCCAACACACAAGTATGACGGAACACCGAATATTCATAGCCGATATTGGCAATACCCTTAGAGGTGGCGGATTTTACTCCAAGCCGTAAACACGCCAGACACACGCCGACAGCTGACGATCGCAAACTGGGCGACTATCATTTTAATTTTAGGCGCCCACCCGTTTTTTTACTCGCAGTGGGCGACCGCTAGTCTGTATCCCTGAAATGGAATGGGAAATACAGGGCCTGACAAATCAAAATTTGATCTACTTGTCCGGTAGGCATCTTCGGCCGGAAAAAAGCTGAAATACATAGATTTTCCCTATATAATGTATACATTTTTCTGGGCAAGTAAGAAAAAATTTTACTTGCCCAGCAAAAATTTTAACTTGTCCCGGGCAGCCGGACAATGGATTTGTCAGGCCCTGGAAATAGTTTAGACTGTCACTCTGATCAGACTGCTCCCTTAGGAGCAGACTGATCTGCTTTTAACTCACCCTAACCCCTTGGGTTTACCATCTGGATTGTTGAAAATCTCTACATATGTTACATCCCCAACTGAAAAAAACAGTATAAAGCTAAATTAGTTTCCAGCTTACTGTAAACTTACATACACTGACACTGAACAAGAACACTTCAAGGGGAAGCAACTACGCTGTTTCATTTTTGTAGCCCTTCCAAATGGGGGATCAACTCTTATACATGGAAGCCAATTCTTCCCTTTAAAAGCCTTCCATTTTGGAAGGGCTAAATCAAGTTGTAACCGTTTGTCAAAAGAACTGTCCCTGTACAGGATAGATCGCCTAATGCGCCTTGCTTATATCGCACAAAAAAATTACCACTAAAAATCCACTAAACCAGGAGAATATCCTGGAATTACCAATTTTGCTCTGCAAATTTTGGGGTGGTATGCCTTCCTTGTACAAAGAAAATAATTCTTTTTGACCTGAATTACTATCTAAAGGATACAAGCATGTCAAATAACTTCCTACCTTCTTTTCTGAAGATATCTTTGATTTCCTGCCATTTAAGATCATATGGGATATTGCTGATAACAACACGCCTGGAGGTCATGGTGGACGAGCGTCTTCTTGGGGATCGGGATCGAGACCTTCCTCTGCTATTAATTGGTGAGCGAGAACGATCTCTGAAAATAATATTAATAAACAGAGCTATAGATAAGAGGGTGTATTTGATGATAATTAGGGATATTTTTTCTTTTTTCTCATTCAAACCATATGTTGTGACCCCTCATCTGAACCGTCTCGTGGAAATTCACTGGCCTACTGACCTAGCCCCGAGGTTATAAAACTTGAGTGTAATCTCAAACAAAATAAAGCACACTGATTGGCTGCTTCCAAACATGTGCTCACAAGCAGCCAATCAGTGTGCTTTATTATGAGTTTGAGAATGTACTCAAGTTTTATAACCTCCGGGCCAAGAAGCGTGGTAGCACAGTGGTTAGCACACTTGCCTCTGATGCTAAAGGTCCCGAGTTCAAACCCGGGTAACGGCATTTGAATTTCAGTGCCCGAATACGCTTCCTTAATGTCATTTGCAGGGATGACATTAAAAAAAAAAGTGTCTGAAATGTGTAAAAAGGCATCAAAACAATTAGCTGTCTTAAAGCGTCTGGGAAGATTCTTAACTAAACAAGGAAAAATGACTATTTATAACTCTTTTATCATGTCCAATTTTAATTATTCAGCTTCTTTATTGTTATATATTAAAGTTGGTATAGTTTCAGAAGACTTATCCATATTTAAAATTTGTTTTGACAATTTCCACCAAGTTTTAACATTGTTAGTTTTATTTTTAAGAATATTTGCAATGTGTTTTTCATAATTAGTTTTAGCAATTTTTATCTCCTTAACAACTTTGTTTCTTAATTTACGAAATTTATGCCAAAGATGTGTAGAATCAGATCGTTTAGCCTTACGATGTAACCTTTTTCTCTGACGTATTAATTTTCTAATCTCATTATGCATCCATGGCGGGTCTTCTGGTCGAATGGTGACTAATTTGTTAGGTATAGAATTAGCAGCTGCTTTAAGAATTGTGGATGTAATATTTTCTGTCATAGAATCAACGTCTCCTGATAATATGTGTTCCCAGTCAGCTTCGGACAGTATTTGTCGATAATTAGTATAATCACCTTGGTCATACTTCCATATCGTCCTTCTAAAATGCTTTAATTTCGGCTTTTGAAATTTTAAAAGTACTGCTATCGGACAGTGATACCTAATAACATTAGGAATGAATGGATCACATACTTCACTTGCTAAAACATTATTACTGTTGCTTACAAGTGCGACGTCAATTAAAGAAGAAGATTCTGTAAAATGAGTGGGTTCCGTTATTATTTGTGATAAGTTAAAGTTCATCATAATATCTCTGAGATGTTTGGACTTATGACTAAAAAGGAAATCATTATTCAAATCACCTAGAATTAGTATATCTTGGATGACATTATTCATTGAATAAAATATTGTTTAAACTAATTTTAATTATTGTCCCATGGCTTGGCATTTTTGCAGTACTGCCAGCATGAATAAAATAGAAAAAGTTCAGGAGAGGGCATTGCGCTTCATCAATAATGATTTCACGTCATCTTTAGAAGTGCTGCTGATAACTACTAACAGTTCCCTTACATGTAAGAAGGATGAGGCAGATGGCATGTGAAGTATATAAGATTGTTAACGACATATCTCCTTCTTACATTAAGGACCTGATAACTATAAAAGATCCATCTTATAATTTCAGGAGTGAGAAGCAAGCCACTCTGCCACAAGTGAAGAGTACGAGGTACGGTTTGCGGTCATTTCGCTATGAGGCAGCCCGGATATGGAACAGCCTACCGAACAGCATGAGATTGGCTGAGTCCTACCCTCAGTTCAGGAGGCTGCTCCATACCTGGGATGGCCTTATTTGCAAATGTCCGACATGTTCCGTTTAAATTTTATGTTTGTTTTAATTTCAGTTTTCTTATTTTAAGACCCTTAGTACTTCCTTTGTGCGACCATACCCCTTTCGTTTTCGTACTTAGGATGATTTTCATCCTCTTGGTCCACTCAAACCCCTTTTCGCGTTTCTTCAAAGGTTGTATGTGTGGGTACTTATTAACTTTTATTTGTTCTTATTTCCAGGTGTTTTTTTTACTAGCTATGACTTATCTTAATCAGCTCTTCCTAGTCTAGCCCAGCTCTGGGCCGGAAAATGCCCAGAAACAAGTTTCTATTTTCACGGCCCAGGCCTCACCTATTCCGCTACTGCTGGGTTTTTGCCGGTAAATGCTACCGGGGAATTTCTATACACTGATGAAATCATTATTTTTGAATCACTTAGGAAAAAACATTAGCGGTTGTGTTCTTTGGCCATTTTGGATCATGACTGCCACCAGTTTTACCTTTTCTAAGAGACATTGGGCTGGCCTTGAAGCATTTTCCTCAAGAGGGGTGAAAAGAAATTGCGTTTCAACGGACATGTTGACAGGATATGTAAATGAGCTCGTGGAGGTCACGTGATGACGCCATCTGTTAAATGATAAAATCCAGTACCAGAAATGCAAAGACAGGCGTACTCCAGACAACCAAAGTTAAGCGACTAAGTTCTGGGTTTAAACGATAACAGAATATTTATACGACGACTGTTTGCGCCTTACAGACATCTTTGAATCTTGTTAAACATGAAACGTGTGTTGTTATTCCGGTTTCCAGTGCTGTTTGTATCAAAATGAGCATCCCCTGTCCGAGTGGTCGGAAAACTTAATTTTATAGCTCCACTGCAGAAACGCTTTTTAATTACAAATTACATTTTTAATTACAAATTACATCGGAGGGTGGGGGGGGGGGGGGGGGGGGGGGAGAGAAAGTAAGGAAGTGTCATATCCTAGGAAGTGTAATATCCTTATAATCTGCGGTTCTTAGATATTGTCAGTCTACCACCCCCACCCCCCCCCTCCCCCCGATACACTTTACGCCTTCCTGACTGTGAATTTTTTTTTTTTTTTTTTTGTGTACATTCTTCTTTCCTTTCTTTGTGTGTGTGTGGCGGAGAGGGGGAGGGGGTCGGTTGTTTGATATCTGCTCTCTCAGTTACGCCTTACGTGTGCCTGACTATATTTCTAGTTTTTTTTTTTTTTGTTTGTTTTTTGTTGTTTTTTTTTGCGTAGAATAACAGTACATAGGAAATTTGCCGATCAATGGTATGCTCCAACGTATCGATCAAAGAGAAAACTAGCAAGAACATTTACGTTGCCAAAAGAATGTGATGATGTCGAGGTTATTTTCTGCCACATATACCTACTTACCCAAACTTTCACAACTGTTCCGACGCATTAAATGTTTTTATATTAATTTCAGTGAACCAAGAAATTATAAGATTTTTATTACCAGCTCGCTAACAGTAGTATTGCCTCGTCCGTCATCGGTATTTGAAACGGATTCGAAGAAAGTCAGTGGCTTCGGCGAAGTTTTATTTTCCATAGTTTCAATTGTTGAAATTATGTGAAATATACGCAGACGAGAACAAAAACACGTCTAACTGCAGGCCCAGACCAGTAAAATATTGGTTCTATAGTAGGTCCTGTCCTTTGCAAAGAAAATGCGTATTTTCCCAAGAAATATTATATTTTTATATGCAGCTAATTTTAAAATCATACAGATAGTTTTAAGAATTTCAAAGAAGTACCGCATTTGTACATAATCACGGCTCCGATCGCAACATCTTAAGAAAACGTCCAGGCAGTTTGAAATATCGCTGTTAACGCTTGGGATCTTAAAAGATTCTTATTACGTAAGTTGCGCGGATATAAAATATTGTGATCGTTCTTTTGCAGTCTGATTACAGCATTTGTCTGAAGACTTTTTGCAATGTGTTTAAGCATAACAGCACGTGATTTCTTTCAATCGCGTCCTCTCTCATGATAGTTGAAAGTATACAGGTCTGTCGGCGACTTCAAACACACAAAAGTTGTTTCATATGTTGTGAAGTGTTTAGGTTTACTTTTTTTTTACCAATGTTACGTTTTGCCATGGACTAGATCTATTATAAAATTGATAGCTTAATTAAACAGCATTCCCTTTGTTTCTTGTGTGCGCGAACATTTATTAAAAGTGAAATTGTGTTCGGACATTCGGTGTCCGCATGGTAATTGAATATTCATAATGGTTGATTTTATTGCAGTACTTAGTTAAATCTAAAGTGCTCAGCCTTGTCACAGAAGCACACTGACGCGTGCTTAAATGAAATTTGGACACCAGGCATAAAATAAATGCATATACAGGTATTGCAAACAATATTCACAGACGTATGTAATTGCGACACTCATAACTCCAAAGGTACTGGGTTTTATATCCTTGCCATTTTTATCACCCAATGACGTCATCCGGTAACTGGGAAAATCCTAAGCAAACATGGCGGTCTTCGTAAACATTCTCACAGCTACGAAGGAAAAATCGCCAGTAAATATTAAATAAGACACATTGGGAAGGTCAGAAGAAGAAAAAGGCTGTTATTTATCAAAAAGAAAACATAATATATTGATTAATGCACAGTTTACAATGTGCCAAAATGATTTTATCGGCATCTGAAATACCCACACTGAGGAAGACTTACAGGTGCTGGACCTAAATTAGAAACTTTGTTTCTGAAATAATTTCGGTCCGGAGCTGGACTATTCCTAGTCTTCCTATCCTTTTTATTCTTGTCTTATCTGATCTTACCTTCCTTTATGTATATTGTATATTGTTAAATATGTATTAAACTGCATGCTGTGATACTATGACTATGTACATGTATTTTTAATTTTGCATGACTGTTTTATTGCATGTATTCCTGTTGTTTTACTTTTGTTTGTCGAAGGAAAAGCCCTACTGGGCTTATGTTATGTTATTCATGTTCAACAAAAAATAAAGTTTCTATGTCTATGTCTATGTGCCATCCTTCAGATCGGGACGATAACTGGAGGCCCCCTGTGCAGGGAGAGACATCCCCTGCACAGGTTAAAGATCCCTTCTGTAGTTACATGGCTACAAGGAGGTTCATGCTGCAAAACTGGAGTGTACATCGTACACCTGCTCATAATCCTCCAGAGAGGGTGTAGCAGTATACGAAGAAAGAAAGGGCCTGGGTTCGAGACCGGCTTGAGACGAAGTTGAGGCGAGAAACTTTCCAACTGTAAACGGGATCCATTGCACACCGACTTTCAGTGTCACCCTCACATCGTTCTGATACGAGATACTGTTGAAAAGGACGTAAAATCAGTAGTCATCCATCCATCTATCAAAGTCACTGGGTCCAAGAATAACAAAACAATAAATCACGAAAACAAAATGGCGCCCATGGCGTGTTTTGTTCGCCAACAAAGACTTAAATTTTAGATGTAATTTAACAAAAAATACAGGCTTTATGGCATATATTTAAGAACAACGAATAGCCGAGAAGCTAGTGCATTGCTTGGCCTGAGTCAAAAGGAGTCAGGATGCTAGAAATTTGTCCGTGAAGCTGTAAGTTGTCAGCTGCACTCTCACCTAGAAGTCATTGCTGGCTGCGGGAAAAGGGTCGACCACGCTGTGGTCACGTGACCTTTCAGGGTGAGCACCTTCGATGAAAGCATTCGAGTCATACAGAGAGATTATTTTTAGTTTGGCTTATCTCCCCTCACACGCAAGACCAATAAAGCAATGATCTTTTTATACCCCCGCTTTGAAAAAGTGGGGGGTATACTGGTTTACATCTGTCCGTCCGTCCATCCTTCCGTCCCTCCGTCCGTCCGTCCTTCCGTCCGTCCCTCCGTCCGTCCTTCCGTCCGTCCCTCCGTCCGTCCTTCCGTCCGTCCCCTTTTAATGAAATTTTTCGTCAAAGATTTCTCCACAACCATGCAAGCTAGAATGGTCATATTTGGTATACATGTTGGTGATGATGTGTTGTATCGTGGGATTGCAAACCAGCCATCTCCTGCTTATTCTTCTCTTTATTTGTCTGATTTTCTTTCTTTCCATACTTTGAATAATGAAATTTTTCGTCAAAGATTTCTCCACAACCATGCAAGACAGAATGGTCATATTTGGTATACATGTTGGTGATGATGTGTTGTATCGTGGGATTGCAAACCAGTCTTCTCTTGCTTGTTCTTCCCTTTATTTGTCTGATTTTCTTTCTTTCCATACTTTGACCAATGAAATTTTTCGTCAAAGATTTCTCCACAACCATCCAAGATACAGTGGTCAGATTTGGTATACAGGTTGATGATGATGTGTTGTATCGTGGGATTGCAAACCAGCCTTTTCCTGCTTATTCTTCTCTCTATTTATCCGATTTTCTTTCTTTCCATACTTTGAATAATAAAATTTTTCGTCAAAGATTTCTCCACAACCATGCAAGCTAGAATGGTCATATTTGGTATACATGTTGGTGATGATATGTTGTATCGTGGGATTGCAAACCAGCCTTCTCTTGCTTATTCTTCTCTTTATTTGTCCGATTTTCTTTCATTCCATACTTTGAATGATGAAATTTTTTGGTGAAAGATTTCTCCACAACCATGCAAGATAAAGTGGTCAGATTTGGTATACAGGTTGATGATGATGTGTTGTATCGTGGGATTGCAAACCAGCCTTCTCCTCTTATTCTTCCCTTTATTTGTCCGATTTTCTTTCATTCCATACTTTGAATGATGAAATTTTTTGGTGAAAGATTTCTCCACAACCATGCAAGATAAAGTGGTCAGATTTGGTATACAGGTTGATGATGATGTGTTGTATCGTGGGATTGCAAACCAGCCTTCTCCTCTTATTCTTCCCTTTATTTGTCCGATTTTCTTTCTTTCCATACTTCGAATAATAAAATTTTTCATCAAACATTTCTTCACAACCATGCAAAATAAAAGTGGTCATTTTTGGTATACAGGTTGATGACAATGACAGAAAGTTCATATTTGGTGTACAGATTGACAATGACAAGTCTTCGGTTTGTTCTTTCCTGTATTTGTTCACTTTTCTTTCTCTCCATATATTCTTTCCATGCATTCAGTACTGTAATTTGACGCAAAAGATTTCTTAGCAACTGCTCAAGGTAGAATCATCATATTTGGTATATGAGTTGACGATGACTTGTTTATTCTGTCCATGTGAAATTTCTTATTCCAAAAATAGAATATTTGATATTGGATATACATATTAGCAATGATTTGTTTCTCTCTATGCTCCAGGTAATGAAAGTAACACCATTTTACTAAAGCTGTTGAGCGGGGGTATAGTCGGATTCTCCGACAGTTCTAGTTCTTTCTTTCTATGTATACTGCTACACCCTCTCTTGAGGATTAATATGAAATAGGTATTACCTAAATGCGTGCAAAAGCAGATTTTTTTTCTTTTACAAAGCTGAGGGCATATAGGAGGTTTTACGGATTTCCATTATGACGTAAATCTGGCGCATGAGCACAGAGCTGGCCGTCAATTCATCGGCCAGTACTATGTTTCACAGTGTAAAAAGGCAGATTTTTATTATGCAAAACTCAGTTTAAATCGTAGTTTTCGAAAAAATGTGTGCTCGATTTGTAGGCTCCCAGAATGGAATTTCATGCATACACAGAGGTACATACCATGTCTGCACACAACTTTTATTCAACGTTTTGTGTCCGATGTGTAGGCCTCCAGAATGGGGGTGTCATCTTACAAAGAGTACATATCCTGCAGGAACACAACCGTTACGGTAATTCAACGTTGTGTTCCCGATGTGTAGGCTCCTACAATGGAAGTGTCATGCATGCAAAGAGATAATTATCCTGTAGGCAAATAACGTTGATTCAACGCTGTGTGTCCGATGCATGGGATGTCATCTTTCAAAGGGTACATATCAAGCAGACACACAACGCTGATTCAATGTTGTAGGTCCGATTTGCAGGCTCCCAGAATCGGGACGTCATGCATACAAAGGGTACCCTGCAGGCACACAAACGTTGAATCAGTGTTTAATCAACGTCGTTCAACGTCGATATCTCGATGTGTAGGCTTCTGGAAATCCAAGAATGTTTCATCCAACAGATTGTCAAATCGGGCCACAAGTTTTATGAAAAGTCCTTAGATGATGGTGCGTTGCCCGCGCTGTCTTATGACGTCATCATGTCGTGACACACTTCAAAACAATGGTCAATGCTGTGTTTGTAAACATACTTTGACGATTCCCGAATCCAACGGTTAAGTGAAGCAAGTTTTTTTAAAGGAAAATGTGGATAATTTACAACTACTGGATGACATTTGAATGGCTAAAGGTTCTTGCTCTGCATGGAAGTCATTGCACATCGAGGTATTTGGTTCTATTCACGAATTTCCGTGTCCTTCGTATTCTACATCGACCATGTTGTCTTTAAAATAGTCGCTTTTCGATCGAGGTCAATTCTAATAGATGGCGGCCATCATATCCAATCGAATCGACGCACGAGATTAATGGCATGTGATTTATGACGCAGTGTCCCCTACTGTTTGTTTATTTATCATTTTGCTGATACACAGCTAAATCAGTTACCGTTTACTTATTTGGACTTCTAAGTTGGATTGACCGCCTTTAAAAATAAAACAAAAAGGCATAGATGTTGAAGAAACTTTTTTGGTCACTCTCTCAGAAGCGGGACTTCGTCAAGGAAGAGCATGTGATCGAGGATGGCTCTCGGCTCAGTGTTACTTTGCATTACAGAAACGGGACAAATCCAATGTAAACAGCCTAAGAGCGCAGCCATATTTGTCCAAAAGTTTTAAGCTGGAAGGTGTTGGATTTGCTCTTTGTGGAAGTAGCTTTTTTTAATGATGCATGTTATCTATAGGGCAATATCCTGTTATCGTCCACTTGTGGACGATAATTTCTGGCTGATTTTTAAAAACCAAAAACCCTTCAGATTATTAAGATTTGTTGATCAGTGTCATTAGATGCTTGCTTTTTAAAAATAGATTACCGTCAGCGCATTGATATAAATATTGTTGTTCCTATAGATTATGTATAAAAAGTATTAAATCGAGTTCCAGTAAAAACTAACTATTTATATATTCTAACGAACATTTTGTCCACTCACAGGCACATTATGCCCCCATCACGAGTGTTTAAAAAAAATCGTCGGTTATGTACTCACGTTATCGTCCACTGGACAATAATTCTTATAGGAAAAACTACTTATTCCACTAGACATTACCGTCCACGTGGACAATAATGTCTAAAGGAAATTTTACACATAAACTGGATATTCTAAGAAATTTGTCTACCCCAAAACATTCCAAGCCCCATTTTCCTATAGCATTACCCCCAAAGGAAACCCTTTTCCCAGGGAAATCTTTCCCTTGAGTAGCATACAATGATTGTTAGAAAAAAATTCTTCTCTATATATAGACTCCTGTTATTGTCCACTGGACAATAATTCTTATAGAAAAAACTACCAATTTCAGTAGACATCATCGTCCACGTGGACAATAATGTCTATAGGATAAAATTATGCTAATAGTAATTATAGTCCACTTTAAAATAGAAGACACTTGTATTAACCCCAAATGATTCCATGCCCCATTTTTTCTCTCTCCCCCCTCAGGAAACCCTTTTCCCAGGGAATACTTTCCCTTGAGTAGCATAATGCTTGTTAGAAAAAAAAATCTTCTCTCTATATATACTCCTGTTATCATCCACGGGACAATAATCATTGTATCATTAGGTTACCGTAACCCTTCCCCTAACCCTGATACTAAGTGCAACCCTAACCGAGTGGCATTAACCACACCCAGAACGAAAGTCATTAGGGTTAGGTTAGGGTTAGTTAACCCTAACCCTAATACTGTCTAACCCTAACCGAGTGGCATTAACCACGTCCAGAACGAAAGTCATTAGGGTTAGGGTTAGTAACTAACCCTAACCCTAACTCGAACTCCAAGTCCAACCCGAACCGAGTGGCATTAACCACATCCAGAACGAAAGTCATTAGGGTTAGGGTTAGTAACTAACCCTAACCCTAACTCGAACTCCAAGTCCAACCCGAACCGAGTGGCATTAACCACATCCAGAACGAAAGTCATTAGGGTTAGGGTTAGGGTTAGGGTTAGTTAACCCTAACCCTAATACTAAGTCCAACCCTAACCTAGTGGCATTAACCACGTCCAGAACGACAGTCGTTAGGGTTAGGGTTAGTAACTAACCCTAACTCGAACTCCAAGTCCAACCCGAACCGAGTAGCATTAACCACGTCCAGAACGAAAGTCGTTAGGGTTAGGGTTAGGGTTAGTTAACCCTAACCCTACCCCTAACTCGAACTCTAACCTAACCAAGTGGCATTAACCACCTACAGAACGAAAGTCATAAGGGTTAGGGTTTGGGCTAGTTAGCCCTTACTAGGGTTATATATACTACCACTAACCCTAATAATAAGTCCAACCATAACCGAGTGGCATTAACCACGTCCAGAACGAAATTTAAAATGCGTAAATAAGGATAAGCTATCCCTACCCTTAACCCTAACCCTAATGACTCTCGATCCGGTCGTGGTTAATGATCGCCAGTCTGGAGATGGTTAAATCTAACACTAGAAAATATTTTTATGCTGACAAGATAAATATGGCTATATAATTACATAAAAATTAGTGATCATTTATTTAACAAAATTTTCTTTCCGACAAGAAGCGTATTACGAATGTTTGAAAAAAATCGTCGGTTATGTACTCACGTTATCGTCCACTGGACAATAATTCTTATAGGAAAAACTACTAATTCCAGTAGACATTATCGTCCACGTGGACAATAATGTCTATAGGATAAATTATGCTAATGGAGAATAATAGTCCACTCTAAAATTTGAGACACTTGTATTAACCCCAAATGATTCCATGCCCCATTTTTTTTCTCTCCCCCCTCAGGAAACCCTATTCCCAGGGAATACTTTCCCTTGAGTAGCATACAATGATTGTTAGAAAAAGTTTCTTCTCTATATATATACTCCTGTTATTGTCCACTGGACAATAATTCTTATAGAAAAAACTACCAATTTCAGTAGAAATTATCGTCCACGTGGACAATAATGTCTATAGGATAAATTATGTTAATAGTGAATAATAGTCCACTCTAAAATTAAAGACACTTGTATTAACCCCAAATGATTCCAGGCCCCATTTTTTTTCTCTCCCCCCTCAGGAAACCCTATTCCCAGGGAATACTTTCCCTTGAGTAGCATACAATGATTGTTAGAAAAAGTTTCTTCTGTATATATATACTCCTGTTATCGTCCACTGGACAATAATTCTTATAGGAAAAACTACTAATTCCAGTAGACATTATCGTCCACGTGGACAATAATGTCTATAGGATAAATTATGCTAATAGTGAATAATAGTCCACTCTAAAATTTAAGACACTTATATTAACCCCAAATGATTCCATGCCCCAGTTTTTTCTCTCCCCCCTCAGCAAACCATATTCCCAGGGAATACTTTCCCTTGATTGTTAGAATAAAAAAGTTTCGTTTCTATATATATACTCCTGTTATTGTCCACTTGGAAATACTTTTATATTGACTTCATAAACATACCAATACTATGTGAAAATAGTGATGGTACATTGATACGCCCTTGTCTTTTTAGACCAAAACCACATCACGAGTGTTTAAAAAAAATCGTCGGTTATGTACTCACGTTATCGTCCACTGGACAATAATTCTAATATGAAAAAGTACTCATTCCAGTAGCCATTATCGTCCACGTGGACAATAATGTCTACAAGACAAAAATGCGAATATTGAAATAAAATTCCACTCTTAAATATAAGACACCTGTATAACCCCAAATGATTCCATGCCCCATTTTTTTTCTCTCCCCCCTCAGGAAACCCTATTCCCAGGGAATACTTTCCCTTGAGTAGCATACAATGATTGTTAGAAAAAAGTTTCTTCTCTATATATATACTCTTGTTATTTTCCACTGGACAATAATTCTTATAGAAAAAACTACCAATTTCAGTAGAAATTATCGTCCACGTGGACAATAATGTCTACAGGATAAACTATGTAATTAGAGAATAATAGTCCACTCTAAAATTAAAGATACTTGTATTAACCCCAAATGATTCCATGCCCCATTTTTTTTCTCTCCCCCCTCAGGAAACCCTATTCCCAGGGAATACTTTCCCTTGAGTAGCATACTATGATTGTTAGAAAAAGTTTCTTCTCTCTATATATATACTCCTGTTATTGTCCACTGGACAATAATTCGTATAGAAAAATCTACCAATTTCAGTAGGCATTATCGACCACGTGGACAATAATGTCTATGGTAATAATTAAATTTTCATATAAGAATTATTGTCCAGTGGACGATAACGTGAGTACATAACCGACGATTTTTTTAATAAGCAGTTTGCAAACATTGTTCATAATAGAGCCCTTATTCAGAGGAGGTAATACTTCAACTAAGACAAAAACTAAATAATTGAAACAGAACAGAACACTAATTGAAAAAAAAGTGCGTTTCATTGCGCTGACAGTAACCTATTTTTTAGAAATCAAGCGTCTTATGACACTGATCAACGAATCCAAATGATTTGAAGGGTTTGTTAAAAAAAAAAAAAAATCGGTCGGAAATTATCGTCCACATGTGGACGATAACAGGATATTGCCATCTATAGGCGTGCAGCAGCACGGACGCGCTTCGCGCGTCCGCGCGCGTAAGCTTCGCTCACGCGCGTTGCTTTTGCATGTATGAGCAGGTGTACTTTTGTACACTCCGGTGTTGCAAGATAAAAGCATACATATAGCCATGTATTCTGTATTCTGTATTCTGGAAATTCTGCCTTTACAGGCACACCCTCGAATAGGAGATTAAAAAGATGTCCACAGCTGCACTTGTTATAATTGTAAGAGTCACTCGTAAAAGTCACAATAAAAATTAAAAATGCCACCACCAAATATACATCCTTATGTACATACAATAGTTTAAAAAGTTATAATCCTACGCCACAGCACAGTACACTGTCACTTGAAGGCTGCCTCAAATAAGGACTAAAATTACCGTCCTGTGGACTGCTGTAACCTCATGGATTTTTTACTTTTGAAGGAAAGTTCCAATATCTGATAACGTTTAGCATGTACAGTATATGTTAATCGTCTACTATGATAATGTAGTGTGTCTACAAGTTCACTGAGCTCTTTACAGTCAGATTCACGGTGGCCATCTAAAATCACACTGCAATCAACTATCAGATGGAGCAATGAAAAATCTGAAGCCGCAGGGCATACGTCAAGTAAGTCACTGAGCACACTCTGAATGTCTAAATCTATAGGGTTTCTGGCAAAGTCCAAAACACGACACTCCAACAGAAAATGATCTAAAAGTTTCTTCAGCATCATAACACAGCTGGCATGTCGGATTCACTTCATTTTGGTTAAATTTAACTCTATTGGTTTGCAATATATAGGTCCCAGTTAAAATCTTGTTCTTAACAGGAATACGAGATATGTCTCTAAAACTCAAACTACAATGTATATGGTCTAACTGCTGGATGACACTTTCCAATAGTATAACTTTTTGACAGGAACTTCAGGGATGAATTAAGTCTTGACTGGGCTAAAACTCTAGCACTCCAGTAGTTATTCACAGCTTTATCAAATTGACTTTTCCAAGACAGCTTTTTAATCGGACATTCTAAAATCTCCTCTGGACTTGGTAAATCGTATTTCAGTAAAACTTTTTTGACCACGATAAACCAGCTATGGCTCTTGTACGATTTGGTTTCCAACTGTCGACTGGCCAACTGAGATTCAACTGAATCATTCGGTAGTCTAGAGATATTGCCGAAAAGCGACAAAATCTGTTTATGTAGATAAGCTTCCGCTGGTAGAGCACCACTCAGAAGATATACAGCAGGGTCAGCAACTGTTGTCGGTAATGCGAGTATCTGTTTTATGAGTCTTTTGAATTGCATATCCAAACAATTTAAAGCTCTTCCAGTAGGGATAATAATTTCATGTCCATAGAATAACACAGGGAAAACATAGGTATTTAACAGTGACATAGCCGTTTCTGGATCCACACCATTCTCGCCATGCAGTCCAGCATCCATGAGACTATATGCAGTACGTTTAGCTTTTTGTATATTATATTCAACAGCGTTGAGTTCTTGATTAGAAGAGGTACGTAGAATTCCCATATGAGAAGTACTATCAACGACCGGCATTCCTTTTTCCCCCAAACACCATGTTTCATCCTCCGGATATTGACTAATACTGTTCATTTTCATGACAACACTTTTCAAGGCATGTAACATATAGCCATCCATTTCACTGGAGTCCTTACATATGTTGATTAAGAACTGAAGGTCCTTAGCGTTGTTTCTTAGAACAGCCACATCATCTGCACAGGCTGGGGATTGCATACAGATATTCCCTACGCTTGCTCCTTTCCCACTACATTGGAGTCTATCCAGTTGATCATTATTATATACTTTATACAGATCGGCACTCAGGACACCCCCTGCCGTACACCCTGCTGGTTTACATAAGGAGAAGACAGTTTTCCCCTCCATTTGACTGAGTTCATTGCCTCTCGGTGAAGACTATCAATGAGCAACCACTCATGACTCTGGATTCCACAGTAATAAAGTTTTCTCATCAGATTAGAATGAATAACCACATCAAAAGCAGATTTTGCGTCCATGAAGGCGATATATGTAGGCTTATGTAAGTCTTTATTGTTTTGGAAAAACTCTTCAGCTAGTAAGGCACAGTTCATTGGGGAAGAATTTTTGGTAAATCCTCTTTGTAGACTATTTTGCTTATTCAGCAAGGTTGATTTGATACGCAGTTTCAAAACGGCCTCAATGAGTCTCGTTAGAACTGGAGTAATAGTGTTGTTGTTGTTGTTTCGTAATGTTCCGCCGGTTACTTGTCGGCGAACCGTCGTTGTGACGTAGAGGCATTCAATTTCTTTTTCTGGATTTTGAGTTTCCGTCGCTTGCTGAAACTGCCTCGAGGAAACTTTGTAATGGGGACCAAGAGACCCTGTTGTCTTTTCTTGCCAAGCAAGAGTTTAGTGCGGATTCTATGTAGGGATGATATCAGTTCAAGTATGTTAATTTCGGACTTGTTACTTGTGAATACACTCGGGTCAAGTATAAGTTGTGTCACAGCACCAGTGGACGTAGTACTGACTGAGGTGAGACCAGGTACTTGCTGAATTTTCCTGAGGAAAGTGTCTCGAACATGCTGAAGAGGCTGACACTCTGCTAGGAAGTGTTGTCTAGTCTCCGGGTCTGTATCACAAAGCTTACATGTAGGGTCTACGGTGAACTGGTTAAACACGGCCCATTGCTCTGTAGCGTATATGTGCCGGATAGTAGACGACATTTAAGCTCCGCTCTGCGACTATCATGTACGCCGTTTCGTACTGTTGACCAAACATGATGTGACACTCCAACCTTGACACTTTCTGGGTGTATGTACTTCAACGAAGGCTTTGAAGAAATATCCTCTCTCCACTGCGCTTCCACAGCCGAGTTGATAGCGTATATAACCGTCTTCTTCCATTTACTCTTTGTCGGGGATGTCTCTATCAACAGAGATGCTGAAGGCAGGCTGTAGTAGGACAGAAATTCTTTAACTTTGTTGAACCAACGGAGTTCTTTTGAAGATTTTGTGGCTAGCTGGCGAAAGGCAATTTCTCTTTCAATTCCCTCCTTCATAATCCAGCGTCCAAACAGATTAAGGACATTCTTGTGAATCACGGATTCAATAGGCAGCGCCCCAAGAAGTGCAAGAACAACGGAACTTTGTGTTTTGTCTGGAAGGGACTTATCTGCCTTAAGGACTTCCTCTGGAACTGTTCGAGCAGTTTGAAGTCACTGCGCTTCAGATCAAGAGCTTCTAAACCAAAGTTAAAACGAGGGACAACATATGTAGACCAGATCTTCTCGCAGACACTTGACTTTAGACCACTTCCACTATGGACGCCAGCTCCAATCGAGAATATGCTGTCCTTCTTCCAAGAGCAATCTTCTCAGCAGTGTTCACTCTATTGCCTACCTCCCTATGCACACCGAGGTGTTTTGTATGCTCCGCTTGACTCACAGACTTTCCATTCACGGAATGTACAGTATTGGGACATTGGGAGAATTGTTCCCAATACGTCAGGACACAGCTCTTTGTTGGATGAATTACAAATCTAGCCCGGTCTGCAAAACTTCCAGCTGAAGATAACATCATTTGCAATTCAGGTGGGGAGTTGCTCAACAGTGCAAGGTCATCTGCTACTGTGACATGCGGTTCACGAATATAACATATCTTTGCCCCAGAGAACTTGTTTTCCAGCTGTATCTGGAGGTGGTTGTTATACCTCTTATAGTGAGATGTGGAAAGGACCCCTCCTTGACGCACGCCTTGCTTGATAATAAAAGGAGATGAGAGAGTCCCCCAGCTTCACAACTGATGTAAAATCGGAGTAGAGGTCTCGAAGTAAGAGCCAATCCGCGCCAGTAATACCATCAAAGTACAGCCTTCTGAGGAGGAAGTCATGGTCTATAACAGCGAAAGTAAAAAGTATGCAAAGACCAGGAACTGAAACAATCAAAATCCAAATCCAGCCCTCAAACCATAGTTGGAAACAACTAAGATTACAAATAATCAAGATACTGAGAACATATGGCCAACCGAGTGAGCAGCTTGTTCCCAAAAGGTGGCCACTCAGCAACCCAAACCGAACCAAAAATAATAAGAACATACATAAGGTAAAACATCACAGAAACTCTGACACCAAAAACAGGCAACAGAGAACCACAACAGAACTACCGCCTTGGAACGGTCAGTAATGAATTACTGGGGGCTTAAATCGATTTTACAGGCCCAACCTCACCCTCAGTTTCTGAAGTGGTACAAAACATTTAGTTGGTTGTTCGGTTCGCATGATAACCCTCTAATTCGTCAATGAATCATCACGGTAAACACATAAATCAAATTTCAACACCATGAAGAAGCAAAGACGAGGACTCAACAGATACAGCGGGCCGTCTGACAGGTGGCGATCCCTGGCCTGCCAAACAACCCCACTGGAAATCTGAAGCAAAAGAAGGTCACCAGTTGAGCCCCGGTGGACCAAGCAACAGACAAAAAGGCTCCGGTCCCAACCAACTAAAATATATAGCTTTAGGTCGGCGCCATCATAGAGCCTGACGCCCGATCCCCCGGTGTGCAATTAAAGAGTGCAGCAAAGTTATCAACCGTGATTGGGTTAATCACTAAGCATGCAGACTGTCGCATAACATTTAAATTATAGCCAATACGTTTGTGACGTATTATTATTTTTCGGAATTGATCAGAAAAATCAGTCCTACCCTCAATCTTTTTGAATTTGTATACTAAGTCACCATAAAATTCTGGTTCCGATAGGCCTTGGTGTAAAAGAAATTTTAATCCGACATCAAATTTTGAAACCAATTCATGGTGTCTGCGATAGAATTTAGAAAAAACCTTTCTAAGCTTATGATACCGATAGCCCTGTTTAAGAAGTTTAGCAGTTAAACATTTATTACGAGCATTAAAGTCAGCCTTCTGGGCATCCAGGGCAGCGACCACCAAAGGCTCTCGAGAGTTTTTTGCTTTCGCTATGCACTCCGACAGCATTATAGCAGCATCAATAGAGGGATGTCCCGACGTAAAGCCTTTCTGGAAAGTAAAAAGTATGCAAAGACCAGGAACTGAAACAACTGGAACCTGGATTGCTTCTGCTCCAGAATAAGATTGTGACGTCTGTTTAAAACATGCTCAAGAACCTTCAGAATGACCGTTGTGACAGTAATACCGCGGTAGTTGGTAGGATCCGTCTTATCTCCTTTCTTAAAGACGGGGGACTAATCCTTCCTTAAGGACAGAGGGTACTTGCTTACAGTCAAAGATGTAATTTATCAAGTCTTTAAGGTAGTATAATACAGCAACTCCACCATAGATGAAGTGTTCAGACGTTAAGTTCAGACAGTCAGCAGCCTTGTTTGGTTTTAACCTCTTTAGAGACCGACCATTTGATATTCTGGAGGGGGGGGGTGTTTGCCGGTATTCTTGATTCTTGATGAAGACAGGACATTTTATTTCACTGGCCTCTGGAAAAAATTTCTTTTTTTTTTACCTTGAGGGAGCTGATTTCTTTTTTTTACAAACTAACTCAAACAGGTTTTTTTTTATTTCTATAGGCTTAACTATCAGATCCTTGTTTACTTGACCTTAATATCCTTTTATTTTACCCACATCAGTAATTTTTACATCTTTTTTTCTCACAAAAAGAACATGGTGCTGGCTTTAACCAGGCTAAGGGCATGGCTTAGCTTGCTTTTGCAAACAAGTGCCTGGAGCATGTTACTCTCTTCATCTAAGGTACAGATACAAACATCCCTTATGAGTTTGGCAAAAAAAACTAGGCCTTAAATTAGGGATATTTTGGCTAAAATTATGGCTATTTAAGCAAAGTTTTAGGGCTAACATTAGGAATTTAAGGCTTTTTTCTAGCCCAATCATATGCCCAAACATGCTTTAATTTGCACTTTAGAAAGTTTGATAAATATTTACTGATAGCGTCACGTTATAATGAATGCCAGTTAGTAAAAAATGGCAGAAAGTTCTATGCTAAGAAGTTAACAAAGGGGGTCTGGAGGGCAGCCAAAGCAATTTCCTAATTCTAATGGCAATTCTAAGACTGGAAACAATAAAGAAAAAATAGAGATGATGATGAAAATAGGTGTTTTTTATTTTAGGAGTTTTGCCTTTTAGAGTGTTTATTTTGCCATAATGGCTTTGTCTCCCATAGGCTAGTGACTCTTTTGCAATTTAGTATTAGTGGAAACATTTACTAAGTAATGTGGCAGATCAATAATACATGTATGTGAATGTTGTATAGGATGTTTTTTGTAAATGTATGCACATGCGGGCCTGCTGATGTAAAACAATTGTAGATAATATTAAAATATTACTATAAATATAGGGGGAGGGGTCTGGGGGGCTGCGTCCCCAGAAGCCAGAGACATAAAAAAAAATCTCAATTCAAATGGAATTATCTGCAGACTATATTTTTTTCTTATAATCGCACAATCTTTGTTACATATTTATTTTCACAGTTTATTCCTCACAAGCCTTTCAACGTTTCGGCTAATGAAAGCCTTTATCAAGAAGGTTGTTTTTCCTTTCAATACCACATTGATTTATTGTTGCTGCAGCCCACCATTTTGAATTGTTTTGACAAAACAATTCAAAATGGTGGGCTGCAGCAACAATAAAGCAATTAATGGAGTATGCCAAAACAATTCAAAATGGTGGGCTGCAGCAACAATAAAGCAATGTAGTATTGTAAGGAAAAAAACCTTCTTGATAAAGGCCTTCATTAGCCGAAACGTTGAAAGGCTTGTGAGGACTACATTTTTTTTAAATTTTGGGTGGAGCCAGGTTATGTTTTTCACTTACTTTAGAAGCCAGATTATTTTTCTAAAAAGGCTTGTGAGGAATATATTTTTTTTTAAATTTTGGGTGGAGCCAGGTTATTTTTTTCACTTACTTTAGAAGCCAGATTATTTTTTTAAACCCCCCTATGAGCCAGATTATTTTTTTTCTTGCATATCCAAAGACAAGGATTTTTTTGGATAAATATACTGCCCCCACCCCTCCTCCAGAATATCAAATGGTCGGTCCCTTAGGGCTCCTTCAACCTCTTCAACAGAAACTGGCGTAATTGGGAAACAGGTGTTCTTACAAACATTGAGGATGTGGCAGATATGTATATAGTCCGAGAGCCCGTGGTAGGTTTATTCATGTGGTCGAGGCCAAAAGATTTGAAGGTGTTTCTTTATGTAAAAAAGTGTGCTGAATTCAAAAATTAAAGTCTTAAAAAAATCCATTGATGCACAAAGTCGGTATACTCAAAATATTACACATGGGGTGCTCCAAATCTCGAAAGAGCGTTAAAATGGGGTTACCCTTATATTTAGTAATATTTTCAGCCTTCTGCATGCACTGGAATATTAATTTTGATATCAAGCAATACTTAATAGTTGTTAAAAAAGATCAAATAACAATTTCTACATTTTCTTTTATTATATTATGGGAAGCTCTACTTTCAAAATGAAACACCTTGAAAAAAGCCACGAAAACTGGTGATTTCAATATTCAGCTCATAGGTAGATAAAAATATTGATCGAAAGTAGCAGTTACTATATCCCCCGGCACAATAAGTATGTCGAGGGGTAAATTGTTTTTGCCTCTCCATCCGTTCTTCTGTCTATCCATCCGTCTGTCTGTCCATTTGTCCGTCAGTCCTTCCGTCCGTTAGTTAACATTTGCGTTAAACTTTTGCGTTAAGTTTTATCTTTGCTCTGTTTTCCTGAGAGTATTCATGGAAACTTGTTCATGTGAACTTAGTATTACTTAAGGATGGATACTGATCAGCTTGCATCACCTGGAAGGTTCTACAGGCCTAAGGTCAAGGTCACAGACTTAGAAACTTGTAAAACAGTTACGTTAAAATTTGCGTTATGTTTTTGCTTTTGCTCAGTTTTCTTGAAAGTGTTTTACTGGAACTTGTCCATATGTGCTCAGTGCTACTAAAGGATAAATACTTATCAGTTTGCATCACTTGGATGCTGCTATTGGCCTGAGTCAAGGTCAAAGACTTAGAAATTCGTATACTAGTTACGTTAACGCTAGCGTTAAATATTTCTTTTGCACTGTTTTCCTGAAAGTCTAAACTGGAACTGTGACATATGTGTTTAGTGTTACTGCATGATATATACTGCTCTGTTTGTGTCACCTTGATGCTGCTGCTGACCTAAGGTTATGCCAAAGACTTTGAACTTTATATAATAGCTCTGTAAAAGTTTTACTTTGAAGAGTGAATCTTGGAATGGAACCTTTTGAAATGTGACTGGGTCTATTGCTGGGCTTGACTGATTGTCTGCCTGACGCCCCAGGGATCTCCAGGTGTCTCAACACGTTTCGGCTGTCGAGTTCTCGTCCTTGCTTCATCACGGTCTTTTCTTGATTTTAATTGTTGACCGTGATGACTCTCTGATGAGTTAGGGGACCTTCATACGAACCGAACTACCAAAATAATTGTTAAATGTTTTTCGTATAATTTGCTTAGTCTGTTGTAACCCTTCTGTTGGTCTAAATTATTTAGTTCAATATTGATAGCTGAGTTGCCACCTATTTGGGAAAGAGCTGCAGACTCGGCTTATCACTTGTAATTTATTGTTTGTTGGGATGTCTTTGTCAATCTTTCCCTTTGATGTTGGGGATAGGGTTTGGGATCTGATTCAGTCGGTTCCTGAAGTGTAGTTACTCTTAAAATTTGTTAACATCTTTTGCATTAATGTATTATGTAAAGTTTATTTTCTGTGGGCGGTGGCTCTGGCCGGAGGTATACGTTAGCCCTTGCTAACTTGCTCTAGTTGGGCTGGAAAACCAACATCTGATCACAAATTGTTCGTGATATTTTATGACTTTGTTATAATTATTTTTTGGGAAGAACATGTTCGAATTCAAAGCAAGATAAAGTTTGACACACTGGAGATATAGCAACCTCTGTACTTTTATATTGTACACCCACATATTCTTTATTCTTTATCCCGTCATTTTAAATACATTTTGAATATATTTTTTCTTTCTGTTTTTATTCTTTTTTCAGGTAAAAGGGAGGCAGTTCTACAGAAGGAGAAACATCAGTTGAATGTGAGTTGAATGGGGATTTGCCAAGTGAACTTAAAAGAATAGAGAGGGGTTTTGAAGTGAGCGTGTGCCTCTGCTCAGTCTCATCTGTAGTTTTGATGTCTGTTGACACACACTATGGGCCTTCACAAAACTTCGGCCAAAGACATAAACCCCTGATTGCTGTAAAAGGCCGTGCATGCGCATTTAAATAGCCACCTAATGGTTAAAAAACCTTGTTCGCTCGGCGAAGTCCGTATATATGGTGATATCCAAGGACGTCTACAATTGCATTCCTTTTGCATTTTAGTAAGAAGATGGAAACAACTAATCAGACAAATGAACTACGCAACAGTGACACATGAGAGTAGTATATTGGCGATTCTAAACGAAATCGGAAGCAGAAGATAGTCCCTTTCACAGTCCCTTTTAGGGTACCATCAAACAAAGATCACAATACAGGTCATGTATGGTCTCGCCTTTCCAGCTGAAGAATATGTTCAGGCTGAGCTGAAGTCCTGATTCGAAATCAAAGGACCTGATCTTAGGTTTCTTTCAATATGGCGGAGGCTCTGTTTTAAGTGATGAATCAAATGATGTCTTTTTTTTTGAGGGATCCGATCTGACACTTGGATTTGCAAACATTCTGATAAACATTCTGATAACATATACCGACAGTATCATGAAGAGTACCGATCCCAGACAATGTCTCAATGCTTTCATCGTAATTATCCCAAGCAATGTTCATTCCAAGTCCTGGTTGTTGGGTGAGGCCATCAGATCTAGAGTAATTCTTTTCTATTTAGAATCGCCATACATAATACACTCACGATTTACTGATGGTTCTCTTGTCTCGTCAGTTGTTTCCATCTTCTACCTGAAAAAAGAGGAACGATATTACCATGTACACGGACTTTGCAAGGGAACAAGTATCTTCACAGAAACCATCAGGTAGATATTTGAATGCGCATGCGCGGCCCTTCACAGAAATCAGGGATCTGTTTCTTTGGCCGAAGTTTTGTGAAGGCCCATAGTGTATGTCATCAGACCAAACGTCCATCTGAGACTGACCATATGCACAGACTCACTTCGAAACTCTTCACTGTCCTTTTGAGTTTGGTTGGCAAGGCCCAATTTAGCTCATTTTCAACTGATTAGCCTCCTTTCTGTACGACTGTCGCCACCATTTTACCTAAAAAAAAGAAAGAATTAAAACAGTAATAATGTATTTGAAACGTATTCAAAATGACTTTTAAAGAATATAAAGCATGGACGAACAATATAAAAGAACAGAGGTTGCCATATCGCCAATGTGTCAGACTTGATCTTGTTTGGAGCTCATTATTCCCCAAATGACTGAAGCCAAGCCCAAAGAAAAATATCTCGAATAATTTGTGGCTAGAAATGTTTTTCAAATCCCCTTAGTGCAATAAGCAGGGGCTCACGTATACCTCCGAACAGGGCCACTGCCTACAGAAAATAAACTTTACATAATACATTTATGTAAAATGTTAAGAAACAGACAGGCAGACATTCAATCTTACACAGCAATAGACCCAGTCACATATCAAAAGGATCCATCCCAAGATTTGGCAACAAGCAGAAGAATACACTCTTTAATGTCTAACTTTTACAGATATATTTTATATGTATATAAAGTTCATTGTCTTAGACTTGACATTAGGTCAGCTGCAGCCTTAAGGTGACACAAATTGATCAGTATCTATCCTATAGTAACACTTAACACATATTCATTCATTCAGTTCCAGTAAAGACTAGCGGGAAAACAGTACAAAAGCAAAATCATCAGTCTAAACGCAAACTTTAATGCAACTTTTGTACAAATTTCTAAATCTGTGACCTTAACCTTTGGCCAGCAGCAGTATGCGGATGAAACAAACTGATCAGTATCTATCTTGTAGTAACAAAAGACATATGAATTAGTTCCAGTAAAATCTTTCAAGAAAACTGAGCAAAAAACTTAACGCAAATTTTAACGGAACTGTTTTACAAGTTTCTAAGTCTGTGACCTTGACCTTAGGCCAGTAGCAGCTTCCAGGTGATGCAAACTGATCCATATCCATCCTGTGGTAACACTTAGTACATATGAACAAGTTCCCGTAAAGACTTGCAGGAAAACAGAGCAAAGAAAATACACTTAACGCAAAACTTTAACGCAAATGTTAACTAACGGACGAAAGGACTGACGGACAAATGGACAGACAGACGGATGGACAGACAGATGAACGGATGGAAAGGCAAAAACAATTTACCCTCGATATACTTATTGTGCCGGGGTATAATTACTGCTACTTTCGGTGTTTTATCAATATTTTAATCTACCTATGAGTTGAATATTAAAATCACCGGTTTTCGTGGCTTTTTTTTTTTCAATGTGTTTCATTTTGAAAGTAGAGCTTTCCATAATATGGCAAAGAAAATGTAGAAATTGTTATTAGATCTTTTTTAACATCTATTAAGTATTGTTTGATATCAAAATTTATATTCCAGTACATGCAAAAGGCGGAAAATATTAGTAAATATAAGGGTACCCCCATTTTGACGCTCTATCGAGTTTTGGAGCACCCCATGTGTAATCTTTTGAGTATACCGACTTTGTGCATCAATGGATTTTTTAAGACTTTGATTTTTGAATTCAGCACACTTTTTTATATAAGAAAACATCTTCAAACCTTTTGGCCTCGACCACATGAATAAACCTACCACAGGCTCTCGGACTAATAGGATTCATTGACTTTATTGTCGAAGTTGACATTCTCCAAAGGAGTGGCAAGGGAGCCAAAGTGGGTAGCCTATCCTTCACACACCTTTTCACGTGACTCGAGGACTCTACCATCCACTCGAAAATACTGCAGAGAGGAATCTTCTGTCTTACGCTGTTCTTAAACCAGTCTGTGGAATTCTTTGTCACTACTATCTGAGGACATAATTCGTTCTACCTTCTCCATGGTCTTCCTAGCTTCAGCACGACGCTGTGGCTTTCTAAGGTCTCTTTTGGACTGTTTAATTCTGATAGCTACATCCTATAGTAGGGATCTTTAACCGACACAGGGAATGACTCTCTCTGCACATGGGGGGGCTCCAGCTAACGTCCGAAGGACGGCACACTTGTTAACATCATCCCTGCAAATGATGCTAGAAAAACGCGTTCGGACACAGGAAGACTTCGCCCTGGGCGGGGATCGAACCCACGACCTCTGACTTCAGAGTCAAGTGCAATAACCACTGAGCCACCGCCGCTTCTACACACCCGATGCAACATAATATAATAACACAGCTGTTTGAAAGCGATTAAAATTTTGCGAATAAATTTTTTGCATTGACGTTATTGGCGACGTCGCCAAAATTTAACCGAAATACAACACCACCAGGCTGAGCATGAAATTTTTTATCTGCTGATAAATGGTATAGTTGTTTTCTTTGTCATTTTAGCTGAATATGAAATTTTCTCTGCTTATGAATATGAAAATTCCAACATTAGTTGGCATTTTCATAATTATCAGCAGAGAAAATTACATGCTCAGTCTCTGCTTATGAATATGAAAAAGGCCAACAATATTTGGCATTTTCATATTTATTAGCAGAGAAAATTACACGCTCAGCTGAGTTGGGCACGATAAAAATTTCGGGGGGGGGGGGAAGGGGGCAGGGTTATAAAACCTTTTTCATGCTCAGCTCAGCTGAGCATGAAATTTTACCTGCTAATAAATAGCAAATTACTGATGATAAGTTCAGTGTGTTTTCACGTTCAGTTTAACTGAGTATGTCATTTTCTCTGCTTTATATTTGGGTGGTACGTTAATTCCCATAGTTATCATAATCAATTTACTACAGATACTGATTCACTTGCCTTTACTCTTCTTTGATAGCAGGATAAACTGGAGTATAGTCTTTCTCCTACTATCTGAGTGGTAGTTGTGCTCTGCAACATAAGTTGGCATTTTCATATTTATCAGCAGAGAATTTTTCATGCTCAGCTGAGTTGAGCATGAAAAAAGTTTTATAACCTCGGGACCAAGTTTCGAAGAGCCACCACTTTGATGTCAGCCAGGAAAAATTATAGAAACATTCGTGAAAATAGCTCCAGTAATCTCACTTTTTACCAGTATGTTTTTAATTAAATTGCATGAACAGAAGCAGAGTAATTGATTTTCGTGCAAACTTAACCACAGGGTATAATCGATTCCGCCAATTTTCGCTTCCTGCAGAGACTGTACATCATATCTGGCTTCCGCCGAGACTGTCCACGATCTCTTGCTTCCTGCCGAGACTTCTGTACATGATAAAAGGCTTCCTGCCGAGACTGTCCGCGTGATTCTGCTTCCTGCCGAGGCTCTCGGCAGGAAGCAGAGTCACGCGGACAGTCTCGGCAGGAAGCCATTCCTCGAGAACAGCAGTCCCTGCAGGAAGCAAGAGTTTGCGGACAGTCTCGGCGGAAGCCAAATATGACGGACAGTCTCTGCAGGAAGCGAAAATTGGCGGAATCGATTATACCCTGTGTTAACGGATTTACAGCCACTGACAGTAGGTGATGCAGAGCACAACTACCACTCAGATAGTAGGGGAAAGACTATACTCCAGCTTATCCTGCTATCAAAGAAGAGTAAAGGCAAGTGAATCTGTATCTGTAGTAAATTGATTATGATAACTATGGGAACGTACCACCCAAACAGGCATTGAAAATGACACCTCGATAATGCAGACTGAGCTTAATGTAAAAACTTAATTCCATGTTCATGCATGTTTGGGCAATGGACTAGAGTTCATGATTACCATACGCATCTACACTACAGCAGCGACTGACACAGCCACTGAGATACTTGGGAAGGACTATCACAGGAAATAGCCCTGGGTCTACAGAGATGTTTTCAACCTCTGTGATAAGCAGAAGGACTTGAGAAAGATGCGATATCAGGCCCGGATTCAGACCACCACATACTGGTGGGGCTGGGGGTGTCGATATGTATTTGGGAAGGGAGGGGTGGAGTGGGGGGGGGGGGTGAAAATGACATAATAAAGGATAAATTTGATGAGATTTTTTTATAAGTCTTTTTTGCCTTGAAATATATTTTGTGATATCAGATACGAGGCGATTCTAATGAGATATCACAACATAAAATTTAATCTAACCAGACCCAAGTGGCGGGGCTGAAGCCCCAAAGCCCACCCCCTGGATCCGGGGCTGGATATGAAAAAATAGTTAACTCTGAAACAGTGACGGAATTCAAGAATCAATCTCTGTATCTAAGCATTTAGGCTGGGAATCCTCTCTGGTAGTTTCTTAACGTGATATGATCTTCTATATTATTTTCTCTCAGTGAGGTGCATGGTCGAGCTCGATTATGTTGCATGTACATGTAGGGCTGGGACTGGTAGAGATTTTGTAGCCGGGTACACGAGTCCCTATTACCCGCGGGTTCCCGGGTACCCATTACCACAGCATTTTCAGCATACCTACAGTTACAAAACATAGATTTAGTTCAAATGATAAGTAAGGTAGCTGTCATATGTGCCCGTGTGCATGGAAAGGGTGCGAAAATGTAGAAATTTCTCTGTTATAACATACAAAAAAGGTTTGGCAATGTATGATTGCAATTTATAGAAGACAGTCACACAAAACCTCGCTTGTTTTGCTTGGAATTTTACTGGAATAGAATATTTATACACTACATAATAAGCATTTGGGTAACGGGTGGTAAATATGTACCCGGGCAATTGACCTACCCGACCCGACCTCGGGTACCCGGGTACTCGTCCCAGCCCTATGTACATGTACATCCTATTTTCGCAAAGCGCTGAGTCTTTTTAATATTTCTTCTGATTCTGAAAGGATAAAGCCTCTGTCGTTCTTAAATTCATCATAGGGTCTCACGTCAAGTAACAATTCTACGTCAATGTAACTGATGCCTACAGTCGAATATCAGATAAAGTTTCCTTTTTAAAAGGAAAGGCTTGCCGAGTTTTTACTGACGTCGCACTGCGATGTAAGCGCCTGGCATCGGCGTCATTTTGACGTTATGTGCCCGCTGGGTTTATACCAACGGAAGGGGAATTACGAGAACTAGCGTATGAGGACTAAACAAAAAAAAATTAGACTAATTATGAAGTTGTTGTCGTACACTTCTCGTTACAATTTATTTTTTAACTAAATCCCCTCTTAGGCCAGCGATTCTGCAGCTGCATACAAAGGTTCTTCTTGCATGTCAAGAAATTCCAGGACAACCAAAATGACGTCATAATCACTGACAAACTGCTTTCCAGCCAATTCTTGAAAACGATGGAAGTAATCCACAGAAATGCAGCGACAACACGCCTTTGATAACTTTACTCGCCAATGGATCTTGATTTTCTGTCTCAGCTGCTTCAGTAATTGACCTCGCATTCCCCACTATTTACCTGTCCCTAAACAGGTGGTTAACATGCAAACACTTTATGAATCCCGAATGACTGAAGCGATCACTTTGTCATCCGAAGGCATAGCCATTGCCTTCTTTGGAGACATGGCGAGGTGTTGTGGCATGTTTCCATAGTTTCGGGTGTTGGTTCGTTCTGGCTGAGAGAGATAGACCAGTGGCTCATCCAGTGTCTTAAAACTGTCAATGAATCCCTCAGAGAGTTTAAAATCTCAACGGTTCTGAAACTGTCCACTCTTTTCGTTACCTGTATCCCTACAAGAGGTTTCCAGGACAGACTATTCATGAATGGTCAAACGCTATTGTATTAGATGTTGAATTGAGTACATTACACCGCTGCTTTCCATCGACATGGCCTTTACAATGAATACACGTTACCTATACACCGGCGTTACCGTATTTTGCATATATTTACAAGGCCACTGTGCATATTAGCCACACACACACAGATAGATGGGATACTTGATTTCGTAAAAGGTGATGAGTGATGAGGAAAATCTCCAGAAGCGCCTGCTAGTTGAGTTTAAACAATAAATTTGAACGTTGATTTTTTCTGCTTTGACAGGTTTTCCAGATACACAATTCTCCAGACGCATCAGCGCAGTCTGATCAATCCATCCTCAGCATGACGTTTTCCTGGATCATGGAGAATATGAATACAGAAAAATATGAAATACAGAATATACAGAAATACAGAAATATATGAATACAGAAAAAGAAAGACCCTGATCAGTCTGTTTGGAGCTCATTATTCGCCAAATGACTGAAGCCAAGCCCAAAGAAAAATATCTCGAATAATTTGTGGCTAGAAATGTTTTTCAAATCCCCTTAGTGCAATAAGCAGGGGCTCACGTATACCTCCGAACAGGGCCACTGCCTACAGAAAATAAACTTTACATAATACATTTATGTAAAATGTTAAGAAACAGACAGGCAGACATTCAATCTTACACAGCAATAGACCCAGTCACATATCAAAAGGATCCATCCCAAGATTTGGCAACAAGCAGAAGAATACACTCTTTAATGTCTAACTTTTACAGATATATTTTATATGTATATAAAGTTCATTGTCTTAGACTTGACATTAGGTCAGCTGCAGCCTTAAGGTGACACAAATTGATCAGTATCTATCCTATAGTAACACTTAACACATATTCATTCATTCAGTTCCAGTAAAGACTAGCGGGAAAACAGTACAAAAGCAAAATCATCAGTCTAAACGCAAACTTTAATGCAACTTTTGTACAAATTTCTAAATCTGTGACCTTAACCTTTGGCCAGCAGCAGTATGCGGATGAAACAAACTGATCAGTATCTATCTTGTAGTAACAAAAGACATATGAATTAGTTCCAGTAAAATCTTTCAAGAAAACTGAGCAAAAAACTTAACGCAAATTTTAACGGAACTGTTTTACAAGTTTCTAAGTCTGTGACCTTGACCTTAGGCCAGTAGCAGCTTCCAGGTGATGCAAACTGATCCATATCCATCCTGTGGTAACACTTAGTACATATGAACAAGTTCCCGTAAAGACTTGCAGGAAAACAGAGCAAAGAAAATACACTTAACGCAAAACTTTAACGCAAATGTTAACTAACGGACGAAAGGACTGACGGACAAATGGACAGACAGACGGATGGACAGACAGATGAACGGATGGAAAGGCAAAAACAATTTACCCTCGATATACTTATTGTGCCGGGGTATAATTACTGCTACTTTCGGTGTTTTATCAATATTTTAATCTACCTATGAGTTGAATATTAAAATCACCGGTTTTCGTGGCTTTTTTTTTTCAATGTGTTTCATTTTGAAAGTAGAGCTTTCCATAATATGGCAAAGAAAATGTAGAAATTGTTATTAGATCTTTTTTAACATCTATTAAGTATTGTTTGATATCAAAATTTATATTCCAGTACATGCAAAAGGCGGAAAATATTAGTAAATATAAGGGTACCCCCATTTTGACGCTCTATCGAGTTTTGGAGCACCCCATGTGTAATCTTTTGAGTATACCGACTTTGTGCATCAATGGATTTTTTAAGACTTTGATTTTTGAATTCAGCACACTTTTTTATATAAGAAAACATCTTCAAACCTTTTGGCCTCGACCACATGAATAAACCTACCACAGGCTCTCGGACTAATAGGATTCATTGACTTTATTGTCGAAGTTGACATTCTCCAAAGGAGTGGCAAGGGAGCCAAAGTGGGTAGCCTATCCTTCACACACCTTTTCACGTGACTCGAGGACTCTACCATCCACTCGAAAATACTGCAGAGAGGAATCTTCTGTCTTACGCTGTTCTTAAACCAGTCTGTGGAATTCTTTGTCACTACTATCTGAGGACATAATTCGTTCTACCTTCTCCATGGTCTTCCTAGCTTCAGCACGACGCTGTGGCTTTCTAAGGTCTCTTTTGGACTGTTTAATTCTGATAGCTACATCCTATAGTAGGGATCTTTAACCGACACAGGGAATGACTCTCTCTGCACATGGGGGGCTCCAGCTAACGTCCGAAGGACGGCACACTTGTTAACATCATCCCTGCAAATGATGCTAGAAAAACGCGTTCGGACACAGGAAGACTTCGCCCTGGGCGGGGATCGAACCCACGACCTCTGACTTCAGAGTCAAGTGCAATAACCACTGAGCCACCGCCGCTTCTACACACCCGATGCAACATAATATAATAACACAGCTGTTTGAAAGCGATTAAAATTTTGCGAATAATTTTTTGCATTGACGTTATTGGCGACGTCGCCAAAATTTAACCGAAATACAACACCACCAGGCTGAGCATGAAATTTTTATCTGCTGATAAATGGTATAGTTGTTTTCTTTGTCATTTTAGCTGAATATGAAATTTTCTCTGCTTATGAATATGAAAATTCCAACATTAGTTGGCATTTTCATAATTATCAGCAGAGAAAATTACATGCTCAGTCTCTGCTTATGAATATGAAAAAGGCCAACAATATTTGGCATTTTCATATTTATTAGCAGAGAAAATTACACGCTCAGCTGAGTTGGGCACGATAAAAATTTCGGGGGGGGGAGGGGGCAGGGTTATAAAACCTTTTTCATGCTCAGCTCAGCTGAGCATGAAATTTTACCTGCTAATAAATAGCAAATTACTGATGATAAGTTCAGTGTGTTTTCACGTTCAGTTTAACTGAGTATGTCATTTTCTCTGCTTTATATTTGGGTGGTACGTTAATTCCCATAGTTATCATAATCAATTTACTACAGATACTGATTCACTTGCCTTTACTCTTCTTTGATAGCAGGATAAACTGGAGTATAGTCTTTCTCCTACTATCTGAGTGGTAGTTGTGCTCTGCAACATAAGTTGGCATTTTCATATTTATCAGCAGAGAATTTTTCATGCTCAGCTGAGTTGAGCATGAAAAAAGTTTTATAACCTCGGGACCAAGTTTCGAAGAGCCACCACTTTGATGTCAGCCAGGAAAAATTATAGAAACATTCGTGAAAATAGCTCCAGTAATCTCACTTTTTACCAGTATGTTTTTAATTAAATTGCATGAACAGAAGCAGAGTAATTGATTTTCGTGCAAACTTAACCACAGGGTATAATCGATTCCGCCAATTTTCGCTTCCTGCAGAGACTGTACATCATATCTGGCTTCCGCCGAGACTGTCCACGATCTCTTGCTTCCTGCCGAGACTTCTGTACATGATAAAAGGCTTCCTGCCGAGACTGTCCGCGTGATTCTGCTTCCTGCCGAGGCTCTCGGCAGGAAGCAGAGTCACGCGGACAGTCTCGGCAGGAAGCCATTCCTCGAGGACAGCAGTCCCTGCAGGAAGCAAGAGTTTGCGGAGAGTCTCGGCGGAAGCCAAATATGACGGACAGTCTCTGCAGGAAGCGAAAATTGGCGGAATCGATTATACCCTGTGTTAACGGATTTACAGCCACTGACAGTATGTGATGCAGAGCACAACTACCATTCAGATAGTAGGGGAAAGACTATACTCCAGCTTATCCTGCTATCAAAGAAGAGTAAAGGCAAGTGAATCTGTATCTGTAGTAAATTGATTATGATAACTATGGGAACGTACCACCCAAACAGGCATTGAAAATGACACCTCGATAATGCAGACTGAGCTTAATGTAAAAACTTAATTCCATGTTCATGCATGTTTGGGCAATGGACATAGAGTTCATGATTACCATACGCATCTACACTACAGCAGCGACTGACACAGCCACTGAGATACTTGGGAAGGACTATCACATGAAATAGCCCTGGGTCTACAGAGATGTTTTCAACCTCTGTGATAAGCAGAAGGACTTGAGAAAGATGCGATATCAGGCCCGGATTCAGACCACCACATACTGGTGGGGCTGGGGGTGTCGATATGTATTTGGGAAGGGAGGGGTGGAGTGGGGGGGGGGTGAAAATGACATAATAAAGGATAAATTTGATGAGATTTTTTTATAAGTCTTTTTTGCCTTGAAATATATTTTGTGATATCAGATACGAGGCGATTCTAATGAGATATCACAACATAAAATTTAATCTAACCAGACCCAAGTGGCGGGGCTGAAGCCCCAAAGCCCACCCCCTGGATCCGGGGCTGGATATGAAAAAATAGTTAACTCTGAAACAGTGACGGAATTCAAGAATCAATCTCTGTATCTAAGCATTTAGGCTGGGAATCCTCTCTGGTAGTTTCTTAACGTGATATGATCTTCTATATTATTTTCTCTCAGTAAGGTGCATGGTCGAGCTCGATTATGTTGCATGTACATGTAGGGCTGGGACTGGTACAGATTTTGTAGCCGGGTACACGAGTCCCTATTACCCGCGGGTTCCCGGGTACCCATTACCACAGCATTTTCAGCATACCTACAGTTACAAAACATAGATTTAGTTCAAATGATAAGTAAGGTAGCTGTCATATGTGCCCGTGTGCATGGAAAGGGTGCGAAAATGTAGAAATTTCTCTGTTATAACATACAAAAAAGGTTTGGCATTGTATGATTGCAATTTATAGAAGACAGTCACACAAAACCTCGCTTGTTTTGCTTGGAATTTTACTGGAATAGAATATTTATACACTACATAATAAGCATTTGGGTAACGGGTGGTAAATATGTACCCGGGCAATTGACCTACCCGACCCGACCTCGGGTACCCGGGTACTCGTCCCAGCCCTATGTACATGTACATCCTATTTTCGCAAAGCGCTGAGCCTTTTTAATATTTCTTCTGATTCTGAAAGGATAAAGCCTCTGTCGTTCTTAAATTCATCATAGGGTCTCACGTCAAGTAACAATTCTACGTCAATGTAACTGATGCCTACAGTCGAATATCAGATAAAGTTTCCTTTTTAAAAGGAAAGGCTTGCCGAGTTTTTACTGACGTCGCACTGCGATGTAAGCGCCTGGCATCGGCGTCATTTTGACGTTATGTGCCCGCTGGGTTTATACCAACGGAAGGGGAATTACGAGAACTAGCGTATGAGGACTAAACAAAAAAAAATTAGACTAATTATGAAGTTGTTGTCGTACACTTCTCGTTACAATTTATTTTTTAACTAAATCCCCTCTTAGGCCAGCGATTCTGCAGCTGCATACAAAGGTTCTTCTTGCATGTCAAGAAATTCCAGGACAACCAAAATGACGTCATAATCACTGACAAACTGCTTTCCAGCCAATTCTTGAAAACGATGGAAGTAATCCACAGAAATGCAGCGACAACACGCCTTTGATAACTTTACTCGCCAATGGATCTTGATTTTCTGTCTCAGCTGCTTCAGTAATTGACCTCGCATTCCCCACTATTTACCTGTCCCTAAACAGGTGGTTAACATGCAAACACTTTATGAATCCCGAATGACTGAAGCGATCACTTTGTCATCCGAAGGCATAGCCATTGCCTTCTTTGGAGACATGGCGAGGTGTTGTGGCATGTTTCCATAGTTTCGGGTGTTGGTTCGTTCTGGCTGAGAGAGATAGACCAGTGGCTCATCCAGTGTCTTAAAACTGTCAATGAATCCCTCAGAGAGTTTAAAATCTCAACGGTTCTGAAACTGTCCACTCTTTTCGTTACCTGTATCCCTACAAGAGGTTTCCAGGACAGACTATTCATGAATGGTCAAACGCTATTGTATTAGATGTTGAATTGAGTACATTACACCGCTGCTTTCCATCGACATGGCCTTTACAATGAATACACGTTACCTATACACCGGCGTTACCGTATTTTGCATATATTTACAAGGCCACTGTGCATATTAGCCACACACACACAGATAGATGGGATACTTGATTTCGTAAAAGGTGATGAGTGATGAGGAAAATCTCCAGAAGCGCCTGCTAGTTGAGTTTAAACAATAAATTTGAACGTTGATTTTTTCTGCTTTGACAGGTTTTCCAGATACACAATTCTCCAGACGCATCAGCGCAGTCTGATCAATCCATCCTCAGCATGACGTTTTCCTGGATCATGGAGAATATGAATACAGAAAAAGAAAGACCCTGATCAGTCTGCACGGATGCATCAGCTCGAGCGTGGTGGCTGCTCTACGTAGTTACATTACACAATACCCTACGGCCTTTTTTCGCCCAAACGCCGCTGTATGCTAAAAACAGCAAGCTTTTTGGAAAAGCTAATTCCTGTACGATAAGCGTCATGTGTACGGAAAGTGCCGACCGTTGGCGACAATGCGATCAAAAATAAAATAAAATCCCAGCTGTTATTTTTAGCAGATGCGGTAAACCAGCTATGGATATAAATAGACTAAGTCGGACGAGTTCTCCGCTTGTTACAATGAAACGTACGTATATGTGAAGAACAACATGAACAAATGCAGTCTCAAACCGGAACGAGCTTTTCAATCTATATGGCTTGCGGCCTTTGGGCCGCAAGCCAAAAAACTTGGTTTGATAGTATAAATGATATTTACCCAGCAATCAGTATTATGAATAATTCAGACAAATTTATTTTCATAATGTCATGTAAAGATAATGACTTGAATGCCCTTAGTATATCTTTTCTATTTGAATTGTATAACGAAAGGAATAATTTACTTAATAATAAAATGATAAATTAATAACATAGGATTGAATGATATATCCACAAGTATCTATTATAATAATCATATTTTTTATAAGTGAATAGAACCACTTTAATAAGTATAATTATATAAGAGGTTTGGTATAGCCTGTGTTAATTGCAGGTTTTGTGGTGTTTATGGTTACAATCCTGTAATTGGATTTCAGACCAATAAACTATTTGTATCTTGTATCTTTTGTACAGTCGAATAAAGATTTTGTTTCACCTGTTCTGTAATGGTTTAAAACTTTGGACAAACTAAGAGAACATGCTCCACAGTTTCTACGTTACTACATTCACATTCACATTTTTCGCTGTCTTTAAATCCTAACTTGTGCTGATAATTGTCTATAGCTGAATATAGTCTGAAAACATCAATATTAGCTTCATGCCCACTGCCATGTTATGATGATAAATAAAAGTTTTAAGTTTCGTGAAATTCCATTCATTGGTTATTTCATTATGACTCAATTTGTTTAAATTAAAGTGATTCAATGGCATTAACTCATGCACTACTGAAGCAGGTCAAAAAAAAACTTGACAAGAACCACCCTCTTATGGTAATACATCTTTAGTATGTGTTTTATAAAATTTCGTTCATTGATTCCTTAGTTATGGCTGAATTTGCCGATTTTAAATTGATTCAAGGGCAATAACTCATTCACTACTGGTGCCATTCTGACAAATAATTATGTGCACAACTGTCTTATGGTGATACACATTCATTTTAAGTTTCATGAAATTCGGATATTAGGATACTTAATAATGTCCCATTTTATTGATTTTATATCAATTCAAGGGCAATAACTCATGCACTACTAAAGCCAGTCTTTTCAAACTTCACTTTCATCACCGCCTTATAATGATATATATTTTTAAGTTTCATGAAATTCTGTTCAGTAGTTACTAAGTTGTGGCTCTGGACGGATAGACGGACGGACGGAAAGACGGACGGACAGAAGGATGGACATGGACAAAATTATATCCCTCCGCCTTCGGCGCGGGATAAAAATGGCTATGATTAAGTGCTGTCATTTTGAGCAGATGCACATTATTGAACTTATGCAAGCTGCACTAGATATTTGCACCAATGCTCTCCCAGGGCTAGTGATAAATTTTATGGGGACTTAAACTTTTAATTCAACAGAGACTTTTTCTTTCAATAGAGTCCTGTAGAAAAGCCCGCGATTAAATTTTGAAGAGAATCCCTCCTAATGCTATGTCATTTTAAACGCCTTTGTTTTATTTACCTTTTACCTGATTATGCTGATGCTGTGCAGCTCTGGTTAATGTAGGGTGTAAGTCTGTCATGCCTGAAAATTTCTGGGGAGCAGGGGAACGACTGTTTGGGAGAAAAGCTAGCTGTTATTTTTAAGGGTTTGGGAGCATGTGAAGGAAAATTATAAGGGACGAGTCATTTATTGCCAGGTGGGGGCCGGGTACATTTAGGGGGGTCGGAAATTTTTTTGGTGATGTACTGGGGGGGTCGGAAATAAAAAAGCCATGGAGCAGGGGGGTCATATATTTTATTCGGCATATTGGGGGGGGGGGGGGGGGGGGGTCAGAATGCTTCCATCAGGCTTCTGTTTTTTAAAATCTCTCAACTTTTGCCCCCCAGACCCCCATTACTTATATTCTTGTAAACTTAAACTCTAGCGTAGAGACATTTATAGAAATGTCACACAGAAACTTTGGCGTTTCATATCCTAAAAAGATATTTTTCATAAATTTGCTAGTAAGACAGTATGCAATTGTCAAAAAAAACATGTCGAGCAGATGATTTTGTTCTGGATTAAATTTAATGCATGCGTTTGTGATATCAGCTCTCCAGTTGCCTTGTCATGAGCAAAGCTATTGTGGCTTCTGGGGGTTGTGCCCCAGACCCCCTCCATAACTATTATTAACAGTTTTATTGAACATTCAACAACAGATTTCTGGATGGCCATATGCAGGAAGAAAAGTGCAAAATATCAAAATATGCTGACAAAATTTAAAGACCATTAACCTGCATGATTTATCAACATGTCAAAGTAAGAAAATGTTCTTTGTGTTTCATACATGTTGGATTAAGGTCAGTCTGACTTAAACAAAGGTAATACAGTATGTGGGTGAAGGGTAGCTGGGGTGTTGGGATGGTGTGTGTGTGTGTGTGTGTGGGGGGGGGGGGGGGGGGGGGGGGTCATAAACTTTTTTGTCACCTATGTGTGGGGGGGGGGATCGGAAAAATCTTAGGGACTCGAATGAAAATGTACCCGACACCCCCCCCCCACCTGATAATAAATGACTCGTCCCTAACAGAGAGTATGGGGGTCGGGTATGCTCCCCTCGAAAATTTAAAATTCGAGATGCTGTTTTTTTAATTCTGGGTCTATTCTGGCTGCATTAGCTCTCCCACTCCGCTCCTAAGCCTATGTAATTCTAACAGTTTCCTTCTCTGCTAGAAACACGACATAATATTTCAAGCTTTTTAAAAGCTGAACTTGTCAATTTGGCGCATTCGGCATATACACCCAAGTTACGCGTTTACGGTATCCAGGGCCCACTTCGAATCGAACTATAGTAGCTACTATACTTACTAAAGTTCCAATCAAAGTGCGATGGTAGCTACTAAAATGACGTTATGAACTTACCAAAGATCAACCGAGGTCTGAACCAGCGTTACTGTAGTAGCAAGATGGCGGCCGTTAAAGACTCTAGCTATTTGTAGGTGTACAACAAGTATATATTTGTTCATACAATTATTTTAGGTCATATATGATCATTTAATCTATAGATTATCATTTTCAAAGACTACATGCACGGAAAAGGAAATGGGTGCACAGTATTTATTGTCGTTTCCATGACAATCTACTATTATAGCAACTTTTGGCGTTCGATTGGTAATGCGAGTGCGCATGCCCAAAATTCTACTATGGTAGGTACTTTAGTTCGATTCGAAGTGGGCCCAGGTAATGGTTTGTACAGACGCATACGTCTTCTTTAGACGGTCAGGAGCCAGCAAGTACTTGTAGTGACTATTCAAAGATTATATTACGGTTCGATTAGCCTTGTGCAAATATTGCTGAAATGTGTGTTCCATTTCGAATCGTTAGTAATGGTTAGCTTTTCTGTATTCTTTCGCTCATTCTTCTTCATTACGTCTCTTCTTCAAATCCCTCCTCTCATCACAGAGGTCAAGAACATCTCTGGTGACCCAGAGCTTTTTCTTGCGACGTTTCTTCCCAAGTAGCTCACTGGCTGTGTCATTCACTGCTGTATTGTAGGTGGTAATCATGCTTTCTATGTCTATTTTATCACGTCTGATGCACTGGAAGAACATGATGGAAAGGTTAGCATAGGTGGCAGAAATATTACCAGTCTGCGGTTTGCCGATGACATTGATGCTCTTGCTGAGGAAGAGAAGGAACTAGAAGCCCTAGTCGAAAGACTTGACAAAACCTGCACAAGGTATAAAATGGAGATAAGTGCTGAGAAGACCAAGCCAATGACAAACAGTGTCAGCGGCATCCAGAGGGAGATCAAGTTTAAGGACAGAAGCTTGGAATAGTTACAAGCTTCAAGTACCTTGGAACAATTATCTCAGATGAAGGCTCAAAACCGGAGGTGCTGTCGAGGATTGCACAAGCCACTGCAACTATGACAAAGCTGAAGCCAATATCGAGGTATAGTGACATATCTCTTGGATCAAAGGTGGAACTGATGTGCTCCCTTGTAATCTGTGAGTCATGGACCTTGACAGCAGAGCTAGAGAAAAGAACGCAGGCTTTTGAGATGAGAGGCTACCGGAGGTTACTGAACATTTCGTACAAGTACCATATAACCGATGAGGAGGTTCGCAGGAAGATCCAAGCAGCCATTGGAGATTATGACGACCTCCTGACCTTGGTCAAGAAACGGAACCTGGGGTGGGTTGGCAACGTCTCAAGGTCTTCTGGTTTAGCATATTCAATTCTGCAGGGCACAGTGAAAGGAAAGAGAAAGAGAGGTAGACAGAAGAAGAGATGGGAATATAAAGGAATGGACAGGGATGGATTGCTAGCTCAACTAGGGCAGCTGAAGACATGACTAGGTGGAAAGGGATTGTTGTAGAGTCATCTGTGGTGCCCCAACGACCTCACAAGGTTATGGGATAGACTAGACTAGACTAGTAATGGTCATGCTACTCTATTCTGTTGTGTCTTCTTAATGTGCCTCCGCTTATTTCTTCAGAGCACCCTCAAATGAGGTAGTTTTATGACTTTTTGAGCTCAGTTTGGTGGTGTTTATTTATACAATTAGTCTAACATTTTACTGTAATCACTGAATCTGTCCGTTTATCCTCGTCGATTCCCCGAAACCTCTCTCAATGCAACAATTAGCCCGTCTGCAGTGTTTCCCCTAAAGCGGAATGGCGGGGCGCCGCGCCCTGCCCCTTTTTGGTCCCGCCCTTCTGCCCCAAAAACGTGTCATAAACGCCCTCCTGCCCGAAAAATATCAGTAAACAGTCCCTTTTCCCGCGCTGCTATTGCGATTCGGTTCCATTGTGTCCCATACCTGTAAAAACTGACAACTCAAGTCGATCGATAATCTGTACACATGCTCATCATTAAACACCAATCACGGTGATTAATCTGTGGCAATTATCACCTCGCTATTCCCCGACCGTCATGTGTTAATTGGAGCGGAAAATTACTTCGCCAACTGAAAACACATGCTGGGTATCGGCTTTTAAGGTGTCAAATGCATTGCGGACATGGCGATAGTAACCAGGGCAATTAAAGAAACTCTCGTTAAAGTGACTACCCTTTTCCGACTGTGAAATTAACGGGTAGCACCGTTAAACTCGTTTGCCTCGCTCCGATATTGACACGGGCCTAATTGAGGGTCTGGCAGGTGGGAATTCAATCGCCATAACGGTGCCGCTTGCCGCATCAATACCGATAAATATTTTTTTCACCGTATCACGTAGCGCTATACTACAGAATTCGAGGCCTATTAGACGCGTGCGACAATGCAATGATTCAAAATCTATTTTCCCGGTAAACATGTCAGATACGTAATGTACGGTCATCACAGATACGGATCATACTAAATTTGCGCAGGCTGATCAGATCGTACATGTTTTCATGAAATCGTCACAGGTGCCGACGATTTCTGTTTATGGCAGTCGGTTCGTTCACTTTAAGATTAGTTTCCCGCGTTTTTCTATCCAGTTCCCGCCGTGTACTCTGAGTACCATCTGTGGAACGAGAACCAGTCAATTTATTAATAGTACCTTGGGAAATCCGCGATCTTCAGCATCTCAACAGCTGTCACCATGCAGTAATTTGCGATTTTCACAAATTTACCGGCCCAGATATGCAACGGTACGCGATCCTTATTTGATATTTAACTACTCTAGAAAGGTCTTACGGTAGGTATGTTAATCTAAGTGTAGAATTAGACTCGGTTTTGAGATAGACAGATTTCGAGTGTAAACAAGTATCAGCTTTGATCAAAATCACTAGAACAAATCAGACCCATCAATGATCATCCGAGGTGCAATTTTGGATGTGTATATGGAGGGTGAGGGAAAGGTGGGGAGGTAGTGGTGGTTTGAGAATGCTGGATTGTTTTTTTTTTAGCAGTTCAAATTTTTTTATTTGAGTAATTCAACAATGGACTGCGTCAGACTAACACTATGAACAGTACTGCTAAATTACACTACATATTAACACATAATGGAAGTGTCACTGCACTGAAATATCATACTTTTGAGGTTAATTATTAGATGTATGCCGAACAAAGTGAGTAACATTGCCCCTCCAGATGCCCTTCGCCGCGCTAAAAGTGCCCTTTTTTTCAGCAGCACCCTGCCCCTTTTTCAGTCTGGGGGAAACACTGCGTCTGACATATATCCCGAATATGTATTCACGCGAATACAGTGAAAGCATCCCCGACCCTCCAGGACGACTATATAATAATCACTGTGACGGATTATGTAAACTGTGTGAGAAAATCTGGATTCCTAAGCCGTAGGACATGCCTGTTGGTCAAGAACTGGCTCTTAGACAACCTTTCAATGTAGTCTTAACGTCCCGACTCGAAGAATCTTTCACAAAATGCTGACACCGTTTCTTATAGTAAAATACTAGACAAGCAAAATTAGATGTGTTATCAGGTAACTCCTAAGTTCTCTTTCGACATTTTCTCTGGATATTTTGTAAATTTCTCATATTGATATTTGATATTCTCTATGTCATCGACGACTATTCCCGCTAAGGTCAAGCCATTGATATTCTCTACGTTATTGACGACTTTCCCGGTAGTACCGTTCTCTTTGGGACTGCCTGTATCCGTCCAGTGACCTATCCTTTTACGTCACTGATCCGTCAAAGTATCTGTGAATGTTATGTTGAGTTTTACCACTGTGAGTTTTATATAACCCTTCTGTTGGTCTAAATTATTTAGTTCAGTAAAGATAGCTGAGTTGTCACCTGCTTGGGAAAGAGCTGTTGACTCGGCTTATCAGTTGTAATTTATTGTTTGATGGGATGTCTTTGTCAATCTTTCCCTTTGACGTTGGGGATAGGGTTTGGGATCTGATTCAGTCAGTTCCTGAAGTGTAGTTACGTTTTAAATTTACTGAGACTGATAATTTCCAGCTCATAAAACACATGTTTTACTTTTACCGGAACCAGTTGTTGTTGTTGTTGTTGTTGTTGTAAGTAAATCCATCCAGATAAGGGAAGAGTCATTTATTATCAGGTGTGGGGTCGGGTACATTTAGGAGGGGGGTTAGGGTTGGATTTTTTGGTGATGTACTGGGGGTGGGGGACGGAAATCAATAAGCCTTGGAGCAGGGGGGGGGGGGTCATATATTCTTTAAGGCATATGGGGGAGGGGTCAGAATTCTTCCATCAGTCTCCTTTTTTAAAAAATGCCCCCCCCCCCCACACACACACACACACGATCACTCCTAAGATTTCAGATTCTTTCTTTCAAACTCAAAACTTTTTTAATGACATTTATGAAAATACACACACAAAAACTTGGGCAGCTGCATATCCAAAAACAGATCTTTTCATTAATTTACCGAGTAAATGATTTTGTTCTCAGTTGAATTTAATGCGTGCGTTTGTGATATCAGCTCTCCAGGTGCCTTGAAATCAGCAAAACTACAGTAGCTTCTGGGGGCTCTGCTCGCAGACCCCCGCCCCAGAAGCTCAATTAATAGCATTAACAGTTAACGTATTGAGCATTTGACAACAGATTTCTGGATGGCCATAAGCAGAAAGAATATGCAAGAAATACAGACAAAATTTAAACAGACCATGAATCAGTGTGATTAATATGGGTTGTGTGTGTGTGTGTGTTTTGTCTGTGTGCTTCACTCTTTCTGTCTCTCTCTCTCAGACATTTAAAGTCTGTGTGTGTGTGTGTGTGTGTGTGTGCGTGTGCGTGTGTGTGTGTGTGAACTATTTTGGGGTCGAAAAAAACAATCTGCTGAGACTGGGGGAGGGAGAATTTTGGTAAATCATATTGGAAATCATATGAAAATGTACCCCCCCCCCCCACCCCGATAATAAATGACTCGTCCTTTAGGATTATTGAACCCCGTCAATTGGAAGACTAATAATTAATGAATAATTACTATCACTCACTTTTATGTAAAACCCAGTCCTGCACTGGATGTCCATAGATGACAATTCAACCCATGACAAACACCAACCGAGATGGCAGAGCTACCGGAAACAGATTGCTTGGGTCCCCCTAATCACCGGATCAAGCTGAACCACAAAGCACCGAACATCATACAGCTTTCACTACACTCCTCCCCATCATATCTTGAAGCAGTGGAGCCTGTAGTTGACTGTGACACGGTCGGGCTGTTGTTGATATTCTTCGCCATCCTAGCTAGCATTTGTACATATATGGGGAACCAGTTGGTTGTCCCCAAAACTGTTCAGACTGTTTGAGAAACCAGTTGGCTATCCCAAAACTGTTCAGACAAACCAGTTCGCTGTCCAAACTATTTAAGACTTTTTGAGAAACCAGGTGGCTATCCCAAAATTCAACATTGTTCTCATCTGACCTAGTTTTTGGAGTACCTGATGGCTTTCCAAAAATCTTTTGTTCTAACAGGTGTTAGTATCAACTTACCCAGTCTTTTATGCTGCAAACCTGAAGTACTTGCCATCAAACTGTTGTTCTGCCACAACCTGATTACTGATCGCTCTTACTGATCTGGTCAAATGTAACTTCACCTTATCTCCCCTGGACAGTCGTCCCCATACCCTTGTGGATCCCAATAACATCTCCGGCTCCAGTGGAGTGGCCAGCTCCAGAGAGCACCGGTTGGACTGTTTTGTTCACCAACGGTACTGCGTCGCCAGATCGTCTATGAAGAAACCCCAACTTTTTTCTTGGAGCCCTACCACAATATTTATAACCGCCGCAAGGAAAGTCCTCCAGCCGCACCCCCCGCACCAAATGCCATACACCGACCATCATTTGCCGGCAATCTGGACAATGTACCCCATTGTGGTGCATGCGACCTACATGGCGCCATGTTAAACCGAGACAGTTCTTCCAGCTATCTCACCAACAATCCCTGTAGCTCATGAAATCCCACCTAACCATCTCAAGCGTGAATGATCAGTTCTCACCACAACTGGTCAAGCTAGCAGGTAGTGTCTTGACTGGCAAAGAGCATCACTGCTAATCCCTCTTTTCTGGTGACACAATACTTCTTCTGTTCCTTTGTCAATGCAAAACTTGCATACCCAACAACTTTTTCTTGCCTCCTTGAACCTGGTTATGTTCAGCCTCAGTCGCAAAGTCTGAAGCATCATAGTGGTTGTACTAACACTCTTTTGCTTGGTCTTGATTCCAGACAAACTGGTGTTTGCCTGTTACAGCATACAGCATAGTTGCTATCTTTGAAAAGTCTTTGATAACCCAAGTTTGGAGCATGTAGGCGCTGGCCAGTTCTATACAACTTCTATATCTGAGTTCTGACTCTTGTTGCTGCCAAACTATTACCACTCACCTCCTTACTGTCTTCTTCCCTTATCAGCACTTGCCAATATGCTGACCTAGCATCCAAGACCCATCTTGTTTGCGTATATAAGGACAGGAGCTGATGCCCAATCTGAGGTAGATTCTTGGATAACTCCAGCCTTAATCATCTTCTGTAGGCGAGCCTCTTCTTCTGCAGTGAAGCAAACAGGCGTGTGCCTCATTCGCTGTTTCACCGGTTTGGCATTACCCGTATCAATGGTGTGTTGTACCTAGATCAAATTCAAGTTTATTCGATCAAGAGATGGGCCAAATGTTCACCCTTCTTCTTGGTTCAGTCTTTGTATGACTCGTCAAAGACCTGCTGTTGATGCTCAAGAATGGCAAGGTTACCATTTGCGAAACTGCCTTTGTGCAGCGTGGGTATCATATCAGGTGATATTCTTCCCGATCTTGGTAACAATCCTAAGGCTCAGAAACTTGTCCCCAATGAGTGGTCTTTTGTCCCTCCCCTACAGGTCAGTGGGATCATTAAACACACACCGCATTCAACCCAATCAGCGCCCCGTGCGCTTAACCCAGCAGCAGAAACATAAAGCAAACTGCCCTCCCAGCAAGCGCACATATCAAAGAATGACTCGATACTAAAACAAGCAGAACCCACTGGCAAAAACACCAGACACTCTCACAGATGGACGAAGACAATTTGCAAATAAAACTTATTCGATTACCTAGCCCATCCAGCCTTCGAAACAAGCAAACAAACCAATAAATCAGCATAAATGTGTGCGTTTTCAATCATCTCTCTCAGAAATGCTCGCAATGTGCGCTTATTAGAGCTTGCACGGCAACTAGGTCGAATACAGTAATTAATTAAGTTCGCCGCTCACAGACTTGTCTTACAGTAAGCATTCTGACTGCTCACCAAGTTCTAAACAATGAGTCAAGTCTTTATCAATTCTGCGTTTTATTTTGGTTTCTGAGTGTGGTCACATATGATACCATGGTAATATTCTGCGCCTAAGAACTGCAAATCTGGAAACTGAAGGACAACCTCCATCAGAATTCCACATCTTGACTCAGGCGCGAGCCATCAAAAAACAGTAAAACAGTATTCCACTACTCATACATGTATATAATAAAATCTGACCTCTATCAACCAAAATATCAAATCTAACAGCAATTCATGCTAAATACGCCTTATCTGGCAAACAACAAGTTTCTCTGGTTTCTTATGCCCAGACCCCCAGTTCTCAGCACTTTCAGTTTACTCTCTTCCCTATTCATCACATGACACTGTCGCTTGAGTTTCAATGTACTATGTACATGCCGTCACTTACCCACTGTCCGGACATCCCGCTGAATGGCGCCTGGTTCCACAACTGCAACCTGCCCATCAGCCCCCATGTCCGACAATCCAAATAAGGAATGATCAGCCCACTCCTCAAGCGATTCCCCAGGGTTCTGGGTTAGCTGCTGAAATCTCAACGTTGAATGCCAATCAATTACCTGTACCATCTTAGGGAGGTATGCTCTCTTATGCATACTTTTTTGTAAACATGTCTGAAATGAAAGAGACACCCGTCCATGTCAAGGCACTTGTCGGTGGGGAGTTGGTGAGGACTGAGCCAACCGGTATAGTCACCATCAACTTTGCATCGACTGTCCATAATTTACAAAACACAAACACCCTCCGGCTGAGGATTCAGAGGTATCCGTCTCTGACACAGTCATGGCGAGCCCCAGTCTATGCCATCCGGTATGGACTGGTCTGATATTGCCAAAGTTATTTTGTATGGCATTGGAGTCGTGCTACATCAAGGAAGGGGAAAAGCATGAGGAGGCAAAAAGGCATTGGGATTCTTTCCTAAATGATAAAAGTATCTCTTAGGGAAGTATGTTCTCTTCCCCGAGTTCAAAAAATTGAGCGAAACCGGTTGGCTTTGCTCTAAGAATTGGGTAGCGATTTTGGAAATGGCGTAAGAAAAAAATACACCGCTGTCACCATTATTGAACCCTGTTAATTGGAAGACTAATAATTAATGAATAATTACTATCACTTACTTTTATGTAAAACCCAGTCCTGCACTGGATGTCCATAGATGACAATTCAACCCATGACAAGCACCAACCGAGATGGCAGAGCTACCGGAAACAGATTGCTTGGGTCCCCCTAATCACCGGAACAAGCTGGACCCCAAAGCACCGAACAACATACAGCTTTCACTACACTCCTCCCCATCATATCTTGAAGTCTCTTCGGAGGCGTGGGTTCGAATCCCACCGCTGCCACCATTATTGAACCCCGTCAATTGGAAGACTAATAATTAATGAATAATTACTATCACTCACTTTTATGTAAAACCCAGTCCTGCACTGGATGTCCATAGATGACAATTCAACCCATGACAAACACCAACCGAGATGGCAGAGCTACCGGAAACAGATTGCTTGGGTCCCCCTAATCACCGGATCAAGCTGAACCACAAAGCACCGAACATCATACAGCTTTCACTACAGGATCAACATCTGTTCTGTTATGTTCTATATTATCTTTTTCCAATAATGGAACACCTCTTCACAGAGTAAGTAGGCGGACATAGTTGTGCTCTGCATAACCTGCATCGTCAAACGAGGTTACACGAGGTTAAACGAACATCCAACACTACACATATTCAATTATTCTGGTGGATGGAGCGACTATACTTATGCAGGCTAAATCTTTGTGATGAAAATGCCGCGTGAACGCTGCCCGGTGTCTTTCAACTGCCCTTCGATTACTAAAGACATTCAGTGGTAGATACAGACTGGTGCATGCTGCCTCGTACTGTAAAAGTTTTTAGTCAGCTCTTCACTCCAGAAGAATACGTATAACTACGGTGACCCTAACAAGGGTGGAACTCCTTAGTACAAGTTACAAGGGGTCCATCGAATTACCCCAAACCACCCCAAAACACCCCAAACCACCCCAAACCGCCTAAAAACCACCCAAACCACTTTTCTTAATATTGTTTCAGGTTAAAATAGGTTGCAGACTTTGTGTTTATGCTTTTTAATGATTACAAAATTATTTAATAAAAATAAATATGAGCTATTTGTGCAGGAAAAGGGAACTGCATATTGTATGCACTGATAGTAATATAGTGATTTTCGTATGTATGCAGCGTGCACATACATGTATGTACATATGTCGCATATGTAAGCTTGTATGTCCATTATATGTTTATCAGCACATGTATGTGTAAGTGTATGCATGTTATATACCATTCATACATTCACATACATACATAAATAAAGCCTCATATTGTTGACAGCAATTTTTCCCTGTAGCTGCAAATATAAATCAATTTTCCGAATTTATGAATATCTTAAGCATTACCAAATATTTCTTAAGTAGTGTAAGTTGCTACAAAATTACAAATTTGGTTTCAAGTTATTTGTTTTTGGTGGTTTGGGGTGCTTTTGTTGGGCGGTTTGGGGTGGTTTGGGGTGTTTTGGGGTGGTTTGGGGTAATTCGATGGACCGAGTTACAAGGTTAACCTCGTACACGCTGGCGTGTGAGGGGAGTTAAGTCAAACTAAGTAGGACCCTTCTAATTAAACCCGAGTGTTTACATCGAACGTGCTCCAATTTTCACATGACGAACAAAATGTCTGCGCTCATATGGAAATTACTAATTGGAAAGATTTTTTTTATTTTAACGACCTTTGAACTAACTGCGCTTTTATCACGTTTGAAGAATTTGTATCCTGACGAAAAGTATACTACGTTATCATTTTCAAATAATAGATAAACTCAATTACCGTGGATCTGGCAGTTTAGAACAGAGATTCGAGTTTGTGAAGAACAATATGAGAGTGGAAGTGGTAAAGGGCCTTATTCTGATAACTTTGTTTGTTATGACTTTCATATTAGGAATCATCCCTGTCATTTTGATGAGGATTTTTAAACGTGGTTCAGAGAATCTGCACAAACAGCTGATATATAAGCGGGTTTTGAGCTTTCTGAGTTGCTTTGCAGCGGGTGTATTTTTAGCAACAGGAGTGCTTGATCTTCTGCCATCAGTGAGGAGTGATTTGGGAACTGTATTGAATGGAATGAACATAATAACATATTTTCCAGTGGCGGAATTTGTGATGATGTTTGGTTTGTTTTTAATTCTGATCATTGAACAAGTTGTGATTTCAGTGAAAGAGAAACAGGGGCAAGATGGTGTAAGTGCCCGAACTCCTCTCCTGGCTCCAACTACTAATGGAGGCTCAAGTAAAGATGATGCAACAGACGACCATGGCATTGTTAGGAGGGCATTTTCTCATTCAGTAACAAGCCAGCACTCCATAACAGGAATAAGTGATGAGCCCCTTCAGGGCTCAGGGTGCTTTACTGATGATCGTAGTTTTGAGCATCATACACAACACAGCAGTTACCACCATCATCATCATGAACATCATCACCATGAACATGAAGAAACAGAAGCTGAGGAAGATCATATACGAGCTTTAACAGAACATGAACACTCACAACTAAGATCACTTCTACTTATCGTTGCTTTATCGCTACATTCCATATTTGAAGGGCTGGCAGTCGGCCTGCAGAAAAAGTCAGATGAAGTGATAGGAATATTTGCGGCTCTAGTTGTACACAAGTCAGTTTTGAGTTTTAGTTTAGGAATGAACCTTGTACAGAGTAAACTTTCACATGGAGGTGTTTTAAGATCAGTTTTATTTTTTTCATTAACAGCACCTGTGGGTGTTGGCATTGGTCTTGCTATTACAGACTTGTGGGATTCTAACATATCAACACTAGTACAAGGGATATTGACTGGAATAGCTTGTGGAACATTTCTGTATGTCACATTTTTTGAAGTGCTTCCAGCAGAATTTAATTGTCCTGATGTGAGACTTCTGAAAGTTCTGTTTTTGTTAATTGGATTTGCAACAGTAACAGGAATATTATTCATACATCATGACAAGAATCCAACATGCTTTGTATCAAATCAAGATGACGGATAAATATTTCAGTTTAGTCATTTATACGTTGATGATTCCATGTAATATTTATCCCTACCCTAATTCACCAGTAAGGATGGGGAATGCATTAATTGTATTATATCCCTCCAGACTATGTATTCAGGGCATACTTCGACAGGCACCTTAGCCCTGAGTTTATTTGTAGGCTTATCTTTAGCTCCCTTTCAAATTATATGCATGCACAGCATTCCAATACCAGAACGAGGCTAGGCTGGCAAACAAATACAGCTGTTAAGATGGCTTCCGATTAACTCTCTAAATCAGTAATCTCATTTTCGTTTTTGTGTTCCAAACTGTACATCAGATGGCAGATATGAGGAAACATTGTGTTTTCATAGAATTTTAAAGGATGAAACCCTAAGGAACAGTGAATTATAAAAATCAGAAGAGATGAAGGACCTTATTTTAAGGTCAGATGATGACTGTAATTAATAAAATAATCAAATGAAAATAAAAGCACAAACATTACCTAAAACCAGGCATTCCTTTTGATTCCATTTTTATTTGTTTAAACAGGCTCCTTGTAAGAGGTCTGCATACTTCGTTGGTACTTTTTCTAGTTTTACCGTATTTTACCACATAAAACAGTCTCTTAGCTTTATTCATCCGGACATGAAAGGTTTGCAAAATTTCAAAATGCGAACTCCATTTATATAATTACACGTGTATGTAATCTACAAATATATAAATACACCACATATCACCCAATAACAGAATACTTTTTACTGATTTCCAACTGAATAGTTGTATGTTCAAAGTACTTCATCAAAGATGATCACAAGGGTTGGTGCAGTATAAGGCATATTCTAAAGTAAAGAGGAAAATTCTCAGGAACTGACACAATTCAGTTCTATTTCCAGCCTAAGACACCATGTGGGAAAGAGACAAGACTTAACTTGTCATCACCAAAGACAACACTAGGGGCAGCCATGTGAACAGCCATTTCCAATGTAGGTGGTCAACGGGCTAGTCTGAACATCACAAACAATATATCAATAACAGACATAGCACTAACAACACATAAAACAACCAAGAAGCACCAAAACAGAACTGCAGCTTTGGGACGGCCAGTAATGAAATTACTGGGGGCCTAACCGGTTTGTGGTCGACCAACCATTAAGCCTATTTCCGTACCAACTGTACTGACACAGCCCCAAAGATGATTCAGTTTTTTTATTAAAAACTTTTCTTACAGCTATAACAGTCCACTGCAGAATGTCAGAGTCTGTGAAAAAAGCTGCAAGTGGAAACTTTTGGAGTCACAGGATTTTCTACTAACAATACCCTTATTAACTTTTATACATGCTTTTCATTCCTAGCCTTTTTACAAGTGCATTGAGCCACCTGTTTCTAACATGCAAAGTGCATATTAGAAAGCTGGTGATATAACCCACTGGGCACACAACCTTGAATCAACCTTGAATCAACCTTGATTCAACGTCATGACGTTGAATCAATGTTTATTCAAGGTTGTGTGCCTGTCGGGAATAGTTTTGCTAGACACAAAATATGATCTAAGTGTTTGTTTGAATTGTTCTCTGTCAGGAGTAAAGTGAAAAATTGTCACTTGCGCTAATTTTCTATACTTCGCTCTCAGAAGCATTCCTATTTGGTTGTCAAAATGTACCATTCAAGAGTTAATGTCAGATTGCTTTGCACATTTCATTACTGGCGATGAACAGACTCATTCAAACCGAGTCTGCTGTTGTTGTTTGTTTTTTGGTGGTTGGTGGTGTATTCCTTGCTTCCAAAGGATTTAAATAAGAATGTACATAATGATGCTTTCAGGTTTTATGTACTTATTAAACTAATATAAAGAGTCATAAACCAATCATAACTGTAGGACAGACCTGTTCAAACCGAGTATTGAAAGAAAAAGTCTATCAGTTTTATCCATCACCTAAATGCTGCAACACATCTTTAGAGAAATATACTGTTTCCATTTGAAAATCATTCCTACGTGACACGAAAAGTAGCACCACTCCAGTCTGTTTTATATCTGGACTGAAAACAGAATTATTAGTGCTTAATTAGAGAAGCTATGGTAAGGGCCAGAATTTCTTTTACACTAAAATGTAATGTGAAACCAACAAGTTGCAAATTCTGAAGATAGGCTGAAATGTTTGTTTGTATTTACATTCCTCCCCCCAAGGCTTTCTGTAATTCATTTGCTCTAGTTTCAGCCATTTCAAAGTCTGGAATGCATTAAAACAGAGATTAAATGCAGATAAGCTGGAGAGATGATCAAAAAGAAAAGGGTTCTAAACCAAGAATCATACATGTATATATTTGTAGATATAAAAGGTACATTAGTCCCTATGTACTGGGTATAGGCTTAATTTTATAGTAGGCAAGAAAAAATTTGGTGAAAAAACTCAGATCATAGATATTCATTTCACTAAAAAACTTGTTTTCTTACTAATATGGCTTTCACCTGAAGATTCATTTTTGGATTTATCATATTATTCAGCAAATAAAATGGTGAGAATAGCAATTAAATCTTAAATGATCTAGACTTATTGTTGCTAGGAACGCTTTATCTGTGAGCAAGCTTAGTAGCTTGCCAGCATAGCCTCGTTCTGGTATTATATTAATATTAATGAGCTTTAAATTAAGAGTGGTCTATAGATTTTGATTTGAAAAACATGCAGTTGACCTAAATTACTGGGGTCATCAGCTCACCTCTTAAGGTAAATGGATACTGTTTCGTGGCAGGCAAGTCAACTGACATTTTCATTTTTACCTCCCTTCTCAATAGGGTCAGATCTTATAGAAAAGAATTTGCTCCTGTTTTTTTTCTCCCTTCATACTCTGAATGATTACATCAGTGCAAGAAGTGATCAGACATAATTGAATCAAAGTATATGATTTAATGAAAAGAAAATTTAACCAACAGAACTAAATATTTCAACATGTTGACCCTGTTCATTTTGCTGTTGTTTTAATGTTGAAGTTTTTAGTTCTGTTTGTTAAATTTTATGCTCACCCAAATTTTAACATAAATTTTTATATATGTCTTCGCTAAATGCATCTTACCCTTTGTTACCAATTTCCTTATAGTTCAAGGACTCTTGCCATGTAGCTTGTATATTCTGTGCAGGAGTCCTTGTAGTAAGACCTGTTTCACTTTTTAACTTAACTGAGGATGGGATGCAAAGACGGTGCTGCTAGATGTGCTGGTGGTTATTTACTTATTTATTTATTTATTTTAATTGCTTAAATGTCCGTGCCTGCTCTTAACTACTGGTCAATGTTTTGCTCCTAATATTTATATGTTTCTGTGTAAATTATATCTTTTGCATGATAATAACCTATATTTTTTTACAGCTTTAAATGTGCTACATGCCACATTATAATTTTTTTATCAAATTATCTTATGCTTGATTACTGCCAATTGTCTTAAATGTATTATAAATGCTTGTCAAGTCGGCAAATAGCTATTCATAGCTAATGAAATAGCTATTCATAGCTAATGTTTTATATGTTTGTTACCCTCCGACTATAAATAAAGTTTGTTTTTTATTGTACTGCAAGGGCGTAGCTGCCTTTACGCAAATACGCAGATGCGTATTGAAATTTTGTCAAATTGACAAAATTTCAACACACTCCTGCATATTTGCATGCTGAAATTTCATTAATTGGACAAGATTTCAGAACTTACTGCCAAAATGCGTGACACTCTGAAATTTCTTTGGGGCTAAATCTCGACATATTTTTCAAAGAGCATGAAATATGATAGTGCGTATTACAAAATTGCCCCTAGCTACGCCCCTGTACTGTGTGTTACTCCCAAAGCAGCAAATTCTTTTCTTTAAGAGTTGACACCATTTTGGAAGGTTTGTATCATCCAGGGAAGCAAACAAGAAACCACAGAGGTTGTTCCCCTTTGTAAAAATGACTGAACATAAAGGTGTACCTGAACTTTTCAAGAAAAAAATGATCAGAGTCTCTGCCATTTGTCAGCCACTTGTGGCACATTTTCGGATACTTAAGGCTAAGGATAGTTACATTAATTGGTAATTTTTTCCTTTTTTTCTGCCATTTTTATACCCCGCCACTAACGTGTGGCGGGGTATTATGTTTTCACGTTGGCCGTCCGTGTGTCTGTCCGTCCGTCCGTAGTACGTATGTCCGTCTGCACTTCGTTTCCGTTCGATAACTTAAGTATTTATCAACGGATTTCCTTCAAATTTTGCATATGCATTTGTACCAAGAATGTCTCGCTTGGGATTGTTAATGGGCAAATTTCGTTAATTTCTGACAGAGTTATGGCACATGTCAATGTACGAAAAATGGTTTTTGGCCTCTTGTTCCTTTATTACTTGGAGTATCATGATGAAACTTCACAAACATGATCGAAGTACCAAAAGCTTTTTATGAGCACAGAAATGCAATCATTAGGGGTTATCTGCCCCTGCCCTGGGACTATATACATGTATAAAATCATGAAAAATTCCATAGAAAATCAGAGTTTGAAGCATTTTTTCTGAAACTTTCAGCAAATGTCATCATTCAGTGATGAAAGCCTCCAGTGATGCTCAAATTTACCCCATGGGAGTTATTTCCCCCTGCCCCCCAGGTATATACATGCATAAATCTGGAAAAATCAGTGTGTCAAAAAGGTTTGCAGTGGCGGGGTATCACGCAGTCGTTTTCGATGCTTTTATTATCCCCTCACACCACGAAGTGGTGAGGGGAAATAGGTTTTGTCCCGTACGTAAGTATGTACGTAAGTACATACGTACGTACGTTCACCTTTTGTCATCGCTCTAGCACTAATATTTCTCAACGGATTTTGAAATAACTTCACACAAGTGTAGGGCATGACAATATCTCAAGCAAGTTCGACTTTCAGGGTGCTGCGCCCAAGGTCAAGGTCACTGTGGCTATTTTTAGAAAAACTTTGTCAGCGCTCTAGCGCCTACATTTCTCAATGGATTTTGAAATAACTTCACACAAATGTAGGGCATGACAATATCTCGAGCAAGTTCGACTTTCAGGGTGCTGCACCTAAGGTCAAGGTCACTGTGGCTATTTTTAGAAAAACTTTGTCATCGCTCTAGCGCCTACATTTCTCTACAGATTTTGAAATAACTTCACACAAATGTAGGGCATGACAATATCTCAAGCAAGTTCGACTTTCAGGGTGCTGCGCCCAAGGTCAAGGTCACTGTGGCTATTTTTAGAAAACCTTTGTCATCGCTCTAGCGCCTACATTTCTCTACAGAGTTTAAAATAACTTCACACAAATGTAGGGCATGACATCTCGAGCAAGTTCGACGTTCAGGGTGCTGCGCCCAAGGTCAAGGTCACTGTGGTTATTTTTAGAAAAACTTTGTCATCGCTGTAGCGTCCACATTTCTCAATGGATTTTAAAATAACTTCTCACAAATGTAGGGCATGACAGTATCTCGAGCAAGTTCGACTTTCAGGGTGCTGCGCCCAAGGTCAAGGTCACTGTGGCTATTTTTAGAAAAAATTTGTCATTTCTCTAGCGCCTTCATTTCTCAACGGATTTTGAAGTAACTTCACACAAATGTAGGGCATGACATTATCTCCAGCAAGTTCGACTTTAAGGGTGCTGCGCCCAAGGTCAAGTGGTTATTTTTAGAAAAACTTTGTCATCGCTCTAGCGCCTACATTTCTCAACGGATTTTAAAATAACTTCACACAAATGTAGGGCAAGACAATATCTCGAGCAAATTCGACGTTCAGGGTGCTGCGCCAAAGGTAAAGGTCACTGTGGCTATTTTTAGAAAAACTTTGTCATCGCTGTAGCACCTACATTTCTCAACGGATTTTAAAATAACTTCACACAAATGTAGGGCAAGGCAATATCTCGAGCAAGTTCGACTTTCAGGGTTCTGCGCCCAAGGTCAAGGTCACTGTGGCTATTTTTAGAAAAACTTTGTCAGCGATCTAGTGCCTATATTTCTCAATGGATTTTGAAATAACTTCACACAAATGTAGGGCATGACAGTATCTCGAGCAAGTTCGACTTTCAGGGTGCTGCGCTTAAAAGGTCAAGGTCACTGTAGCTATTTTTAGAAAAACTTTGTCATAGCTCTAGCGCCTACATTTCTCCATGGATTTTAAAATAACTTCACACAAATGTAGGGTATGACAATATCTCGAGCAAGTAGTCTTGTGTGAGGGGATTTGTATCGCCTGCGATGCCTTGTTACAAAGGGGAACTGCTTTCGCAACTTCTTGTTTTGCTTCCCTGGAGGAACAAGTCTTCTGAAGGGGCTCTAATGTTAAAGGAAAGGCCGGATTCTCTCCCAGTGGAGCGAGTTCTTTCCCAAATAAGAGCTTATCCCCATTCCAGGAGGCAAATAGAATTGGCAGGTTTGCTACCCCTGAAAGTGCACCCATTCACCTGAAAAGGTAATTATTAACCCATTGCATTCTGGGTATTTTTTTTGTCTGCTGAAATTGTCGTCTGCATCCAAAATCAAGAACATTTTGACAATATTGGTCTAACCGAATCTTGTAGAAATGATGTCTAGTCTAGGCAGCAAACAGTTTGGATCTCAGATCAGGCCCCACGTTTGTGGGGCCTGATCTAGATCCAAACTGTTTGCCCAGATACCCCATAAGGGGTATCCCGAATGGAAGAGTCTGTTTCTAGTTTTGGGGGTTTCTGGAAGATGTTTTCATTGTCTTTGCATTGAAATTTCTGTAAGCAAATAGTGAAGACCCTGATCAGTTGCCACATTCTGCATCATCTGAACTGGGTGTTTCCATTTAGTCTGTGTCACGGAAACGGGTTTCCAGTCTAAAAAGGATTAAAAGAGCACCATTCACATGAGAAGGGCGACATCTACTACTACCATACATCTCGGAGTTGTTAACCCTGCAAGTGTATTCATACACCTTTATTTTTAATTTGTAGTTTAATCCTTAAAGCGCCAAAAAAAAGCAGACGACAAAATTTGCATCTGCTGAATTTTCAAAAAATGTTTCCTCCAAGCTACATCATGTTCAGAATTCAGAGGCTAGAAGCAAAGTGTAGATCCAGATGAGGCGGCTCATTAGGAGCCGCCTCATCTGGATCTGCGCTGTTTGCAAATTCAGTTATTTTCATTTTTGGTGCTTTATTAAAGGGTTAACTACCTTTGAATATATCTAGTCATTGTTTGGTTTGAAGTGATGCATATTGTGTCGATTAGAATACGAGTGCCAAATATTGTTTAATTATTTTGTATTAAGGTGAATAGGTACACTTCCAGGGGAAATCTGCCATTTAATTTTTGCATCCCCTCTCAATAGGAGTCAACTCTTAATGGAAAGAACTTGCTCCCCAAGGAGCAAATTCTTTCCCTTAAGAGTTGACCCCATTTGGAAGGGCTTCGTCATTCAGGGTAGCAATCAGAAAGTCACAAAAGTTGTCTAAAAGTGGCCGACAAACATCGAGATGTACCTATGCATCTTAACTGAAGAATACCATATTAATCCTATTAAATGTCTCAGGGGCCTTGTGTTTTAAGGAAGGGGGTGTTATTTAGAGTATACAGAGTAGTAAATCAGCCACTGCCAAAATACCTCTAATAAACGGTATTATGGTAAATTGGTATGCAACTCTACTATGGTTTGCTTCCATTTTCAGAAGGGGTGGTTGGTCAACTCTTAAAGGAAAGAATTTGCTCCACTAAGAGCAAATTGAAAGAATTTGCTCCTCTAAGAGCAAATTCTTTTCTTTAAGAGTAGACCCATACAGCATTTTCCCTTTCTGGATGTTCTAATTCAGTCTACTGAAATTCTGCTGTAAGATGGGTTTTCCCTTTTCCACAATCCCAAAAATCTAGATCCATCTTATAAGATGGATCTAGATTTTTGGGATTGTTTTGGAAAGGAAAATAAAAACAAACATTATAGCTGAATTACACATGACTGAATAACATATTTGTGGTAATTTTGGAATTTTGAATTTACCTTCTTATAACAGAAGCATATGGTACTGTTGATACGTACTATAATTTTCTCAAAATTTTAGCAAGTCGTGGTGATTAGTCAGAAATAGCTAATGGAGTCACACCGGGTAGGCGGCAATCGAAAATGCTCATGCAATCAATGAACGTGGATCAAAAACCGTTAGAAACAGCGTTTTTTTTTATACGCAATAATCGATTGTTAAGAGCGTTTTTGATTGCTGCCCACCTGCTGTGGGAGTGATAAACTTTGTAGTTCATGCTCAGACTGCTGCTCCGAGCAGTCTAGGGCTACACCTACATCAACACACTTCTGTCTCGATATTTTGAGTCATTATGGTATGCTCTTTATGCTGCTTCATGTAATCAATTCTGTTTTGTAAATACTTGTCACTGACTTGCATATGTTGTTTTCGTCTACATATATTGTGTAAGAAGTTTTTTAATGTCGGCACTTTATGATGTCTCTTTTTAAACTGAGGCTTTATAGGCCTTTCCTTTTAGTTTTGTCTCGCCTGCAACTACCAGAAACACAGGGTATAAACCAGTCCGCCAATTTTCGCTTCCTGCAGAGACTGTCCGTCATATTTGGCTTCCGCCTAGACTGTCCATGAACTCTTGCTTCCTGCAGGGACTACTGTCCTCGAAAAATGGCTTCCTGCCGAGACTGTCTGTGTGACTCTGCTTCCTGCCAAGAGCCTCGACAGGCAGCAGAATCACGTGGACAGTCTCTGCAGGAAGCCCTTTATCATGTACAGAAGTCTCGGCAGGAAGCAAAAGATCGCGGACAGTCTCGGCAGAAGCCAAGTATGATGTACAGTCTCTGCAGGAAGCGAAAATTAGTGGAATCAATTATACCCTGTGTACCAGAAAGCGAGGCACAGGTTTTGCTTTCCCTGCGGTGATGATACTGTCGTAAATTTTTGTTGAGTATCTCAACTTCTGTGACGATGTGATGATATGTATGACACCACATTCCACAAAATTTTGAAAAAAAAAATCAAAATCATAATACACTGTAAAGATATTTTTGTCTTGCCTGTGACTTGCTGTGAAAGCAAGACATAGGTCATCAATTAGTGCTTTTTAGCTCACCTGAGCCGAAGGCTCACAGGTGAGCTTATAGTATAGGCAGGCATCCGTCGTCCGTCGTCCGTCCGTCCGTCAACATTTTCAAACGACATCTCCTCTGAAACTACAAGGCCCATTGTAACTAAATTTCATATATAGCATCTATAGGCAGGGGGAACCAATAATACTGTTTTTTATCCAAATTGCTTCGGAACTTTGGTTGCTATGGCAACTTAAAGTTTCCATTGACTTGTATGGGAAAAATTGAAAATTTGCATTTATTACTATGTCACTGCAGATATTTTGACAAAACTTTTTACAGAAATGTTCCTTGAGTGGTCCTCCATCAATCACATGAAATTTTTGTCAATTGCACAATTTGGCTGGTTGCCATGGCAACCGAATGGTTAAAAATAGAAAAAATATTCAAAAATCATCTCCTCAGATACTATACGACCAATAAAGCTCAAACTTCACAGGAATGATCTTAGTACTAGCCTCTATAAAAGTACTGTTTTTCTTGGCAATTGCTCTAGCAGTTTGGTTGCTATGGGAACTTAAAGTTGCCATTGACTTATAATGGCAAAATAGAAAATTTGCATTTATTGCTATGCCACTGCAGATATTTTGACAAAACTTTTATAGAAATGTACCTGGAGTAGTCTTTAACCAGCCTTGTTAAATTTATACAAATTGGGCAATTTTTCTGGTTGCCATTGCAACCGAATAGTTAAAAATGGAAAAATATTAAAAAATCATCTCTGCATAAACTGTGTGGCCAATAAAGCTCAAACTTAACAGAAAGAATCTTAGTACTAGCCTCTATAGAATTACTATTTTTCATGGCAATTACTCCAGCAGTTTGGTTGCTATGGCAACTAAGAGTTTCCATTGACTTGTAATGGGGAAAATGGAAATTGGCAATTTTTGCTGTCTCACGGCTTTTATTTAGATTTTCTTTCTACAGAAATGTTTCTTGAATAGTCCTCTATATTTCATATGAATTTTCTCCAAATCGCTGAATTTGATTGGTTGCCATGGCAAAATATAGGGTAAATTTTCGAAAAAAAAAAAGAAAAAATGAAAAAATCTTCTGCTCAGAAGCCATATGGGGGATGAAGCTGATATTGTGCAAACATGTTGATGACAGAAGCCTAGCTAGGCTTCTGTCATCAACATGTTTAAGCTAGCTCTACATGAATTTTGTTTTTTCTTCCAACCCAATAAGAATTTTGGTTGCTATGTCAACTTATAGTTTCCATTGACTTATAATGGGGAAAGTGAAGCCATGCCGAGGATGAAGCTGATACTTTGCATACATATTAATAACATTAGCCTCTACCTAAAGTATATTTCATATTATCATTGCCCATGTGAACTGGTTGCAACTTAAAGTTTCCATAGACTTACAATGGGGAAAGTGGACATTTGGTATTTATTTCTGTGTTACGGCAGATATTTTGACAAAAGCTTTACAAAAATGTTCCTAGAGTAGTCCTCTATCAGCTACTAGAATTTTGCCCAAAGACCTGATTTTGATTGGTTGCCGTTGCAATTGAAGGGCCAAATTTTCAATTTTTTCATTTTTTTTTTTTTTGCCAAAGATCTTCTTCTCAGAAGCCATTAAGGGGGGATAAAGCTTATTTTTTGCATAAATGTTTGTGATATTATCCTCTACATAAATGGTGTGTTTTATTGCTGTTGTGCATGTTGTTTTGTTGCTGTGGCAACTTAGTTTTTCCAACATAACCTCAGTGCTCAGGTGAGCGATATAGGGCCATTGGCCCTCTGGTTTGTGAGTGTAATATAAACTTCTGTCAGTTTTTCTGGTTTAGCTCTGTTTCTTTGACAATGCATAGACAGGGAAGTCTCTATGTCTTTGTGCACAATACAAGAACAAAAGAATTTTTATGTCTCTGACATTCCAAGAATGGTTGAAGGGCATATAACCAATGTCTCTATCCATGGTTCTATCCATTCAATCATACGTCCATTTCATATCTGGGCCATTACTCTTAAACCACATTGGATAAGTCATGAAACTCCACAAATATGGAGTAATCATATTGAAAAGATGTTTCCTTAACAAGAATGAAAAATCATGCACACAAGTTTTGAATTATCTGCCATTGGCAAATCTTCATGTCTTCTTGATAACTTATTTACTGTGAGTGATATACCATATTAATCCTAATGAATGCCCTGCTCTAATAAATGCCCCCTGCATTTTTTCAAAAATAATGTCATTTTAACTTGCATGGGTTCCTGTTTGCTTCTCTGGATAAGGTAACTCTTTGAAATGGGATCTACTCTTAAAGGCAAGAATTTGCTGCTGGAGGAGTGAATTCTTTCCTTTAAGAATTGACCCTACTGAGAAGAGAGGCAAAAATAGTAGAATTTCTTCCTCTGAAAGTATACCCATTCATTATATTGCTTATTAGGTATATTTTGGCAGTGACTGAGTAACTCACGGGTGGGAAACTCCATAATCAGAGCCAATGGCTCTGATAAGGAAAGGTTATGGCGGTTTTCCGGAGCACGTGCGGCTATGATTATACCGGTTGAAATTTGAACTAAGAAAAGGTAAGTTTCGCATTTGTGGTATAAATCTTTTTAACGGCGTGGAATCTCAAAAAAAGGAGAATGTAGTTCAATGCTCAGGTCTTTTAACTTCTCTCCTACGCTAAGGTAAGTTGTCATATGCGATCGATTTTGTCTGAATCATTTGTGTCGTGGGGTTACAGAAGGCTAATTTACAGATAGACAGCTAAAAATTGCGTTGAAATTCATGTTGAAATGATATAATCATGAGGAATTTCGTGGTTGAAGAGCGTGCACTGATTGTCTGATCCTTCTTCATTCGCAAAAAGTAAGAATTGAAAGCAAATAAGTGAAATCGAGAATAAATAAACCGAGGCTCTGATTATGTCGAGCGGCTCTGATTATATCGGCCGGCTCTGACGTCGGACAGCTTCTATTAAGAGTCGGTTACTACTGAAGTAAATGTCTTGTAGTAGTGCTATTTACTGTATGAGCATTGTAAAACAAAACTGTAGTCTACGTCACGTTCAGGGACGTGTGCTTGATGTTTATTTGGGTTTTAAGGACCGACAAAATTAGTTGCAGTGTTTGACAGATGATTGATTTCCAAATATCATTAAGGCGAGAAAAAAGAGGTTTTAATAAATGCATTAGATTTCAAGTTAATGGATGTTGTTGTCCATAGCATACATCTTGTACTGCATTATATATCAGCGTGAAGGTTTCCCATAGCCTTGTGGCCGTAGAGGCAGTAGGAATTAGAGGCCCACTGAAATAAAAGATGGAGTCCATCTCCCTCCTTTTGCTGCCTTACTAATCCCTGATTCTAAACTGGTCCTCATTTACTTTTGCACCATAGCCGAGTCACTCTCACCACTCGATTATGGCGCATTTTGATTGTAGTAAATCCGTAGTTAACAACGCTGTGAAACACCCTCATACAAATAGTATCTCGTCATTATTATTTATTGTTATTCCAATTCTCATCACGGTGGTCGCCAAGAGGCTCAGTGGAACGAATCCATGGCTGCATCTCCTGGCACCAAGGCTGTCTGTCCATTTGTCATTATTAAGAATCCTCTTTATTTTAAAAAATGTTGCAAAAATTATGAACCTATGATGATGTATAAAAATATAACGTGCATTATGTTCTGAATCATAGTGATGGACAAGGGAGGAAACCCAAAAAGTTTTAACTTTGGTGGATACTTGAACTTTGTTAACTTTCACATTTGATCGGTAAGCTTGTTTTAAAAGTTGTATATATTGGTTTCATATGTGCATTGTATTCGAATATGAAGCTTTTATTTTTTTCTGGAAAGAAAAAGACTTCCCTTAATAACAATTCGTCCAAGCTAAAATCCTAATTCTAACACTGGTCGCCTATATAGCCCATGGTAAAATCTAGTGATATATTGCGTGACAAATAACTGGGCGGACTAGCGTAACACTGCAACTAATTTTGTCGGCCCTTAAAACCCAAATAAACATCAAACACATGTCCCTGAACGTGATGTAGACTAGTTTTGCTTAACCACCCTCATACAGTAAATAGCACTACTACAAGACTTTTACTTCAGTAGTAACCGACTCTTACAAAAGAAGCCGTCCTACGTCAGAGCCGGCCGATATAATCAGAGCCGCTCGGCATAATCAGAGCCTCGGTTTATTTATTCTCAATTTCACTTATTTGCTTTCAATATTTACTTTTTGCGGATGAAGAAGGATCAGACAATCAGTGCACGCTCTCCAACCACGAAAATTCTCACGTTTATATCATTTCAACAGGAATTTCAACGCAATATTAGCTGTCTATCTGTAAATTAGCCTTCTGTAACCCCACGACACAAATGATTCAGACAAAATCGATCGCATATGACAACTTACCTTAGCGCAGAAAAGAAGTTAAAAGACCTGAGCATTGAACTACATTCTCCTTTTTCTGAGATTCCATGCCGTAAAAATGAATTTATCCCACAAATACGAAACTTACCTTTTCTTAGTTTAAATTTCAACCAGTATAATCATAGCCGCACGTGCTCCGGAAAGCCGCCATAACTTTTCCTAATCAGAGCCACTGGCTCTGATTATGGAGTTTCCCACCCGTGTAACTGCACTCTAGGCTCTAAATAACGCCCCCTTTTCACAAAATTAAGCTCCCCCGCGGAGTTTAATAGGATTAATATGGTAGTCATGAAATGTCATGGATGACTTTAGATTGCTGAGGTGATAATTCATGGACCAGAATGACTATTCTTGCTCTTTGTACTTTTGAGTTATATTGCCTTAGCAAAATTTCTGCCTGTGCTGTAATTCATGAACCGTGAAGGCTATATTCAGGAAAATTCACAGATAGTATCATTAAGATGACACGTTGTGTACAAGAATGGAATGAGCCAGGGCATGACAAAACCAACAAAAGGGCATGAGCGCCCAGCAAAGCCTCGGATCACCCTGAGCATCCTCCCAGTCTGATCAGTGTTTTGCTGTCAACATAAACATTGAGGTAGTGTAGGCTCTTAGCTACCCTTTAAGCACACAGCAAAGACACTGATCAGACTGGGCAAATGCCTATGCTGATCTGAGTCTTTGCTTGGTGCACATGCTACTTTGTTGGTTTGGTCGTGTTGTAACTCAAATATTATAAAGATGGAAACTTTGCCCATCTAACTGCACCTTTCATATTCTCTTCATTAAAATATATCTAGTCTGATATTTGTTTTAAATGTTGTGTTGTTGAAATATAATACTACGTAGTAGTAAATGTTGAAGAATATCTATGCTGCTTGCTTTTAATGATTGCTGTTTACTATATGTGTCTAGAATCATCAAGTACATATTTTGCATATAAACAGTAAACAACATTTTTTTGTTTGTTTTTTTTATTCAACAAATATTACAGCCTATTTACTGGATAGTTGTCTTTGACTTACATATTTCTTCCAATAATTGAGCCGCGACATGACAAACCAACAAAATGAAATGCCCACACAGGGAAGACTCGGATCAGCCTGGGCATCCGCCCAGTCTGAAGTCTTAGCAGTTTGAATGGATCTAGCTTAGACCCTTAGCTACCCTTTAAGTGCACAGCAAAGACTCTGATCAGACTGGGCGGATGCACAGGCTGATCTGAGTCTTAGCTGGGCTAACATGCCATTTTGTTGGGTTTGTCATGTCATGGCTCAAATCTCCCCTTCCTCACCATTTCTGTGAAGTCAACAAAATTGGCTACAGAGTCCAGAGTACACCAAGGTTTATATGTACATATTTGTCAAGCATTGATTGTGGTGTAAGTGGTTGAATGTTCATGCCTGTGATGACATTGTACCCAGCTGGATGCATAATGTCCTATACTTTACCACAGGACTGGGTATAATCGATTCCGCCAATTTTCGCTTCCTGCAGAGACTGTACATCATATTTGGCTTCTGCCGAGACTGTACGCGAACTTTTGCTTCCTGCCGAGACTTCTGTACATGATGATTGGCTTCCTGCAGAGACTGTCTGCGTGATTCTGCTTCCTGCCGAGGCTCTCGGCAGGAAGCAGAATCACGCGGACAGTCTTGGCAGGAAGCCATTTTTCGAGGACAGTAGTCTCTGCAGGAAGCAAGAGTTTGCGGACAGTCTTGGCGGAAGCCAAATATGACGGACAGGAAAGGAAAGGAAAACTGGCGGAATCGATTATACCCTGTGTTTACTGTTCATAAACAGGACTTAGTATTTGTCAACAGTAATGGAATACAGCAACTTGCAAAGTGAGCATTGGTTTACATGTATGAGAAGCCAGCATCCCAGCTTGATAAAGATAAACTGTAATAATTATGCAAATGTTAATAGATGGACAGACACATGGGTGAATGGACAGAAAGATGAAAACTATATACCCCTAAACACTTAGTATGGGTAGCTGTATAACATGTTGCACAATAACAGTTTGAATTCTTACAACTTATTGACAGATGTTGTATAATCCCTTCAGCAGTTTTTCAGTTACTTTTAGTTGCTGAGTGAAGGAGATGCAAACTTCATTTCCAGAAACTGTGAGTTTTATGATCCTTTCTGGCATCCATTTGCAAAGTAAACATGTTGTTCATCCATTTTGACAAAGGGAACAGCTTTTGTAATTCCCTATTTACTTCTCTGGATGATGAAGCCCTTCCAAAGTAGGGTCAACTCTTAAAGGAAAGAATTTGCTCCATGAGGAGCAAATTCTTTCCTTAAGAAGTTGATTCCCAATAAGAAGGAAGGCAATAAGGAGATTGGTAGAATTGCTTCCCTTTAAACATTATCTCTCGTTAGAGAACATCTTCACTAGAACAGTCTCCCTGACAGTGAGCCTCTTCCAATGAGGCCAAGTTTTAGTGAAGAACTAACAGAAAATATTTACACTTGCCACTGACTTCACATACCGTATTCGACCTAATTAGTGCATATGCCCCTATAAGCACACATCATGGTAATTGATGAGGCATATGACTATAAGCGCACATATGTTTACTGGTTTGTCTCTTTTCTGCTGATTCGAAAGAGCTGACAAATGCTACAGAATCTTTCATTTTTCAATAGTAAAGCTTCTCTATCTTTCTATGACCATAAGCAGCTTTACTCTTATGATTAACCTTTAAATTTGTTTCCTCGAGTCAACACATAATAATTCATTGAAATGTGCGCTTATAAGAAAACCTACTACAAGTATTTGCCGCCATTTTGAAAAAGTGTTTTCAGTCACTGAATGATCTAATGTGACTAGAGCTCCAGATAAGGTGGAGCTTTGAGGATAAATCTGAGATGAATTACATTTGTAATTCGGAACAGAAACATATGTTGCGACCCCTCATTGGAACCGTCTCAGCGAGATGGTTCTAAAGAGGGACCACAACATGTTTTTATGTAGAAATACAGAAAAGTGTCTCTAAATTATCCCTGTTACCACTTCTTAAATGGAGCACCGGTGAGGAGACAATATTTGGATATAATCTCCAGACAATGTCACAAAGTAGGATTCTGCTTGATAATTCTGGGATAAAATTTCACATTCCTCCATAACAGTATAGTATGATGCTTCATAAGAAGCACCTCAGTGAGACAGTTTTAATAAGGGTTAAAAATATATGAAACCATATGTTTTAACCCTCATTAGACAACGTTTCTCCGAGATGGTCGATTCTAATGGTGTGTCACATTAATTTTTCAGGAGAATGGACAAATTATTCTACAAATTACAATTATCCTCATATCCTAAAATTAATACTCTCTTCAAACGGGGCCTTGTTTAGATAATAGTTTATCAAATATTGTTATGCACTGAGGGGATAAAACTGATTCTTTAGCAGCACCCAAAAGCACAGACACATTTGTGGGATCAAGGGCCATAAGTAAGTGCAAACACTTCACGGCACCATCCACAAGCTGACTCTTGATCTCTTCAGCTATGTTCAAGCCATCACTTGAAACACTGTAAATCAGCTTGACGAGAGCTTTGGTTAGCAGATACACATGGCATTTGACTCTAGGCCATGCAACAAGGATTAAAGTATGTAATGCTTTCAAAATGTTGGTTCTTGACTGCTCAGATGGTGCATCAGATACATCCAGATATTCTTCTACAAGGTTCAGAATACTTTGCAAGTGCTTTATCACTCCTATTCCAATTCTTTCAAATAATAAATGCATGTATTCAGTATGTGTTCTTCGGAGAACCAGTTTATTTTCGTGAGCAGCACTTTGCAACATCATCTGAAGTATCTCATCATACTTTGTGGAATCTGAGAGAGATGACGATGGTTTGACAACAACGTTTAAGACTAATAACAAAGCAGAGTAAGTAAGTTGTAGCACAGTCTCCTCTGTTGAATACATCTGATGTTTCAAAGCTTCATAGATGACATCAGCTCTCCCATACCACCTCAATTCCTCTGCTGATGAGTTCTTGATTATATGAACAATGCATTCTATACCAATAACTTTATTTCTAGTCATATAATCATCAAGAATCAGTAAGGAGGGAGGTAACACATGCTCAATAAAGTCGCTCAGATGTGGAAATGTCACTGAGCGAAGACAAACAGTGAAAGCAGCAACTATCATAGGATTTTGTCTCCATGTATCTCTGAGAAGAAAAGGTTTCCAATCAACTAGTAACCTCCCAAATACGGAGTTTCTGGATGAAACTGGGTCAGATATATGTCCACCGACATCCATAATCAAAATGTGTTTAATCTCTGAAGATCCAAAATAAGACATAAATTCTTGCAAAAAATTCTTCGCAATTTTTACTGATTCATCAGAAGTCCACAACTGATTCTCCAAATGCTGACATATTGTCTGTATACTATACATAATTAACTGTCCACAACATTTTGAAAGACCTCCCGATTCTTGTGAAAGCCTCAACTTTGCAAATAATGATTCAAAGATTTTTAAGCACAACTCTGCCCTCAGTGTAACAGATTCAAAGTCATTCTGTTGCAGTGTATAAACTTCCCTGTCTTTCTCAAATTGTTCAGTAGCTGTTTTTCCAATAGTTCTCAAGGATCCTATGCAAAGGGACACAGTATCTGAATTACTGAAGCCATTTACAAACTCAGATATCCAGGTGTCTGTAGAACAGTCAATTAGTAGTTTCACTTTGGTGAGGTAGTTGATACTATCTGACAATGCGGCACTTTGAGGTTTATTTTTATTGTTTGTTTTCAGATCTGACAGCGATTCCAGTACAGACTGCAATGTGTGACGTCTAAACACTTCATCAGCAATTTCTTTACTTCTGGCATCACTAAAACATGAATTAGTGATATCCATTTTACCAATAAGTTCTTTCAAAGAGGTTGTCATGGCTTAGTTTAGAAGAAAAATGCCAACATCATGATATAACACTGTAACACCTTTCAATGGGCGCAGCCATTACCGAGCACATTCGGCTGGTCATACTCGAGTAACTTTGGTCAACATAAAACCCGGTACCGCCTGTCCGAACTCCGGACAATCGGCTTTTAAAAGCTTTATACAACACATTTACAGCTATATTTTCTTACAAAAAGCGACGACTGATTAGGCTTTTCTACCTCTAAAGTCGCGTTTGGATCTAAGCTTTTGGCCCTAATTCTGGTCTTCTCGCCCGAGTTATAACATCAACGTTCATGATGCCCGGAAGCCCATTCCCTAATATGCTCAGAGAGTCATAGTCAGATTGTTACGCCTGGCCATGATAGGCATAGTCGCACTGTACAAATGGCTTGTACTATTACACCTGCCATGATAGGCATTGTTACAATGTTACACCAGGCACTGGCAGGCATAGTCACACTGTTACAAATTGCCACGATAGCCATAGTTGCACTATTACACCTACCATGATCAGAATCAGAATTGTTTACTGGTGATAGCCCAAAGGCAATTATTCACCAGGACCTATGATCAGGGAAGCTAGTCCCTAGCCCTTACAAGAAAAGTAAACTTAGTAACTGAATCATCTCTGCACACTCAGCAGCAGAAACATGAGAATCTGCAAGGAGCAAGGAAGTGCCAGTCTCAAATTGTCTGGGGGAAGAAACTGGACTTGTAAATGTCGGTCCCAGCCAATGGGGTTTGAAATGCCTGGGAATGATGATTCCTGGTACACCTGCTTGGGGAAACAAGGTCATTTATGGGTATACTGGCTGCACCCTTCAAACCTTTGTAAAGCATTATAAGTCTACTATTTTTTCTCCTCTTTTTCAAAGATTCCCACTTAAGTTTCGCCAAAATGCCAGTCATACTCCCAGTTTCATAGATGTAATTTCCCGTTAAAGCTGCTTTTTTCTGCACCTGCTCAAGTTCATCTTTAAGGAGTATACTTTGAGGGGTCCCAAACTGAACTACCATACTCTAGGACAGGACACACCAGTCCCCTATTCTGACTCCTTAATGCCGCCAAATTACGTCTAAGGAAGCCAAGGGAAAAATATGTTTGACATGTTAGGCATAGGCGCATTTTTACACCTGCCATGAAACTCATAAGTTTCTAGAACGTAAAGCAATGATAGATATAGTCGCACTGTTATGCCTGACAACGATAGGCAAAATCGCACTGTGATAGGCTTAGCCGCAGTGTTACGTATGGCCATTATAGGCCGCTGTAGTACCACTATTACACATGAGCATGGTAGGCATAGTAACACTGCTACAGCCGGTCATGATAGGTATAGTCGCACTATTACACCTGCCATGTTGTTGTTGTTGTTACAGTAGATTCCCGCCGTTGGCTTGTCGGCGAACCGTCGATGTTGACGTAGTTTGGGTAGTGTTTCGAGTATAGACTGTGTGGTCTGCTGGAACCAACTCAGAATCGGGACGTATTAGATTGGAGGCCACGGGACCCTGCTGTTCCTCAGATAATAAGGATAAAAGTCTCAGACGTTTACGGTGCAGAATGTCTATAATTTCCCTACTTTGAATTTCCAGAAATGTTATGTCAAGGGGATTTTCTGTGTACACTGATGGATCTAGGATGAGACGGGTCACAGTGTCTGGGCATAACATGTCAATGTTGAGTCTGTCTGCGATAGATTCTACTTGCCCTAGGTACCTTTTCCTTTCTTCGCTAAGGGCCCGACACTCCACCAAAAAATGTTGTCTTGTTTCAGGGGCATCGCTGCATAGTTTACATGTCGGGTCTACAGCATGTTGGTTGAAAACCGCTCTGTTGCTTTGCAGGGTATAGGTGCCTGTCAGAAGACGACATTTGGTCTGCGCTCTTCTACTATCGTAAACATTGTCTCTAACTGTAGCCCACACAGGATGACACTGTCCCACCTTGACTTTGTTGGGGTTGATATATTTCAGAGAGTTCTTTGACTGTATATCCTCTCTCCACTTTTCCTCTACCTTCTCATGGATTGCACTGTCTAACATGGACTTCCATTTAGGCTTTGAAAGTGGATGATCCAGAAGGGTGGACGGCGAAGGGAGGTCATAATGACAAAGAAGATCACGTATTCTGTTAAACCAAGATTACCATGATAGACAGAGTCTCACTGTTGTACATGACCATGATTGGCACACTTGCTCTGTTTCACCTGGCCATAATAGGTTTTAAATCGCACTATTACACGTGACCATGATAGGCATAGTCTTGCTGTTAGAATGGCTATGATTGGCATAGTCGTATTGTTACAAATGACTATTATAGATCTAATCGGACTATTACCATTTCGGACCATTACATAGAGAGAATACTTATAGAAAATGTTGATACTATTAACTCTTTAATTTTCTTTAAAAGGGTCTGAAATGACAGGCTTCTGTACCTATAAATTACTCCATTCGCGCTTTTTCTGGCTAATAATATCCTTTCGATATATTATTTTGATTGGTGGCTTTTAGCTTCACTCTGATGTTCACATAACATAAATAAGTGATCAGAGAAAGGCTTGGATTTCCTGTAATTGAAGCAGAAGGAATCCGCACTATTTAGCACTCCCAATACCTTATGCTAGGGCTGACACATTCTGAAATCCAGTTTCATTCCTGACAAAACTAATGAGTGGAATAACCCAGCAGGCACATGACGTTGAAATGACGTCGTACTGACGTCGATGTGACGTAATGACGTCTCATCGACGTTAGTACGACGTCATTTTGACGTCATGTGCCTGCTGGGAAACTTCTTCTTTTCGTTAGTTCAAAAGCTCTTGAGAATTGTAAATAAAAGTTTCCAAATTAACATCCTTGGCAAAATCAGGAGATATCAAATATACTCTCTCTCTCTCTCTCTCTCTCTCTCTCTCTCTCCCCTACCCCAAACACCACCCCTCCAGCTAATGCATGCGGGGACTTTAGAACACTTGGCTTTATTATCACTTGAAAGTTTAAATGCGCGATGAAACGATCGTCTCTTAAATTTTACAACCTATCAGCTACAGACATATTTATTTACAACCTATCAGCTACAAACATATTTATTTACAATCTATCAGCTACAGTCATGTTTATTTATTTATTTATTTATTTATTGATTTTGTTTGTTTGTTGGCTTGGACATTGCACAAATCTGAAAGTTAGCAAACAGCAGTTTCCACCCTGAATAGTTTTTCTTGAACTCTCAATTGACATCGATCTCTTTCACTCCGATTTCGAAGGGGCACTGCTGTCAAATATCAGAAGTGTCTTATTGACTATATAGCGGGAGTTTAAAATAAATCAGTGATTCCATCTCAACAAGAGTTTCACTGCAACCGTCAATTAAGAATTGAAATTTGATTTTCAGCGTTCATCGCGTGATGAAGCCAGTGGGCGGAGCAAAACTTCCATGAAGCGCGAATACTTTGTTGGTAGAAGCAGGTAGTAGGGACCATGACAGTATTATGCTAGAAATACCACTAGTTTGCGAAACAGCTGCAGTAAAAATACATATATTTTCTACACTAGAAACATTTTTCAGCTTTCTGCCTGTATGCGATGGTGCTGTCACTAGAGTCGTATTTTGTGATCGCGCTCGTCTAGATCAGTTGCTCTGACGGAAGGTAAAAACCGGTACTATGGGGATGTCTGTAGTAAAAGAGTGTGAACAGTTTCCACCCCGAAGAGTCGATCTTTCACGGGGTACGGCTGTAGTAAAAGAGTGAGGGGAGGGGATGGGGGGGGGGGGGGGGAGAGGGAAGGGGGATAAGGAGTTACGGTGTATGGATTTTGGACACACATTCAGGGGATGGGAGAGGGAACATTTTCGTTTTCATTGCCGCAAACCCAATGGGGCGAACTGTTAGAAGACATATTTTGTGACTCTATTCAACTCACACAAAAGCTCTATGTCAACATAGAGTGATTAGACGCGCTCGGCAATGGTGTAGAAAGACGTGGGTTCAAAACACAAAAGGGCCAGTCAGCACTGAAAACCTAGCAACAAATGGGCACCTTTCTTCGCGAACCAAGGAAGATTAAAGCAGCGAAAGGAGAGGAATGGGTTCTGTCTATCATATGCTGTGCCCAAGATACGGTGCCACTACCGCCACAGGCACAGGTTTACGGACATCTTTACTTTTTTTATTTACTTATACGCAAATACGCATGTGCGGTGTATTGAAATTTTGTCATTTTATAGGCATCTGCATATTTCCATACGGGCTCTACGCCGCTGTTTACCAGCTGATATGCTTTTACAACGAAAGATATATATATAGAACTTCCTTTATTTGAACTGTGTCGCGAGAAATGTGTCGTCGGTTTACTCCCGTTTCGCCTACTCCCATTTCGCCTACTCCCGTTTCGCCTATGATTTGTCCCATTTCGCCTACTCCCATTTCGCCTACTCCCAGTTCGCCTACTCTGAAATATATCACTATTCCCGTTTCGTCTACTCATCTTTTTTAAATATAAATGGAAATGAAAAATATTTTTTTAACGTTTTATTTATTTACATTCTTATCTTACATGCTGCATAAAATATTCAATCAAGATTAAAAAAAATAAATAAAATAAGCAAAACAAAAAAAAAATAAATAAATAAATAAAAACACAGTATAGACAGGAGTTGCTTATCAGCTTAAAATAAGGGTCCCGCGTCTCCTCCCTCCTCATTCTTTTAGTTTATAAAAACATGGTAAATAGAAATGGTACAAGAATATGTAATTCCCAGTTTGTTTAAGTCCAATCTGTTTAAAATATATGTTAAATAATGATATGAACTCGCTATACGAGCTCACAGTATGAGCTAATTATAAACAGGCTTACTACACTTATTTAAAATCCTTCAGTAATTATCAATCAACCAAAGTCCAATTAACAGGTACTGTAAAGCTGGGTTTGATAAAATTAAAAAAAAATCATGTGTATTAAATAATCGCAGAGTTGCGAGAATTCGGATATTTTTTGGAAAACGATTGGAAAAACCGGTATTGGAAATGAAAGAAACAAGCAGATACCTATGGAAATTATAACAGAAAGTGGAGAAATAAATAATACTAAAGAAGAAATTCTGTCAAAATGGAAAACCGACTTCTCAGAATTGTATAATATATCCTATACCCCAAATATAAACAACGCTCAAGACGAGGACGTAGTAACACAGAAAGTAATTGAAACTAACGATACGCTTAATAGAGGTATTACAATACTAGATGTACGTAAAGCTGTTAACGCCCTACACAAGAATAAAGCTACAGGCAACGACGGTATACCTGCGGAAGTGCTTCAGTCTGATACATGTATACATTTCCTGCATAGGCTTTTCTGTGTATGTTTCGAAACAGGCAAAATTCCAGCAGCATGGGAATACGGTATCATAACACCGCTTTTGAAGGATTCTGCGTCTGATCCAAGAATTCCTATGAATTACAGAGGAATAACAGTTACTCCATCTGCATATAAAGCGTACTGTTCAATATTAAATCACAGATTAACCTTATGGGCTGAAAGTAATGGCAAATTAACGGATTTTCAAAACGGATTTAGAGAAAAGCGCAGCACGATAGACCACCTAACAACTGTGACGCCGATAATAGAAAACAGAAAAGCAATGAAAAAATCAACTTTCCTAGCCTTCGTCGATTTTAGTAAGGCATACGATACGATAAACAGGGAACTGCTTTGGAGAAAACTTAAGTCGTACGGGATTGACGGGAAAATGTTCCGGTCTCTACACTCTATACATGACAATGTGAAATGTGCTGTCAAAATCAACGATCTTAAAACCGATTGGTTTCATGTTCGTTCAGGTCTAAAACAAGGTTGTGTCCTATCAACTTTAATGTTTAATCTATACATAAACGATCTCAGTGACGTTCTATCGAAGTTAAATAAAGGTATATTAATAGAAAATAGTTATATAAATCATCTTTTCTATGCTGATGACCTTGTCCTTATATCGGAGAACGAAAATGATCTACAGTGCTTACTAGACATCTTGTCAAGTTGGTGTGACAAAAACTGTATGCGTATTAATCTGAGTAAAACTAAAGTTATGCATTTTAGAAATCAATCTATGGAAAAATCAGTTTTCCAGTTTAAATGCTGCGACTCGGTTATTGAATATACAGATACATACAAATATCTAGGACTTGTTTTAAATGAATACTTAGATTACAGTGTGACGGCAAAATTTGTTGCACAGTCAGCAACTAGAGCTCTTGGCCTACTTATTTCCAAGTTTAAACAAACCGGCGGAATGCCATATGACGTCTTTACTAAACTATTTGACAATACAGTATGGTCAGTAATCAGTTATGGAGCAGCTATATGGGGAGTTAAAGAATATTCAGCGATAAATGCGGTACAACATAAAGCGTGTAGATTCTTCCTAGGAGTAGGCCGATATACGCCGAACGCCGCAGTGAACGGCGACATGGAATGGGTACCCCCTCATATCAAGCAATGGAAGACCGTATTATGTCACTGGTTCCGTCTAAACCACATGGACGACAACAGAGTAAATAAACAGATTTTTCAGTGGTCATACAGTGCAAGACAAAAATATAGAAATTGGTGTTTACATATAGAACGAATGATGAAAAAGTTTGATCAATGTTCCTTAAATGTAGGCCTTTTAGTTATATCTATAGTAAAAGTGAACGTCATTCAGTAATTACTTCATTACAGGCTTCTATGTTTAATGTCTTTAAACGTGACTGGCTAAATAAGATAGATAGTAACAGTAGCATATCGAAAAATAACGGCGGAAATAAACTTCGTACATATAAATTATTCAAAAGAACATATGAAACGAAGCATTACGTGAAAAGCCATATTATGTCTAGGGCAAAGAGAAGTGCAATAGCTAAATTTAGGTGTGGAGTTGCCCCCCTTCGTATTGAAACGGGTCGGTACGAAATGTTGTCTGTCGATAAAAGATATTGCTTTCATTGTAAATCAAAAATAGAAAATGAAGAGCATGTATTACTAGAATGTCCTTTGTACTGCGAAATACGACATGAACTTTTTAGGAAGATTGAAACTCTAATCACTGGTTTCCAGTATCTAAGTAACTCTGATAAGGTTTGTCATTTACTGTCTGATAGTCGGATCGTAAATTATAGTGCCAAAGCCTGCCATGATATTTTAAAGGAACGACGTAAATGTTTGTACCGATAATTACTTTTTAAAAAAATGTAAATGATGTAAATGTTAAGTTCATAGTGTAAATAGCAAGTACACGACTGTGCAACACACGATTTGTTATGATCAGGGAATAGACTACATCGAGTCTCTGCTCATTTATACTCGTGTTGTACATAGTATGTTTTACCTTTTACCATTTTAAACTAGTCTCTTATAACTCAATGTGAGTGGTTTCATACATTTTATTTTTAAAATGTTTATAGTATGTTGTTTTAAAAATGTCTTAAATGTATGAAAATGAGACTTTAATAAACCATTTGTCTGTCTGTCTGTCTGTCTGTCTGTCTGTCTGTCTGTCTATGAAAAATTTTCTTTGAGTAGGCGAAACGGGAGTGAGGTTATATTTGACAGTAGGCAAAATGGGAGTAGGCGAAATGAGAATAGGCGAAACGGGAGTAGGCGAAATGGGAGTAGGCGAAATGGGAACATCCCGTGTCGTCAAGCACATGCAAACGGCACAAGCCAAAAACTTCAAATTTCTGACAGCGTACAGAGCCCAGCTGTTGTCTTGGCAATCTGCACATGTGCACAGTCTCGACTGGTCTGGTCAGCATCTGCATATTTCCATACGGGATCGACGCTGCTGTATACCTTCAACGAAAGAGAACTAGTATAGAACTTCCTTTATTTGAGCTGTGTCGCGAGAAATGTGTCTTCGCGCACATGCGAACTGCACAAGCCAAAATCTTCAAATTTCTGACAGCGTACAGGGCCCAATTGTTGTCTTGGCAAGCTGCGCATGTGTACAGTCTCGACTAACGCAGTCTGGTCTGATCACAATTAGCTCGCACATGTCATAAATGAGCCGCGACACGAGAAAACCAACAATGTGGTTGTGCGCACAGCGCAGACTCAGATCAGCCTTGCTATCCACCTATCTGATGAGAGTCTTCGCAGCGCACTCAAAGGGTAGCTACGGGTCTAAGCTACCTCCAAGCGGACAGCGAAGACTCTGGTCAGATTGGGCGGACGACCAGGCTGATCTGAGTCTGCGCTGGGCGCACAACCACTTTGTTGGTTTTCTCGTGTCGCGGCTCAAATGATTTTTCTCACGATGCAGCCCATTGCATGCTGAGTACAGACAATAGTAGCTAGCTGATAAAATCACCATCTTTTCAAAAACAGAAAAAAAGAAACTTAACACTCATGATGAGTAAGACATATCAGTGTACCTAAAGTACCCGGAAAAAGACATTGAAGGAGAAAATAACAATACTGCCGATGGTCTATATGTATTTATTTACGTATTTTCTCTTAAAAGCATTCTTTGTGCGAATATTTATACGGAAGTTGTGGGCTCGAATCCCTAATCGAGTCATATCAGAACTTCAAGAATTGAGCTCTCTTAGAGCCGCTCCACTGCCAACGTAACGTGACTGAACATTATGTCCGGGGTCTCATTTGACGATCAGGCAGCAGTCTAATAACAGTTGTTTAAATCAAGTTATAACACCAACAACTTATCTCTCTCTCTGAATTCTATTACTGACTGGTGTATCTGCTCTCTCTCTCTCTCTCTCTCTCTCTCTCTCTCTCTCTCTCTCTCTCTCTCTCTCTCTCTCTCTCTCTCTCTGCTTTGTAATACTGACTGGTATATCTGATGGTAGTTCCAGCCTGATCTCAGTTATTACATGTAACCTGTACCTTTTATCTTAATGGAACACCTGCACCCCTTGTTAGCTATGTATATACAAGGGCTGCTACAAAACAAAAAAGAGCTGTTACGAAACGAAAAAGAGTCATAGTTACCAAAAACGACCTGATGACCAGGTCGTTTGATAACTATGACTCTTTTCGACCTGGTCGTCTGGTAACTATGTCTCTTTTTCGTACAGGTCGTTTGGTAACTACGACTATTTTCAACCAGGTCGTTTGGTAACTATGACTCTTTTTCGTACAGGTCGTTTGGTAACTATGACTCTTTTTCGTACAGGTCGTTTGGTAACTTTGACTCTTTTTCGTTTCGTAACAACCTTTTTTCGTTTCGTAACACCCTTGAAAACATAGTTAACCGGGTGTGCTAATGGAACATCATGTGTGTAGCAGGAGGTTTCATGCTATGCCCAGTGGCAGAGGCTATTCATAAGCCTCTGCCAGTGGTTAATTTGCGTGGGTACACCGCCATGTTGTTTTTCTTCACAATTTCTTTAAAGGAGACAATTCATGTGGCTTTCTGTTTGTTTCCCTTGACGACGAAGGGGGTCAACCCTTAAAGAAAGAATTTGCTCCAAAAGGAGCAAATTCTTCCTTGAAGCGTTGATCCTCATTGAGAAAGGAGGCATATGAAGCTGGCAGAGTTGCTTTCCCTGAGGATTAATACCACGGCAGAACAAAGGGCGAGGGTTGGTCGACCGGTTAAGCCCGCCCCCACCCCCACCCACTTCCCAGTAATTTCATTACTGGCCGTCCCAAGACGGCAGTTCTGTTTTGGTCCTTCTTGGTTGTTTTATGTGTTTTAGTTGCGATATGTGTTTTTGACATATTGTTTGCGATGTTCAGGAAAGCCCGTTGACCACCTACATGGGAAATGGCTGTTCACATGGCTGCCGCTGGTATTGTATATGGTGATGAATAGCTTTGTGTTGTCTCTTTCCCACATGTTGTCTTGGATCTGGAATTGAATTGTGTCAGTTCCTGAGAATTTTCCTCCTTACTTTTACCTTATTCAAATTCAATAGACAAAACGGGCGTTCCGACTGGGCAACAGACACCAATAAACATTTATGAAATGTTCATGCCAATATGCAGTTACATGTATATGGCATACATATATGTAGGATATCTGAGCTGCGCTACGCAAACATGTGTGTTACGTATTTGCACTCAGCGAAAACTCAAAATCAGTCTGTGCTCCATGAAGCAAGAAAATCATTATACACAGGTCCATACTGAAATTTGACAATTTGACAAAATGCGCAGTTGCGCACAGAAGTTCCACCCCGTATTACCCTGCGTTGTTACACGTATTGCTTACAATTTATGCCAATTACATTCCCATGTGTTAAGATGTTTGGAAATGGTCTTCGCGGTCTTCACTGTTCTTATTTAAGAAATAGATCAGCTCTAGCAGTGAATTGTTGAGTAGTAATTCACTGTTTGGAGGTCAGTTGTAAAGTAGGTCATATCACCAGCGCGGAGTGCGAGTGATATATCTACTTACAACTGACCGACAAACAGTGAATTATTACTCAACAATTCAATGCTAGAGCTGAACTATTTCGATTCTAACACTCAAAAACGCTGAAAAACTATTTTTTTCATTCAAACTCTCCCAACTTTCCTGCCAGCGCGTTCGTGTTCCCGCCAATATTCTTAACTGTATCTAAGATAAATGTATGTTTTTATGGCGATTTTATGAAGAAAAAGAGACGTTACACCGTCTAACGTCTCAAAACGTCACAAAATTACGTCAGTAATTGCAGTGACGTCAGCACTTAGACTCACGCTCTCCGTAACAGTGAATTGTTGCAGAATAAAACACGGCAACTTTCCATTGCTTCTATAGGTGCACTGTGTTAGAATGTCCCAGCGGGCACACGACGTCAAAATGACGTTGTTCTGACGTCAATGCGACGTCATAACGTCGCATCGACGTCAGAATGACATCATTTCAACGTCATGTGCCTGCTGGGGTAGATCTAAATGAGCCGCGACATGACAAAACCAACAAAGTGGTTGTGCGCCCAGCGTAGACTCAAATCAGTCTGCGCATCCGCCCAGTCTGATCAGACTCTTCGCTAAGTGCTTAAAGGGTAGCTAAGGGTCTAAGCTACCTCCATGCGGTCAGCGAAGACTCTGATCAGACTGGGCGAATGCCCAGGCTGATCTGAGTCTGCGCTGAGCGCACAACCACTTTGTTGGTTTTCTCGTGTCGCGGCTCATATAGATTTGCAACTAACATGTAACTAACTTGATCCCCATGCAAGTTTACCAAGTTGATTTCTACAAAATAGGTATAAACAACAAGAGATTCACAAAATACATGAAATTTTCAGTGAAATGGAGGTAGCCATATCAACCAATCACACAGTCCCTGAGAGATAGACACTAGTGATTAAGGACTGGGCTTATGCACCACCACGGCCTGAAATGACAACACCGAGGACAGGGACTGGGATACAGGGAATAGGTGGTGCACCAATGACCGAACATCACGTTTTTGTACCCAGTCCCCATGGTTACCAGATGATTATATGATAAGGTTAAAAAGAGATCAATATAAAGGTTTGTGTTGGTAAGTGGCGAGAACCGTTTTGCGAGTGGCTCTTTGTGTATGTGAAGTGTCAAGCCGGTGAGGTGGGGTGGGATGGGGAGGTGGACTTCTGCGATGTTGCATATTTATGGTTTGTATGCATAGTTTCATTTTCACAGCGTTTAAAAGTAACTACGAACTTCGTTGAATACCTTTTTATAATTTTTGTCGCGTGATTATATGCATTTGAAAACAAGATCTACCGTCAAAATTCTAACCATTGAGACACCTAAAATAATTACCGTAACTGCCCGAAAATATGAACAGTTTTGGTTTTCAATGCAGTAATGCGTCTAGGGGATGCACTTGGAAGACTCTGATCAGACTGCTCCTGAAGCAGTCTGGTTTGAGTCTGCACTGTTTGCAAGGCCGTCGGAATAGGGGCGACAGGGGAGGCGACCGCCGCCCCAGTATTCTAGATATTGGGACAGATAGGTCTGAGCAATCTTTGCTCAGTCCTATCTGTCCCAATATCTAGAATATTTACGGTTTGTCGTTTTGTTGTTGTTGTTGATTTGATGCTTAACGTCCACGGTAAACAACTATGGTCATGTCGGGACGGTCAGTTAACCTAACCACACTATTCCTGGGCAGGCTTAGACCTCCTAAGCGGTTAACCAGTACTAAGTGCACATACTTTCGCCAGTAACTGACAACTGCCCTTCTTGAATCAGCGGAAGGAGAAACGAAAGTATGTGGCCAGACCGTGTTTCGAACCCAGGACCTCTGACTTATGAGTCAGGTGCCCCTTGTCGTTTTGTAAGGGAGCCTGTCTTACAACTGGCGCTAACTGCTCATGCTCATGTGCGCAGGCTGATCAGAACATGTGCAGTTTCGTCTCATCAATAAGTCAGGTTTTTATCAAAACCGCATCACTTACCTCCTGACCAGCCTGCGCAAGTTCGTAGGCTGATCAGGGAATGCGTAATTCGCGTATGTCTTAATAGTGGATTTCAAATGACAGTTTACGAACTAGGAAGTTTGCTTGACATCGTGCACTAAATAATGCAATTTCTTAGCATTAAAGAAATAAAGGACCATAAGTGCTAATAGCATATGCAAAACCATGATTCTGTCACGTGAAAGTGATTTCTCGGAATGATACTTAAGTTTCTCTTTAATGACCTTAATAATAGAAACAATGGTAGTATGATACGGTGATTAATAGGAATTTTCATAGTTTGGTAAGTATTTAACGCCAAGCATACGCTTCCTCCTTAATGTGTGATATCCAGCCCATTTTAGTACGTGGTACGTTTTTTCACTTTATTGATCCATTTTATCTACATTTAAGCCGCGACAGGACATAACCAACAACGTTTCATGTGCGCCCAGCGAAGACTCAGATCAGCCTGTGCCTCCGCCCAGCCTGACCAGAGTCTTTGCTGTCGGCATGGAGGTAGCTTAGACCTTTAGCTACCCTTTAAGCGCACAAGGAAGGCTCTGATCAGACTGGGTGGCTGCCCAGGCTGATCTGAGTCTTTGCTGGGCGCACATGCCACTTTGTTGGTTTTGTCGTGTTGCGCTTATTTATCTATCCCTCTTTTTACCTATTGGGACCATCTGTCATTTTTTTTTATCTCACTGAATATTGTTATAAGCATAAGTCCTTGCGTTTTAATGTGAAGGAAGATGACTATTGGTATTAGAGTCCCAGCAGGCATGTACCGTTGAATCAGCATTGAATCAATATTGATCCAACTTAGTGTGCCCAGTGGGGTGCTTATAGTCATTATTATGAAGTGGTCGTACGTTTGCTGTATATCCATAGGTCTGTGTTCAAATGCAGCCAGCAGCCCCGGTAGCTCAGTGGGTATAGCACTGGTCTGCTGATCTAGCGGTTTGATTCCAACTTGAGGCGGAATTCTTTCCAACCATAAACGAAGATCCAGTGCACACAGCCTTTCATTATCACAATCCCATCGTCCTAATATGATTGAAATACTGTTTAAATGGACGTAAAATCGCGTCATCCATCCATCCATCCATCCATCCATCCACCAAATACAGTCAGAGCACTCCATACTACAGCTGGTGGCTAATCATTCTGTTTTGTTCTGTTTCAATTCTCGTAACGACATAGTGCTTGAAGCCCCAGAAAATGTCTGGGTTTGTTTTCTTAGTTTCCAAGGGCGTAGCTACCTATACGCAAATACGCAGTTGCGTATTGAAATTTTGTCAAACTGACAAAATTTCAACACACACCTGCGTATTTTCATGCTGAAATGTTGTTTACTGGGCATAATCTTAATACTAACTGCCACCAGACACGAGAATTTGAAACATCTTAGCGACTTGACCCCCTATTATTGCCCTTAATGAGTATAAAACATGATTTTGCGTACTGTGTAATTGCCCCTAGCTACGCTCCTGGTTTCTGTTGTTGAACAACCGTTGAAGCGGCTCTGATAATAAACTAAATAATGTTTCGTCTGAAACAGAACCGAGACACGACAAATCCGCTAAGTCTGATCAGAGTCTTCACTGCGCGCTTACAGAGTAGCTAAGGGTCTAAGCTACTTCCATGCCGACAGCGACGACTTAGACTTGGCGGATGCCCAGGCTGATCTGAGTCTTCGCTGGACGTACATGCCAATTTGATGATTTTATTGTGTCGCGGCTCAATTTTATTATTAATTTTTTACGTTTTACACTTTTTATGATAACTGTCTCACTGAGGCGGTTCTAATGAGGATCACAACAAATGTCTAGGGTCAAGTCAGGTAAATTCGGACAGCAGGTAAATTCGGACACCATTGCAAACAGTGAAAATCCAGATGAGACTCATCAGGATTTGCACTGTTTGCCCAGTTATTTTTGTTTTAATTCCAAACAACTGACATATAACGGAAACAATGTCACTGTCCGAAATTACCTGTTGTCCGAATTTAGCTGACTTGACCCTAACGGAGACTCACAGACTTTGTCTTATAACGATCACTTCAGGACACACGCATACTTTAACCCCAACCCGCCCGTGAGAAGTATTAAATTATAAAAAGGGATTAAGATACTTCTGTGTGCATGTGCATTTTGTTTTATACTATTGTTTTGACATATTAAACCTACTTTCGATTTAGGTCCTATAATGTTTACAAGGATGTTTTATTGTATTTTTGAATATTTCCTGGTATGATATGATAAACGATGCATTACTCAATTTGTGCGCTGTGCATCTGCAAAGTATTTTTTCTGCAGTTTTCTGTTTCCGTAAATTGTTGAAAATGAACTTGGTATAGCCAGACTGCATGGATTGTGCAGATAGATCTGAGTTCGCACATGGTATATGGTACCTTTTTCAGTGTTGTTGTTCTCATTAATACTGCTTCAAGTGGACAATCTTCCACGAATGGGATGGGACATTTTTCTTGTCCCATACTTATCTACAATCCTTTGAAACGTCTAATGCTGCCTGAGAATTCTATTATACTCAAATCAATCAATCAATCAATCAATCAATCAATCAATCAATCAATCAAACAATCAATCAATTATTCAAGGGAGTGAGTGAACTCGGATTTAACGTCCCACTAACAACAAGGTCATATGGAGACGGGTCCTTGGTTCAAAGTCTCATCCGAAAGACCGGAGAAGCGGGGGTTCGATCTTGCGATCCCTGAATTGGTAGTCCGGAGTGTTATCCACTACATTACAGCCGCTCCTATCAATCAATCAATCCACCCACCCAGCCACCCTCAAGTCGGTCGGTCGGTCCGTCGGTCTGTCGGTCGGTCCATCCATCCATCCATCCATCCATCCATCCATCCATCAGTCAGTTGCCGCCTAACTTCAGGGAGTTCCAAAATTAACCCCATGTGAGAAAGTCTGTTCTAACGCACATGCAACGTGCTTATGACCAGGTCCATTGCGCTCGTGCACATGGACATTCTGACCAGGGCATTGAAACTTTACTTAAACAAGGACGACTTGTGCATGCCCTGATTCGACTGCACACGCAAGCTGGTCTGGTCAAGTCCAGCTCAAATGCTTTAAGACTAGCATAGGAGACATCTATTGATTTGGGTCGCATGAACAGGGATCCTACTGCATGTGCGAAACGAAAAGACTCAAATCAGGTTGCGCATCCGCGCAATCTGATCAGAGGCTTCCCTTTTCGCATATACAGTGTATGACTACTTGAAAGTCTAAAAAGTCAGTGAAAGGCGAGGTCTTAAAATCGATTTGAGCACATGTAAAAGCTGATTTGAATGTTTGCGGTCCGCACATGGCTTAAAGGCCTCTAATGGTGGTACATTTTTCGAGGCGCAGCTTCGTATAATTTCGATACTGTTCCACATTTCACAAGATTCCATTGGTCAAATAACGCGAATGGCAAAATTTAGCCAATAATATCAAAGGTCAATGAATATTTAATCTTCGTTTTTTCCCATCGTACTGCACTGTAAATACTAGCACTCTGTCTTATATTTTACAATAGAAATGTTATCGAAAACAGACGCAGATATTTAAAACTTTCTTTTTTTTCGTCGTAGATCTACTTTCGATTTCTACTTTCGGTTTAATACACACAAACCAACAAACAGTGCAACATGTTGATAACTATTTTGAAATCAGGTCAATTTCAAGATTGACCGCGGTCCACTTTGGAATTCCAAATTGGACAGCACAATTTTGAGATAGGTCGTTGTCGCTACCCAGTGTCAAAATTACGGTTGTGGGTGCCTACCCACATAGCTTTCTTATTCATGAAAGTTATTGTCAAATCTTCAACTAGAGACATTATACAAAACACACTTCCATTTAATCTGCGCCGATTATCTTTTTTAAAGTTTTTTCTTGTTTCGTGTGGTATCACTGTAAATGACCGTGATAAGCCAACTTTAAACATATAAATCATCATTGAGTTTCACATAAAATGTATTAAAATCGATTTGGGTCATTTTATGTGGCAACACAAATCCCCTACTTTCGACATCATAACAATATGAACGGGCATGGGACCCGATTCATTATACTGATTTTGTTTATATTGAATCGCTCGATGAGGAACCAGAAAAAGGAATATTTTGTGGAGCGATTCGCCATTTTTCAAAAAGGATCTCTTCCTACTGTTTGCCCGTTATATGACTTGAAATATATGCAGATCAACCAGACGTTAAGCGTTGGACCACTTTTCATATTAACTTGTCCACACCGGGTAGGCGGCAATCGAAAACTCCCTAAACAATCGATTGACGTGGATCAAAAACCGTTAGAAACAGCGTTTTCGATTGCAAATTGGCGACAATTTGCAATCAAAAAACGCTGTTTCTAATGTGTGTTTTTTTTTTTTTTTGATCCGCGTTCGTCGACTACATGAGCGTTTTCGATTGCCGCCTACCCGGTGTGTTGTCTTTAGGGTTTTACCATCGATAGGACTGTGGAGACTTAGAGTCCCTTTTGAAGTGCTGCCAATCAATATGTGTACTGATCTTAGCCATGTCTGTTTGTTTATCTCATCATGTACATTTTCCCATGCACGGAGGCCATCAATTAGTATCGAGAAGATTTCCGGAATTTTGAAACGTGTTTCCGTAATGATCCCATGATTGGAACAGAACCTCTGACACACTGGCACTTGACCAACAATATTTCTGAGAAAAAAATATTTCCTTGCTAAAAATATGATTTAGATATGTTTTTTTAGCAAGGAAAAAGAAGTTTTAATAGTGATTTTGAAAAATTATCATGCCTCTAGATTTATATCAGAGAGGTGGGCTAACTTTTCGGCTTTTAAGAATAACTCAATTATTCTATTTTTATACGCCCGTTTTGAAAAAAAACGGACGTATCATGTCGTGGCCATGTCCGTCCGTTTGTCCATCTGTCCGTCCGTCCGTCCGTAAGCATTCTTGTGTGGTCATAGCTCAGTAACCGTTTGGGATATCTTCATGAAATTTTGTAGGAATGTGTATTAGGTTGGGGGAACGTGTCGCGAACAGGAATGGTTGCTCCCCCTTGCTTGGTTTCCAAGTTATGTCCCTTTGATTATTTTATAATGACTAGTCTTGTGCGCGCCATAACTAGGTAACCATTCTGTATATCTTGATGAAACCTCATAGCAATGTGTATGGCATCCAGAAAATGTGTCGCGTATAAAAATGGTTGCTCCCCCTTACTTTGGTTCAGAATTACGTCCCTTTGATTTGTGATCTGTTGCAATTTTTTGTATACTATCTTCGAAGCTGAATAACTATAAATGACGGAGCAGATTCCGGATAAAATCTCAAAACATAATGATTTCCGACAACTGGTTATAAGCGAATTTTGTCCTCTCGATTCAACGCTATGATAACCGGAAGAGATGGTACAGTGCGTTCGGCTACTGTGATTATAATTTATGTCACTTTCTTTTTAATAAGTCAGAAATTTACGAATCTTATTACCATTCATATTTAACATAAGGTTGTGTAATACAAGAATATCCCCATGAGCGAAGACTCTAAACTTATGTGAATAGAATCTGGAGGTCAGAGGGGTGGGGTGTGTCTCCCGATATTCAACCCCATTGCTCCCCAATTTTTTTGTTCCCCATATTGTTTTTTTTTTTTGCATTTTTAGCTCACCTGAGCCTTTAAAGGCTCATAGGTGAACTAAAAGTATAGCCAGGCATCCGTTCTATTCTATTCAATCGTCCGTCCACCATTTTCAAAGGTCTTCTTCTCCAAAACCGCTGGGCCGATCAAAGCCAAATTTTAAATGGAGCCTCCATGGGTTAGGGGAATTAAAGTTTGTTCGGAGTATCTGGGTCAAATGACCGAGATGGCCGCCACGTCCTTCAAAAATCTTCTTCTCTAGAACCAAAAGGCTATGACCTTGAAACTTGGTATGTAACATCGGGCATGCAGGCCCATCATAGTTTGTACAAATGATGACCTTGTGTTGACCTTGACCTAATTTATGAAATGGTCAACTTTGGTACATTAGGCTTTTATATGGGAAAACGCTTAAACAGTGGATTTCTCAGAATCTATTTCAGTCTAAGATACAATACTTGGTATACATGGTCAACTAAATGACCAGATGAAGATATTATGTCACTAAAGGTCAAGGTGACTCCGTCGGACCATCGGTCGTCAAGATTTTCAAACATCTTCTCCTCTGAAACCACTGGGGTGATTAAAGCCAAATTTCATATGGAGCCTCAGTACGATAGGGGAATGAAAGTTTATACCCGGGGTCTGGATCACATGACAAAGATGGCCGCTATGCCCATATATAGTAAAAACCCTTCAAAAATCTTCTTCTCCAGAACCAAAAGGCCTATGACCTTGAAACTTAGTATGAAGCATCGGGCATGCAGGCCCATCATACGTGTAGTTTGTACAAATGATGACCTTACGTTCATAGGGAACTTAATGCTTCAATATGGCGGAAACTACCGATAGCGACTTACGGGTTTATCCGAGAGCTTACCTGTTCAAATAATGTCGAGTGTTATATGCAATTACATAGAAATATAGTATAAAATGTGAAATTAAATACATATATGATACTACGACGATTTTTTATAAGTTATGATCATAAACTTCAGTCTTTGTCCGTTAATATGGTATAAAAATATACAAATTAACTTCATGTTTTGATACTTCCATCGGCTTTTGAAGTTTGAAGCTTCAGTCACATGAAATTATATAAGAATAATGTCGAAAATGCCTAAGAAGCTATGTTCAGCCTAAAATTTGAAAATGATCGGATTTTCTATAAAACTTTTATAAGTTATCACCACTGAGAGATTTTTATAAGGTTTACATTGATGTAATTCATTATAAAATAAGTATACTATAAGTTTCTTCCATCGATCTCTAAACATACAGAAAATCGCGTTTCGAAACAACCTCGCTCATAATAGTTTCAAATAGTTTAAGTCCAAATCCGCCTATATTGCTCAAAGGCTTAACACTTCATTTCTTGGTGTTCGTGTTTTGTTTATGTATTTATATATGTGCTTTTATGATCTAACTAAGAAAGGAAGAATACTCATATTGTCTTATAAAGAAAGAAAGAAGGAAAGAAAGAATAACCGAATAAACACAAGAAAGGAAAAAAGAGAAAGAAGTCACGTAACTTCTACACGTGACCATCAAAAATGAACAGACAGTTAATCGACTAATTGTAGTTTTAAAAATTCCTTTATAAGCTAAAAAAAAAAGCTTTGCAAACCAATTACATATTTTTTGGTAATGGTCGATCAGTCTATTAATTATTATCATAATTGCTAATGTTTGTTCTAACATTTTTGGTTGAAATTTATTTGAGTGTGGTGGGGCGTTTTTATCAAAGTAACCGAAAGATGTTTTGTGTATCCCAGGGTAGAATCTTAGAATCCATAGAATTTTATTTTTGACTGGCAGATTTGCTCATTCATAATCAGGAGACACGAAGATACATACACTGTATTGCTCTCTTAAGATATTACTGTCGAAAAAAAAATAATGTAAGAAACTAAATCATCGTGAAGATTTTTCGCGTAACCGTGGTAGTGTAAGGATTAATCGCTATGGGAAAAATTGCTATGCAACATTTTTCTTGCAAGGCTATAAATTAACTTTATTAGTAATATTTCTGTTCATAATGCAAGTTTGTCACTTTAATTTTATGACTGTTTTAGTGAAGCTAGCAAGGATATTGAAAGACATTTTTGTGATTTTTTTTTTTGTATTTTTGCTATAATATGAGTACTTACGATAATAAACCTGTGCTCCTGCGGACACTTATCAGCCTCTGATATGTGCAAACTGATAAGACTGAACAATGTCTGCTAAGTTTGCGCAAGCTGATCGGAATTTGTTGACAATATACAGTACAATTAACATACTTATAATTACACGAGGATTAATCGATTATCGATCATAAAATCCGATATTACCTCTAATGTCAAACCGTTAAAGTTTGTTAAAGTCATCATGACTTGAACAAAAATAAATGCAAAAAAATATAAAGCTGCAATAGTCAATTTATGGAATTAATTATGTAGATGAGATAAGATAAGATAATTTTATGTATGCAAACTGACTCAGACCAACTTATGCACTTGCAAAACACTGGTCTGAGTTTATGATCAGTTAATAATTTGTCAATTTTAGTTTAGAATATGAGTTTGTACATAAACTTACCCGTGTTTCTGCACAAACCAAGCTGATCCGAATTTCTGTTTAAAATATTTTGAACATTTGTTATCAAACCAGGCTGTGACTGTGCGAAAACCATTTAAAATTAGCATGTGGATATTAAATTGAGATAGAATTAAATGCAGTAAGAAATACGGAAAAACAGTTGAAAGATGCAAGGCACTGGTCAGCGTTCCGCCCATGGACAGGTAACTTTCTTTTCGTCTCAATGTTCAAAAGTTTCCTCATATGAGCCGCAATACGATAAGACGAACAAATTGGAATGTGCGCCCAGCGAAGACGCAGATCAGCCTGGACAGCCACCCGGTCTGAGCAGAGTCTGAACTATGCGTTTAAAGGGTAGCTAAGACTCTAAGCTACCTTCATGCCGATAGCGAAGCCTGTGATCGGATCAGGCTGATGCCCAGGCTGATCTAAGACTTCGCTGGGCGTACGTGCACCTTCGTCGCGGCTCATTTAATTGTTTGCTAAAGACATCCACTGAGTAGTCGCTGTCGGTCGAAAGGTGTGAAAATACAGTTGGTCACACGTCTTGTCAAAACAATGCAATTTCAAAATTAACACCTGCTAACGGCAATGAAGGTCAGAAATGGATATTTAATCCGAACGTCATTCGTGTGATTATTTTTGTATGAAACAGTAATTTCAGTCGCGTCGCAACAAAATCAACGCAGTGCCATAGCGCCCTGCCAAGACTCAGATCAGCCTTGGCAGCCGCCCAGACTAATCAGAATCTTCGCTGTGCGCTTACAGGACAGGCAATGGTCTAAGCTACCTCTATGCGGACAGCGAAGGCCCAGATCAGATGGGCGAACGCACACGCTATTCTGAGTGTTCGCAGGGCGCACATGCCAATTTGTTTTTGTCGTGGTATGGCTCATTAGTTTATTTACTTTTGTTCGCAGAAAAACAGAGAAAGTCAGACTAATCTTAAATTTCTATCTTATTGTTTTAAATAGCGCAGCTTAGTTACATGCCGAAAGACACAGTTTACATAAATCTTTTAAACAGTTTTGTCAAAACAGAAAATCAAGAGAAAACGTTATCGTTCCTGTTGAGTAGTGTTTTAACGTCCCAGTAAAAATATTTAGACGTCGAGATGTTGCCTCTGATTTTGTGGGACTGCAAGTATTGCTCGGCCTGCGATAAATGACGCCCAGGACTAACAGCTCTGTCGCAGAAGCACCAGGCAGCCAGTCTATTTCGCGCGAGCCCCGATGGGCGGGGTAAAAGGAAAAAAAAAAAAAAAAAAAAAAAAAGAAATGAGAAAAACTATGTGGGTGGATGGGTATCTGTATCAGGCTTAATCTTTCCATAAAGATGAGACCGTCAAAGGGATAGAAATACCATAATTTCATTATTATAAGTAATTTTATGTTTTTGTTGTCAGAAACTATAACAAACCGCTGTCAAAAACTGACCAAGAATCAGATTTATTTTCTCGCCAATTCTTACGAAATTTGACCTAAATATCAGGGAGAGGGGAAAAACGAGACTTATTAAAACGAGAAGGAGCAACTGAAAAAGTAAATTGATTTGATCTGAGAAAAAGAAAATGAAAATCCACATTGTAAAAAATTAAAAATGTTTCCATCCAGCGCATTCGTATTGTTAACACAGTGATGACAAAACCGGCTTCAGAGAAGTTCAACACCTGTCCTGGGATATGGACATCGATATGACATTCCAAATATCGATTAATGCCTATCGCTCCCCGGGTCTAAGGGAAATAACTGCATTCACATTAATACTCTCTCCAGGTAACAGGTAACCGATTACACTACTCAGCCCGAATTGAAGACATAAGCTCCAGCTGGACCGGGACCTAATTTATGACATGGTCAACTTTGGTATGTTAGGCTTTTATATGGGAAAACGCTTATACAGTGGATTTCTCAGAAATTATTAAGTCTAAGGTACAATACATGGTATATATGGTCAACTGAGTCATCAGATGGAAGATATTATGTCACTAAAGGTCAAGGTCATTCCGTCGGACCATCAGTCTTTAAGATTTTCAAACATTTTTTTCTCTGAAACCACTGGGCCGATTTAAGTTAAATTTCATATGGAGCCTCATTGGGAAAGGGGAATGAAAGTTTGTACCCAGGATCTGAGTCACATGACCAAGATGGCCGCCATGCTCATACATGGTAAAAACCCTTCAAAAATCTTCTTCTCCAGAAGCAAATGGCCTATGACCTTGAATCTTGGTATGTAGCATTGGGAATGCGAGCCCATCATAGTTTATACAAATGATGACCTTGCGTTGACTTTGACCTAATTTATGACATGGTCAACGTTGGTACGTTAGGCTTTTATATGGGAAAACGCTTATACAGTGGATTTCTCAGAACATATTTAAGTCTAAGGTACAATACGTGGTATATATGGTCAACTAAGTGACCAGATGATGATATTATGTCACTAAAGGTCACGGTCATTCCGTCGGAACATCAGTCGTCAAGATTTTCAAACATATTCTCCTCTGAAACCACTGGGAAGATTGAAGCCAAATTTCATATGGAGTCTCAGCGGGATGGGGGGAACGAAAGTTTGTACCCGGGGTCTGGGTCACATGACCAAGATGGCCGCCATGCGCATATATGGTAAAAACTCTTCAAAAATCTTCTTCTCCAGAACCAAAGGCTTGTGACCTTGAAACTTGGTATGTAGCATTGGACATGCGGGTCCATCGTAGTTTAAACTAATGATGACCTTGCGTTGACCTTGACCTAATTTATGACATGGTCAACTTTGGTACGTTAGGCTTTTATATGGGAAAACGCTTATATAGTGGATTTCTCAGAAACTATTTAAATCTAAGGTACAATGCGTGGTATATATGGTCAACTAAATGACCAGATGAAGATATTATATCACTGAAGGTCAAGGTCATTTTGTGGGTCTCTCCGTCATCAAGATTTTCAAACATCTTCTCCTCTGAAACCACTGGTGAGATTGAAGCAAAATTTCATATGGAGTCTCAGCAGGATGGGGGGAACGAAAGTTTGTACCCGGGGTCTGGGTCACATGACCAAGATGGTCGCCATGCCCATATATGGTAAAAAATCTTCGAAAATCTTCTCCAGAACCAAAAAGCTTATGAAAGAAATTTTGTACCCGGGGTCTGGGTCACATGACCAAGATGGCCGCCATGCCCATATATGGTAAACCCTTCGAAAATCTTCTCCAGAACCAAAAGGCCTATGACCTTGAAACTTGGTATGTACCATCGGGCATGCGGGCCCATCATAGTTTATACAAATGATGACCTTGCGTTTACCTCGACCTAATATACGACATGGTCAACTTTGGTACGTTAGGCTTTCATATGGGAAAACACTTATACAGTGAATTTCTCAGAAACTATTTAAGTCTAAGGTACAATACGTGTTATATACGGTCAACTAAATGACCAGATGAAGATATGTCACTGAAGGTCAAAGTCATTTTGTCGGTCTGTCCGTCATCTTGATTTTCAAAACATCTTCTACTCTGAAACCACTGGTCTGATTGAAGCCAAATTTCATATGGAGTCTAAGTGTGATAGGGGAACAAAAGTTTGTTCTGGGGGTCTTGACCAAGATGGCCACCATGCCATATGGTAAAACCCCTTCAAAATCACCTTCTCCAGAACAAAAAGGCGTATGACCTTGAAACTTGGTATGTAGCTTTGGGCACTCAAGCCCATCTTATTTTATACAAATGATGATCCCGCGTTGACCTTGACCTAATTTATGACACTTTCAACTTTGGAAAATTACGTAGGGTTTTATATGGGAAAATGCTTAAACAGTGGATATTTCAGAAACCATTTAAGTTTAAAGTACAATATTTGGTATATATGGTTGACTCAATGACCAGGTGAAGATATTTTGTCGTTAAAGGTCAAGGTCATTCTTTGACTTTTGTACAATGTCATTGAGATTCTCTCACCCGTCAACATTTTCAAACATCTTCTCAGAGGCCACTGGGGTCAGCTTAAGCCATTTTTCATATGGAGCTTCACCGGCTTAAAGGAACCATAGTTTGTTCAGATGGTCTTGGTCACTTGACCAAGACGGTCCCCATGCCCATATATGGTAAAACTTTTCAAAAGTCTTTTTCTCGAGAACCGAAAGGCCTATTACCTTGAAACTGGGTATGTAGCATTGGGCACTCAGGTCCATCATAGTTTATACAAATGATTACTGTATTTCATATGAAGCTTTAATACTGGGTCAAAGGAATCAAAGTTTGTTCAGATGGTCATGGTCACATGAACAAGGTGGCAGCCCCGCCCATATATGATAAAAACCCTTCAGAAATCTTTGTCCAGAACCAAAGGCCCAGTGACCTTGTGGCTTGGTATATAGAATTGGGACTCAACATTAATCCCAAAGGGGGGTGGGTATCTGCCCCTGCCCTGGGGCTATATACATATATAAAAACATTACAATTTATAAAATATATACCAGGACCAAGTGTCAGGTGAGCTACAGGACCATTGGTCCTCTGGTTTTAATTTGATTTCGTGGCTGTTTTTTGTCCATCACTTACGTTCTGACCGCCAATTGCCCCCAATTTCTTTTCCTCCCGAAAAAAAATTTGTTCCCCAATTTTTCCTCCAGAAAATTTTTCCTGCACCAAAATTATTGCTCCCCAAATTCTTCCTCCTAAAAATGTTTTAGCTCGCCATTTTCACCTCCACCCCCAATTTTCCCTCCCAAAACAGTTTTGCTCCCCAAATTTTTCCTCCCAAATTTTTATGCTACCCAAATTTTGCCTCCTAAAACAATTTTTTGCCTCCTAAATTTTTTTGCCGAACCAAATGTTTGCCTCCCAATTTTTTTACCTTCTTTAATTTCTTCCAAAAAAATTTGCTCCCCCAAATTGTCTTCCCAAAAATGTTTTGCTCCCCAATTGTTTTTGCTCCCCAAAATTTTTGCTCCCCATTTTTTTCTCACCTAAAAGGCCCCCATTTTTTCTCCTGAATTTTTGCCCCCCCCCAATTGTTTTTGCTCCCAAAAATTTTTGCTCCCCATTTTATTCTCACCTTTAAGGCCCTCCATTTTTTCTCCTGAATTATTGCCCCCCCCCCCCCCCCCCCCCACACACACACACACACAACGTTTGCCCCTTAAATTTGCTGCCACTGTAAAAGTGTCACGGACGTATTTTGCATCGCTTTGCGGAGTTCTTGTTTGTATTTGTTTTGCTTTTCATATATACAGTATATATTGAAATTGCAGAGTAACTTCGATTAAATAGTCCATATACCACTGAGAAAGCCATATGGGGTCTTTAATTGTCTCATCGAAACGGAATATATGTGATAGTCGCTCCAAGAACAAATGCGTGATGGATTAGCAGACATCATATACTGACATTGCAACAAGGAGTTTGCACGACAGCGCAGTTTGAAATGAGTCTTCGCTGCATGCTTTAACCCTCTGGTGTCCAAGACAAGGAGTTGTAGAAAAACTTCTTTATTTGTGTTGCTAGATATAGTAAACTGATAACAATTGTAAGCATCACATCTAATACATTCAGATAGGCAGAAAATTAAATGTGTAAGCTATCCTGGTCCAGGCACCAAAATAAAGGATGATACATGGGACACCAGAGACATTTTCAAGTGTAACTGTTCAATTTCATATGAATATCCATTTTATCCATTTAAAGTGTATGGTAGACCTCGATGTTTTTATGCCCCCGCCATTAAATTATTGGGGGGGGGGGGGGCATATAGTATCACCGCTGTCCGTACGTACGTACGTCCTGTCCTGTACGAACGTCCTGTACGTCCCGTACGAAATGGTTTCCGTTCGATATCTTTTGAAAACATTGGTGTATTGAATTCATATTTTATACACAGGTATATAATCATAAAATACAGGTCAAGTTCGATGTTGGGTAAAATCCGTCTATTATTGTGGGAGTTATGGTCCTTTTTCGACTTCATTTTGTATGAAAAAATGGTTTTCGTTTATTATCTTTTGACAACATTGGTGCATTGAATTCATATTTTAAACACAGGTATATAATCATAAAATACAGGTCGAGTTAGATGTTAGGTAAAATCCGTCAATTTTTGTGGGAGTTATAGCCCTTTTTATACCCCGCCACACGTTAGTGGCGGGGTAATATGTTTTCACGTTGGCCGTCCGTGTGTCTGTCCGTCCGTAGTACGTACGTCCGTCTGTCCGTCCGCACTTGGTTTCCGTTCGATAACTTAAGTATTTATCAATGGATTTCCTTCAAATTTTGCATATGCATTTGTACCAAGAATGTCTCGCTTGGAATTGTTAATGGGCAAATTTTGTTAATTTCTGACAGAGTTACGGCACTTGTCAATGTACAAAAAATGGTTTCTGGCCTCTAGTTCCTTTACTCCTTTGAGTATCATGATGAAACTTCACAAACATGATCGAAGTAACAAAAGCTGTTTTATGAGCACCGAAATTTTATCATCAGGGGTTATCTGCCCCTGCCCTGGGACTATATACATGTATAAAATCATGAAAAAATCCATATAAACTCAGAGTTTGAAGCAATTTTTCTGATACTTTCAGCAAATGATCAGAGTGATGAAAGCCTCCAGTTATGCTCAAATTTACCCCATGGGAGTTATCTCCCCCTGCCCCCGGCTATATACATGCATAAATCTTGGAAAATCGGTGTGTGAAAAAGGTTTGCATTGGCGGGGTATCACACAGTCGTTTGCGATGCTTTTATTCGACTTCATTTTGTATGAAAAAAAATGGTTTCCGTTCAATATCTTTCGAAAACATTGATGCATTGAATTCTTATTTTATACACAGGTATATAATCATAAACTACAGGTCAAGTTCGATGTTGGGTAAAATCCGTCTATTATTGTGGGAGTTATGGCCCTTTTTCAACTTAATTTCGTACAATAATGGTTTCCGTTTGTTGGTTTTTGAAAAGTTACTTGTTTCCGGGCTATTTCTTTTGGAAAGTTGCAAGTGCCAGTACCTTAAACAAGGCGCCATCTTACTTAAGACACTAGGCGGGAGCATCCGTGTCCTATGGACACATTCTTGTTTCACAAAGGCAAACAACTTCAGTGACTTCCTGTTTGCGTCCCTTGACGACATAGACTTTCCAAAATAGTATCTACTAATTTAGTGTCAAAGCTCTTCAGCTTTAGTGTCCCGAAAATTGTAAAGGAAATTCCAAATCTAACCCTTTCAGAACTGGAAACCCGTTTTGGGGACATATTCAAACAGTGAAGACCCAGTTCAGACGCCGCAGAACGCGGCGTCTGATCAGGGTTCACACTGTCTTCTTACAGGAATTTTGTGCAAAATACAACAAAATGGAAACAGCCACCAGAAACCCCTAAAGCTAGAAATTGACTCATCCAAATTATAAGGATGGACAAGTCCACTAGTCAATAATAAAAAAAACAAACATTTGAGGCCATCGAGAGATTTAACCGAATGCAACGAATGATGAAGTTGAAACACTGACAAAAAACATCCCATCTTATCATAGCATTCAGTATCTAAATGTAAAAGATGCTACGTAGCCAGTATATGTTTTGAAGCATAGTAAAATATACTTATAGGGTCTACATTGCACAAATATGCATGTTTATATGCCCTTGACACGCAATAATAATGTACATAAAGGGTATCAGCATTTGAAATAGTAGAAGGTCAGTTCAGTAACTCATGTAGCCCAACCCTATTCAACGTTTTAACAAACGAATATGTTAAACTAAAGTACAGCACAGCACACTTGTACTTTAATGTCTTCCTGGTGCTTCCTAAACTATAATATGCAAAAATGCAAAAAAAAAAAAAAAAAAAAAAAAAAAATATTTTGTAAACATTGAATGAAAATGCTTACTTTTCGTTTCTTTGATGTGTTTCTTGTTTCCAGATGATCTTCTTGCGGAATTTATTTCATCCTCACCGCAGCTGGTGTTGTGCCGTGTGGCGGCCGTAAAAAGTCTCCCTGTACATCGTCATAGTGTAGAGTATATATATGTTTTGGTCCTTTGGGATCACTGGACTCATTTTGAGTCGGTTTGAAAATAGAGTTCTGCTGAAGCCGGTGCTAGGGGACGTGAACAGTGTTGTAAGATTACAGTACTGAACACTGACAGACTCATATTAAATCGAGTGTGCTATTTCCGTTTTTGTGTTCCTTGCTTTCCTTCAGAACTTATTTTTAGTTCACTGCAGCAGGTGTTGTGCCCTGTGACGGCCGAAAAACGTCTCCCCGTAAATCGTCATAGTGCAGAATATATGTTTTCTGGTCCTTATATATGAGCCGCGACGTGTGAAAACCAACAGTGTGGTTATGTGCCCAGCGCAGACTCAGATCAGCCTGGGCATCCGCCCAGTCTGATCAGAGTCTTCGCTGTCCGCATAGAGGTAGCTTAGACCCTTAGCTACCCTTTGAGCGCTTAATGAAGAGTCTGGTCAAACTGGGCGGATGCCCAGGCTGATCTGAGTCTGCACTGGGCGCACGACCACATTGTTGATTTTCTCGTGTCGCGGCTCATATTTACTTGGTTCTTTCTGAATCAGTTTCATACCTTTGGCGTTATACGCTTCGTATCTCTTGACAAGTCTTAGCGTGCATTATCAAGCTAACCTATGTTAACAATTGCATATCACTGCGGAAGCGCAGGCTGTTTAGTATCTTAGCTGCCCGTAAATGCCGTAAATCGCCCTTTATCATGGAGCAGCTCAAATTTTGGAGTTCATTGCAGAAAGTCCAAAATGTGTTGCGGGTGTCGCCGCTACTGTGTTGTGCTCATGGGCTTCTTCGGGCTTCTAGTCTGTATTGGCTCACGAGAAGTGTTTACTATGGTTGTAACTCATGTGATCACAGTCTCAACAAGCGAGGATGAACTATCTGGTATCAATATATGTGTAAGTATAAATTTTGGACTCGTCAACCATTTTCATGCGGATAATAATAATTGTTTTATAGTTAAGGTACATGGGTATAATTTCAGGGGAAGCAACTGTGCCAATTTCAGTTTTTCCTCCTTTTCAATGATGGTCAACTTTTAAAGAACAGTAGACCCATTTTGGAAAGGGCTTGTCCTCCAAGAAAGCGGAGTCACCGAAAAATCCCCCCTTTTGGAAAAAAATGCGGAAAACATGGTGTACCCATACAACTTAGTTTTCTTCTTCTCTTATTTTCTTTTGCTTTCTCGGAGCCGAAATTTCAAGCTTGACTAGCTGGCTATACATGCATTAATTAATACAGAATGATTTCTGTAAAATTTCTTTGACAAAAAGCAAAACTGTGAAATAATACATTTACACAATACGCACACTCCTTTACGAACGCGAGTTGTTTTGCATTCGTGTCAGCACAGTTTGTCCGCAATGTCTCGAACGAAAAGGCCCAGTAGACACACACCGTTGAAACACCATTGAATCAAGGTTGATTCAAATCAATCTTGATTCAATGTTGTGTGCCTGCTGGGAGCCTACATACTGGGTAAAACACTCTTCTTCTCACATTTCTATTTTCTTTTTCACCAGTGTAATAGCTCAGCTCAAAGGCATGATTATCACCGGACAGACTGGGCGATCACATACGTGTTTCTTTTCCAAACAGCGTATTTTGCAGCAACAATTGTGACGCAACTTCCAGGGGGAATTCTTGCTGCCAAATTCTCTTCTAGACGGTAAGTCACTAGTCTAATCTATAGAAGCTTGACAGACTCATTGAAGGTTGAATGGTTATATTTGCAATTGCAATGCAAACTTTAACAGGAACCTTTACGACTAAATCAGGGGGAAAAAATCAGGAATTAATTTCATCAGTCCATACATAACGTCGGAAGAAACAAGTCAACTATCGATATCTCAAAGTCGGTTCCTCTCAAACTACAGTGGACTCGACAGTATCGGATCAAGTTCAACAAAACGCCTGTTTTGTTGTATGTGAATGCTAAAAGTATGCATGTTATTACACATAACAATTGCAAAATATCCCTTCTATCTATCCAGGTCAAAATATTTACTAAATTTATTCCTTTAAGGGCAGATAACCTATCGAGACTTACAGGAGGGTCTTACGACAGTAACGAATCAAGTGCGACAGTATCGGATCATGTGATGTTATTTTATAGGAGAGTTTCCCCGAGGTATTCTGCCAACCTTCTTGGCTTCAATAATTTTGCTAAATAAACAGTTGGTCCTATTAAACTCTCAGAGATTATAATTACGGCCTTTCAACGATATTTTTCATGTGGTCCTTCACCAGCAACGGTTATGTCTCTTAGATAAAAGTTGAATGTATACAAAAGTACAAGCATGCCAAAAATTCTTAACTTAAAAATTCCCTGCACCCCCATAGCACGGAACTACTCAAACAGTAAAGAAAATAATCTGCCTGCAAAGTGTAGACCCTGATAAGACCGTAGTGTCTGATCAGGATTAGCAAATTTACGGTGATTTCCGCCTTAACGATATTTCAATGCAATCAGTGTATAAACACTACTTGGTCATTCAACGAGTTGTCCAGCATTAGTCTGAGCCTACAATGTGTACAGATTTCCATCCGATGAACGCCAGTCATTATTGGGTTCACACACATGCGAGCTGATCTCGAATGTTTCTTCAGAATGTTTAGTAGAAGCTCAGTTATGCTACGCATAGCCTTCATGATCATACGCTAGCGTGTGGGGTGTGGGATGGGGGATATTTTACAAAAAAAAGTTGTTGTCTTAGTTTTATACTGATCTTAATTTTGAAAGAGGACATAGCAGCCACGCAGGTAGTTGATTTATGACTTGTTTTCAGCATCAGACCATACACCCAACATACAGTTTTCCAGCTGAGGCCTGTATTTCAGTTCAAGTTATATAATGATCCGTTACTGTCGCACATAGGTGCCCCACTTTTCAAGTCTTTAGTTGCATCAAATACTGGGATGTCACAAAAATAATGACTGCCTGCAATTTAAGGGATGCCAGGACACATTACAAAGCAAACTTGGTTTCAATCGCCTTATGATAAAATAGTTTAAGTAACCGAAATCTTTTTGTGGGTACCGAGCGAGAGGCAAAATGCACGCGCCGCTGAAGAGGGGACAAGCATTTCAACAACTCTGATTGGTTTCACAGTCGCAGATTTTGATCGAATTTTTTACCCTGCACCTTGTCATTGGTCTAACTTGATGACTATAATATAATGGTAAAAAATATTTGCTTCATTTGTGAGAAAAATGGGTGATAACATACGAATGATCCGATACTGTCGATGACCCGATACTGTCGAGTCCACTGTACTATCTTAAAGCTGAAACTAAAAATTCTGGTTTCAGAAAATTTACTTTAAGATAGGGGAGAGTCGGGTAACTTCGGACAGCGGGTAAATTCGGACAGTGACATTTTTCCTTCATATGTCAGTTGTCTGGAACTAAAACAAAACAATAACTGGCTAAACAGTGAAAATCCTGATGAGACGGCTCATTATGAGCCGTCTCATTTGGATTTTCACTGTTTGCAATGGTATGTCCGAATTTACCCGCATGTCCGAAGTTACCCGACTCTCCCCTACCTGTAGTATGAGATAACAGGCGTTGAAATGTAAAGAAAAATGTGTCGCAGCTCAGCTGTATTTCTGTTTAATCTTTTCGTTCACTACCCTAAATGTATGTATGTATGTATAAACAGATCCTGAAAGTGGAAGAGTTTGAATATACAATGCAGTGATCCGTCCAAAAGATGCGGATGAATTGGCAAACAGTGAAGACCCAAATCAGACTGCTCTTTCAGGTTGAATCCATATTTATTCTGTAAGGCTTATCTGGGTAGGCTCTGTTTCCACAGACCCTGTCTGTCAGAATACTCAGCTTTTTCATGGTGGATATATAGGTCATACTAAATACCGCAAGGTAGCGCAAGGTACCGTAAGGTAGCACAAGGTACCGCAAGGTATGCACAAGGTGCCACAAGGTAGGATAATGTAGGCACAAGGTGGTACAGGGAAGTCAGAACAAGGTTGTTAAATGAGTGAACTCACTAAATAGTGAGGAATAGTTACATTCATAAGTATCTTCACTTACTGCTCACAGCTAACACTGAAAGGCCACCATTGGGAAACGAAAAATAAATCAGAATACCGACTGTATAAACAACTGCATATGCTGCTCTTCGTATCATCTAATATATGGAATTACGCTGATTGCATTTCAATGACATGCCAAAGTCTTAGGAAAACTTGGTGTGGTCGAGATTTGAATTTCTGTTGTGATTACTGTTTCTTTACTGATAGAGAGTGTGACTTCCAAAGAAGTCCATAAAGGTATGCAAAGTCTTATATCTTCTATTATAGCAGGGTACTGTTGTTTCCACAGATGATAGGTATCCAGTGAAAAGTGACAAGCCTACCCAAAACCCAAGGCAAGGCAAGCGTACAACAGCCGAGAGAATAAGTAAAAATACGTTAAAATAAAATAGGTCCTAAACTGGTAGACTAAATGTATTATTTATTTCCTATACCATCTTGTGCCTACTTTGTGCTACCTTGCGGTACCTTGTGCCTACCTTGCGATAGTTTGTGCTGCCTTGCGGTACCTTGTGCAACCTTGCAGTATTTAGTTCGATCGGGATATATAGCAAGTTCGTGCATCACACAACGTTGAATCAATATTAAATAAATATGGATTCAACGTATAATTTTGAATCAATGTTTATTCAATATTTTCAACGTAGTATGCATGCTTGGATGACGTCGATAGTTTTCTCTCACAATTTCAGAGTATGTGGGGTGTCTATATTAATCAGCAGTCTGTTGAACATAGCTTTACCTTTTGCCCTGCAGCAAAACAAAGCTTCTGTATTTTCCGTCCGTATTTTACAAGGTCTCGCAGAGGTGAGTGCTGATACATAATTTTATCCATTTAACCCTCAACCCACCCTCGCCCAATCCAGCGCGTAAAATGTTTCCTAAGTCTAGCACATACCCAGAACAAACTGTACAGATCTTGTACTGGGACCATTTTTGTCACAGTAAAGGCAATTTATGTAAATTTATGCTAATTATTTAAAATGTAAACTTGATTAGCTTGACCATCCCATCACCAAATATTGGTATGAAAACAGTTTTAGAAACCTTAGAATGTCTACATTTAGATCAACATATAACAAATATGCTATTTTTGTATACCAGAATATTAAGAATTTTTGCATGTGTCTTTTATGCATAAGATTTGATTTTATGAAATTCTGGCTAATCAATCACTAAAATAAAAGAACCTGGGGCCGTATTCATAAAACGACTTAAGTGGTTGCTATGCTGTTGCTAAGGCTAAATTTATTTGAAGGAGATTCCCTACAACTATGAAATTTGCTCTGGAGGAACAGTCTTACAAAGACTGTTCCTCCAGAGCAAATTTCATAGTTGTAGGGAATCTCCTTTATAGATATTTAGCCTTAGCAACAGCATAGCAACGACTTAAGTGGCTTTGTGAATATGACCCCTGGTCTTTAAATTGGTGTATAATTTACGTTTGTACCTTGAAAGGTTGGAAGGTTACGTTAGTTTGTAGTTTGTAACGTTTGTGACCCTTATTTTGCGTTGTGCATTTTTCTCAAAAGTAATTTATTTATTTTCTGCCTTTGTTCGCAGGGACCATCAATTCCAGCTTTAAATGGCGTAATTTCGTGCTGGGCCCCTAAAACAGAAAAGACTATTCTTATAGTGATTGCTTACTCAGGTATGCTTTATGTTAACAGCAGGGACTTGAGCATATTTTACCAGTCGGAACACCGCTCGGCCAGTTCCGTGAATCAACGATTCACGGAATTGGCCGAGCGTGCTCCGATTGCATATTTTACGTGGTGGCCCATATACCGTATTAAATCTAATAAACGCCCCTGCCTCTTTTGAGAATAGTATGTTATATAGTAGTAGTAAGTTTATTAGTGATATAACGGCCTCCGGCCCATAACACAAAAATATTTACATTTTACAAATATATAGATATACAGCACATGCGTGACAAATACATTTAACATACACATTTTAAAAATTGATAGCACAAAACTTCACATCAGACTAATGAAAACTTAATTTTGATACAACATCTTACGTTTTTCAAAAGCATAATATAGGAAGAATGACATTTGTTTTATATGAGTTTCATTTTCAGTTGACATCAACATAGTAAATTTATGCAAATTTGGTTTTAAAACATATTTTTCTGGTATATATTGATCACGTATATCTTTATAATAAGGACATATCAATAAAAAGTGATATTCATCTTCGATTTTATCTCTACAAACTTTACATTTTCTATTTTCTCTGTCAATATTTGTATACCTGCCCCTTTCGATTTCTAACATATGACACGATAATCTAAAACATGCATAAGCTGATCGAAATTTTCTAATTTTCAAAACATCTAAATAAGTTTCAAAACCAAATTTTACCTTGAAGTTTTGATATAAGGATAACTTACGATTTATGGTTATACTTTCTCTCCAGTCAATAAAGAACTGGTCTTTCAATCTATATAAACTTGCATGAATTGCTGTTTGCTTCGCTAGATAAGGTATATATTTGAAATGGGGTGTACTGTTAAAGGAAAGGATTTGTTCCTATAGGAGCAAATTCTTTCCTTTAAGAGTTGACCCCTACTGAGAAAAGAGGAAAAACAGTAGAGTTACTTCCTTTGAAATTATACCCACCACCTGAATATTGCTTAATATCATAAGTATTTTGGCAGTGACAGATTAACTACACTCTAAAGAACGCCCCTCTTACACAAAATGCATTGCTCCCGGGGCGTTTAATAGGATTAATACGGTGTAAGACTTTTCGTCATACGAGGGTCATCCAATAAGTCTTGCAAATGCTGTCATTACTGCTTTTTGTCACCCGACGTAGGCGGAGGGGGACTATAGAAATGACCCTCGTCCGTCCGTGTGTGCGTCCGTCCGTCCTTACGTCCGTCCTTCCGTCCGTCCGTCCGTCCGAAATCTTGTCCCCGCAACTCCTCCTACGTCTTTCATCGGATTGATTTGAAATTTTACAGATTATATTCTTATGATATGACAATGTGCATGTGGTTTTCGATTTTTGTTTCGGCCATTTTTGATGGAGTTACAGCCCTTGCTGACTCAGACCTTCCGAAATCTTGTCCCCGCAACTCCTCCTACATCTTTCATCGGATTGATTTGAAATTTTACAGATTGTGTTCTTATGATATGAAGATGTGCATGTGGTTTTTTATTTTTGTTTCGGCCATTTTTAATGAAGTTACGGCCCTTGCTGACTTAGACCTTGTCCCGGCAACTCCTGCAACATCTTATATCAGATTGACTTGAAATTGTGCGGAATGTTTCGTCATGATCTGAAGATGTGCATGTGATTTTGGAATTTCAATTGTCCTATTTTTTACAAAGTTATGGCCCTTTGTCATTTTTTGGCATTTTTCCAACTTTTTAACCGTTTGACCGAGAGAACTGAAATTTGGTATGGTATTAGCATTTGGTAAATTGATTATTCTGATTATTGTTAGGAATTTCTAATTTATAAGTGACAGAGTTATTCCCCTTTCATAGATAATAGACATTCACTTAAAGGTAAAGGGATAACTCCAGAACTATTCATATTAATGGGCTGAATTTTCATAAATGCATTGTTCATTTTTCATCAGATTCATATAAGCAGGATTATGGCTCTTGTTATTTTGTTACTGGGTATACAGTCTTGATGTTTTGGTCATTTTGTAAGGGTCTATAGTTTCAGTAACCTGATTTTACACGTATATGCCCCATTCTGAACTTAAGTATTTTATAAAGAGGCCCAGTAATTGGGTATATGTCTTTGCTTATGTTCAGTTATCATTTGCTTACCAGGTTCTGTTATATATATATTTTCTGTTTTTGGCCTTTGGCCATACATTTACTCTGAAACAGAATAAAGGGCTGAAGTTTGTGACACATTTCAAACGTCGGGTGACACTTGGCCGATGGCCTTTTATATTAACTGAGGTAGGGTAATCAAATTACACCATAAACAACTAGCGTATATAATTTACATATGTGCTAAAATCATACACGTGACATTCCATTCTCAGAAATGGGAGGGTTTTAAATACAAAGGTGTAAGCGATATCGGCGGTGAAATTGCACAAACACGACGTCTTTTACAAGAGGTGAGGGGAAGAAAATTCCTGCTTAGATGTTTATAATTCTTTCAAATTACAAGAATTCATGCTCTAAAGTAATTGCCCGATATTTAAGAACTCAAATAAGGGAGGGTTATCATTTCACATTACAAAACAAATGTGGTTGCTAGACAACAAGAGGATATTACACAATTTTAGCAAAATTCTAGTTTTTGACGCTTGCCTCTGGTTTCTAAAGGCTGCAAACGATATTAAACAAGGCTCGAAGCTTATATTTTCTTTCATATCTACATTTCAGCATCTCGGGACTCTTCTTTCATAACAAATTAACGGCAGTTTAGGAAACACTTCAACTGCTTTGAAAGCCTCCTCTACATATACTCATTTTATTGGATATTTTAGCTGCCCCAAAACATGGTGATCTTCCTTGGAGCAATAATAATATCTTGACTGACTGAAATATCTAAACATTGGTACCGTGTACATACTTCAGTATTATTTTCCATATCTCCCAGCAATCTTCAGAAATTTATAAGCGTTCTGAACTAAGCTAAGGGATCTTAAACAGACAATTAGAAGTCACCGCCGCCCCCATAATGGAAGTATTCTTCAGTTGCCTAGCAACGCCATTTGCAAGATCGTGATATTTCTAGAAATTGTTGACTGGAAAGAAGGGAAGATGCAATGTAGGAATGTGGACTACTTGATTTAATGCTTTAATGCTTGCTTTAATTACCATTTGCCTGAAACTTGGCCGTTTGCAGGACTTATTGGATGACCCTTGTACACGCAAGGCTTGCCTTGAAATACTTATCTGTCGCCTTTCTAGGGATGCAGGGGTTGAGATGGCTCGGTGTGGTGACGCCTGCACTTGCCAGTTAATATACAGGCGTCTTTTATCTGATATAATCTGTAGCTGCTGTGTCTCGCGGAATGCGTCAGTAAGCTTTCTCGGAGAGGGATGCCCATTGCCTGTCGAGGAACGACTGACGAGAGAAAAAAAACTCCAAACAACCACCATCCGCACCCACTGCAAGCATAGTGCGGTTCGGGGTTGTTTGGACGTTTTTTCTTTAGTCTATCGTATCTCTCTTTTTTCTCCCTCCCTTTGGGAGACGGCCCGATATAGACTGAAATACTGTCTCAAAGGGTCGTTAAACCTGAAACAACCAACCAACCAACCTTTACCATCTTTGGGTCTAGCAACAATGAAGAAGTTTTAAAAATACAGAAATGCACGTCTGTCGCACTAACTTTCTTAAAGGTACGGTTTTCTGTGCTCTGGGGACCCAACTCAGGTTGCCCTCTGAAGCTTTGTTCACACGGGCAAAGTAGGTTCGTTAAAGGATAACATGCTGGGGCCATATTTATAAAACGACTTAGGTGGTTGCTATGCTGTTGCTAAGGCAGAATTTCTATGAAGTTGATTTCCTACGACTTTGGCTCAGGAGGAACAGTCTGAAAAAAATGTTCCTCCTGAGCAAATTTCATAGCTGTAGAGAACCTCCCTCGTAGAAATTTAGCCTTAGCAACAGCATAGCAACCACTTAAGTCGCTTTATGAATATGGCCCCTGGTGTAAATGGTACTCGAACCTGGCTACCATAATCTATAACAGAAAAGCGAATAAAGGAATTAAAATCTTGGTTCATGGTTAAACAAAACATCCTATCCAACTACATGTAGCTACCTGTTCATTGAATATCTGTTAATTGAATATACGACTTGTAACTTTAGCCGACACCTATGAGGTGTCGGCGAAGTTACGAGTAGTATATTAGTCCCTTCACTGACAGATTATCTGTACAAGATAACTCAGGATGACCACAGAAAATTGGATTATGCCTCTTGACTTGTGCTGATCATAACAGTCCCATATGGTCAGATATGGGCGAATTTCTTACACTGATTCACTTTCTGATCTACAGGAGCCTACCTGAGTGCAGCAGTTGCTTCTATAGTGAGTGGTATGCTTATAAAATGTGTTAGTTGGCATGCTGCCCTATTTCTTTATGGTAAGTAATCAGGCCCCGAGGTTATAAAACTTTTTTCATGCTCAACTCAGCTGAGCATGAAATTTTTTCTGCTCATAAATTTTAAAATGCCAACAATTGTTGGCATTTTAATATTTATGAGTAGAAAAAATAGCCTTCTTGGCTTATCTGAGCCTGAAAAATGCTGAATTTCTTGGTATTTTTATATTAATGGGCATTTTAAATTTCATGCTCAGCTGAGTTGAGCATGAAAAAAGTTTTATAACCTCGGGGCCAGATTGCTAGCAAGCACGAAACATTGACCCGTTTTTGACCAGTGGACTTGTCCATCCTTATCATTTGGATGAGTCCATTTCTAGTTTTAAGGTTTTCTGGTGGATGATTTCATTTTTAGCGCGCCTTTGCGAATGCACAGGAGAGCTTTTGCTATACCCCCGGCGTCATAGTCTGAGTATGCGTTAGCGTTAATGTCAGCGTCAGCTTCTCGTCGGCGTCTGTGATCAGGCCAACCAATGCTAACAACTGCATTTTACTCGATGTTTAACTCTGTATCTTACAAACTACAGCAGCTACGTCATCATACTTGGTACATATATACATCAAAATGACTGCAGTAGCTGCATCACACAATTGTGTGTCTTTGACCTCTATGTTGTCGTTGAATGACTTCGGTGTTTGGCACCATTTTCAAGGCAAAAGTTTTAGTTTTTGTAAGATTTGTGGTTGATTGATAATAAAGATGAATTTTCTATAGTACTACTTTAATACATGAAACCCGCAGAGCAACTGAACAAACATTTGGTAAGAGCATGCTGTAACAGTAGGTATTAACTTTGAACTCTATTATTTAAATATATGTAAATGAGATGAGTGTATTCTTATAGACTTGCTAAGGTCTAAGATACTACTACATTACAGTTTTGTCGATTCTTTTAGGACAAGGTCATATAATGTATCCCTATAACTGCAGCAGCTGCAAAACATCCATGCTGACTCCTGTGCCGTTGCTTTTATCTATGGTCCAGTGATTTTGCCTTTTTATTTCCAACACTGTTTGATGGATAAACTTCATACCTGGCATAGTGTATAGTTTGACATCGCGAACAACCTCTTACTATTCAGAGATCAATTGACTACATTTCATTGTTCAGTGATTTTGACATATATTAAGCGCTATTTAGTAGTTTTAGACATAGGCAAACAATGCAGATCCTGATCAGACGCCGCAAAACGCGGCGTCTGATCAAGACCTACATTGGTTTCTTCCAGGAATTCTATGCAAAATACAATAACTAATAAAAACAACGAAAAACTTCATCAGTTTGCGCTGTCGTGGTCTGCACTGTTAATAATAGGTTAACCTTACTAGTTTACTAGTTCGAAATACAAAATGGTCCCCTGTTTTAAAGACTCCGTGCTAAACTGGGGGTGGTTTCGGTCAGGCGATGATGCTGGGTAATTTTCAGTGCCGGGGTGCCCTACTAATTTGGATAATACTGGAGCAAGGTCCTACTGTGCTTGCGGGTGGGGTTATTTGGGTATTTTTCTCTCGTCTATCATTTCTCTTTTCTTGCTTCCTCTCTTTGGGAGACTCTGTCCGCTTAAAGGAAAGCTAAGGGTCTAAGCTACCTGCATGCCGACAGCAAAGATTCTGATCAGACTTGGCGGATGCCCAGGCTAATCTGAGTCTTCGCTGGGAGCACGTGCCACTTCTTTTGCTTTTTCGTATGGCGGCTCAAAATACAGAAATATAATTGTAACGACTGACTGACATTTACATTAAAAGGTGGCGTAGGTGCTGTATGGGCAGTTTCCTGGTTGTGCTGTATTCATGACAGTCCGTCCGTATGTCCTGGCTTGTGTGAAAAAGAAAAAGAAATTTTTGGACTCAACCGACAGACTCAGGCTGTTCAACATAGAACGAACCCGGTAAGTAACACGATTCTAGCAAACATGCACCAAAGAATTTGGATTGAAAATAAATAGATGGGCCGCATTGTTAGAAAAGTTTTCTAGAAAAAGACATTTGCCGAAGCAGCGAGCTTACGCACGCGCAGAGATGCGTGCATGGTGACGCCTTTGTGTCGTAAGTTGCTCATATGCTTGTTGCTAATGGTAGCTCTTCATGGAAATAATGGCTATATCAACATTAGTTTGCAGTGAATTTAACAACAAAAAAGACCATCAGCGGTGATACTATCCGTGCGTGCTATTAGGTAGAAACAAGAAATAGAACGATATTGTCGAAAGTAAAACAATCATAGTGTCTGACGTATATAGGCCTAAGAATTTTCATAATTTATCCAGCAGCACCATAACGTTAATTCTAATGCACTTACAAATATAAAGCGACGTCTGATTGGAAAACGTCAAAAATTTGCGACAGTACAGTATATTCTGCGATATACTGTCGCAAACCCGACGTCATTAAGCAACGTCGCTTCTCATTGGCTGACGTTTGGTTTTACGTTGCTGACGGCGCTTGAAATGGATGCAAAATAGTACATTATGAAAGGTGAAAATGTGGAAAAGTGCATTAGAATGGGGATAACTGTCTTGAAAATTGTCATTTGGGGCGGTAAATCATCGGTTTTATGGTCGCAAATTGCGTTTTACGGCTCCGCTGACGCGTCGTCGTAAAACGAAATTTCCAACCATAGAACCGATGATTTACCTCCCCAAATCACAATTTTTAGACAGTCATCCTCTAAGACAACGTCCCATCAAGCTTCGATGCAACGTCATGACGTTGCATTGACGTTGATGCGACGTTGCATAAATGTTATGTGCTTGTTGGGATAAGTCCTGCTCTTTGATCTTCAGTGTATTATGTCTTTGTCTGGACTGGATAAGTCTTCGCATCATCAGAAGCATGTAGTTTTCATTTTGACTGCAGTTGCAGTTATATTTCTAGTCGTAAAACAAGAGTTGTTTGGACTGCAGTTGTAGTTATACTTCTAGTCGTAACACAAGAGTTGTTTGGACTGCAGTTGTAGTTATATTTCTAGTCGTAAAACAAGAGTTGTTTGGACTGCAGTTGTAGTTATATTTCTAGTCGTAAAACAAGAGTTGTTTGGACTGCAGTTGTAGTTATACTTCTAGTCGTAAAAGATATGTTCATAGTCTCATGGAGAAGTAATCTTATTATGTCAATACGTTATATCAATAAAACGGTTCTGCGTAATCGCAACATAACAATCCTACGTCGAATCCTAGCTGACTGGCAAACCATTAAAATCACTTTTACTAACGTTATTGCAAGAGTTGTTTGGACCTCTGTTGTAGTTATACTTCTAGTCGTAAAAAGATATGTTCATAGTCACATGGAGAAGTAATCTTATTATGTCAATACGTTATATCAATAAAACGGTTCTGCGTAATCGCAACATAACAATCCTACGTCGAATCCTAGCTGACTGGCAAACCATTAAAATCACTTTTACTAACGTTATTGCAGGATGCAAAAACTATTAGGCACGTGTTGGCAGTCTTAATTTTTCAGAAGTTCTCAAGCTAAACACATTAACAGTTCTGCGTAATCGCAATATAACAATCCAAAGTCGAATCCTAGTTTGCTCACAAACCATAAAAATCACTTTTACTGAAGTTATTCTCACCTGTACATGTTTTTAGACGTTCTCAAGTTAAACACAGTCTGCTTCTCTTCCAGAGAATTCCATGGAAAGGTATATTGACGTCATTTCCTGTATACGCAGTTTTGGTGGCAGCCTTCTGCAGAAATTTGATTTTCGCTCTATTAATAACACAGATTCCGCAATATTTTAAAGATGCTTTTAAAATGGATTCAGCAAAGGTAAATGTCCGCGACACGAGAAAACCAACAAAGTGGCTGTGCGCCCAGCGCAGACTCAGATCAGCCTGGGCATCCACCCAGTTTGACCAGACTCTTCGTTAAGTGCTCAAACGCTAGCTGAGGGTCTAAGCTACCTCCATGCGGACAGCTAAGACTCTGATCAGACTGGGCGGCAGCCCAGGTTGATCTGAGTCTGCACTGGTCGCCCAGCCACTTTGTTGGTTTTCTCGTGTCGCGGCTCATTAATCATGAAAGCTACTGAACAAATGTGTAGTGAATTTTTATGCGATTTTATGAAAGAATTGTGTGAAACAAAGGTATTCGTTTCTATATAGGCCCTATCTATAGTCCTTCTAATTCACTACGCAAAAGAGGTTTTGCATCACCTTACCTTTTCCGTAGAGCTAATGCAAAACAGTCATATTTGACCTGTGTAAAAGTCACATGAGTAGCAATGAATACATGGTTATGACGTATGATTATCAGTCTTATGTTTCGATATTATAAATATGAAAAATTGGCCCTCGGTTCCGTCTGTCTTGGTAGGTATAGACTTTTAAGGAGTTAAAGTCTACTTTAGGATGATTTCCCATACGGTTTCTTAATAGCCAATACCACAAGTCAGTCGGTAACGTTCTTCTGCCCCGACGGGGGTCAGTTCTGTCCTCAATTTAGTCAGGCGTTTACATTGACATAAATGTGTGAGCTACAGAAACATCAAGCAAAACAGAGGCATGCCTTTCTTGTATACCTCTTGGAAATAAGTTGATTTGCATTATGTCTATAGCAAAATATATGAGCCGCGACACGACAAAACCAACAATGCGGTTGTGCGGCCAGCGCAGACTCAGATCAGCCTGGGCATCCGCCCAGTCTGATCAGAGTCTTTGCTGTTCGCATAGAGGTAGCTTAGGCCTTTAGCTACCCTTTGAGCACTTAACGAAGAGTCTGGTCAAACTGGGTGGCTGCCTAGGCTGATCTGAGTTTGCGCTGGGCGCACAACCACATTGTTGGTTTTCTCGTGTCGCGGCTCATATGGTGATGCAAAACTTCTTTTGAGTAGTATATTTGATAGTGCAAAACATTTTTCAAGTCTTAAACAACAACAAGAATTAAAAGCATTTAAAGGAAAGCTACTGAAAGCTTCTATACATGTGCCTTAAAAGTAGGGTTTCGCAGGATGAAGATGATATTATTTATGCGTGCATTTTTCCCAAGTTTTTTTATAGCGATAAAACATTAAATAATCATATACAGGTGCATTTGACTGAAACAATAATATTACGAGTAAGACTAAATTTTAAAAAGAAATTTTAGTGAAACTCGAGTCGCCGTATTAAGCTACGTTTTTTCTTTATATTTGGGGAAACAAGTCTTAGGAAACAGTGCAGACCCAGATCAGATTGCTGATCAGGGCCTACACTGTTTCCGTTCCATCTGCATCTTTTGGAAGCATTACTACATTGTAAAATAAAACTCTTCCATTTTTTGGACACTTAGGAAATTTTTTTAGAGGATCTTACATGAGTGCCCATGTTTTATTGAATTTATTAAACGAGATAGGGGAAAAGATAAGATGCGAGGTTATGCCGAGCATCGTATCGGTTTTCTCCAACGAGTTTAATAAATTCAATAACGCAGGAGCACGAATGCAAGATTCTATTTATCATATGACACTAAAATCGCATCTTATAAGCGAATTTTGCACTAAAACGTCAAGATTTCGCCAATAGAAAACGCGATGTTTTATGGACTTTCACGCATAACGTTATGACGTAATTTGCATATTTAATCCACTAGTCGATTATCGTTTTTAATGCATGGCTTTATTACACTCTCAGATGAGATAAAAAAGAAAAGAGAAAAAAAATAATGAGAAATATGGAGTAATGTATTTTTCAGCGAGGGTTGTGGTCCTCCTTGCCCCACGTCTTAATGACTGTAGTTGTGATATGTGGTGGTGTGACAGTGGACACTCTCATCAAGAAAGAATGGCTGAGTACTACTATAGCCCGAAAAGCATCGGAAACCATAGGTAGGACATCACGGTATTAAGCAGTCTGTGGTGTTATTTTGCTGCCATTCATTTAATTATGTACAGGCAACCCTCGATATATTAAACACTGATATCTCAAAGTCCCTCTTATATCAAAGATATTAGTTTGGAGACAATTCCTGTTTTATTTACAGTTCAACTCTGGATATCTCAAACTACCGATATCTCAAAGAAAATTTTCTGGGACCAGAAAATTTACTTTAAGATATCAGTAGTTTGGGATGAATTTGGACTATGAGATATCGAGTGTTGACTGTAGTAGCCAGCAACAGTCATCTGCTTAATTAATGGCAGCTTCACACAACGATAAGAGCTTTATAAGTCTTAACAATATTGCATTAAATCCCCACCCCCATATCTCTCCTACTGGTTTATAAATGAATGGATGACGGTTTTAGGGACCTTTCAACAGTATTTCATTCATATCGAGCAAATGGAAGGGTGATAATGAAAGGCTGTATGCAACGGAACCTTGTTCACGGTTGGTCGGAATTAGCCTCCAGTAGGATTCAAACCCGGGCTGCTAGCTCAGCAGGCCAGCGCATAAGCCACTGAGCTACCGAGGCTCCTCACTGTAGTGTAAATTCAATTAATATTGCATGAAAACATATCACTGATAGTTTTTACTACACTTACATCATTGCAAATGATCGCAACTGATCAACTTCGTACAAAAATGGTCCAAATAGTTTTAAAAATACTTCAGGAGGAAATCATGATTATCGTTTAAAGTATTTTTAAAATTGTTTGGGCTATTTTGATGACAAATTTCGAAACTGTACACTTTCATTCATGATAAAATACAATGTATATGACAAAGGATCGAAGAGAGGATCCCACAGAGAGAAACAAGAAATAGAAATCACATCTTTCAAGAGACATATGCCATTTTCAAAGAAAGTTTAAATATCATTTGCATCGTTATAGGTTGCAATCAAGACCTACTTTCGATATAGTTTTGAATGTATAATAAAACTACAACGTGCAGGACGAAGGGACGGGTAGACCCATCCATTTTCTCGCGTTACTTAATAATTAAAGGCTCAGAGACGAACCAGAAAAAAACCCCAAAAAAACAAAGACAAACCAAAAAAAACAACAACAAAAAAACCAACAAACAAACAAACAAAAAACAAACAAACAAAAAACGCTTTCTTGTGTAGAGATTTTACAAAGTCTCCACCCCTCACGAACTTTTTGCTAGTTATGGGACCCAGTGTATGCAGTCTTCGAAACTGAAGGAACAACCGTGTGAAATCACTGGAAGACTGGGTCCAGAATAACAATCGCTCCTTAAAGTAAAGGTCATAAGTGTCACAAGTGTTTTATACTGGTATACTGATAATATTTATGAAACTTACAGCTTGTGAACCCTTTTGGGATGTTCTCAGTCGATTATACGCTAAACTATTTCGAAAAATGTTTATTGAACGCTAGTTTTCTTGACACAAACTTACCTCCCTTAAAATCAAGGTGACCTTAACTCTTAGGGAATGATTTTAGATTTGGATCTAGGGCGCTTTAAATTAGTTGTCATTCCAGACTAGTAATAAATGGTTCAAACATGGCATACAGTAAAAAATTAATTTTAAAATGTTTGGGTACATCACCTTATTTCTCTACCAGTTTCGCAAAGGAGACAACTTCTATGACCTCCTGTATGCTTTCCAGGGCAATACAACTTTTCAAATAGGGTCTACTCTTGAAGGAAAGATTTGCTCATAGAGAGCAAATTCTACCCTGTAAGAAATAATCCCCATAAGAAGTGAGACAGAACCGAAAATGGGCAGAGTTGCTTCCCCTAAAAGTATACCCGTTTACTTTAAGTTTTGTTTATTTGCAGGTTTTGGTGTTGAGGCAGGTTGTATGTTAGCTATCGGTATTGCTGATATCAAAGACGAGACGGTTGCCATTGCGATATTATGTACTGGAGTCGCCTTTAGTGGAATTGCTATATCAGGTTTGTACACTTTTGACACTTGAGAATAGTCTCAAACTCAAAATAAAGCACACTGATTGGCTGCTTCCGAGCACATGCTCGGAAGCAGCCAATCAGTGTGCTTTATTTTGAGTTTGAGAATGTACTCAAGTTTTATAACCTCGGGGCCAGGTTTGTACTTCCCAGAAGGCACAACGTTGAAACAGCGTCGTACTAGTAACGCCAGTGCAATATACGAGTACTGACGTTAGTATATACGACGCTGTTTCATATCTGTGTGCATTCTAGATTTCAATTAAGGACACATTTTTGATGCTATATGCAAAATAATTAGCTCATACAGATTCTTATAGAGCTCCAGCTCAATTTGGAATGATGGATGGATGGATGACTTGCGATTTTACGTCCTTTTCAACCCTATTTAGTCATATCAGAACGATGAGAGGGTGATAATGAAAGGCTGTAGGCAATGGACCCCCGTTTACTTTTGAAAAGATTTCTGCCTCCAGCGGAAATCGAGCGCGGGACTGCTAGATCGGCAGGCCAGCGTTTAACCCACTGAGCTACCGGGGCTTCTAATTTGGAATGAAAACACACATTTAGGGAGTTTAGTCTACAGGACAAAGTTCGAAAGGGTTGTTGTATGGATGCATTGTCCATGTGTGTTTATGTGTGTGTCTGTGTATGTGAATAAATAATTTCTTGCTTTTACTACATGTATTTCAATGAGCCTAACGAACACCAGGCGGCTTCCTTGTTGTCAGCGCTCAGACGAAACCAGTATGTGAAGTTTGCCAAACTCAGTATTTAGTTGCGCATAGACGAACATGTGTTTGGTTCTCTTTCCAAGAAAAAATGGGACCAGCGGGAATGATGTTCAATCCTGAAGGAAGATTTTGTAGATACATTGGAAACACATTCCCGTCGAGTTCTATTTGCGAAATGTAACTATCATCTTCAGAGCGTTTAGGTTGTTTTTCTCGTATCGTATTACAAGTAATAGCACATTAGTAAGAGTTTTCACAGTGGGCACCTGCTGAAAAGACGTTGTATCGATGTCGATGCTTTGGTGATGCCGTTGCATCGACACTGACTCGACTATGTTAATGAAACATTGTTTGTCCGCTGGACTGTTCAAAATAATACATACGATTGGACCAACATCTGTCTTTAAACTTTTTCAGGTTACCAGCCCAATCCCCTAGATTTAGCCCCAAAATATGTAGCTGTTTTGACTGGTATAGTGCGACTGGGGGCAACGGGCTCCGTAGTGAGTACGGTTATAGCAGCGGTGCTAGTAGGAGACGATACCCACAGGGTAAGATTTTAACCCTTTTTTTTTGATTAGTGGACTTGTCCATCCTTATCATTTGGATCAGTCCGATTCAAGTTTTAGGGGTTTCTGTTGGACATTTTCTTTTTTTATTGTATTTTGTATAGTAATTCCTAAAGGCCAACAGTGTAGACCCTGATCAGGCACCGCAGAACGCGGCGTCTGAACTGGGTATCCACTGTTTGCATGAGTCCCCACAAGGAAGGGTTAAAGCCTGAACAAAGAATACCTCACAAGTTGTCTTCCAGTTGGGAGTTCATTTTGGTTCTTTTCCATGACTTCTCACCATGGCATGCGGTGAGGATGATGTTTAGCTTCGGCTAGCTTACAAAGTGAAACAGTTGAGCCACTAAGCGAGAAAACAAGGTGTGGAGCAATTGAGATGCGCTAATAAGATCAGTCAGAGCATCCACGCAGCCTAAACAGAGTTTCCTGTTTTTCGCTGTTTACATGTACAAGTACGATTCGTAGTTTCTTTTGGTCCATATTTGCGGACAGGAAGTCTGATCACACTGTGTGAATGCCATACTGATCTTAGTATTCGCTGCAATTACAATTTTACGTGACTATAGATCATGACTTGCTTGCATCCTCACGAGGTTGACCATGACCATCACTGGCCAAATATAATAATATGAAATAGGTGTTACCTAAATGCGTGCAAAAGCAGATTTTTTTTCTTTTACAAAGCTGAGAAGCTCGGTGGCTCAGTGGTCAGTGCACTTGACTCTGAAGCCGAGAAGCGCTGTGGCTCAGTGGTTAGTGCACTTGACTCTGAAGCCAGAGGTCGTGGGTTCGATTCTCACCCGGGGTGAAGTCTTCCTATATCCGAACGCGTTTTTTCTAGCATCATTTGCAGGGTTAACAAGTGTGCCGTCCTTCGGATCGGCACATTAACTGGAGGCGCCCTGTGCAGGGAGAGTCATCCCCTGTGCAGGTTAAAGATCCCTACTATAGCTACATGGCTATATATGTAGGCTTTCATCCTGCAACATCGGAGTGTACAAAAGTACACCGTCTGTGTCCCCTCGGGGGTTAAGATTGATTGATTGATTGATTAATTGATTGATTGATTGATTTAATGCTTAACGTCCTCGGTAAACAGCTATGGTCATGACGGTCAGTTACCCTAACCACACTATTCCTGGGCAGGCTTAGACCTCCTAAGCGGTTAACCAGTACTAAGTGCACATACTTTCGCCAGTAACTGACAACTGCCCTTCTTGAATCGGAAGGGGAAAGGAAAGTATGTAGCCAGACCGGGTTTCAAACCCAGGACCTCTGACTTATGAGTCAGGTGCCCTACCGGGGGTAAAACGTAATAGATAGATAGATAGATAGATAGATAGATAGATAGATAGATAGATAGATAGATTAGATAGATAGATAGATAGATAGATAGATAGATAGATAGATAGATAATCTGCAGCAATAACTTCTAAGTAGTTTAGTGTCTATCATAAAGCCCTAACGACAAATTAGTTAATGACGGCATTAAGTCTGGTTGTATTAAACGCTCATTAACCGTCACAAGATAATGATGTTCGAGCTCCTAAAATTGGAATGTCATCTTACAAAGAAGACATATCTTGCAGGCATATTTCGATGATTCAACGTTGTGTGTCCGGTGTGTAGGCTCCCAGAATGGAAGTGACATGCATACAAAGAGTCACATACTCTGCAGGTACACAATGTTGATTCATCTGACATTGAGTGCCCTACGTGTAGGTACCGAAATGGGATGTCGTGCATACAAAGGGGCCGGGACAAAGGGGTTACGTATACCCTGCAGGCACACGTCGTTTTTTCAACATTGTGTGTCGGATGTGTAGGTTTCCAGAATGGGAATGTCATGCATATGAGGTGGTGCATATCCTGCAGGCCCATAACGTTGATTCAATGTACCCAATTGTGTAGACTCCCAGAATGGGGATCACTTACACAGTGTGGATTTCATTCAGGCATACATACGTCGTTTCAACGTTGTATTGCCGATATGTAGACTCCCGAAATAGGGATGTCATGCATACAAATGGCTACATACCTAACAGGCACACAACGTTGATTCAACGTTGTTGGTCCGATTTGTGATCTCCTAGGATGGGGACGACATGCATACAAAGCGATACATACCCTATAGGCACACAAACGTTGACTTAGTGTTTAATCAACGTTCGTTCAACGTCAAAAGCCCGATGTATAGGCTCCCAGAAATCCAAGACTGTTTCGGCCAACAAATTGTCAAATCGGCTCACAAATTCTATGAAAAGTCCTTATACCCCCATTCCACTGGATGACGCTTTGACTGCGCTCTTGGCGATCATGGCGCTTCTCCAAAATTTTCGAAATCGCAGCAGAAGCGTAGGCATTAGCCAAAACTTGGAACTTGTGCGCTTCCAGTACGCTGCCAGTACGCTTCTAACACGATCTCGCCACGCTGGTCACGATGCTGCCGCGACTTAGCTGCGCTTCTGCCACGCTCAACGGACTTCGAGGGCGCTTCTAATACGCTGCTACTACGGCAAAGGATTTCAAGCTACGCTTGAGCTACGCTTATTACGATGCATTTGCGATCGTGCTACGACCTAAGCGCTGGAGCTGCGCTTGTGTTGCGCTTTGTAACCGCTTCTATGTTAATCGGCGGAGAATCGGGTTCAGCAGAAGTTAGCCACCAGCCTTCAAACAATATTGATAATATAAAAATTCCAGTGGCTATGGCCCAGATGGCAATCGTGAACTAGTGACTTCGAACAACTCGTCTTGTTCTTCTTGCTGTTCAGGCTCAACTGGGGCCTCTGCTCGGCGTTCTAAAGGGCGCCTATCTGGCTCAGTTTAGAGAGCAAGAGCCTGGCCCCCTGTCAAAAGCAGAAGGCGAAATCCACACACAGGCCTGGTCAGGAGACTATTTTCACGCAGCATTTACCGCAGGGGAGGGTATTCCAACTCCTGTTCCGGGCAGCCTGCATCTTGAATGAAAGGTGAGAATCGAGTTATGAAACGTCGTGGAAACGCGGCGTTTTCATGCCCAGATCGCCATCAGAGCAGAGGAAACGCAGATAAAGCGCCAAGAGCGCAGCGGAAGCGTCGTGGTTGCGCTATTCATAAATAATAGAGTCGCAGCGGAAGCGGCAAGAGCGCAACGGGAGCGCAACGGGAGCGCAAAGAGCGTAGCAGAAGCGTAGCTGGGTCGCAGACGAATCTCACGGTGCTGTCGGCACGATCCCGCTGCGCTGGTGCTGCGTTGCTCCCGGTGCTGCTGCGCTCATGAATTTCGAGCTACGTTCTTACTACGCTTTCGTTGCGCTTTGAGTCCACGGCGCTTCCGCTACGTAAATTTTGAGCAGAGTCAAAACAAGCGCCGTGACTTGGCGATCATGCCGCTTCTGATACGCTTTCACTGCGACCTAGAAGCTTCTCCTGCGCTGCTGCCGCTTCTGCTACGATTCATGGCGCTTTGTCCAAAATTTCAGAGCGCAGTGGAAGCGCCGTCCAGTGGAATGGGGGTATTAGATGTTGATGGTGCGCTGCCTGCGTTGTCTTATGACGTCATCATGACGACCAGCTGGTCGTGAAGCACTTCAAAACAAAGGTCACTGCTGTTTGTAAACATACTTTGACGATGCCAAAGGGAAATGAAGCAAGTTTTTTAAAGGAAAATGCATCGATACCAAGCTTTGGATAATTAACAACTACTGGATGACATTTGAATGGCTAAGCATGGAAGTCATTGCACATCGAATCGAGGTATTTGGTTTCTGTTCACGAAATGTCATCTCCTTCGCATTCTACATCGACCATTCTGTCTTTAAAATAGTCGCTTTTCCGAAATATCGACGTCGAATCTTACAATGGCGGATATCTTATCTAATCGAATCGACGCACGAGATAAATGACAAGGGATTTTATATGACGTAGTGTTTGTTTATTTATTCATCTTTTTGCTGGTACACAGCTAAATCAGTTACCGTTTACTTACTTGGACTTCTAAATTGGATTGACCGCCTTTAAAAATAGAACAAAAAGAAATAAATGTTGAAGAAAACTTTCTTTGGCCACTCTCTCAGAAGCGGGACTTCATCAAGGAAGGTCATGTGATCGAGGATGGATTTCGGCTCAGTGTTACTTTGCATAAAAGAAACGGGAAAAATCCAATGTAAACAGCCCAACGGCGCCGCCATATTTGATCAAAAGTTTTGAGATGGAAGGTGTTGGATTTGCTCTTTGTAGAAGTAGCTTTTTTTTAATGATGCATGTTATCTATAGGCGTGCAAACAGCACGGACGCGCTTCGCGCGTCCGCGCGTGAGCTTTGCTCACGCGTGTTGCTTTTGCACGTATAAGCGAACCCCGGACTGTCCTAATTATTGTTTGCATATGTAGCACTCAAACTTTGGATGGGTTCCACATCTGGACTGATTCTTACAACTAGGTTTATTTCCACAACTTGGATCTTTGGCATAAGGTAAAAATACAATGTATAGGCGACGGAATCCATTTATTGTCTCGCTATTGTATACAATTGAAAGCTCAGTTAGGAACCAAGTCTTTTTTGTTTCTTTTTCAAAAACCTGTTCATTGTAATTTTTGCCTTTTATTTGATACTATCAAGTTCATTGTAATTTATAATGTTCCTTGTAATTTTTGCCTTTTATACTATCAAGTTCATTGTAATTTTTGCCTTTTATTTGATACTATCAAATAAAAGGCAAAAATTACAATGAACAGTTTTTTTTTAAAAAAAGGCAAAAATTACAATGAACAGGTTTTTGAAAAAGAAATACCGATACATGTATGCATATCAGCTGGCATAGTACTGTATCACCTCAAGGGAGTTTTAAAACGCTATTACTGGGGGGACATGTTTAGATCTGGTCCAGAGGTTATAAAACTTGAGTGCATTCTCAAACTCAAAATAAAGCACACTGATTGGCTGCTTCCGAGCAGCCAATCTGTGTGCTACATTTTGAGTTTGAGATAATTCTCAAGTTTTATAACCTCGAACCCAGGACTTGGAGAGTTTAATCGAAAGGAGCAACATTTCATGTTGATAACGATTAAGGTGATGGGCAACACGGGACAGCGTTCTTAAGATGATATTTAGTTGAATTTATAGGGTGATAGTAAAGATTTAAAAATGAGAGATTGGACTGAATTACGAGTGTTGTTAATAAATGTTTTATCGACGCAAGATTGATTTATATCCGATCAAAATCCCCCAGGATGAATGGTATCGCACTCTCAAATATAACATATACGAATCTTATTCCTAATCCTGTTTCCAGGGCCATTCTATCTGGAAAGATGTCTTCATAATAGCTGGTTCCCTCCATCTTTGCGGAGTGATATTCTATCTCATATTTGCGTCCGGAGAGAAACAGCCGTGGGCGGAAGAAGAATACGAAGAAATTCTACCGTCAATAGCCGCCTCGCCGAGCGCGGAGGATTTGGACATAGGCGACGAAAGGGAGACTTTATTAACAAAGAGCCTTAGAGTCGACAGAATGATGGTCTATGACGATGATGAGCTTGAGACGCCATCTTGGTTCATGAACACAATATGATCTCATTAAATTCTATAGTTCAAAGAGAGAAACAATGTCGGTAAAACGTCGTTTTAACGTCGATGCATTGTCAAAACGTTGCATCGACGTTAAGATGACATGATTTTAATGTGGTGTGCCTTCTTTTTTAATATTCATGTGTACCTTCTCGAACGCACCAGAATATGCCTTTGGTATGGCAAGCCATTTTACTATTTATTATGCATAGTAGATATCTTATATAGTATATGAGATATCTAATATGCCAATTAAGATATCTAATATAACATATAAGATATCTTATATCCTATATGAGATATCTGATATAGTATATTAGATATCTTACATAGGATATAAGATATCTTATATAGGATATGACATATCTCATTTAATTTTTCATATAATATATCTTATATGTTATATTAGATATCTTATATGTTATATTAGATATCTTAATTGGCATATTATATATATCTAATATACTATATAAGATATCTAATATATTATATTAGAAATCTTATATGTAAAATTAAATAAGATATATCATATCCTATATAAGATATCTTATATCCGATATAAGATATCTGATTTACTAAATAAGATATTTTATATGCCATATAAGAGATCTTATATGCTATATCGTATATAATATATTAGATATCTGATATAATAAATGAGATATCTACATTCCATAATAAATAGTAAAATAGCTTGAATACTTTGGAGTCGTCTGTGTTAGTGTTTGTTAGTTACATTTTTAAGGTGAACTTTTCATATGCATCAAACAAAGTGGCATGTGCCAACAAAGTGGCATGTGCTTTCAGCAAAGACTCAGATCAGCCCGGGCATCCGCTCAGACTAATCAGAGTCTCTGCTGCTGCATGGTGGTAGCTTAGACCCTTAGCTAACATTTAAACATACAGTTATCCTTTAAGCATACAGCGAAGTCTGTGATCGTTCTCGGCGGATACCTAGGCTTATCAGAGTCTTCGATGGGCGCAAATGCCACTTTTTAGCTTTATCATGTCGAAACTCAATTTTCGGCATCACTGGAACCAGTCAGTACTTCCCGTACCGATCTGTTGCATTTAAAATGGGAAAAGTAAAGAAATTTGTATTCGGATTACTTGGTAGATTACCAAGACCATTTTTATCTTGTGTTGAAATGAGTAATGTCAATTTTCATGGAAAAGCAGGGAAATTTTCATTCGGAATTCTTGGTAGCTTACCTAGACCATCTTTATCTAATGTTTCTAAACGAGTAATGTATGTCTCCTGCTAGAATACCCATTTTGGTGTAAATCTCCATTTTTATGGTTTCTTTTTATGCCACCGCATAATATGTGACCCCCGGTCTGTTTCTTTAAATACATGTAGGTAAAATAGAAGTGGGAAAAAAAAACCTTTAGGTCTCAAATATATAAAACTTTACGACTTTTCAACATACAAACGTAAAATATATACCGTTTGAACGAGGAGATTATGTGTTTTGTGGGCATTTGGTCAGAGTGTCATGAAATATACGAATTTGAATATAAATATCGTAATTTAGATAAACATGCACGTACAAAAATTCCAAATATTTTATGATAATAAATAGTATCTTGATCATAGGTTGGTATAAATACAGACATTTTAGATTTTCAAAACTGCTTTCAACTTGATAGTTGCTAATTTTGTTGCCAAGACTATCAAGTTTATATTTTAACTAATTTGCATAATTTTACATGAATGATGTTTAAATTGCTTAAGTTTAACATTCTAATAACGCGGCTCATAAATGAATGTGTTTGAGTGCGAAAACGAATTATTTTTGGAAACCAAAAGGCTTCAGCTTTTCATAAGCATAAATTAAAATGTCGTAAAAATAGTAACAAAGCATTTCGACAATTTGCAAGTGCAGTTTTAGGCAGTTATTATTATTTTTTTCATAGAACTAGTCCAAGATCATTTGTTCCGAACAAAACGATATCAGCATCATCATTGTATATTTCTTAATTCATACGTTGTATACATGTATCCCAAACCTCTTAAAGGGCTTTCCTTGTGTTGGTTATTATATTCCTGTCATATGCAATTGCACGAACTGCTGTTGCATTAGTAAAGGATTGTTTGAATGATGAGTCAACGATCATGCCACTAGATTCAAGTACGTGCTATATTTTGTGTAAGGTTTTAGTAAGTATTAATATTTTAATAGTATTGTGTGATATGTTTTATCATAATTATATTTCAAGTAATTCGTTCAATTCCGTACTTCTTATTTTTGAAATGCATTTACATAATTCCATATAAGTCTTGTTTTTTTTGCATCCCTTCTAATTGGGATTAACTCTTAAAGGGAAGAAATTGCCCCCGCCCCCAGGAGCATTTTTTTCCCTTTTAGGGGAGGCAACATTTTGGAAGGGCTTCGTCGTCCCGGGGAATAAACAGGAAGTCACAAAAGTTGTTTCCCTTGGTAAAACTGGCAGAAAACATAGAAATGTTCCGGACGTTACTCTACAGACTGGATAGTATAGATTCTGATCAGACAAGCAGCTGTCCACTCAGGGTGTTTCAGTCATTAGCATTTTCAGCATCACTGGAAAGTGCAGACCTATATCAGGCCCCGTGGTTATAAAACTTTTTTCGGGCTCAACTCAGCTGAGCATGAAATTTTCTCTGCTGATAAATATGAAAATGCCAACTAATGTTTCATGGAAATCTAAAGTTGATACTGTCTGTGATGTTTCATGGAAATCTAAAACTGATACTGTCTGTGATGCTTCATGGAAATCTAAAGTTGATACTGTCTGTGATGTTTCATGGAAATCTAAAGTTGATACTGTCTGATGTTTCATGGAAACAAAACATAATGCGGCAGTTATTTTTTATTATTATTATCATTATTCTCGGAAGTTTTAATTGTCATTTATTTACGTTGAAAAAATATAAGCCTAAATTTGGACAAACTCGGTGCCGGGAGGTGCAGCCATGTATTTTTTCAGCGGAGCCTCCTGGGAACCATCGTTACGAGAATTGAAACAACAACATCAACCTAAATAATGTGCTCATTACGTTTCCTAGAAAAGTATACAAATAATTCATAGACAGAAAAGAATGAGATCGGATATGCATACTCACAGCCGTCTTTCTTCTAAGACACTGGAGAAGAACTTTACTCACTATATAATTTAAAACAAAACGTGTGTACAAGTTACTTAGTTTCATTCTATTCTATTCTATCCCATAACCTTACTAGGTCGTTGGGGCACCACAGATGACTTCAAAACAATCCCTTTCCACCTTGTCCTGTCTTCAGCTGCCCTAGTTGAGCTGGCAAAATCCATTCCTGTCCACTCCTTGATATTGTCTTCCCACCACCTCTTCGTCTTTTTCCTTTCACTGTGCCCTGAAGAATTACCTTTGCTAAACCAGAAGACCTTGAGACGTGGCCAAACCACCTTAGTTTCCGTTTCTTGACCAGCGTCAGGAGTTCATCATATTTTCCAATGGCTGCTTGGATCTTCCTGCGAACCTCCTCATTGGTTATATGGTCCTTGTACGAAATGTTCAGTAACCTTCAGTAGCAGCTCATCTCAAAGGCCTGCGTTCTTTTCTCTAACTCTGCTGTCAAGGTTCACGATTCACAGGCATACAGAAATATGGAAATGACAAGGGAGTGCATAAGTTTTACCTTTGATCCAAGAGATATGTTGTTATCTCTCCAAATTGGTTTCAGCTTGGCAAGAGCTGAAGTGGCTTGTGCTATCCTTGAGAGACCCTCCTGTTTTGAGCCATCATCTGAGACAACTGCTCCAAGGTATTTGAAGCTGCTTACAGTACCCAGCTTCTGCCCCTTTACCTTGATCTCCCTCTGGATGCCATCTGCGCTGTTTGTCATCAATTTGGTCTTCTCAGCACTGATATCCATCTTACACCTTGTGCAGGCTTGGTCGAGACTTTCAACTAGAGCTTCTAGTTCCTGCTCTTACTCAGCTAGAGCGTCTATGTCATCGGCAAACCGCAGGTTGGTAATATTTCTGCCGCCTATGCTAACCTTTCCGTCATGTTCTTCCAGAGCATCAGACATGATCCGTTCGAGAAAAATGTTGAAGAGGGTGGGTGACAGAAGACATCCTTGTCTTACTCCAACTGTTGTTCTGAACCATTTTACTGTGCTGCCATTTATCAGCACTGCACTTGTAGCCTTGTCGTAAAGCAGCTCAATGGTGCGAACTAGGTTTGCACTGATATTGTACTTCCTCATGGTGGCCCATAAGGCTGCATGCCATACCCTGTCATAGGCTTTTTTGAAATCAATGAAGACATGGTACAGATTCTGCTGATGTTGGAGATCCTTTTCACACAGGATTCTAAGGTTGAAGATCTGTTATGTGGTGCTCCTTCCTGCTCGGAACCCAGCCTGATCCTCAGCGATTATCTCTTCGGCTTGTGGTTTAAGCCTGTTCAAGATGACTTTCAGCATGACTTTGCTTGAATGACTGATGAGGCTGATGGTTCTGTAGTTCTCGCCGAGCTGTAAGTTGCCCTTTTTAGGAAGCGTAATAATCAGCGACTGAGTCCATGGGGTAGGCCATTCTCATGTTCTCCAGATCCTGTTACAGATATCTGTTAAAACACCAATCATGGCCTCCCCTCCAGCTTGAACAAGATCTGCTGGTATATTATCAACTCCGGCAGATTTTTCCTTCTTCAGTGCTGCTACTGCAATCTCAACTTCCTCATGAAGGATCGGTTGTTGATCTTCTTCTGGGGGCTGACTGTAGTCCAGAACCTCAATGTCACCATCAGTCTCATGGTTGTATAATTGTGAGCAATATTCTGTCCATCTGCTGAGGATCTCGTGTTCTTCTGTAAGGCATTTCCCAGACTTGTCCTGGATAGTTGTGGATCTACCCTGTTTCTCTGAAGTTAGATCCTTCACCAGCTGGTATGCTTTCTTGCTGTTGTTTTTGTTCAGGCAAGTTTCGATCTCCTCGCACTGACTAGCTATTCAGACCTCCTTCGCTTTCTTCACTGCCTTCTGAATCCTCTTGTTTGCTTCCCTGTATTCTTCTGCTCCTCCTGCTTCATACCTCTTCTTCAAATTTCTCCTCTCATCACAGAGGTCGAGAACATCTCTAGTGACCCATCGCTTTTTCCTGCGACGTTCCTTCCCAAGTATCTCACTGGCTGCATCAGTCACTACTGTATTGTAGGTGGTAATCATGGTATCTATGTCCATGTCATTCCTCAGACCAATGAGTGGTGCAAACTTTCCACCTATTGTTGCTTGAAAGGTGTATGCCACCTCTGGGTTCCTTAGCTTCTCAAGATCAAACGATAGTCTTGGCTGGGTTGACTTTCTAACCGTCTTCAGACGAACTCGGAAGGTCATCATGACCAGGTCATGGTCACTTCCTATGTCTGCTCCAGGAAAACTCCTTGTCCTATGGATGTTGACTCCTGATTGGAAGCGCTTCCTCACCAAGATGTAATCAATCTGATTGTGGTGTTTCCCATCTGGGCTGTGCCATGTCCATCTTCTTAATGGTTTGTGAGGCCCAAGGGTGTTTGTCAGTACTAGGCTGTTACAGGTTGCAAACTCTAGAAGTCTGAGACCTCTCTCATTTGTCTCGTCATTGCAGTAGGGTCCACAAACGTTTTCCCAGTCTGCCTGTGCATCCTTTCCAACCTTAGCATTCCAATCCCCTTGTACAACCAGAATGTCCTTCTTGGGTGTTTGGTCTATGATTTCCAGGAGTTGCTGGTAGAAGTGTTCTACCTCATTTTCGTCATGCCCAGATGTTGGTGCATAAACCTGTATGATGGTGATGTTGAAAGAAGCTGCTCTCAGGCGAATTGAAATCAGTCTGCTGGAGACTGGTCGGCATCCCATGACAGCACTCACCATGTCCCCATGCACAAGAAATCCAACCCCATACTCATGTTTGTCCTCTTCTCCACTGAAATAAACCTTTTTGTAAAACAATGATCCAAACAATGCAATTATCTTGTAGATGGAATCTGTCTAATTTTGAAGGACCTAATTTTAATGATTTACTGATACTCAGGAGAAGCTTGTTTTCAAATTCCATGCATGTTTTTTGTGTTATTTTGATTCGTATTGACTTACTTATCTGAATAAAATATTGTTTAAACTAAATAAACTATGGTTTTTCTTATGGTATGTGCAAAGTGCGCATGCTCATAGCTTTTACGGTCCATTTATAGAAGGGGCAAACTGCACATTGGTTGTACTGGGTATGTGTAGGTTGCAACTGCTTTAACATGTTTTGGCACTCCGCTGATTTTTTTCATCATTTTTAAAACAGGGAGACATCTTTTATGACTTCCTGTTTGCTTCCCTGGGAGACGAAACTCTTTCAAAAATGAGCCGCGACACGAGAAAACCAACAATGTGGTGTGCGCCCAGCGCAGACTAAGATCAGCCTGGGCATCCGCCCAGTGTCTGCGTAGGGCGCACAACCACATTGTTGGTTTTCTCGTGTCGCGGCTCAAATGGTTTTACTCTTTAAGGGGAGCAAATTATTTCCTTTAAAAGTTGACTCCCATCGAGAAAAGAGGCAAAAATAAAAATGTCAGAGATGGTGAAAGCATACTAATATACCTTAACAGCTGCTCTATATGCAGCTCATGTTTTGTTATTAAGAACTAGGGGCCATATTTGCAAAATGACTTAGGTGGTTGCTATGATGTTGCTAAGGCTAAATTTCTATGAATGAGATTCCCTACAACTATGAAATTTGCTCTAGAGGAACAGTCTGAATAAGACTAATTTCATCGTAGTAGGAAATCTCCTTCAAAGAAATTTAGCCTTAGCAACCGCATAGCAACGACTTAAGTGGTTTTATACATACGACCCCAGTTCACTTCAAATAACACTTACATATTGAATGGTACTTTAAGTAATTTCATATTAGAAATTAGCGGAACGAGAAAAATGACGGACGGACAAACATTAAATCAGTTAATCTGAAATATGACTGATGACTCGTGCTTGAATTTGGGAAATATGTGCCAGCCTTGACCATTTTTCACATTACTGGTAGGTCCCACAATCCATGAGCCCTGGGAAATATATATAGCGTGTATGAGCCGCGACGCGAGAAAACCAACAATGTGGTTGTGCGCCCAGCGCAGACTCAGATCAGCCTGGGCATCCGCCCAGTCTGATCAGACCCTTTGCTAAGCGCATTAAGGATAGCCAATGGACTAAGCTACCTTCATGCGGACAGCGAGACTCTGATCAGCCTGGGTGGATGCCCAGGCTGATCTGAGTTTGCGCTGGACGCACGACCACATTGTTGGTTTTCTCGTGTCGCGGCTCAATTATAGTAAAGTCTCTGACCAGACTGTGCTGATGCGAAGACCGATCTTGTCTTCACTGTTTGCCTCTTCATAAAAGGATCTTCTAAGTACGTGACTAACAAAAATGTCGGACCTTTGCTAAATATTACAACAGTATGTTATGTAACAATGATCTTTATTAAATGTAACATGGTTTATTATCAACAGACAATATGGAAAACATACAATATTTCAACAGCATTTGGAAATAAGTTTTACATGTTATAAAGAAGATTCGGTTTGCGATAACTGTATCTTTACGGGTTGGCATTATCCTTTATTATATGCTGATCAATGCCTTACCCTTTGAACTGTCTGTTTTGTTTGGTCATAGCAGGCAAACATATACCATATAATAGCTAAAGCTAAGTAACTCGAGTTGACAATGTTTTTCACATCTCTTGGATGTGCACAGATTTCTTGATCACACGAGACGCAAGCATATCAAGTGATCTTGTGATCTGGGCACACCATAGCCAGGCCAAGTATGTGTGTATAAATATGTAAAATTACCCTGAATATGACTACACTTTGAGCTGAATATATGCTTCTATGTTTCTTCCGCCATTTTAAAAAGGGAAAAAACTTATGGTTGTCTGTCTTGTCTTGCGGACGACGAAGACCTTCAAAATCGGAGCTACTATTAAAGTAAAGAATGTGATCCTTTCGAGAGCAAATCTTACCGATTAAAGATGCCCCCCAAAGAAATGAGCAAATTCGTTTTCTCGGTAAGAATTACCTTCCCTGAAAGAGCTCGATTACAGCTTAGCTGATTACTGTAATTACATAAATGCTAAAATTTGAAAAAGTATGCGCTGGACGCACGACCACATTGTTGGTTTTCTCGTGTCGCGGCTCAATTATAGTAAAGTCTCTGACCAGACTGTGCTGATGCGAAGACCGATCTTGTCTTCACTGTTTGCCTCTTCATAAAAGGATCTTCTAAGTACGTGACTAACAAAAATGTCGGACCTTTGCTAAATATTACAACAGTATGTTATGTAACAATGATCTTTATTAAATGTAACATGGTTTATTATCAACAGACAATATGGAAAACATACAATATTTCAACAGCATTTGGAAAATAAGTTTTACATGTTATAAAGAAGATTCGGTTTGCGATAACTGTATCTTTACGGATTGGCATTATCCTTTATTATATGCTGATCAATGCCTTACCCTTTGAACTGTCTGTTTTGTTTGGTCATAGCAGGCAAACATATACCATATAATAGCTAAAGCTAAGTAACTCGAGTTGACAATGTTTTTCACATCTCTTGGATGTGCACAGATTTCTTGATCACACGAGACGCAAGCATATCAAGTGATCTTGTGATCTGGGCACACCATAGCCAGGCCAAGTATGTGTGTATAAATATGTAAAATTACCCTGAATATGACTACACTTTGAGCTGAATATATGCTTCTATGTTTCTTCCGCCATTTTAAAAAGGGAAAAAACTTATGGTTGTCTGTCTTGCGGACGACGAAGACCTTCAAAATCGGAGCTACTATTAAAGTAAAGAATGTGATCCTTTCGAGAGCAAAATCTTACCGATTAAAGATGCCCCCCAAAGAAATGAGCAAATTCGTTTTCTCGGTAAGAATTACCTTCCCTGAAAGAGCTCGATTACAGCTTAGCTGATTACTGTAATTACATAAATGCTAAAATTTGAAAAAGGCGATATTCCAACGGGCATGTGACGTGAAAATGGCGTTGTACTGACACCGATGCGACAACAAAGCGTCGCATAGACGTCAGTACGACGTCATTATGACGTCATGTGCTTGTTGGGATTTGTTCATACGTAATGGCGGAATGGCCCGGTTAAAATGGTCAAAGAAATATACATGTACAAGCGGGCACATGGCGCCGAAATGACGTCGTACAGACGTCATACGACCGATGTTATTTCGGCGTTATGAGCCTGCTAGGATGAGTACAAACTTACTGGCGGAATGGCCTGATTAAAATGGTCAGAGAGATTCTGTTTGGCTGCTGTTTACCGAGACAATTAGTCACGATGGCGGATTACACCGTGATAAAGTCAACGGGCGTCCGTGGCCTAAAGGATAAAGCGTTGACTCTTAAACATAAGGTCTCTCACAGCTGTGGCTTCTAGAAATCGACCGGCGCACATGTGAGAAAGCCAAGTTCTGCTCACAGAATGCCAGGTAGTTTTTTTCCCTGGAGCTCCGGTTTTCGCCCACCTTTGCTTAACGATCGGTTCGACATAAGTGAAATATTCTTGAAAGGGTCGTAAAACTCATATAAAAATGGTCAAGTCATTGTTCTTGTTTTAGTCATCTGTATATATAGACAGGCTCCCATGGCATGAGGCACTGGGGCCGTATTCATAAAGCCACTTAAGTCGTTGCTATGCGGTTGCTAAGACTAAATATCTATAAAGGAGATTCCCTACAACTATGAAATTTGGTCTGGAGGAACAGTCTTTGTAAGACTGTTCCTCCAGACCAAATTTCATAGTTGTAGGGAATCTCCTTCAAAGAAATTTAGCCTTAGCAACAGCATAGCAACCACTTAAGTCGTTTTATGAATACGGCCCCTGATCTCTATTATTGCGACACATCTCTTTATCAATAGTGTCTCCATTGCGAGAAACAAAAGAGATGATGGATAGCACGAATTACCCACCTAACTCAGATATGCGTCATTTCACTGTCAAAAGACGTAGATGGTGTATTGAGCTCATTAATATTTTCTAGGCCCTCAGGAACGGGCATTAAATCGTCTACAATTTGAACCACCACCTCGTCTTCACTTGTGGTGTCCCCGTCCACGGCAATATTATCACAGACAGTATGACCGTTACACAAACTTTCTATTTGTCCGTTCTGTCTTATTTTCCTAAAAGGCAAACTATTTACCCTGTGTGAAATATTCGAAGAGTTTTTAAAACTTGACCTTGTATTATGTGGATTATCATTTTCATCAATTTTCTTTATGCGTCTCTTTCTAGCTGGTTTAAATTTAGCCCAAAAGCTTATTTTATTATTGCTTCCATTTTCTCGATCGCTCTCATATTGTCTCATTGTTTCTCGTAGAATCTCGTTTCTAAGTTCTCGTCCGTGTTTCGTTAGACCGTGATGCCCAAGAAGACTGGATACACCGGTCAGTGATCGTGATCGATTGCCCCTAGTCTCAAACTTGTGTTGATGGGCATAAATATCGAAAGGACTGTCATAATCATCGTCATCTGGGTAAATAAGAGCTTTTTTCTTTCTGTCGTATACAATGTCCCCTGAAAAAATATAAAGCCAATGACTGAGTAATCAACCCATGTGGATCAGCCGTAGTACAAAATTTGTAAAGAAATTGATGGAGGCGGAAATCTTTTCAACCATAGACGGGGTTCCATTACACATGACCTTTCATTGTCACCCTCCAGTGTCCTGATATGATTTGTAAAGAAATTGATGGAGGCGGATATATTTTCAACCATAAACGGGGTTCCATTGCACATGGCCTTTCATTGTCACCCTCCAGTGTCCTGATATGACTGAAATACTGTTAAAAAGGACGTACAATCGTGATTTTAGGTGTGCTAGAAGACTTAATATGAGCCGCGACACGAGAAAACTAACAAAAAAGTTGTGCGCCCAGCGCAAACTCAGATCAGCCTGGGCATCCGCCCAGTCCGATCAGACTCTTCGCCGAGCGCTTATAGGGTAGCTAAGAGTCTAATCTACCTCCACGCAGACAGCAAAGACTCTGATCAGACTGGGCGGATAGTTAACGTGACGTTAAAATTTCAAACGTTAATATATCAAATACGCCAATATTTTTGTTGAAAAAAATGTGATTAGCTCACATTTTTTCAACAAAAAATATCAGTGTATTTGATTATAAAATTGTAAAACACTTAACGAGTTGACCCCTTAACGAGCTTGTTAGGCTAACGATGCTTTGAACAAATGAGCCCAGTTAGCGAACATTGTGATACAAGATAGGGTGATTGGGTGTCTGTATATAGCAAAAGAAGAAACGTAAACCCTACCTATTCCATGTTCAACTATATCTGCTCCAATAATCTCTTCCACAAGGGAGACTCTTAGCCCGAGTGTGCGGTTGATTAAAGAAAGAAATATGAAAGCCATGATCAAACTCCAGGCAGCTATAGTCACCACGGCTAGTAACTGTACACCCAGTTGTCGGAATCCACCGCCCTAGAAAGAAAATGACAGTGAGTGGTGTGATAGGAAAATGGATCTACACTTGTCGGGCGCTGATAATATCGTCAGGTACCGCTGACCACCACAGTCTGCCGGTGTCAACTTCGTTCAACCTATTTATGCCTAGTGGACTCGTCTATCCTTATAAACTGGATAAGTCCACTTGTTATTTAAGGGGTGTCTGGTTTAGTTTTATTCTACCATTGTTATCATAATTTAAAGAGAAATATACATTTTTCCTATGCAAACACTGTAGACACTGATCAGACGCCACCGTTTGGTGGCGTCTGATCAGTGTCTGCACTGTTTGCCTAAGTCCCTTTTACGAAGCACTAGGCATTAATGAGCTAATACCGACATGTTGTTAAACGAGTTGGGTAACAGCAAATTACGATGACTGCCTATTTGATTTGCATACGATGTCTACTCTTTACCTGTAATCATCTGATTTTTTTTCAAGTTCACCACAAAATTTATGTTGATCTAATGTTACGTTTTTCTCTTTCCTCTCACTCCAAAATACTGTCCTTATCTATACAAAGTATAATTCATACAATAAAACGTGCAGGTAACCCAGTTATAATTTATAACAGCGTCCGACTGATATGGGTGTCTTTTATTCTACACCCAACTGCTTTTCCGGGTTAAAGAAAACTCAGTTATCAACAGCAGAGTATAAAGGAGGCTTTGGCAACATGTGGCGAGTGCTGTGGTTCTGTGCGCTGAGACAAGATGTGTATTATTATACGAGCATTCCTAACATTAAGACAAGATTGTATCTATCACAGTTTAGTGCTCTGCGAAGTCTAGCCATATTAAAAACACATAACAAGTGACGCAAAATCAAATGCAACTTACATAGAAAAGGCCATCCTGGACATTATTCAAGAATAAGGCATCAAGGAGACTATGTTTCCTTATGAAAAGTCCAGCGGCTAACAGACTCCAGGCTCCGGTCATAGCATGGGTCCCTACACAACCTAGACATAGATGAAATAAATAGTTTAATATATTTTAAAAGGTGTATGGTTTATCCTCCACACAAAAACAAACCAATTTGAGCCGCGACATGAGAAAACCAACAAAGTGGTCATGCGCCCAGCTCAGATCAGCCTGGGCATCCAACAAGTTTGATCAGACTCTTCGCTAAGAGCTTAAAGGGTAGCTAAGGGTCTAAGCTACCTCCATGCGGACAGCGAAGACTCTGATCAGACTGGGCGGATGCCCAGGCTGATCTGTGTCTGCGCTGGGCGCACAACCACTTTGTTGGTTTTCTCGCGTCGTGGCTCAATTTTTATGAACTCTTGTCTGTTTCTTTGGATGAAGAAGGTCTTTCATAATGAAGTGGCGTTGTTGTTTAAAAGAAAGCATTTTTCTGAGGGAACATTCGTTTTACTAAATAAGAACTGACCCCGACTGAGAAAGGAGGCCACAAACCCGGACATAATTTCATATGACTTAGGAGCAGCAAACAGTTCGTATAAATTATACTGGAATCAAAATTTCGTCACAGCGAAACACTAAAATGGTAAATTGACTGTAAATTGACATTTAACTCCAAATAGCCATGTCACAGGGCATAGGTTAGGTATATCATACACATGTACTGCCTTGCGGTCCGAGCCGGCTTTTATAGCGACATGGTAGAGTGTCCGCCTTTAGATCGAAGGATCTAATTCGATCCCCGGCCGGGGAGCTGAGATTTTTTTAGAGTCCGTGACAAATGGCGCCCAGAGTAAATGACCCACATGTGCATTAGAACTCCTTAAGTCTCATTTCCAATGATTCTTGTACTCCTGAGAATTATTCAAAGACTAATTCAATGTGGAGGGGTGGGGGGTGGGGGGGGGGGAGAATGTCACAGTGTATATGTTAGGCATATCATACACTTGTACTGTCTTGCGGTACAAGCCGACTTTTATAGCGACGTGGTAGTGCGTCCGCCTATAGATCGGAGGATCTAATTCAACCGCCGGCCGGGGAGTTGAGATTTTTATTCGATCCCCGGCCGGGGAGCTGAGATTTTTTAAGAGTCCGTGACAAATGGCACCCAACGTTAATGACCCACATGTGCATTAGAACTCCTTAAGTTTCATTTCCAATGATTCTTGTACTCCTGAGAATTATTTGAAGAAGAATTCAATATGGAGGGAGAGAATGTCACAGGGTATATGTTAGGCATATCATATACATGTACTGCTTTGCGGTACAAGACGGCTTTTACAGCGACGTGGTAGTGCGTCCGCCTTTAGATCGAAGAGTCCTCGGTTCGATCCCCGGCGGGGGGGGGGGGGTGGGGGGGGGGGGCTGAGATTTTTTAAGAGTCCGTGACAGCCATTTCAACAATGTTTGATTATATACAGTCAACTGTCTCTATCCAGCAGGCAAAGTCAAACTTACGCATTTCCTACATTCAAGGGCCAGAAACTACGAATTAATAATCCGATCCACCCAGTTTTTGAAATGGCCCTAGTTTTGCAATTTTCTTTACCATCCGTACAAAATATAAACATGCTATGCAAAAGGCAAGGTTGATTGGCCTTTCGACAATCAGGGACAATAATTCAGATCAAGCCAGTTTTCGAACTCTTCCGTGATTTTATGCACGTCCTTGTTATCTGCAAGTTTCAAACCAATTCGATAAAAATAAACACGCTACGACAATCCGAAAAAAAAAAATAACATGTTATTTCGGAGACAAAGCCAAGTACATGTATGGGCTTTCTTGGAAATCAAGGGCAAGCAACTCCTACCGAGATTTTATGCTTCTATTTATCAGCTAGTTTCACAACATAATGACTGATAAAAACCAACACACTATGCAAGAGAAAATGTCTTGAATGCACTTTATTCTACAATCAGCGGCAAGTAAATCTGAAGTAAATGGCTCGATACAGCAAGTTATCGAACCCTTCCGATTTCTTATACCTCACAGGGTATAATCGATTCCGCTAATTTTCGCTTCCTGCAAAGACTGTAATCATATATGGCTTCCGCCGAGACTGTCCGCGATCTCTTGCTTCCTGCCGAGACTTCTGTAATCAGCGGCAAGTAAATCTGAAGTAAATGGCTCGATACAGCAAGTTTTCGAACCCTTCCGATTTCTTATACCTCACAGGGTATAATCGATTCCGCTAATTTTCGCTTCCTGCAAAGACTGTAATCATATATGGCTTCCTGCAGAGACTGTCCGCGTGATTCTGCTTCCTGCCGAGGCTCTCGGTTTCATTGTAATACAATAGAAAATGAACATGCTATGCAGGGGGCAAGGTCAAATATAAGCGTTTTGGCTATCAAGGGCAAGTAGCTCCGAAATAAATAATCTAAGTACTTTAGTTTTCGAATTCTTACGAATTACAAACTATTGCTAAACTGTTTGCGAACGATACAAAATTATATATGCCGATATAATAAAGCAATTAGTTAATTTGACTTACCCACAGGGTCGTCAACTTTTAATTTATTGAGTAAAGCCACGCTGCCATTGGCTATAAAAGAGCCGACGAAACCAATAACAAAACCCTCCCAAGGCTGAACCAAGGCACATATTGCTGGAAAAGATATGATGAAAATAATAATAAATTACGGAAATTTAAGTTACTCAAAAAGTACAAGCATCCAGAATTAAAGTTAGCACTATCAAGCGGAATTACGTTCATGTTGCTTTGGCCTTAAGTCCATCTAATATGGTATCCGAAAACATACTTAATGCTCTGACTTTATTTTGGCAAGCTGTTACTCGGCCTCGTGTTGCTTCATTGTTATCGGACTCCAGACTAGTCTGATAATGATTTTTTTTTTATCATATCGTGAAAATTAATAATAAAATGTTTTGTACCCGTTTTATTTCTTGTATTCCAAATTCTGTCCTTCTTATGAACACAGTCGAGTTATCTGTGCTGTTTAGACACTTGTACTGAACATAGACATAAGTACGAGCAGTGGACCGAAACCATCCCATCGCCTATTGGTTATGCTACATATACCTGGGCCCTGGTTCACAACCATTCTTACAATTAGGGAAAACCTTAATTTTAATGTCGGAAAGGTCGCTTTAAGAAATTCTATACCTAAATCATATTGAGAATCAAAGTTTCTGCGTGATCCTTCAGATCTGTCCTGTTTCAGTTCTCGTAACAAAGCTCATAGAGTGTAAATGGAAAAAAAAAAAAAACAAAAAAAAAATATTTTATTTACACATTAAATCCAAGGTCGTCCTTACGTTTAAGAAGTGATTGTGGACCTGCGCCCTGGACTTGTGTGTGATGAACGGTTGCTCTGATTTTAGAAAGAGATAAGTTTAACCGTAAGCCCGCTGCTGTGAGACTAGTTTTAAGTTAAAGCATGGATTTGTCTCGAGAGAAAAGCCAAGCGACAGTACTCCTGTCTTATGCTTGCGTAATAGTAGGCGTCAGATGTAAGTTAGCCAGAGCAACGATACGACAACAGGCCCCGAGGTTATAAAACTTTTTTCGTGCTCAACTCCGCTGAGCATGAAATTTTCTCTGCTGATAACTATGAAAATGCCAACTAATGTTGGCATTTTCATATTCACAAGCAGAGAAAATTTCATACTCAGCTACACTGAGCAAGAAAACAACTGTACTTACAAGTAATTTGCTATTTATTGGCAAATAAATTTCATGCTCAGCTGAGTTGAGGATGAAAAAAGTTTTATAACCTCGGGGCCAGGTCGAGAAACCAGATGCCGCAAAGATAAATAAATTAATAAATAAATATATAAATAAAATAGAAAATGAATATATAAGAAAAAAACACACGAAATTTTAAAAATGACATGAGACTAATTATCTGAAGTTTCTGTTGAAAGAATTTCAATTGGTAATGTCATTGGAAAATTGGCGGAGCATGACATACACTGTATGCTAAGCTCCGATATAAATGATCTCATAGACCTTATGCCAAAGCAACTAAGATTTCATATTGATGTCAAAAAGACGTCATCCAGACGTCATTCTGCCAAGATACTAAGCACAACAGTTGGTCATTCTATACTTGCTGTGGTAACAGATCTATGCCATGCTCCGCCAATTCTTCAATGACATTTTTCAACAGACATTTCAAATTTTCTCAAATAAATAATGATGCTCATGTCATTTAATTTTGTGTTACAAGAGTCCGCGCAACAAAATACCAGCCTCAGTGGTTCATGAGACTTCAGTCATGACAATGCCAAACTCATGCGTACGTAATTCTAGGATTGAGCCCGAGTACCGTTCTGTCAGACGTAATTTCGTGATAAAATATATCACATTTTTGACAGAAAAGACTTAAATTGTAATGAAAGGACATAATATATTACTATATGTTTATTTTTGTGATGAAAATATAGGCCTATATACACCAATGTTAAGTTCGTTTCTCTCGTTATCTTTAAAAAGAATGGGTACATTTTAGGACTATTTTCATTTTTGCCTCCTTTCTCCTTGAAGAGTTTATCCCATTCGGAAAGGGCTATATCCTCCAGGGAAACAAACAGGAAGTCACAAAAGTTGTTCCCTTTTGTAAACAAAAGCTCCGCAAGCGGGGCAATATACGCCCGTTTCTGAATGTTTATTTTGCACCGTTTCATCCTTGTCTACATTGCTATCAAGTTTATCAAGACATTCCAAACATTAAGGTTCTCAAAGGAAAAGCCTTAAAAAAAGTAATCAAAGGGATGTAACTAAAAAAAATAAGGAAGGGGAAAAAATTATTCTTTTATTAGGCATACTGTCTCAACCTAATACACATTGCTATAAAGTTTCGTCAAGATATTCCATACGATTACCTAATAATGACTTGCCCAAGAATAGCCGTAGAAATTAATCAAAGGGATGTAACGCCATAAATAAGGAAGGGGGAGCAATTATTCTTACATAATACACACAGCCTCAACCTAATACACATTGCTATATATTTTCATCAAGATCTTCTATACGGTTGCCTACTTATCGCTTGCATTGGAATAGCCTTAGAAAATATTCAAAGGGAGGTTACTGCAAAAATAAGTAAGGGGAGGCAATCGTTCTTATATGTAACATATTGTGTCAACCTAATATACATCATTTTCAAGTTTCATCACAATAGTCCAAAGGGTTAGTTAGATATGAGGTGTACAAATATAGTCTGACAAAAAAAATCAATGGGAGGTAACTCAAAATCTAAGTCAAGGAGAGTAACCATTCTTGTATGAGACACGTTGTCTTAACCTCATATACATTGTTATAAAGTTTCATTATGATATTCCAAAGAGTAACCAAGTTATGGAATTCTAAAGAATTGCCATACAAACTGCCATAGACGAGTTTTTTCAAAGGGCTGTAACTCCGCTAAAATCATCAGAGCAAAATTTCCATATAAGATGCGCTACTCCACATCGAAGTCTTACTGTTTACAAAGTTTCAGCTTAATTGGATGAAAACTATAGGAGAAGTTATCCGGAAACGAACACCCCAAAAATTCTAAGTAAAGGGCTGTAACTCCGCTAAAAATCATTAGAGCGTAACCTCGAAACGATATGCGCTGGTCCACCTCATAGTCTTACTATATACCAAGTTTCAGCTCGATCGGATGTAAACTGTAGGAGGAGTTATCCGGAAACGAAAAGTTTACGGCGGACGGACGGACGCCAGCGCCATAACAATATACGTCCCGTTTTTCAAACGGGCGTATAAAAATGATTGATAAATATGGACTTGTATATATACACTTTAAAATATCCAACTATACATACACACCTGTTATTGATACCAGAGATCCCAGAAGCCCGTTTATCATATATGTCACATCAAACTTCCGGTCTTTTACTAGATAACTGAAAATAAAGAAAAACGTCGAATTCTTAGAAAATTAAATTTTGAAAAGAAGGTCGGAAGACATTGATCGTGAACTAACAAAAGCCAAGTTGTTCAAAACTAACGACACCAGTAGTTAACGTTTCGTTAAAATTTCAAACGTTGACATCTCAAATACACCATTATTTTTTGTTAAAAATGTGAGAAGCTTCCTACATTTTTCAACAAAAATATCAGAGTATTTGATTATAGAGTCGTAAAACAACGAGTTGACCTCTTAACGAGCTCGTTAGGCTAAAATGCTTTGAACAACTGGACCCAAATGGAAACGAAAACCAAGACAAGGGGAAAGCCAAGATACTAGCTCTTTCCTAGAAGATGGTCGCCGGCTAATCTGTACAAAAAGTCAAAGACTAAAAGAAAGCCGACAAAGAATGACAATAATAGTAAAATAAGCAGCGACAGGACAAAACCAACAAAGTGGCATGTGGGCCCAGCGAAGACTCAGATTAGTCTGGGCATCCGCCCAGTCTGATAAGAGTCTTCACTGTGTGATTAAAGGGTAGCTAGGAGTCCAAGCTAGCTCCATGCGGACATTGAAGACACTGATCAGACTGGGCGGATGCCCAGGCTGATCTGAGTCTTCGGTGGGCGCACAACCACTTTGTTTGTTTTCGCGCGTTGCGGCTCAAATACATCACAATCACCGCCTTGGAAGCGTCAGTAATAAGTGACAAGATGGGGAGGGGGCTTAAATTAAGGACTTCTAACCTGTCCATGGATCAAAACAGCTAGCGTATAAATCAGGATTAAATTCAAATACTGACACCAAACAAGATGGGCACTGAATAGCAAGAAAAACCCTATAACGCCAGAGCAAAAGAAGTCCAACAGTTGAACCCCGATTTGGCCGACAAAGCTAATACAGGTTTCAGAACATAACAACAACAAGAACGCACTTCACATGGACAGAGAAAACTCTTAATGGGATCAGTAGAACATATTTTGCATTACGATTTTGCTTCCACATATATTATGTTTCCAAAAGCATACAGCTTTCGGTCTAAATATCACTGTAGAAACACTACATGATAATATGCTCCAAAAATCAAATCAAGTAAATGGGGCATTTGAAACGCCCATCCGTTGTTTTACGCGTTACAGATTATGTTAATGCCTCTCTTCTGTTTTAAAATGATGGCATCGTAAAACATCCAGGGAATCAAGCTGACAAATACAGACTTTAAACTTTTTTTTTTATTTCATATTCAATTTCAATTGTATTGTGTTTAACTATAATTGATACATTTACCCATCTCTTTGTTTCTGTGTTTAATCATTCTAACAATTACTGTTTAATGTTGCAAATATTGGTAAATCGGTAAAGGAATGTGTTGGTTTAATCCTTTCAAAGAGTGGTATTTGGACAGTTTCAACCGTGGTTTAAGAAATTAATTTTCGGAACTTGATTTGAATATTTCAGACCTATGATTAAACCTTTTAGTGCTAGGACTGAAGATCTTTGAAGCTCAAACGTAGATCTGGAAACTTGTTGTGCATTTCGCTTGTCATATACGTGGGTAATAGTTAAAAAACGCACACGAGTCGCGTGGTAACTGCACCATTATCGAGTGTTGCATTTCTTGCAACAGACAAACATTTTGCAACAAACATTATGACATCTAATTATGATACCTAAATTTGTCACAGAGCTCATTTGTACAGAGCCTTGGGTGCTCTGTCTGGCGGTATCGTAAACAACATGATGTCTGCGCACGTTTCCTACCATAACTATAATTCAATTAACTATAGACTGCATTTCATGTTTGAGATGAGCGTATCTTCCCTTTGAAGTTATGTAATGCACTTTTGTAACTGAGGTTATTGTACAGATTCTAAATTCAAAATGATGCTCTTAGACTTTCAAGGCTAATATTCCGATGTTTAGCTCCTTGCTAATCCTGACTAAGCACGTTTAAAAGTTAAGACCAAATAAAGTGTCGTCTGTACTCTTGCAGCGACACAAACGTTTAAAGAGAATACACAAATGTCACTGCAAGATGAATGAAACCAAACTTAAAACCTATTTTAATCCAAATGTTCACAGACTCATGAACGGATGAACAGACAATCTACAAACGCCCATAAGACAGTCTGGACACACATTAGAAGGTCGTAGTCAAGGATTCTGGAGATAAGAACTTTCAACTTTCATTTAATAAAATTTTCAAGTCTTTGACCTTGACCGCACACCACCAACAGCATCCAGATGATTTCCATTCATCCATAACAGAGACACATATCAACGGATCCAATTCAAGAATTTTGCAATATGCGAATGATAACAAACTTAACATAAAACGTTTACGCAAACATTACCAATATTTCTAAGTCAACAGCAGTAACTACTCTATATAAAAAAAGAAGCAAACCTAGTCATCTAGCAGAAAGTTTCAATGGAGGAGATCGGAAAGGCGAGCAATGCGCAAAAGTTTAATGCAAATATTGCAAATGTTTCTAAGTCTGCGAGCTTGACCTTAGGCCAATAGCATCCAGATGACGTAATTTGATGCATATCTATTCTGCAATAGTACAAACAACAAACTGACAAATACCGGTTAAGATTTGAGAAAACACAAGCAAATAAAAAATGTTAATGCAAAATTAACTTTCGTTCAGACGGGCAAAGGCAGAAAGACGAACTGACGGAAATACGAAAACATTATAACATGTGGTATGTCAGGAGTATACTAATAGATAATAAGTAAATAAAAAAGAGAGCTTTCTGTTTTCTTGACGTCGAAACAGACTTATTCAGCTCATACTATAAAAGTCATTCACAGACAGAACCGAACTCCGTTCTGAGAGTACTCGTAGATGTGTGATAATAACATACGAGTCTTGTCCCGATGCACCACCGCCCGAAACGCTATCCCGAGCAACATTTAATTTTATTTTTATTCTATGTGAAGCGAATTAAATAATTTGTTTCTCGCAAATTTCCTAGATATTCTGGCCCAGAGGTTATAAAACTTGAGCGCATTCTCAAACTCAAAATAAAGCACACTGATTGGCTGCTTCTGAAGCAGCCATTTTAAGTTTGAGATTATTCTCAAGTTTTATAACATCGAAACCAGGTCACCTTACAGCTGCTTACGCGTATCTTTTTTTCCTTAGCTCGACTGGCAGTTTCAAAGGACCACGAAATTTACTCCGCTGATGCATATAAAGCGTCCCGTAAAAAGAACCACTGCAAACAGTGACGATCCAGGTCAGACGCCGAGTTCTGTGGTATCTGATCATGCCCTTTACAGTTTGCATTTAATAAAGGAACTTCTGAAGAAAATAAAACCAGGCCCCGAGGTTATAAAACTTAAGTAGACTCTCAAACTCAAAATAAAGCACACTGATTGGCTGCTTACGAGCACATGCTAGGAAGCAGCCAATCAGTGTTCTTTTATTTTGAGCTTGAGATTATTCTCAAGTTTTGTAACCTCGAACCCAGATCCAATACTGGAAATTGACCTGTGAGGAGGCATCATTGGGTTATCATATTCACCCGAGTATTACAAGCCATTGATGCCTAATGAATTAATTCTGAAGAAAGATCCTCCAGGGCAAAAAATGCATCAGAGAAACGAAAAAAGCAGATTTGGTGAACTGAGTCTGTTCATGTGCAGTAATGTTATGTCGCAAACACTGTCCACGCATGCCGACCCCACCCCCTCATCCTCTTTTTGAGGTTCTACTGGGAATCATACCCGTTTATGATTAAGAGTATTTACATTCTGTGTGTGTGTGTGTGTGTGTGTGTGTGTGTGTGTGTATGAGAGAGAGAGAGAGAGAGAGAGAGATGTTCAAAATACGAACACAAGATAATGTACCTGAGTAGAAGCCCTGCTAGCCCTCCAGCTATAGAGGAACACAGAGTCGATGCTGCCGACCTACAGGAGAGAGGACAAAGTTTTAATCTTGAACCTGTTAACTGCTCTGGACCTATACCAATGGCTCAAACATGTCCGCTCAATAATCTGGTGTTGTTTTACGGGATTAAGACATAAGGTGCACTGATACTAAGTAGTTCTTTTTATGTTTGTCTCTTTTAAGCACAGTAGAGCTAACTGAAAAGCGGTGTATATAAATCATGAAAAACGACGTTTCATGTAATAGACGGTACTCCAATAGTTCCCAAACGGGTGGTGCACACCCGCCCGTCAGCTTAATATAATTGCAATACAGTTGAAAGGATCGTCATCTAATAGCGCTAGAAACAGCCGCTTGGCATCCAGAAAAAACAATTCACAGTGTCTCTCCCGCTCATGTTATAAAACATCGCTTCAGACATTTTGCTTTCTTCATTGTTAAGGATAACAATTGTCTCCAAAACTATTCACTGGGGCTTCTATTGCCCACAAGCTCTGTTGGAAGCAAGAAAACAGATTCCAAGGTCTCATTTGCCGTAAGACATTATGGGAGTGAGATTGAACAGCCTCTCGGCGTGATACAGAGCGCCATGCCAAGTTGCTTTAGTAATTATATGGTTTTATCATACCCCTGAAAATTTTTAAAACTGACAATTTGTACATTGTGGCTGCTTTAGAGGAAAATTTTAAATGAGCCGCGACACGACAAAACCAACAATGTGGTTGTGCGCCCAGCGCAGACTCAGATCAGCCTGGGCATCCGCCCAGTCTGATCAGACTCTTCGCTTAGCGCTGAAAGTCTTCGCTGTCCGCGTAGAGGTAGCTTAAACCCTTTGCTTCCCAATAAAGGCTTAGCAAAGAGTCTGATCGGACTGGGTGGATACCCAGGCTGATCTGAGGCTACGCTGGGCCCACAACCACTTTGTTGGTTTTCTCGTGTCGCGGCTCAAATATCTTTTTTTCTAGCAGTTATGCATGGAAAAAGATAAATATTGAACTGTTATCTTATTTGCACAAAAGCAGCTACGCTTCGAATAAAACATGCCACTATACCTTGCAGCTAATTTCCACTTTACTCCCGATATTCCAAATGTGCTGCCGCAATTAAATCCTAGCCAGCCCCACCTGAAGAAAGAACATGAATGTGCATGAAAGTCTCTGACTGAAAAATTACACAATAGCTATAGAATATATTGGCATGTATGCGCCATGTTTGTGATTTTAATAGGTCTGGGAACATTAAGCCCAGTGTTAAACTATAAGTGATTCTCATTATGCTCCTTTAAAACTTCGTTCTACACTGTAAAAATCGCGCTTAGCTATAAAACACAAGTGGTTACATGTTTAGGTGTAAACATGTTTAGGAATATGTCATATAGCTAAACATGTACGCCTTTTCTATTATTTTATTAGTTGAAGAACGAAAAAAAGAGACGAAAATGTTGACAGAGGAAATTTTCAAAATAAAAGGTAAGATTAACCAGTTTTGTACATGTTTAATTGCTAAACATAAACCTAAACATGTTGCAAATTGAACATTTTACGATTTAAACAAACAAAAAAATCGGACTGCATTTTTTGTTAAGAATCTAAACATATTTTACAGTGTAGGAGATGACTATCATACAAGCATTGCGCTTACCGTCAAATCCTACATTGAAATGATTTGTAAATTTGTATGTATGTATGTAGCTTAAGTGAATAAAATACTTTTTAAACCGAAACTTGGTTAATTTCTATAAACATACTTTTCCTTAATGACGGAATGCTGGACTAAAAAGCTATATATCACTGACTTTATGAATATGAGACTTCTAAAGCAATAACAAAATTATTGACACAGTTTTTATCCAAACAAGTACAGTTTGCTAGAACAGGTAAAGCATTAATGACATTTATAAAATGAACATAATAACTACTGTAAGGAACGCCGTAAAACGTTGACATTACGGATCCAGTCTAATAATTTTATTCTGCACGCTAAATATATAAAGCATGCACAACTGCCAAAAATTTATATATTATTGTTGTTGGAAACAAAACAACAACATATAGACTTTTGGCAGCTGTGTCATAATTTGTAAATCAGCTTGTCTGACAAATCTGAATCAATCACAGCCCCTTACCATAACATGAACATTCCGAGCACCGCATTCGTAGGAGAGCTCATCTGTGGCGGATGTTTATGTTTGTATCTGTTGTGTCTTGGCTTCAAGATGAGTGTAGCCACCAGGCCTGTCAGACCACCTACAAGATGTACTGGTCCGGCTCCCGCTATGTCAACCACGCCCAGAGAGTAGAGCCAACCCTGTGTGGCCCAGACCCAGTGGGCGGGCAGACTGAAGAGTACGGTGTTGAGCATGGAGAAGATCATATATGATGTCAGCTTGGTCCTTTCAGCCATCGCACCTAAAAACAGAATAAACAATTTGGCTTCGAGGTTATAAAACTTGAGAAAATCTCAAACTCAAAAAAAGCACAATGATTGGCTGTTTCCGAGCATGTGCTCGGAAGCAGCCAATAAAGCACAATGATTGGCTGCTTCCGAGCATGTGCTCGGAAGCAGCCAATCAGTGTGCTTTATTTTGATGTGCTAGCAAGCAGCCAATCAGTGTGCTTTATTCCGAGTTTGGGAATGTATTCAAGTTTTATAACCTCAAGGCCTGCATACTGTAAAAAAATCTAAGTATTGGGACAGATACGTCTGAGCAAACAGTGCAGACATAGAAGGAGCAGTCTGTTAATCCGGCTGAAATATAATTATTCTTCAAATACAGGTTATCACCGCATGAAATGCACACTTTATGTGGAAAATAGGCAATATTAGACTTCATCTTCAAATACTTTCATTTCTAATAACCAATTCCGACAGAAATCTTATGCCATCTTTTTGTATGAATAAATCTTCCCTTCTTCTATGAAATGCTACTGGCATGCATTAGTGCCCTTTATTAGAAATTAGATGGAGAAAATGGTGATGGTGGTGGTGGGGGTGATGTTTAGGTATTTTCTCTTTTACCGGACGGTAACTTCTTGTTTTCATTCCAAAGAAATATTACACACTAACTGGTATATGTAAATATGAAATATCTCTATTTTTGAAAACATTTGACTATGCGTCGCAAGCGTTTAAGACATTCAAACATTTAATATTATCATGATTTGCAGACACAAAAGTTTGTTTTTTCTTTAATTAGTTCATTGTTCCGCCAAAACAGCAGTTGAAGATGTCTCACAAGCATTTTTCTGTGTTATAGTAAGTTTTTGTTTCTGTATGCTTATGATATGATGAAATTTAAAAAAAAAATCTATTCCATAGATAAAAAGGTTTTCAGGTGTCAATAGTGACCTTAAGTGACACACATTCGAACAAATGCACAAGGACGCACGCATATACATGCTCGTAGTGCTAATTACCGCACATTGCTGAGGCGTACATGCATTCCTGTCAGCACACGGGCTTAAACACATTTAGAGCATGTATACAAAGACACTCCCTGATGTCCTCTTTCATTAAGTATTTTTATAGATTTATTTTACTTGTGCTAGGATGGTTAGGTTAAACCTCGGTTACTTAAGAGTTGTTCGTGCATACAGTAAACATCTAGGCATTAGCTGAACTGAAGTTACTGCGTTCAAATAAGACCATTTTGCACTATAAGTAATTATGACAGGTGCGAGAAAAAGAAGTTAATTCCACAAAGTTTCATTATTGTTGAATACTCTATAATTATCGTCAGATGTCCATTTATGGTAACAATTTTTTTTTAGAGACAAACAAAAAAAACCTGTAGTATTTTATAACTGCATTTATCACATGACGTTGCTGTTATTCAGTGGATAACGTCGTATCATAAAACTCGTATGCCCACACGTGCAATAACACTTTGGTGCGTGCACGTAACGTCATTGGCAACGTCCATGTCAACAATGCGTTTTCTTGTTGAAATAATGTTCAGTTTGAATGCGTTAAAATCTCATTTAAAAGGTTCATATGATAAACAGAATCTCATACGCGTGGTCATTTCATATGAAATTTATGAAACTCGCCGAAGGCTCGTTTCATAAATTTCACATGAAATGACCACTCGTGTAAGATCCTCTATATGTGTCTCCCCTGAAAACCACACTGACCTGGAGGTACGAGAATTGAAACAGAACAGGTTGCTGTCCTATTATTCACAGGGACATAATCTTGGAATGAATCGGTACACTCTCATGGGGAAGCAACTAAGCCATTTTAAATGCCCCATTGCTCTATCAGTGGTATAAATGCATGAAATATTTCATCATGAGGTATCGCATTAAGCTTCTAACTACTGTTTCGTCAATATATATTACCCAAGTCAGCCAACTTCAAACAAATGAAACATCTTTGAGTTTCACATGAAAAAACCTTTTGAAAAATGATTTGAGTCATTTTAGTTGGCATTAGAACACTATCATTATCTTGAATAAGATGGTAAAAATACAATTCACATGCGTGAGGCCCCAGTCATTGTCCCGCATTGGTTTCTATAACATTGCCAGACGGGGAACCAGAAAAAGACATTGAATTTTGTGGAGCGATTTGTCAGTTCCCTCTGCCTTTTTCCAGTCATATGACTCAATATATGCACACCTACCCACATGTTATCACCAAATGCTTTTATAATGGTTTGTATTTAGACGTTTTTTACTACTGGTAGGTCTAGGGAGACTTTAATTCAGTGGAGATCAACCCTTGAAGGAAATAATTTCTCATCTACCAGCATTTTCTTTACTCATTTTAGGAGGGCTTTATCGCCCAGGGTGGCAAAGAGGAAGCCGTTAAAGTTATCCCTTTGTAATAGTGGCCACAATACATGGCGCTGTACCATACATGTTAAAGGGATGAATTTGCTTTGTTGGCGTTACCGCAGAAATTCTAAATATTGGGACAAATACGTCTGAGCAAACAGTGCAGAACCAGCCCAGACTGCTCCTGATGGAGCAATCTTATCAGGGTCTATACTGTTTGCCATTCCATCTGCATCTTTTAGATGCATTAGTGCATTGAAAATCAAACAGTTCATTTTTAGAAAGTTACAGTAATTATTTAAGGTGTCCCAATTTTCAGAATTTTTACTGTAATTACCTGAGACAATGGTAGTGGCTGTTGTAGCAAATGATGCTTGGAAGAAGAATTTGGAGTAGATCCAACCGGACTTGTCCTCACTAGCATGTACCACAAAGTTACCCCAACCTACGACGGGGTTTGAAAAGTCCGGGTCTTCCCCGAAGCTGAAGGCGTACCCGAATATCCAGTAGGTGAGTCCGCCGCACACTACATCCACCGCGTTCTTCACCATGATGTTGAGTTCGTTTTTTACTGAGACTGAACCACTTTCTAGAAGACCGAAACCTGAAACGAGATACGAAATTAAGGTGAATGCATGGTTCATCTCCATGTTTTTTTCCATTATTACAAAGGGAAACAACTATTGTGACTTCATGCTAGCTTCCCTGGCCAAAATGTCATTCTTGAACGGTGTCTACTCTGAAGGGAAAACATACTCATAAGTGAGCAAATTCATCCTTGGAGAACTAGGGCGGTATTCATAAAAACACTTAAGTCGTTGCTATGCTGTTGCTAAGGCTTAATTTCTATAAAGGATATTTCCTACAACTATGAAATTTGCACTGGAGGAACAGTCTTTTTCAGACTGTTCCTCCAGAACAAATTTCATAGTTGCAGGGAACCTCCTTCAAAGAAATTTAGCCTTAGCAACAGCATAGCAACCACTTAAGTCGTTTTATAAATACGGCCCCTGACCCCCATTCTGAAGGGCGGCTAAGAAAAAAAAAGAGTTGCTTCCCCTGAAACTTTACCTATATACCTTAACAGTGTTCTTACTTCTGTTGTTTAGAAGAAGAAGTGTCTTTTCAAGGTTAATGATAATTTTCTTCAAAACTGGTATCAAAGGCTTAATGGTTCAAGTCGTGCAACTTTTTATATTAATATAGCCGATTTCAGCCCAAAAGTATATCTTGATTCTATAAAAGTTTTGAAATTTCGTAATGCTCTAGTGTCACAGAGTGCACTTGCAATTAGATTTTCAGCAATTTTTATTTAGGACTAAGAACTCTTTACACTTGGTCTGTCTCAGGAAATCAGTATATTTTTAAGTGGCCTAAATGGGTCGATGATTCATAACTATAACTTAAGCAAGCTCATGTACAATTTCCAAGAAACTGCGATCTGGAGTATATGCCATGAACTTATTTGGCAATGACGCTTTAGGCTTAGAGATATCATGCAATACGTAAGCAATATCACCATGGAAATTGCTCTATGAACTTTAGGATAATAAAGTGCATGACCTTTCATTATATAAAACAGGGGCGCATCGCGCTCGGGGATTTTGGCACTTGATTTGGTTTGATTGGGTTTGTCTGTAACTAGGAAATAACAAAGAAGCAACAATGAATTTGACTTATTATGAACCTGGGTAGTAGCAGTTGCGGAAATGTTAACTTTAATAAACTTAGAAAACTATACGATCACTTGACTTATCTATAAAGATGGCTCGATAGTATGACACTAGCCAGATTACGCGTTTCTTCTCATAGGCTAGAAATTGAGGCCGGAAGGTGGGCTAGACCTTATAAACCTGTAAGTGAAAGATTATGCAATATTTGTAATTGTCTTGAAGACGAATATCATTTTGTTCTTGAGTGCCGATTGTATGATTCTTTAAGGCGTAAGTATATAGATCAGTTTTATTGGAACAGACCTAGCATGTACAAATTTGTTGAACTTATCAAATCCAGTAATTCTAAACTTTTGTCAAATTTAGCTATCTATACATATAAAGCATTTAAGGTAAGAGAGAATGTACTTTTTGCTGTTGATAACGGTGTGATATTTTACGTAAATAATATGAATGTATGTTAATGCATATTTATAGAAATTGTATATGGCATTATCTCTTTCTCCCCCATTACCCACCCACTCGACTCCACTATGCATACTTCAGATCGGTCATGCAGTGTCGGGGTGGTGTCGTGTCGAGGTCGGGAATGCGCCAGGACGTCAGACCGAGGTTGACACGACGTCATTTTTGACGTTGTATGCACCTCTGGGTGTCTATTATTCTCGCTACTTTTCCTACCTTTCCTCAACTTACACCACTCTGTCACAGTGTGAGTTATATTATAGTATATGCCACATATTGTAGATACGGTGTTTCATTGTACATGTATTTTGTTTTTGTTTTGAAATGTGTTACTCTGTACTGTCTGTCATATATGTGCAAATGTTGAATCCTCAAAGTCCTATGGGACTATTGGAATTAAATTGAATAAAACCTAATAAAACTTTCATAAGCATAGGCCAATTGGCCCTTGAGTAATAGAAAATACAATTCAAGTATACAACTGGAGCTTATGTCTTCAATGCGGGCTGAGTAGTATAATCGGTTACCTGTTACCTGGAGAGAGTATTAATGTGAATGCAGTTATTTCCCTTAGACCCGGGAGCGATAGGCATTAATCGATATTTGGAATGTCATATCGATGTGCATATCCCAGGACAGGTGTTGAACTTCTCTGAAGCCGGTTTTGTCATCACTGTGTTAACAATACGAATGCGCTGGATGGAAACATTTTTAATTTTTAACAATGTGGATTTTCATTTTCTTTTTCTCAGATCAAATCAATTTACTTTTTCAGTTGCTCCTTCTCGTTTTAATAAGTCTCGTTTTTCCCCTCTCTCTGATATTTAGGTCAAATTTCGTAAGAATTGGCGAGAAAATAAATCTGATTATTGGTCAGTTTTGACAGCGGTTTGTTTTAGTTTCTGACAACAAAAACATAAAATTACTTATAATAATGAAATTATGATATTTCTATCCCTTTGACGGTCTCATCTTTATGGAAAGATTAAGCCTGATACAGATACCCATCCACCCACATAGCTTTTCTCATTTCTTTTTTTTTCTTTTACCCCGCCCATCGGGGCTCGCGAAATAGACTGGCTGCCTGGTGCTTCTGCGACAGAACTGCTAGTCCTGGGTGTCATTTATCGCAGGCCGAGCAATACTTGCAGTCCCACAAATTCAGAGGCAACATCTCGACGACTAAATTTTTTTACTGGGACGTTAAAACACTACTCAACAAGAACGATAACGTTTTCTCTTGATTTTCTGTTTTGACAAAACTATTTAAAAGTTTTATGTAAACTGTGTCTTTCGGCATGTAACTAAGCTGCGCTAAAAAAAACAATAAAGATAGAAATTTAAGATTAGTCTGACTTTCTCTGTTTTTCTGCGAACAAAAATAAATAAACTAATGAGCCATACCACGACAATAACAAATTGGCATGTGCGCCCTGCGAACACTCAGAATAGCGTGTGCGTTCGCCCATCTGATCTGGGCCTTCGCTGTCCGCATAGAGGTAGCTTAGACCATTGCCTGTCCTGTAAGCGCACAGCGAAGATTCTGATTAGTCTGGGCGGCTGCCAAGGCTGATCTGAGTTTTGGCAGGGCGCTATGGTACTGCGTTGATTTTGTTGCGACGCAACTGAAATTACTGTTTCATACAAAAATAAACACAAGAATGACGTTCGGATTAAATATCCATTTCTGACCTTCATTGCCGTTAGCAGGTGTTAATTTTGAAATTGCATTGTTTTGACAAGACGTGTGACCAACTGTATTTTCACACCTTCCGACCGACAGCGACTACTCAGTTGATGTCTTTAGCAAACAATTAAATGAGCCGAGACAAAGGTGCACGTACGCCCAGCGAAGTCTTAGATCAGCCTGGGCATCCGCCTGATCCGATCAGAGGCTTCGGTATCGGCATGCAGGTAGCTTAGAGTCTTAGCTACCCTTTAAACGCATAGTTCAGACTCTGCTCAGACCGGGTGGCTGTCCAGGCTGGTCTGCGTCTTCGCTGGGCGCACATTCCAATTTGCTCGTCTTATCGTATTGCGGCTCATATGAGGAAACTTTTGAACATTGAGCAGAAAAGAAAGTGACCTGTCCATGGGCGGAACGCTGACGAGTGCCTTGCAGCTTTCAACTGTTCTTTCCGTATTTCTTTCTGCATTTAATTCTATCTCAATTTAATTTCCACATGATAATTTTAAATGGTTTTCGCACAGTCACAGCCTGATTTGATAACACATGTTCAAAATATTTTGAACAGAAATTCGGATCAGTTTGGTTTGTGCAAATACACGGGTAAGGTTATGTACAAATATAAAATTGACAAATTATTATCTGATCATAAACTCAGACCAGTGTTTTGCAAGTGCATAAGTTGGTCTGAGTCAGTTTGCATACATAATTAATTCCATAAATTGACTATTGCGGCTTTGTATTTTTTGCATTTATTTTTGTCCAAGTCATGATGACTTTAACAAACTTTAACGGTTTGACAATTACGAAAACAGTTTAGAGGTAATATCGGATTTTATGATCGATAATCGATTAATCCTCGTGTAATTATAAGTATGTTAATTGTACTGTATATTGTCAACAAATTCCGATCAGCTTGCGCAAACTGATCAGACATTGTTCAGTCTTATCAGAATGCACATATCAGAGGCTGATAAGTGTCCACAGGAGCACAGGTTTATTATCGTAAGTACTCATATTATAGCAAAAACACAAAAAAAAATCACAAAAACATCTTTCAATATTCCTTGCTAGCTTCACTAAAACAGTCATAAAATTAAAGTGACAAGCTTGCATTATGTTAATTTATAGCCTTGCAAGAAAAATGTTTCATAGCGATTTTTTCCCATAGCGATTAATCCTTACACTAGCACGGTTACGAGAAAATCTTCACCATGATTTAGTTTCTTACATTATTTTTTTCGACAGTAATATCTTAAGAGAGCAATACAGTATATGTATCTTCGTGTCTCCTGATTATGAATGAGCAAATCTGCCAGTCAAAAATATAATTCTATGGATTCTAAGATTCTACCCTGGGATACACAAAACATATTTCGGTTTCTTTGATAAAAACGCCCCACCACACTCAAATAAATTTCAAAAAAAAAATATTAGAACAAACATTAGCAATTATGATAGTAATTAATAGACTGATCGAACATTACCAAAAATATGTAATTGGTTTGCAAAGTTGTTTTTTTTAGCTTATAAAGGGATTTTTAAAACTACAAGTAGTCGATTAACTGTCTGTTCATTTTTGATGGTAACGTGTAAGAGTTACGTGACTTCTTTCTCTTTTTCCCTTTCTTGTGTTCATTCGTTTATTCTTTCTTTCCTTCTTTCTTTCTTAATAAGACAATATGAATATTCTTCCTTTCTTAGTTAGATCATAAAAGCACATATATAAATACATATACAAAACACGAATACCAAGAAATGAAGTGCTAAGCCTTTGAGCAATATAGGCGGATTTGGACTTAAACTATTTGAAACTATTATGAGCGAGGTTGTTTCGAAACGCGTTTTTCTGTATGTTTAGAGATCGATGGAAGAAACTTATAGTATACTTATTTTATAATGAATTACATCAATGTAAACCTTCTAAAAATCTCTAGGTGGTGATAACTTATAAAAGTTTTATAGAAAATCCAATCATTTTCAAATTTTAGGCTGAACATAGCTTCTTAGGCAGTTTCGACATTATTCTTATATAATTTCATGTGACTGAAGCTTCAAACTTCAAAAGCCGATGGAAGTATCAACACATGAAGTTAATTTGTAGATTCTTATACCATATTAACGGACAAAGACTGAAGTTTATGATCATAACTTATAAAAATTGTCGTAATATCATATATGTATTTAATTTCACATTTTATATTATATTTTTATGTAATTGCATATAACACTCGACATTATTTGAACAGGTAAGCTCTCGGATAAACCCGTAAGTCGCTATCGGTAGTTTCCGCCATATTGAAGCATGAAGTTCCCTATGAGTATATCTTGACACACGTTATTAGTAAATAGACATGATAATATCCATATGAACAAAGCGGACTGTAATAATTTTAGTGAAAATTTCTGCATTGATGTAATAGTATGATGTGCTTAACACTGTTTAATCAGTAAGTTTTTACACCAAAGTCATTGCCATTTTTTTGACGTCGTTGCCATTGACGTCATGTGACGCTGATGTCATTAGGTTTCATTGTTTACAAATATGTCCCGCGAGAAAGGTTGTAATAACCGAAACTAGTCGGGAATAAAATAAACAGAACTACTTGGAGTTTGATCTCTTTTACAAAACTGTAATACATATATAACAGACGTACAAGATTTCAGTTTATGATATTATTCATAACCCGCCTTGATCAGGAGAGAATATGCATATCCTTTTATATGCCTCCCTGAGCACTTTAATTTTGAGACACCGTACTAAGAAATGCATGAAGTTATACACACTGCATATATACAGTAAACATATCATACTTATAACATATTTGGTACAAATAAGGCGGACTCAAAAATAACGTAGCATTATATAGAACCATAAGTAGTAACAGGTGACGGAGAAAAAGTCGTTTTAGTTATTGACCCGTTTTCAAGATAGACCGTATTCTGTCGTAATTCAAAACCTTTATACATACACATTGCTATATCTCTGAATTGTTTTTCTGTTATTATTATTTGTCTTAAATAATTCAACCAACTTAAACATACTTGGTCTATTTATATAATAACTCTTGAAATAGTTTAATCTTAGATTAGTATAAATCGGAGATTCAAAGACAAAATGAAACTCATCCTCTAGTTGGCTGCAAATTTTACATTTTCTTTCTTCAAAAGAACTGACATTGGACCTAAACCGGTTTGTACTTCAAGTCTGTGAGACGCTACTCGTAATTTAGTCACAGCTATTCGAAACTTCCTAACCGTAAATATGTCTAAATATTCTTGAAAATGAAAATCTGAAAAAAAGGTCTATAAACTACAGCTCTTGGTAAATTTTCTATTTCACCATTCCAAGTTTGGGAAAACTGATCACCTAAGTGTTGTTTAAGTATATGCAAACATATTTTAGTGTCACTCACTCCTCAGTTTAACCAAACATAAACTGCAATAATTTAGTATAGGTGTTATCAATTTATCAAAAAGATCCAATGTATGCCTTGGAGAAATTTCAGACATGCCATACAAATAATGATTGAGTTAAGAAACTGCTTTTTATTCTTGTCCTGACAAAGTGGCTTACGCATTTGAAAAAGACCCACCAGGTGTGTAAACTATCCCAAAATAAGAGAAAGATCTTACTATTTCTATTTTCTGATTATTGTAATGAAAATTTAAATCTCGCGGTAGTATAGTCGTTTCTCATAATATCAAGGGTTCCTTAATATCACGGTATTTACATTTCTTTTTATATCTCAATAAACGTATTGTGTATTGAGTAGTGACAAAATTACTTCATCAACCACAAGTTTTAACTTCTATGCTGTAGAAAAAATTTGGGAAATTGTCTTGATTCCTGCTGAGTACAATCTTTCTTTTATAAGAACCATGGGATTAGCATGATTTCCACATGGTTCTATCCCCTGGCCCAAGAAAACTCGTAGCTCACTAAAATAGTGGCCATAATCTTATTTTTGTCTGTGCCTTCTCATATCTGGTATCCCAATCTTTCATTTGAAAAGAACAAATCTCAAGATTACAATAGTTTTGCTGGAAATTATGGAAAGCCATTAAGACAAAAAACTTGAATGTTTGTAATAACTTTATCAAAGCACATACAGTTTCTTTGATGAGCCTGAGGAATCAATAGACATTACTGACAAAAAGTGTTTTTGAAATATTAGTAAATAACTGTTGGATTGAAACTAGAAAACAATTGTTTAATAAATGATTATTAATTCATCAAGAAATTATTTACTGCTTATGCAGCCCCTATGCCACCTAGTTGTCATGTTTTTCGGAAACCCCATGTGAATGTATATTCTGATATAAAATTCTGTTCAAGTTTCAATAACATTTGATTTAGCTTGTACAAACTGGCCATGGTTTAGAATATTGATGAACACCTTCGTTATTACTGCATTAAATTTTAAGAATCTTGATACTATTTGCTTTCCATACTTGCCACTTTTATAAATACCGTGATATTATGGAACTCTCCATTGGCTTAAGTAGTAACACCTTGGTGGCTTATCATTTCTTTTTTGAAAACAAAGATGAGAAAGATGCAATTTTCCATAGTGCAAGAGAATATAGGATGACCAAAGGATAATAACTAAAATATTACTTAATCAGTCCAGCTTTTTTTTTTATTTATTTCTAGCTGTCATTACAATTAACTACCGTGATATTTTGGGAATCCAGTCTATACCACCTTTACGAACCATAACTTTAGTCTTTTCGGTATTTACGGTTAATTTCTATCGAATACAATGACTTTCTAACCTTTTACAAGTTACAAGTAAAATCTTAAACAGCTAATGCAAGTATTTGGGAAGAACATCCATGCCATTAATTAAAAATTCCTTTAATAATTTTCCGGTCTACCACATTTTTCTGTTTTAAATTCTTTGATTGCTTTTACTATTTCTTGAATTGTAATTTCAGCGTCTAATTCTACAAACATTATCTGTGCTTCTGTATTTTAAAAGCGGTCATTAAAGTCTATTGTGTCGTCATCGGCCTGATAAAATATACTTTCCGAACCATTAATAGCTTTAAAATAATCACCAAACGCCTTAGCAGATACAGATTTAGAAGTTTTGTTATTCTGCGATTCTTTCAAAAGTCGCCAATGTACTTTTGCATCTTTAAATCGAGTTTGTAGAAGTTAAGTTGTCTGTTGCTTTTGTAATTGATACTTAAAATTTCTGACAGACGTTGTGAAAGCCGACCTCACTCTTACCATTGCAATTCTATTATCATCACACTTATCTATATTTATTCAATTTATCAAAAACAAAAAAAAACAAAAAAAAAACAGTTTCTTCGTTTCACAGTGTTCATTGTGTACAAACGTAGGTTTATTTGTGTTCGAGTTATATACATCATCGATAACTGATACAAATCAGTCTAAACATAAGTCAATACCAGATAAACTACTATTGCCATCTCAATTTTCAAATATTTCATTGAGTTTATTATATATTTCTGCAGAGGCCATTTTTTTCTTGTAATCAGAGCAAGAAGCATCATTATACTTATACTTATTTTCAAGCTTATCTCAAACTGCCTGCATATCAGAACCATCTGTATAGCGACTGTAAGTATATTCATTGAAACTCAATAACACAGTGGTCCGTTAATGAGTTCGGGTCATGAACATCGGAAGTATTAAAATTATGCAATAGGTCTTCAGAAACTAAAACATAGTCAATAAGACTAGATCCACCACTGGCCACGTATGTGAACTTGTCAACGCTAGCATTACTTTCAACAGTTCCATTAGCAATTCTTAGGCCGGACTGTACAAAAATCTATCAACAACAAACCATTTGCATTTGTAGCTGTATCCTGTGACATTCGAGGTAAATTAGTATCTACAAAATAATGTTTGCGAAATGCATATACCAGAAGCGTAACGAGAGGTATCATCTGATACCAGAAGCGTAACGAGAGGTGTCATCTGCAACGAAGTATTTCATATCTGAAACTCTTGCAGTTAAGTCTCCACATGTTTTAAGTCTTACATGTTTTGTCAGTTAATGATTGTAAGTGTACGATAAGTTGATATTCTGTCAAATAGATTAACTTTAAGCAAAGCCTGTCTACTTGTTCCGATTGGTAAATTATAACAGAAACACAAATAAAGGGTATCTGGTGAATCAATAATATCATCTAATGATATCCAGATAACACCGTGTCTGGTGAATCAATAATATCATCTAATGCTATCCAGATAACACCGTGTCTGGTGAATCAATAATATCATCGAATGCTATCCAGATAACACCGTGTCTGGTGAATCAATAATATCATCTAATGCTATCCAGATAACACCGTGTCTGGTTAATCAATAATATCATCTAATGCTATCCAGATAACACCGTGTCTGGTGAATCAATAATATCATCTAATGCTATCCAGATAACACCGTGTCTGGTTAATCAATAATATCATCTAATGCTATCCAGATAACACCGTGTCTGGTGAATCAATAATATCATCTAATGCTATCAAGATAACACCGTGTCTGGTGAATCAATAATATCATCTAATGCTATCAAGATAACACCATCACTTTCTTTCAGTAATACAACTTTCGAATACGTTTGGAACATAGAGCAAATACGTTTGTACTCTTTAGTAATGTAATGATAATGATGGTTCGCAACACGTACCAATTATTAAACTGAAACAATATGCCATCTCAGAAATATATCTGAAGATCCACAGAAGAGCTCACACACGTTACAGAAATATACCAACAGATGAAAGGAGAAACGCAAACGACTAAACTGAAAAATACATCTTAGATAACAGACACGTTCAGTTCACCACAGAGGAACGAACTCTACACCATACATAAAACATACAAAACACAGAAAACATCTATTTTTCCATATTTACTGTTTTGTACTTGTGGAAGTGACCAAACCAGGAAGCAAAGTGGACAGTATTTGCTGTCCGCATGAAGGTAGCTTAGACCCATAGCTACCCTTTAAGCGCTTAGCGAAGAGTCTGATCGGACTTGGCGGATGCCCAGGCTGATCTTCGCCGGTGCACATGCCACTTTGTTGCTTTTGTCATGTCGCGGCTCATTTCTTCTCTTATAAAGCCGAGCTGCCACAGGGCCGTCGTCGGCTTTTGAAAAGTGGTACGGCCATGGAACGCCATAGGCGTTTCCCCGAGTGCCGAAGGCATGAGTGGGGGAGAGCATGAGAGGGGTGTAAGGGGGGGGGGGAAATTTTGAATTCAGGACGTCTCCAGAAGCGATTTTAATGCATTTGGAAACCAATTTTGCTGGCGTAACTCAATTTTATGAGTATTTACCTCCCATAAGAAAATCTTTGAATTCAGGACCTCTCCAGAAGCGATTTTAGACCAATTCAGCTAGTAAAACTCAATTGATTTTTTGAGTATTTACCTCCCATTAGACAATTTTTGAATTCAGGACGTCTCTAGAAGCGATTTCAATGCATTTTGAGACCATTTTGATTGTGAAACTCAGTTTATTTTATGAGTATTTGATGTATTTCAGTTCAGTTCAGTTCAATTCTTCTAACGGCGTTCCCCAAGTGGCTCAGCGGTACGAAACCATAGTTGCACGCACTTTGCGCCGTGTGTCCGTCCAAGTGTTGTATTTCAAATGCTTAGGCCCCAGCTTTTAAAGACTGCCTCACCACGCCCCTTCCCTTTCCCACCACCCCGCCCTCACTATCACCACCGAAATATTTGAAGCACAACTATCTATTTCGACCCTTCGGTGAAGTCGATATCCCTAGAAGTCGGTCTCATTCTGACATTATTAAACAAGAGGGCCATGAGGCCCTGAATCGCTCACCTGAACAACTGGCAAAGTGACTTTTTCTTATGTCTGAAATTGTCAAAATATGAGTCTTGGGTCAAAAGTCAAAGAATGACCATTCATGACCTCTTGTACTCATAAATCTTCATGTACTCTTTAAGACAACCATATATACCATTTTAGGCCAAAATCTTCAAAACTTTCGATGAATCTTATGTTCTAGCATTTTCCCATATTTGACCATGCCGCAAAAAAGATCAAGGTAAACCCAAGGTTATCATTTGGACAGTCTTGGTAGTACTCCAGTACTCCATGCTACTTACTAACTTTCAAGGTCATAGATGTTTTGGTTCTGGAAAGGAAAAATATTAAAGGTTTATACCATAAATGGGTATGGCGGCCATGGAGGTCATGTGACCTAGACCATTTGAACAAATTTTTGTTCAATCAGCCCCAGGAGGCTCTATATGAAATGTGCTTACAATTGGCCCTTTGTCCTTTGAAGAAATATTTGAAAATGTCAAAATATGAGAAATCTAGGTCAAAGGTCAAAGAATGACCTTGACTTCTTATACTCATAATTCTTCATGACCTCATTAAGACGACTGTATATACCAATTTTAAGGCCAAAATCTTCAAAACTTCCCACGAAATCTTATGTTATAGCATTTTCCCATATTTAACCTTGCTGTTAAAAGGGTCATGGTCAACCTAAGGTCATGATTTGAATAATCATGATAGTACTGGAGCACACAATGCTACATACCAAGTTACAAGGCCATCGGTCAATTGGTTCAGAAGAAGAAGATTTTTAAAGGTTTTTACCATATACGGGCATGGCGGCCATGTTGATAATGTGATCCAGACCATTTGAAGAAATTTTCATTCCCTCAACCCCTGAAGGGTATATATGATATTTGGTTACAATTGGCTCGGTAGCTTTTGAAATTGTCAAACTACATGTATAAGAATTCAGGGTCAAAGGTCAAAGAACGACCTTGACCTCTTGTGTTCATGACTCTTCATGTACTCATTAAGATGACTGTATTTATCCATTTTTAGGCCTTAATATTCAAACCTTTCCATTAAATCTTATGTTCTAGCATTTTCCCATATTTGACCTTGGTCAAGGTCAACCCAAGGTCATCATTTGAAAATAACTTTTTACCCGATGCTACATACCAAGTTCCAAGGTAATCAGTCAATTGGTTCTAGAGAAGAAGTTTTTTTAAGGTTTTTACCATATATGGGCATGGCAGCCATGTAAGTCATGTGACCTGGACCGTTCGAACAAATTTTCATTCCCTCAAACCCTGGAGGCTCTAGATGAAATTTGGTTACATCTGGCCAAGCGGTTTTTGAGGAGGTTGTTTGAAATTTTCAAAATATGAGACTTCTGGGTCAAAGGTCAAAGAATGACCTTGACCTCTTGTACCCGCAAATCTTCATGTACTCATTAAGATGACTGAATATACCAATTTTTAGGCCTTAATCTTCCAAAATTCCCATGAAATCTTATGTTCTAGCATTTTCCCATATTAGACCTTGCCGTCAAAAAGGTCAAGGTCAACCCTAGGTCATAATTTGAACCATTTTGATAGTACTCCAGTACCCGATGCTACCAAGTTTCAAGGCCATCGGTCAATTGGTTCTGGAGAAGAAGATTTTTAAAGGTTTTTATCATATATGGGCGTGGCGGCCATGTTGGTCATGTGACCTGGACGGTATGAATACATTTTCATTCCCTCAACACCTGTAGGCTCTATATTGAATTTGGTTTCAATTGGCCCTGTGACTTTTGAGGAGATTGTTTCAAATGGTCAAAATATCAGAATTCTGGGTCAAAGGTCAAAGAATGGCCTTGACCTCTTGTACTCTTAAATCTTCATGTACTCATTAAGATGACTGTAGATACCAATTTTTAGCCCAAAATCTTCAACTGTTTCCAAGATATCTTATGTTCTAGCATTTTGCCATATAAAACCACAAGGAAGCAAATTTGACCTTACCGTAAAAAGGTCAAGGTCAACTCAAGGTCATAATTTGAACAATCTTGGTAGTACTCGCGTACCAAATGGTACATATCAAGTTTCAAGGCCATCGGCCTATTGGTTCTGGAGAAGCAGATTTTTTTAGGTTTTTATCATATATGGGCATGGCGGCCATGTTGGTCATGTGACCAGGACCGTTTGAACAACTTTTCGTTCCTAAGGCCCCAGTAGGCTACATATGAAATTTGGTTACAATCGGCCCAGTGGTTTCAGAGAAGAAGTCATTTGAAAGTGTGGACGGGCGACGGACGGACGGACGGACGACGGACGACGGAGCCTGCCTATACTATAAGCTCCCCCGGAGCCTCTGGCTCAGGTGAGCTAAAAAGAACATTAAGATGCACTCATACTTCATATGTTTAAATTTTAATGAAGATTATTGTCGTTAATGAGTATTGTGGTTAAATCAGGTGTTAGTTTCATAATCATGTTTTCATAACGAGCGTGACTGAAGATTTTGCACCCCGCGGAAGACGAATTACTGACCGCGACACGCTTTAATTATCACTTATTAATCGACCTTGGATCACCGCATTAAAGAGTAAAAAAAAATCAAAGAAGGAATAACGGAAAAAGTGGTACGGCCAATACCATATTCGGCCGAATGAAAAAAAAGTGGTACGGCCAATACCATATTCGGCCGAAAAAGTGGTCCGGCCGGCCGGACCGCCGATGACGGCCTTGGCTGGGGACAAGATGTATCCTTTCCTTGTCTTTCTGTTTCAAATCTTGATGTCGAATGTTTACACTTTATCTCAGGTTAATGACTTAGAGTGTATATCTCCGTAGCTAAGTACTGCATAGTTTGATTTTGAAAAAAAAAGTTTATTGATTTTCTTGAAAGATTTACATATGTTAATATGGTAAACTAACTGATAAAACCTAGCTTACAAAATGGCAGTGAAGTATGGGGATTTGTAAAAGCTCAATATTGCGCTTGCCATATTCTAAGGCTTATGCTGAATGTAAAATCAGACAAAATAATTTTATGATTTAAATCAAAACAGGTGTTTTGTTACATATATGCAATGTCGAGTAATTTTGTTTCGGGACAAACTTAAAGTTATCTTCAATTCTATATAAGATTGGCTTAGTTTTTAAAGCCATATTAATGAAACTCTTGAATTTAACTAAATTAAAAACGTGAAGAGCTACTGTTTCAACTGAATTTTGGACAGTCAAGCTTTTCGTAATAAAAATGGATTGTTTGCGCGATAAAACAAAACTTGAAAGTTATTTTCAAATCAACATGTCTAAACAATGAATTACATTGGAGTGCAGCAGATGTCATTTCATCATATGCCAGACAAATGGAATATAATTCGATTATATAACAGCTATTAACTGATAATAAAAGGATTGCATTACTCCATGTACTTTTACAATTAAAATAGAGACAACTTCTTACGGCAAGGAAATGCAATAATGACAAAATAACAAAATAAGTAAGCCAATTTTCAACGCAAATCTGGCAATACCTTTCTCAAATGGTTGCATGTCTTCGAGAAAACGAAATGCGCATGCGCGGAATAGCTTGCGCATTTATCCAGTCTTTGAAGGTTTGTGCATTTCGCCATTTGAAATATGCAAGGTCCAATAATTGTCTAGGTTAGCTACCCGTGCCATGCGCACACCATATGGTCGAAAACGTTTTTTTTTTTTTAAATCAGAAGTACCATAGAAGTCGGCTCACAGACGGATCTTGCGTGGGAGACAAAAATAACTACATATAAGCCGCGGCTTCGCTTACAGGACTTAAGCCCATATCTGGATAGCAAAGACTCTTGTTAGCATGTGCATTCATTAATGTAAGGATTTTCATGCATTGCTTGTTGATTCCTGAGGTCCATGTTTTGTGTTACTGAACGTTAAAGGCTCCAGCCAGTCTGGCTGAAGCGCAGGTTGTTCTGAAGCTTCGTTGTTCGTATATTCGCTATAGCCCATTATAGATGTGGCGGTCTGATTATGTATAAACATATAAGTCAGAACCGTGCTTATCTAACTATTAGCACGCACTGAAGTGTCTCCAAGATGGCACTATACTAGCACTGGATGCAGACATAATGAGAAAATGGCCAGTTTTAGCCCTTAATGCGCCAAAAAGCAGACGACAAAATTTACGTCTGCAGAATTTCAAAACAAATGTCTCGTCTAAGCGATATCATATTGAAAATTCGAACACTAGAGGGCAAACAGTGTAGATTCAGATGAGGCGGCTCATTATGAGCCACCTCATCTGGATCTACAGTGTTTGCCAATTCAATAATTTTAATTTTTGGCGCTTTAAGGGTTAAGACAGGAATTGCTATTATTGCACTGTTTAAAATATAATAACAAAGAAAACAAACGTTACATTGACTTTAATGCACGTTTTCATTGAACTGATTTGAATTAAGAGTTTGCCAATCAATTTTATTCTATTTCTAACTGACAAAACGTATTCGGAGTTCAGAAAATGAATATCAGAACAAAAACTGCGAGATTAATGGTTCCAGACTAGTTCGATTCATTTAGGGGTTAGAATTTAAAAGTGCCATTTTGAGGTGCTTTTTGAAGACCCGTATTTCACTCAAGTTGTCAGCCGATGTGAGCAAGTCATTTCTGAGACGTTTATCAGGCACTAGGTGTTACGAAAGTGGTCCGATCGTTGCTTTCGAAGGGTTAATCAGTGAAGTACAAGGCTTGGAATATCGCTTTTAAGGACACTTTACTCTTACTTTCATACTCTGTACTGAAAATCCCATAGACAATGCAAGGTGGTATACCACGAACAATTAACCAGTTTGATCATTTTTTTTTTCATCATGAACCCTTGTCTGTAGAAGCTGATCCATGAATTAAACTTGGACATTTTATGGAAACGTACTGGTTAATCAGAGTAAATGATTTGCTATACTTTTAATTCCAAGGGAGACAATTTCAAAGACACAAAATCTTAAAAGTCTTATTTCTTTGAACTGCTGGTTAAATGTCATTAGGTTCATAGGGTTTCGTATCGGCGGTTAAAATTTTAAAGGCTTGCGAATGCGCATTTAGCGTTTCACATTGTCTTTGGTGTTTCAGTCAAAGTGGAAGAATTCTGTAACAGTTGATGCAAATCTAAAACCTACTTAGTTCATACGGTTTTCAGAAGTCTGGCATGTGAGAGAGTAATTTAGCAATACATGTACTTGAAAATATTGTTCTTAACCAGTTGAGTTGCAGCATTTTTTTCAGATGATCTGAGCTTTGAAGTAAAATGCATTTTGTACTAACTTTATCTCATCCGTCAGCCAGGAGTGGCAACTCATAGATTAGGGTAAAGTCGGGTAAATCCGGACAGCAGGTAAATTCGGACAGTGACGTTGTTTCCTTTATAAGTCAATTGTTTGAAATTAAAACAAAATTAAATGGGCAAACAGTGAAAATCCTGATGAGACGACATTATGAGTTATAAAACTTGAGTAAAATCTCAAACTCAAAATAAAGCTCACAGATTGGCTGCTTCCGACCATGTGCTCGGAAGCAGTCAATCAGTGTGCTTTATTTTAAGTTTGAGAATGTACTCAAGTTTTGTAACCTCTGGGCCAGATTCTCATATTTCTGTACATTGACATTATTGCGATTTGTACTAGATTTGTTTTCTTTGGTCATACTTTCAAATGTTAACACTACTTGAGGTATTTTATCCGGTGTGTAGGAATGGGCATTCTTACAACAGACATCCCACCGGTTCTTCGAACTGTTTGTTTACGATTAATACATTAAAACCCAAACTGAAACAGAACAATCGAAATGAATCTACAAACTCCTGTTTTAGATTCCATAGCAGATCTAATTTGGCACTGGTCTTTATAGTGTAGATTTTATTTTCTAGTCCTTTGGGATCATTGATTCCATTGTAGAACTTTAAAAATATTTGAGGGTCACTGATGAGGCCTAATTGGCCGAAACTAGCTAGTCTGGCCCAGAAAACTTGTACACTCGACAGTTTTCAGTTCTTTGGTGTGATCCTTGCTTCCAAAGGATAACCCTTTTATAGAACATATTTATAGATCAGGAGGGCTCTTTTTCACATCCTTATCGGTCCCCGCCCATCAGGACCCACGAAATAGATAGGCTGCCTGGTGTTGCTCGTAGCTTACGGCGGGAATGAAGCTCGTCAGTCGTAAAAAGTGCATTCAGAGGTGACGTCTCGACATGAATGAAGTTTTGCTGACTATAACCTTAAACTTGAACTCAGTATGCCATTCAAATCCCTTTCGACTGACTTCTTACAATGAATATTTGGGTGAACCATTTCGCACAAATACTAGTCTTGAAACGTTTTTATTCGATTGGTATATATTGATCAGAGGAATGCTTTTAGTATAGTTCATTCAATGAAACACGGTTGGAAAAGACTCTATACAAACTGATACCACAATCCCTGAATACCCAAATCTTTAGCCAGAGATACCTCGTAATGCGCAAGGTCTAAAGTGGGTATGGTGGTATAGATGAAACATAGCGTGGTTTGTCCACATGTGCGGCTTGGTCAAACCATCTTCTATCTGTCACGTATGTCAGTCACTTGAAGAAATAAGGCCTCATGAGTGTAAAAAAAATAATCCATTCTATGTTGGTTATTGACAACCAACAGCGTTTCCTTGTTATATGTAAATGGTATCTCTCTTAATTATTCAGTGCTTAAACCTATTCAAAACAGCTTTTTTTCGTAAGAGGATTAGTTTAATGGAAAACGAAAGTTAAAGAACAGTGTCAATACAACAAAGCCTCTGAACTTGACACATTATTAGCTGGAAATATAATGTACCGTGAAAACACTTAGTATTGAGACAAACGATACGAAGACGGCATTGATGTAAAACACGGAATTAAATGACTTGAGGATAATTATTTGTTTGAGAAAATCTGAAGTTCCTATTGAAAGAATTTCAGTTTGTAATGTCATTGAAAAATGTGCGGAGCATGGCATATATTGTTTGCCATTCTCCGAAACCAGTGACGTGATATATTTGTTGCCATAACAACCACGGGTATATATTGATTTCTAAGTGACGTCATTGAGACGTCATTCTGCCAAGGTACTAAGCAAAACATTTGGTAATTTTATAGTTGATATGGTAACAGATCTATGGCGTCATCTCACTTATAATTAATTATACGCCACCTGGAGAAACGTGTGAATTCTATTGAATATCCATTTGCGGTCAGCACAGAAAATAGGGGTGCTGATTGTAAAAATGACCGCATTGATTTTCGACCTATTTGAATAAGAAATGTATCAACGAAATGTTGAATAATTTTATTTTTCGGAATGAACACGGAAAATGATCATTTTATGTAAAAGAGAAATATTCAGGCATAAACTTTGATTAACGCAGTACAAGAATCCTGATCTACTATATATCCTATACATTTTTAGGGTAGTCAGCTTAAACTAAAAAATGACCGCGGTGTTTTTTTTTATGCGATCTATTCAAAAATATATCGGGCTGTTCGAAATTTAATGCGGTTTTCAAAATGAACACGAAAAAATGAATGTGCTATAATCACTGTGTCCATTCGTGTACGCCTGTAAATGCGAGTTGGAGCAGTGTACGCCGAGTTAGAACACCTTCAGAGAATGCTCACGGACGAGAGATAAGTGTTTGTCATGTGTTTTAACAGCTAACTAAGGTTTATGTCCCTCTCTTCTTGACAGTTTTCGTCTTAGACATCATCTACAGCCGCAGGTAAAGTTTCAAAGCACCCCCTCTTGTAATAACACAAGAAACGTCGCAAATCCCTGCAGAACATGTCAAAATATTTACTACTGGTCTTAATTTGTACTAAATATACGCAAACACTGTCTTCATTTACCAAAATCATAAAATGTAACAAGAAATGATCATCAGAGCGAAGTCACAAAATGCAGATCGTAAAACTGAGAGAGCTGTTTGCATTTGTTTGCACCAGAGGTGTTGCCAAAGTGCACGCCGAGTTGCAGGACCTGTGCACGCCGAGTTTAATCATTATTGACATAAGAATGTACCGCGAGTTGGAGTACATAAACGCCAAGCTCAAAGACTAGTGACCAAACATGTACCATGCTCTGTATTTATGAGCCTTATTTGATACAGACCTGACATAAATAACAAATTTTGTACATGTTGAAAGGAAATCGTCAATCTGAACGCTCTTCCACTGATAGTCAGAGTCAATAATGAAGCTACATTTTGCGTTTAAGTACAGTGATAATACGAAAAAAAAAAAACTGTTCCTGAAGAAAATTTTGAAGCATCCTAGCTAAAACAAGCAAGCACCAACCATTAACGCTGACTGAGCTGCGAGTAAAAAGGTTGCGTATCACATAGTGCAAAAGCAGTCTGCCCATGGTTATAAGATTTATACCCTTAACCACACGCACAGGCTGATAAATATGTTATAAGCTGCAGTCCCTTTTGACACAACTCATTTGGTATAACACCTAAGCACCCCCATCCCGCCGCCCAACCATGTGGAGGGCCTTGTCTAGTGGATAATATTCGCCTTTCACGCAAAGTGTCGAAGGTTCGATTCCCACTGACGGCACATGTCCGATCCATTTTTCCAATAGACCAGAAAATACACAGTTCTGAGCTGAAATAAGTGGCATTTGAGTCGCAGCTGGTGCTTACAGCGTCATTGAACGTCGGGGGGTGCGTCAGCCTTATAAAACTGACAAAACTGTAAATGTGCATGCAAAACAGCAACACACACTGAGTCAATGTGGCTGATATGGTTTTGTTACCAGGCACTGTGGTCTGGTTAAAACAAGAAAGAATGGGCAAACAACAAGCAGGTGATCACTCCTTCAAGCCCAAAATTTAAGCGGATGTAGTCGCTACTTTAAGGGCTTTGCCTTTCTGCGCATGTATATTCGGACACGATATTAATACCCCTGCACATGCCTGCAACATAAATCTATCTGCGAGACCGTCTCCCAGTTAACATATTTATCTCCTGTGCAGACGTACGGACAATTATATTCCATGAAATTATGATGAGAGACGAAAATTGGGACGGACACGAAAATAACAGGAAAAGGGCTGCTTTTGAAGAATTGAGGGATCAGAGTGGCCCGACCTGGAGTAAAGCAAAGTAAGTGTGGAACTATTCGCGTATCCACCCATCTGATTTAGAGAAGCGTCTGCCAATGTAGAGCGAATGAGAGAGATTTCAAAGCTATTTCAGTCAGAAAAGAGTCTTGCAAAAGAGTCAATAAATCATTGTCCTTTTCCTTAGCAGAACAACAACTTTCATTTTCTTTAGAAAATGATACTTTGCTTGGGTGAATGAATACACTTTCAGAGGAAGCAACTATGTCATTTTCATTCTTTCCGCCCTTCTAAATTCTAGAAGATGTGCCCCTTTGTACAATGATAAAAACAATCGCCTTAAGATGCCCTTTCATGGGAAGCAACTCTGCCTCCCTTTTCGACACGGGTCAACTTTTTAAAGAAAAATTTGCTCCGTTCTTAGCATTTTATTTCCTTTAAGAGTAGAGCACCTTTTAGAAATGCTTCCTTATCTGGGAAAAACAAACAGAAAGTCGCGAAAGTAACTTCCCTATATTAAAGTGACGGAAAAACAGTGTAACCAGACTCCTTAATGTCCAGTTACATTAAGCTATTGACATACGCGCAGCAGCAAGATAATCAGAATCATTACGATGCATTTCAAATACAGTTTGTATATAAAAGGGGCAGGCTCTGAACGTACTACATGGATGCACAAGTTGCGCTAAGTCTGCGCTGTTTGTTCATACTGTATTATGGCACATGTATAGGGTTTCCATGCCTCTATATACGGACACAGATGGATTGATGGTATGATGACTTACGACCCTACGTCATTTTAACAGTATTAGTTATATCAAGACCATGGAATGATGATAATGATGAAAGGCTGTGTAATATTGAACCCTTCATCGAACCAGGGAGGTCTAGCTTAGCAGGCCAGCGCATAATATTCTAAGCTACCAGGGTTTCTACGGACACACCGTTCTGCATTAAACGGGCGGAGGAGTAAAATATAAGTGAGAGTATTGTGTACAAACAGTTATCTGGAAGACAAACAAAATGTGGATTCTTAATTATTTACAATATTTTCAATCATTCTGTCGAATTTACTAATAGAATGATTTTTCATACATGTAATCGGACAGCCAACAACAACTGACTGACTTTGGTATTTTAAACACTATCAGTACAAAGCAATGTCAATAAATGCTCAGCTAGACAGCTGCAACTAAATTTAGTGGCATTTTTTTTTAAACAAAAACACACAGAGCAGTACTTTACTCCTACTAGGCGTACACCCTCTTTGACAAAAAAGCTTAAACTCGGCGTACATGGGTTCTCCAACTCGCCGTATTTTCGTTAATTATGTATTTGCAACTCGGCGTGCACTTCAAACGATTACAGCCTGCCTACAAATGATTTCTATATTCAAAGCGGACAGGTTTTGACAAATTCATGTATTACAATAGCTTCAATATATATCTGCCTTACTAGCAAGGGCCCAATCAATCAAAAGATACATGTATTTCTTAAGAAATACTGAATTCTTTTTCAGTAAAGGCACTCTCACTTGAAAGGATGTACTGATTTGGCTAAATATTCTGTAAATCGAACATTGCATTTACGTGAAACTATATCCGTCTGAAAGGTTATTCAGTTACAGATACACTCATAATAGTTTATTACATTTAGATGACGAAAAGCCCTGATAAATTAACTTACTTAAGAGCCACGATGACATTTCCGAGACTTGTTTTCTTCTAACTCGGCGTACACTGCTCCAACTCGCATTTATAGGCGTACACGAATGGACACAGTGTATAATGACAAATAGAATTAAAAGAAAAAGATGAATGTCCCTTATCTCGTAGTGTAAATTCATTACTGCCTGTTCGATTCGCAAATATTGATTATCGATTTTTAAAAAGCGGCGTGAAAGTTATCCATGAGTGAGATGCTACCTGACATTTATACATTTTCTCAAACATATAATTCATTCTCAAATAATTTAATTCACTGTTGTAAGTTAATATTCCTCTCACTGCCCTCTTTACTCTACGCCTCAAATACCGTAAACATCTAAAAATTGGGACAACCATAATAAATACCGTAAATGTCTTAAAATGGAACAATTCGGTTTTACTGCCATCGTGTTAATACTCTAAACAGCTTTCTGAAAAATTGGCCTTTTAGTCCATGAAAATAAAAGTTCTATTCACCTATCTGTACGGCCTAAGCTGAACCTACTGTAATTTAATCTCGAGATTATAGAAACAAAAACAAAAACAAAAACAACAAAATCTTTCTTTGATATTTGACGACACTCTGATTGAAAATTTTGAGCACCACAAGAACCTTGACATTGCGTTGAGTCATGATGATAAAGGACTATACGTGCACTGTAAAACTCATACATGTACACTGTAAAAACATTCCATAGATTTTACGGTAGAATAACTGGAAACCAGCTGCCAGCCCATTTCCCGTAATTTAACGGGCGTTTGCGTTAGATCATTGTTGGAAATCACGATATGGTAGTGCTATGTTAACTGGCCGTACTCGAGAATACCTTAATAGTGTTCAAGGGTTATATGACCAAAATAACACCTGTTCTATTCTATCCTACTCTGCTTGATGATTCCTGCATTGTTTACGGGCGTCCGTAAAAATGACGGGAAATGTACTGGCAGCTGGTTGCCAGTTTTTCTACCGTAAAATCTACGGATTTTTTTACAGTGTACAGTTAGTAGGAAATCTAATTTTGGTGCAATCGAAGGCCCAAAACTGAAATTACTCCAATATTTTTTCAACTAGACGTATATCTTAAATCTCGAAAGCGTAATCAATTTAATTGCGCCAATATCACTGGTTGGGAGCGTACAGTACATGTGCACCGTTGTCCGATGTGTATAGTGGGCAAATCTTTGTCCGTTGTTATGACCTTCAGGGTGTGTTTGTGTGAAATGTGTTTTCTTTTATTGTTTGGATGTAAACCACTTGGTAAGAGTGTTTTCTCTATTTATGTTTTCCATTATGGTCATCTTTGGAGATGGCTAGATGTTGCTTTCTTTGCTCTATATTCGTATTTTCATCTGCAAATCACTGGTGTTTGTAATTAGATCACGTCACGTGTAACCAGAAAATCGGCCGAGTTAGCGTTTTAATTCGAGAAAAATGTTAGTTAGTCCCTTTTTAAGATAGATTAATGATCTATTAAGAGATTTACCCATGATAAGTATCCTTTAAGTACGGGACGAATCCACAAGACAAGCAAAGCTGAGCATCCCCAAATTTTTCTGACTGTATGGGATGTCTCACTGACAATCGGTTTTACGACCCACGATACAGAATAGTGTTTGACCCCTCTTTTGTTTTCTTTGAAAATAATTGCCCTTACCTAGCATGATATCTAACAAGATTAATTAATCTTGAACTTAAATACACCATAAAATATTTCTAAAGAAAACACGGTTGTTTCATATAGAATTGATGGCAAAATTTGAAGAAATGGTACCGGCGCAGATTTCGAAATCGAAAGTAGAGTAGCGATTTTCTCAAATTAAATGTGAAAATAAAGCATATCATAACAATTTACAGAAAATTAAGGTGACATGTCGAAAAGATCTTTATTAAGGCTTTTCGAGCAAGCTGTTCTACCTACACTCAATGATTTTAAAACACAAAAATAAACAATTTTGAAACTTACCCGACATATTGGGACAAAGATGCGTCCACTATACAGATCGGGACAACCGGTCACTTGTACTGTACGCTCCCACCCAGTGAATATGCAGTTTTCATAAAACTGAAAATTTTCATTCTGTAAATATTAAGTGTGTCACAGAACATTATGATATAATGATCAATTTATCAAAATAGTTCTCACTATGGAAAACATGTTTCATATTGGAGCCGCGACACGAGAAAACCAACAAAGTGGTTGTGCGCCCAGCGCTGACTCAGATCGGCCTGGGCTTCAGAGTCTTCACTGTCTGCATCGAACGTCGCGCACGGTATTGGGGTACATTAACGGACAGATATGAAATGGTCCCCACGGAAGCAATGCTTTTTCGGATTTTATGCCATAAACTGTTTTAAAATCGTGAATTGGTATTTAATTTATTTTCGGGTCCATAATATTTGGTTTTGAGACGATGTAAATCCTAATGCGGGCGTAAAACGGTTGGTTTTGCGCTAAAAATGCGTGCAACTCGGTCACAAATTCGGCATGGTGGGCATACTCGAAGGAATGCTACACAGAAATGTCGATGTGAATTTTTGTGAAAATTTGCTAACGAAAAAGAGGAAATTGTTTAGATTAACTTAACTCCATATTCGTTTTATTGTTTATTCTTCTATAATCGTCATCTTAAGAATTTATTGTTAAAAGTAAAATAGTGTAACTCACGGTCAAATTAACGTCAAAATTGCAGGGCTGGTTTCCTCGGAGAGAATTTATTGTATCGGAATAAACAAATTTTGAAAATATTTGTATATGATTCAAATGTACTTATGCATCATTTATGAGCTATATAAGAATAATTACTTTTTCTCTGCGGACGCGGAAGAAAATTAAAAAATCCGTGGTCTTAATTTTTGTAACAAATTTCAAATTTGACACCAAACTCTTACACCTATCTGATTTATTAAGCTGGTTTGGACAAAATACTTACACCATTCTGTGCAAATAGCAAATTTCCAAAATGTACATTGTCTGTTTGTATTATCTGCTAAATTGGGATTAAAGGTTCTTGAATAATAGAATTGTTATGCGCATTTACATCGGTCTTAAATTTTGTAACGCAGCGACAAATAAAGAAATTCAAACGTTACATGCATATCAAATCTTATAGTTATAAGCGGTTGTCGAGCAATTTTCAGGTCTGCGTCATTATAGTCAAACATGTCTTAAAGGTCAGCTTTGTGAAGCAAATAACTGTATTAAAAGGCAAAAATTTCATTTCCAAAAGTACCATTTTCTTTACAAATTGACCTGTATTAAGCAGGCCCCTGTCTCAAGCAGGCGGTTTTTGCACCTCCCTTGGTTGCTTGCTTAAGGCAGGTTTGACTATACAGCAATACTTTCTCTTGCCATCAGAGAAAATTTTCTCAAAGTTTGAAGCCCATAGATATATAAATACATGTATTTGATATTTCACCAGCATAAAAAGTCTTTCCCGTGGCAAGATGACTAGCAGAAAAAAAGAAACGGGAAAGGTGACGCAAGAGATATAATTCGCCTACACGAAAACAGCGGATAGTATACATGTCGTATAACGAAATAAATTATCGTGAAAGGGCTAAAAGCTACCGTGCAGGGATAAAGTGTGGTTTATATTTGCAGCTTCCGATAGAATTTGTACAAAAACTCAATTCATATCATGTTCATAAATGCAAATAGATCCTTCCTATACTGAAAAAGCAAATGGATAAGCAAAACTGTAAATAAATTCTCATTAATGTCGTCCTTACAACATGTTTAAAGGATCGTACCCGTTTCCTTTGTTTTATTACTTTCGGTATTAGACAGTCAAATACCGCGTAAACATTCTCATAAGGCGGAAAAAGTAACCGCTTGACAGTTTGACATTACGTTTTGTTCCCCCAATACCGTGCGCGACGTCATGAGGCTACACTGTAAAAAATATCCGTAGATTTTACGGTAAAATAACTGGCAACCAGCTGCCAGTCATTTTACCGTTATTTTTACGGGCGCCCGTAAAAATTGCAGGAATCATCAAGCAGAGTGGGACAGAATAGAGCAGGTGTCGTTTTGGTCAGATAGCCCTTCAACAATACAAAGTTATTTTCGAGTGCGGCCAGTTAATATAAAACTTCCATTTCGTGATTTTCAACAATGTCTTACAGGCAAACGCCCGTAAAAATAACGGGAAAAGGACTGGCAGCTGGTTTCCAGTTATTCTACCGTAAAACCTACAGTTATTTTTTTACAGTGTAGCTTCAACCCTTAGCTACACTTTTAGCGCACAGCGAAGACTCTGATCAGATTGGGCGGATGCCCTGGCTGATCTGAGTCTTTGCGTGGCGAACATACCACTTTGTTGATTTCTCGTGTCGCGGCTCATTTGTGTCAGACCAGTAACTGTATATTCTTCTGTTGTACAGTCTCGAAGTTGAATAGACTTCACAGTATCCGAACACACTGTACCATAAGGTAAGTTTAATATAATTCGCTCTTCGGTCTTATACTATATTGCCCTGTACAATGAAAATCTCATGGCCGTCACAGAAATTTTATTCCGAACAGCTGATTTAACACGAGTTTGTGTCGTGCAAAACCTAGCTATCAGCCTGCTATCAAAACAAACCAACTGTAGATTGATAACGCCTTCCGTTTATTTTAAAGATTTTTATAAAACATGTAAGAAAAGGCTCAGAATGGTTTTAGAATTATGCCAAGGGCGATTTGAATACTGTACCATTTACTATCCATCCATACACGACATTGTACAGGGCAATAAAGTAAAAGACCGAAGAGCAAATTATATTAAACTTACCTCTTTACATTTTCGAAGCTGAATGACTATAAATGACGCAACAGATTCCGGATAAAATCTCAAAACATAATGATTTCCGACTACTGGTTATAAGCGAATTTTGTACTCTCGATTCAACGCTATGAAAACCGGAAGAGATGGTACAGTGCGTTCAGATACTGTGGACTTGTAGTTATTTATATGTCAAAAACAGTCTTTCTCACAACTAGGCTCAAATAAAAAGGAATCATGTCCTGGTGTATAATGGTTTTGCTAACTAAATGGCTATTTCATTCCGGTTTTGTTTCATATTTGTTTTTAATTCCTTTGTCCTAAAAGTTGAAATATCTCTTATTTTTGTAAGTGGATTATTTCAATGGATAAACAGAAGGAAAGAAGATTCTGAATGGCTAAAAGACAGCAAAAGACACCCCAGCTGCTACACTGACATTAAAACTGTGTGATTAGTTGGACAAAATTATGGTGTATCAATTATTTAGTTTAGCCAGTTCTTGAAAATATCAGCTTCTGTGTCAATTCAAATATCGTTGTAAATACAAAATATTTCTTTGCTAGCTGCATGTCCATCGTTGCCCACATTATCCATACAAAAGCTGAAAGGGTTGCAACTGTTAACGATTCATTCCTTGCAAAGCAATGCGCAGTACTTATGACGCTATTAACAGTGGGAACGCGTATCCATGGCGGAGTGATATTTTTTTCAAATAGCAACGAAAAAACATTCTAAATTTCTGAGACTCAGATTCAATCGACGAACGTGTCGCAATTTCAGTGATGCTTTGTCGGCGAACCAAGCTATACAATGCCGAAAATAAGATATGGTTTTATTCCTTACATCTTAATTTAATTTTCTATGCCTTTAAGTGCAGAGCTAAACACCCAGATATTCGGCAATTGAACGTACGTGATCATGTAAAGACGACTCTTATCCGCCAACTTCAACAGCAATTTACAAAATAAAAAGAACTTTCTCCCGTCGGCAGACATATGCCATGAAAAACCATGGTGTCTGCCCTTTCTCCATTATAAAAATTAAGTTATTCGGTGTGTGGGACAATTTCCTTTGCAAAATAATGTTTAGGTACTCTATTTCATTTTCTCAAAAAATGGCGGATTTTTTACCTGATCGATAGACAGCAAAATAATCTGTAATAAATTCAAACATTACGGAAATGTTCTTGAATCCTGAAATCCGACACACGAAGAGGAACGCATCTAGTAATTCAACATACAACAATATTTTTTTCTGTACTTTCTTCAGAATGATTGGGAAAAGAATTCTGATCAGTAGCCTACACCATACTGTAAACAAATCGATCGATTTATGACAGTTGTGACGCAATTACATAACTGCGTCAACTGTTTCAGCCTTCGCATTTACTTGCTTGTAAGTTATTAAGACCGGTACATTGTGGTCAAAATCAGAGGGACTGCTAGAAAAAAAAGTAATTTTGCCATCCAATTAATCCTGCACGTGCCAATATTTCAAGGCCTCTCCTGCAACTCACATCATCACCCTACCCAACTTAAGGCCCCTCTACCCCCCTTCCTCCACCATTCCTCCCCCCACCCCCACCCCTACACACACACACACACACACACACACACACACACACACACACACACACAACTTTTAACCTTTCTTTTACATGAAAAATTAAGCAAAATATAATAGATGTTTAACCATAACAAATACTTGCAAAACTTCAATGACTAAATCCTTGAATAAAAAGTGCAGTGTAGACCTAGGTTAGACTACTTGCAAAACAGCAGTCTAATCAGGGTCAGTACTATTTGATTTTCCCAGCAATTTCGACACACTGTCAGATGGTGAAAGTGGTAGGACAATTGCAGTAATGAAGATTTTGTTTCAACTTTAAGCTTAGAAAATGACTTGGCCATACATACTTATACACTCCTTTACACTCCATATAATTTCAGCCAACACTAAGAAGCAGCATATGTACTGTTAAATGAGCTTTTGAGCATTAAATTGCAGTATGCATTTTTTATAACATATGTTTTGGCCCTCTGTAGAACTACCTTAATGAGGAGTTCTAATGAGGGGTTACAACATACATATTTACTTGTTAGTTGTTTACCCCCTTTTTAAGAGTGTGAACAACTGACAAGCATTTATTGATTCTTCCTAAGAAGAAACCAGAGATTTAATAAAATACATATTTATTATGAAATGCCAGGTTTGTCAAATACTAGCTCATCAGGTGGGGGTGGGGGCTGTCAGCTCTGCAATGCCCTTGGCTCATAAATTAAAATGCCACAGTGTGTTTATATACTCAGTGATCTTTTGAGGAATTTGCTCTGACTGTTGCCAAAACTCTCATGGAAATCTTTCAGAAGGGGCAAATCTCATGCAAAAATTATATAATTTATAATGAATGGTACCTTAACTTTTCATTGAGAATGGAGAATTTCTCAAAATTTTAGTTCAATGAGATGTGTTCTCTAATATGATTCTGAGTCACACTCACACAAAAACAAAACAAATAAAAAGCACAGCTGTCCAGCAAACCAGAAAACTTGATTCGATATGTGGCAAAGGCTCAGGACTTGGTAATCCATTCTCTAAGTTGAATAATGGTAAGCTATAAACATGATTAAACAAGAAAAATAATAGGCCAATATTTAGTGATCCAAAGTGGAGTTATTCTTTATCATTTCTCTTCAAGTAAAATGTACATTTGTATGTTGCGGTGTCTCATCACAGTTGCTTTTGATCAAAAATTAAAATTTAACACAAATTTCAAATGAACAAATTACTACTATATAGGTATTCTAAATGTATTAAGCTCTGATCAAATTATTATATTCACAATTTCACATGCAGTCTGACATTGCCCTTCAGTGTTTTCCCTATAAGTATAAATAAATAAATATCCGAAATAAATTATAACATGTACATAATAAGAAAAAAAAATCTGGAGACATTTCCACAAGTGATGGTTTTATGATAATGATTTTACAAAGACTCAGCTGGAGCATGATAGTAATTCTGGGAATTCTGTCTTATTCAGCCATAAAAACATTTGTTGTGATCCATTAATAGAACCATCTATGCTCTTGCTGAAGTGCTTCTAATGAGAGGGCACAACAGGTGTTAATATGAAGCCCATTGATGCTGGTGCAACATTTATGGTGGAACTGTGTAATTGTTTTCATTCTAACATAGTCTTGACATGTAGAAGGACAAACAGCATTATGCAACATTTCACATAAAGTGCATGGTCCAGCAGTTAGCAGGGTATGCCCCATTCATTATTTTGTGCTCTTATAATGATATAAAAAAGCTTGCTAGCATAATAAAGCCCTTAATATTTGGCCAATAAAATCCTCTGTGAAAATGCTTTTTAATAGGTTGGTGTGTGTGTGGGGGGGGGGGAGGGAGGAGGGGGGGGGTAGACAGGAAGGGGCTACCTCTCATTCAACTGCACTAAACTGCATCCCTTTACAGTCATGACTCATCATTTAATGTCTGTCATCAAGCTTTTCTCTCTAGTAACTTAATAACTGATTAGTAATTACAAGTTTCTTTGCTTTGGTCAGAAGCTGCAAACATTTAAGCTGGATTAAATTAATCAGGAAATATAAAAATGTTTTTTTATTTTTCAGTTTATGGTATCATTTCTATTGATATAACTTCAAAATGAGCCTTTTAATTTTCTTCATGAGAGTTAAGCTAAAACATAACTTTTGGCATTTAATTATATAGAATATATATTTCTTCATGCCCCCCCCCCCCCCCATCAGCAACAGGCCAAGCATAAAAGTATTTTGATTGCAGTTGCCTATTAACTAGGATGTTTTGGAGAGTACGTAGTTAGGCTTTCTTTTTAATCCCTGCAAACTATGAAAACAACAAAAACAAATAATAGTTCTACATAAAATGTCACTCACAGTTACAGTATTTACCCATAATACTAAGATAACAGCATCCTACATTTTGAACATATCTATGTCACCCACAAATGGTGTACCCAAAATGTGAAGGTATTAGGGAAAAATTGCTGACCAAGATCAGACCGCTCCTGGGTCTACACTGCTTGCTCAGACCTGTTTGTCTTACTATGCAGGTTGATTATGGTAAATGTGCCCTTTAATGAAACAAAAAATAGATCTAGGGTGTCCCAAGAGGCCATTTTTTTAATTTTTTTTTTTGGGGGGGGGGGGGGGGGGGGTAAGGTGAATTTTGGTGGGTAGCTATCTACCCACCAAAAGTGCAGGGCCAGACTTTTTTTTTGGAAATTTTGGGTGGAGCCAGGTTATTATTTTTCACTGATTTTTTTCGAAAAATATACCAGTCCCCCCCCCCCCAACCCCATCAAATGTTCGGTCCCTTAGCGCGTAGCGGGACAGGGTTTTGACATTTCGACAGATTTATGAGGATGGGCAATCTGTCTCTTGTACTTTTTGTGGGATGCCTTCTGAAAGGGTACGTGTGTGTTGGTTGGGGGTGGGGGGGGGGCGGGGGCGTCGTCCGGGACAGAATTCTTTAGAAGGGCGAGTGGACTCAGAATGTGGGGCGCGTTGTCTAGGGGGAAGTTGTCTGGGAGAGTTGTCTCCGTCTGGGGCGAGTTGTCACCTGAAGGTGGGGCGACTTGTCTTGGGGCGAGATTTTTGTGGGGCGAGTTGTCCGTAATCCGATTAAAGCATGTCCTAGGTTTCACTTAAAATATTTATTTAAGATATTTATTATCATTCCGCATGCTCCTGCTTGTTCCACTATCAATTAAATAGCTGGTCAATCACTCAATGTTTTTCGTTTGTCAAACTTTGTGGTTGACCAGTGTGTTTGTTTTGCTTTCTCTCGTTTTCGGCGTGTAGCCTAAATTCAGAAGCCCAAAAAATCGCAGGCAGACAGACTAACGCAAAATCTTAATTAATTCACAGTATGCTAAATGATTACAAGCTTTACTATACCATAAATGAAGAAACAGTTGGTCTCCTCAAGTCGATCCAGCTGAAAAAATGTCTGTGTGTTGACAAACGCACGTGCCATGTATACGTAAAAATGACCAACTTCATTATCGATTTCCAACGAAAATAGACTTTCTCCCGAAGATCAGAATCAGAATCAGAATTGTTTACTGGTGATACGTCCAAAGACAATCATTCACCAGGACCTGTGAATCAGGGAAGCTAGTCCCTAGCCCTTATAAGAGAAGTAAACTTAGTAACTGAATCCTCTGCACACTCAGCAGCAGAAATAAGTGAATCTTCCAGGGAATTCCAATCTCTTATAGTCTGGGGGAAGAAACTGGACTTGTAAATGTCAGTCCCAGCCAATGGGGTTTGAAATGTCAGGGAATGATGATATACCTAGCTAAAAGACGGTCGAATGTATGAACTACGGTTCAGTTATAATGGCATCTAATTTGGTTTGTGGACAATTTTCTTTGCAAAATAACTTTGGGGTACTGTCGTTGGGTTTTACTTTTCTGAAAAACGGTTGTCAAACTGTGATCGTTGTTTTGGGTGTGCAAACTGCGTTGAGGTACCGATATGCGTCTGATTTCAATAACAAAACATCAAATTTCATTGTGATCTGGTCCGTTGGAAAACTATGCCTGCATATCTTATCAAACGAGCATTATTTTGAGGACTGTTTCTGTTCAAAATTTCCCGCCATTTTTTTCCGGCGAAAAAAAGGATTATTTCTTTGTTCGTAGACGACCGCTCAGAAAATGATTTACTCAAATGTGATGAGTCTGCGTTTCCACTGTAACATTGGCGTCAACGTCAGTTTTGAAAGATTGTAGCGGTTTCATATTTTGTATTAATTTAAATTTATTGACAGATTTTAGTTTATCTATGCAAAGGCTCTTGCTGACAAGATTTCGATTACTAACAGACTTGTTTTTATTAGAAAATCATAATAACTTTAGATGAAAGGGAGAATATGCTATCCAATGAAATATGGATAATACACTTTAAAAATCGCGCTTAGCTATAAAACACAAGTGGTTACATGTTTAGGTGTAAACATCTTTAGGAATATGTCATATAGCTAAACATGTACGCCTTTTCTATTATTTTCCCGGACAAAGTCTGCTAAACACGTTTTATTCTTTTACGCGTTTCGGATGAATCCATTATCTCTTTTCGCAGTTGAAGAAAAAAAAAAGAGACGAAAATGTGGACAGAGAAAATTTTCAAAAAGGTAGATATAACCAGTTTTGTACATGTTTAATTTCTAAACATAAACCTAAACATGTTGCAAATTGAACATGCTACGATTTAAACACATAAAAAATCGGACTGCATTTTTTTGCATTGATTCTAAACACATTTTTTACAGTGTACATATTTACGGGACCGTATGGAACTTAGATTAAAAATAATTTCCGCGATATTAACAGGACAATATTGTTTGAGCATTGTCTTTAAGTAGCAAAGATAAAAGAAAATTCAAAGACCGCTCATATATGAATTACGACCTACTAAAGTAAAATTATGTAGGTAAAGCATGTAGGGTATACCTCTTTCAAACAAGTTAAAAAACGCGTCCTCTAAGAAAAAAATACCGCGTTGCAGACTTCTGTAGATATAATATAGCTTTATGTGTTTTTACTATCAGTAGTTCTGTTTTTATGATGGCTACCAAGCAATTACCCATTTGCAATACTTTTCGAACGCCCCTCGTATAGTATTTTTGGAATAAGTAGGACCTGGTATGATAAGCACAAATGATAAGCAATAGAAACCATGCAATTTTAAGAGTGAATGGGGGGCTAAAAATGGCCCTTATCATTCCAGGTCCTTTAGCGTATTTTAAGACGAACTGACGGCCGGAGTATAGAACAATAATGTTCATCTGCTTATACAGGAAAAACAAAGATTAACATACCCGACTGCATAGTAAATATAATGAAAGTACTGGAGATAATCCAGGTAGCATCCTCTCGGCTTTCCTCGTATTCGTCAACAAGATCAGTACAATTTACATTGCACTTTGACAGCAAATGAATCATAACAAGCTGCACTGGCAGAAGTAATTTATATAACATGTATAAAGCAAAGTTATGGAAAAAGAGGATCTTACACTCGTGGTCATTTCATATGAAATTTATGAAACGAGCCTTCGGCGAGTTTCATAAATTTCATATAAAATGACCACGAGTGTAAGATTCTGTTTATTATATGACCCTTTAAAATGGGATTTTAACGCCTTCAAACTGAACATTATATCAATAAGAAAACGAATTGTTGACATGGACGTTGTCAATGATGTGACGTGTACGCGCCAAAGTGTTATTACAAGTGTGGTCGTAGGATTTTTATGACACGACGTTATCCACTGATTAACAGCAACGCCATATGATAAAACAAATGATAGTGACTCGAGTTTAATGGAATTATATGGAATATATCTTCTAGCTGCTTTCCACTTTCAAATTGTTAAATCCTGTACTGTAAGGCGCTTTTCTAATGTCATAGTTCATTTAGGTATTGTTTCTAATCCAGTGGCCACACAACGTTGAATCAACTGGAAGATCGTAAACGCGTTAAGGCTTGGCAATTCTATTTATATGACAAACGGTTGTTATCTACGTGACCTCACAACGACACTAAGCGCAACCATTATTCCAACTGCTATCCATTTTCAACTAATTGTTTCTCTAATTCAAGGCTGACTGCAAGGCTAATTAAAATCAATTAAAGTCTTCTTGCAATGAGATTGATTCCACAGAATTAAGGTACTGAGTGAAACATTATGCCTAGCGGTTCTTCCTTCAGAATTAATTCCATAGCAAACAGCTACGGTTATCGTAAGTTTGTGCGACTTCCAGGCTGATATGCTATAATTTATCTTTTATTTTTGTCGTGCTTCACGTCTTCCGATTCACCGTGCCGAGATGGTAGAAAAGGAGCAATTCATAAACGTATTATAGAAAATATCAAAGCAGAAAACACTAGTGATAAAAGTATAATTCCACGATACAGCACTTGTGATGATTTCAAGAAAAGGTCGACCGTACAATGATATGAAATTGAAAACTCACGAGATAACTTTGAACGAGCATGCAATTGCTATTTTTATATGCCTGCGTATCTAAATCAAAACAACACATGAGCCTAGACACGAGAAAACCAACAAAGTGGCATGTGCGCCCAACGCAGACTTAGATCACCGAGGACATCCGCCCAGTGTGACCAGAGTCTTCGTGTTGCGCTTAAAGGGTAGCTAAGAGTCTGAGCTATCTCTATGCGAACAGCGAAGATTCTGATCAGACTGGGCGGATGCCCAGGCTGATCTGAGTCTTCGCTGGACGCACATGCCACTTCATTGGTTTTGTCGTGTCGCGGCTCACATTGTGACGTTTGTGTGTGCCTTTAATAATATAATAAGTTCTTAGCGCACATGCTATTTGCTCTCCAGGGTTTTATCAGCACTTAGCTGTGCTTTTGGCAAAGAGTAAAATAATGCCTACGGAGATTTATCTAAGTAACACTCACCAGAGAGAAAAGTTTTATCTTTAAGGGTAGCTCCTCAGAGACGGAATTCATGTATAAGAAAAACATCAGGGCGCAGTTATTGCAAACATCATTAGCTTAACGAAGTTGTTTGTGAAGCATTTGTTAAGTCTCCTAGTCATGCCTGGTAAACTATCACAGGTACCTCCGGCGGAGGTACCGATAAAAAGTTGTGAAAGGCACCTGGAGCTGCCTGTGACTGTCCAAAAACTGACAACAAACGGTAGGTATTCCTCTTTTTTGACAAAATATAAAATAAACAGGGAGTTTATTAAAAATCAAAAAGTGCTATTCGACCCCTACAGACATAAAGTTTTGTCACACATCATATCCCCCAGAACTTTCCATATTTAACCAAAGATACGGCTTTTGAAGTGGCTTTGATGTCAGCCCACAGTATTCAAAACATAAAGAATTCGGCCGTTTTTGATCTTAAATGCAGTGATCTTGCATACGAATATGTTTTTCTCGGCACACTGATGTAAAGGTAACCTCCTTGCACAAATATAAATGTCGATTGACTATAAATAAGGCTTGAGTTTTCAAAACAACAGCTGTAGGTGCCTGCAATTGTGTGGAGGTGCCTGTGATGTAAGCAAATATAGTAAAAATCTGAATAGTTATTGCAGCTGGAAATATTGACATCTTCTCTAAACCACTGCCTGGAAAGAATCATTCATCCAACGTCCCATTAAGCTATCATAATGCGTATATCATGAAATTCCATGTTAAAATTCCTAAAACACCATCTCAGAGTTATTGCCCATTTCGTTTCCGCTTCTGTTTGTCAAACATTGACGAATTTCACATAGTTGCTGAAAATTAACTGCCTAATTCAGTGTTAGAATCGTTATGCAATGTGCGCTTAAATAAGAGTCAACATTTTTGTGAATGGTGATGACTGTGGTCGGGAGGTGCTACCTGTGAGTCATTCCAACTCGTTAGAAATTGTCGATGCCACACGTCATGTCAGCTGTACGTATGGTGTGTCAAATGGGTCAAAATTACCGATACCCGTCAACAGGCATACACGTACAGGTATCTATAGTGTTGATCCTTTTGGTACCTCATATGCGTGTCGCTCGCATGTGTCGTATGACGCTCGCTGCATGTGTTAACTGTGTGGTAACGAGTGATAGGTGCTACAAGTGATTCAGTCTGGCTAGTTTTGAATTGTTGGCGCTAGAATCCAAATACATCCGTAAGGCCTACAGATTACATCATCGGCAGGTGACATATTCTCAACATTACACCTTTTAGTATATTGAAGTGATCGGAATCTTTTTGTAAATCATGTGCCATTCAAAGCCTCCGAATAGCCACTGCATCTAATTTGGTAACAAAAGAGCACTTTTACTACATAAAAGTCATCTTCCGAAACATGCAAACGTTTCGAGTAGCTAGCATGGTGTGTGATCTCGACAATTTCTAACGATTTGGAATGATTAACAGGCAGTCATCACCATTCACAAAATCGTTGCCTCTTATTTAAGCGCATTTCATAACTATTCTTACGCTGAATTAGGCAGTAGATTTTCAACAGCTACGTACAACTCGTCAATGTTTGACTAACAGATATGGAAACAAAACGGGCAATAACTCTTTGAGATGATATGCTTTGGATTTTGGATTTCTGTTGTGAAGCATCAATGTTACGTGTTCTATTATCCGCTTGTCTGTAGTCTTCTGGCAATAAGGTCACCTGTACAGCTGCCCACTTTGCTTTCTGGTTTGTTTTGTAATTTAAAATATAAAATAGGTAAAACAGAAGTTAGCGTTGGTTTCATTTGGGGTGGGTGAATGACCGCCTGTCTGGGAAAGAGCTCTTTATTCGGTTTACCATGCGTGTCTCTTATGAACTATTGTCAATGTATACTTACTTCCAATTTGGTTTTGAGAGCAGGATGTAGAATCTGATTCATAAGTCTGATGTTTTAACAAAATATGCTGGATATTTGCATTTTGATAGATTATTGAGACGTTGAATGAACGATTCTTTCAATGCAGTGGTCTAGAGATGAAGAATATCAATATTTGCAACCGCAATAAATCTTCAAATTTTTGCTATATTTTCTTACATCACAGGCACCTCCATTTCGTCACAGGAACCTCCAATTGTTTTTTTACAGATCCAGCCTTATTTGGAGTTTATCGGCATTTATATTTGGGCAAGGAGGTTTACTTTACGTCAGTGTGTCCAGATTAACAGATTCTTGTGCAAAAAAAGTGCATTTACACTGTAAAAAAAACCTGTAGATTTTACGGTAGAATGACTGGCAACCAGCTGCCAGTCCTTTTACCGTTATTTTTACGGGCGTTTGCCTGTAAGACATTTTTGGAAATCACGAAATGGAAGTTTTATGTTAACTGGCTGCACTCGAAAATAACTTTATATTGTTGAAGGGCTAACTGACCAAAGCGACATCTGCTCTATTCTGTCCCACTCTGCTTGATAATTCCTGCAATTTTTACGGGCGCCCGTAAAAATAACGGTAAAAGGACTGGCAGCTGGTTGCCAGTTATTTTACCGTAAAATCTACGGATTTTTTTTACAGTGTAGGACCTAAAACAACCGATTTGTTCTTGTTTTGAGTACTTTCGACTGACTTTAAAGCCACCTTGAATGTCATATCTTCCGTATATGTGTAACGTTCCCGGGGATATATTGTGTGACAGAACTTAATGCATATAAGGGTCGTAATAGCATTCTTTGATTTTCAATAAACTCCCTGGTTATAATGTATTTTATCAAAAAAGACGAATACCTGCCCTTTTCTGTTTATTTTTAGACCATCACAGGTAGCTCCGGATGCCTGTCACAACTTTTTATCGGTACCTCCGCGGAGGTACCTGTGATAATTTACCAGGCGTGCTACACTGTAAAAAATAACTGTAGATTTTACGGTAGAATAACTGGAAACCAGCTGCCAGTCCTTTTCCCGTTATTTTTACTGGCGTTTGCCAGTAAAACATTGTTGAAAATCACGAAATGGAAGTTTTATGTTAACTGGTCGCACTCGCAAATAACTTTGTATTGTTTAAGGGCTATCTGAACAAAACGACATCTGCTCTATTCTGTCCCACTCTGCTTGCTGATTCCTGCAATTTTTACGGGCGCCCATAAAAATAACGGTAAAATGACTGGCAGCTGGTTGCCAGTTATTTTACCGTAAAATCTACGGATTTTTTTTTACAGTGTAGTGTACATAATATCAAGTGCGCTGATATTTTTTTGCTAAAAAAGTAAGAAGTTGTTGCAGTGCAAACGCTCCTCACATTTTTGCGTGTGTGTTGTTGCATACAATACATTTGAAATGCAAGGTCTCGTTAACAAACTACATCATACACAGAATAGAATTAAATGACTTGACATAATTATACAATTGAGAGATTCTGAAATGGGAAATAATTTCAGTTTGTATTGTGTTTGAAAAAACTGGGTGAGCATGGCATCCGTCGTATGTCGTTGCAGACTTGGATGACGTTAAGGCTCCATAACAACTGCAACTAGTTCATTATCATATTGATATAAAAGAGACGCCATTGAGACGTCATTCTGCAACGAGGTAATACGTCGAGCATGTCATCCTCCGGTCGACTGAATTATAAGTGAGATGCTATATGAAATTTATAAAATCGAAAAGTATGATTTTCTTAAACCTATAAAGCATTTTCAAATAATTTAATTCTCTGTTATCATAAGTTTTTGACTGTGTGACTAAATAACAAGAATAAGCTACTTTCCGTATCAACCTTGAAAGAAATACGAATGCTGAAAATAGTCCTCTACCGCATGACCCGGACTAAAAATGCAACTTTCTTTAAAAAGCTTTTTTTCTGAATCTTGCGTCAGCTTTATCTGTTATTTTGTTTTGTCAGAAAATGATATGCAATAGGATTGCACGTGCGTAATCGTATGGATCAGCAAAAATGCAAGATGCAAGCCTTGCATCTTGCATCTTTTGTACAGATGACTCAGAAGGTATATTTGTTTCACTCTACAATTTCTCAGGATTTACAGATTTACAGATTGTTGATAGGAAAATGAAAAGCTGCTCAGATTGATAGGGATCTCAGCTCTGCACATAATTTATGAAGGGTTTTGTTTATTGAAGCTCGGCACACTGGGTACGAATCTCAACGGTTGGTTCATTTCCGATCAAGTTATTTACTCCGACAGACCAGGAAATACGCACCCAGTGCACCCTTAGCTGGAAAAAGTGACATCAGGGTGGCGATCCGTGATAACACTGTCGTTGAACACCGGCGGTGGCGCCGGCATAACTGTAAATGAGCTGCGACACGACAAAACCAACAAAGTGGCATGTGCGCCCAGCGAAGACTCAGATCAGCCTGTGCATCCGCCCAGTCTGATCAGAGTCTTCACTGTCCGCAAGGAGCTAGCTTAGACATTTAGCTACCCTTCAAGCGCATGGCGAAGACTCTGATCAGACTGGGCGGATGCGCAGGCTGATCTGAGTTTTCCCTGGGCGCACATGTCACTTTGTTGGTTTTGTCGTGTCACGGCTCAAATGTGAATGTACAACACAAACACACACCGGGCTCCTGCGCCTATTATGGCTTCGTTCCCAGGGACTGTGTGGCCTGTCTTGACACACAAACAAAAATAATTACCATCTTTAGAAGTTATAATAGCCTTATCATAAGCTTCTTAAAAATACAATATATCTTCACAGCAAAATATTATCAACGGATTATTCGGACTGAACATTCCGATATCAAAATGAAAGCAGGCAGCTATCACTGCAAAAAATAACGGTAGATTTTACGGTAAAATAACTGGCAACCAGCTGCCAGAATAGAGCAAACGTCGATTTGGTCAGATAGCCCTTCAACAATACAAAGTTATTTTTGAGTGCGCCAAGTTTACATAAAACTTCCTTTTCGTGACTTCCAACAATGTCTTACAGGCAAACGCCCGTAAAAATAACGGGAAAAGGACTGGCAGCTGGTTTCCAGTTATTCTACCGTAAAATCTACAGATTTTTTTTACAGTGTACAATAGAATACGTTAACTATTATGCTATGCGGGTACATCCAGGACCCAGGCCATGCCCGACATTTGCATATGTACACATCGAGCTGAATCTTCGTTTCTCGCTGTGTGTGTTTATAAGTGTCCAAATTCTGTTAATGCGAACAGGGAAGACTCTGATCAGCCACAATCTGATCTGAGTCTTCACTGTTAACACATTGTCGAAGACTTTTTGATGCGGCCATGGTATAATCAGAAAAAAAAACAGAAAGAAACTGTCTTGTAGCAGAATAATGAAGATGAAATTAAATTACTTGCAAATTCAATAGCTAAACAAAATTTAATGTTGTTATTGGAATTGTTATATGGATCCTGAAAGCTCTGCGACTACAAAATGTCATTGACATCAAAGCTAGACATTTTCATAGAAAACATAACTTCATGAAACCATCTTTAAAATCTCTTCTCAAAAGTGTATCGTCTATACAGTAGACCCTCAGAAAGTCTCTCTGCGACACGGAAAAGCCCAGCAAAGTGGCATTTGCGCCCAGCGAAGACTAAGATCAGCCTGGGTACCCGCCCAGTCAGATCTGAGCCTTTGTTGTGCGCTTACAGGGCAGCTTAGGGTCTAAGCTAGCTCAGTACCAACAGCAAAGACTCTATTCACACAAGGCGGATGCCCAGGCTGATCCGAGTCTTCACTGGGCGCATATGCCACTTTGTTTGTTTTGTCATGTCGCGTCTTAATTAGTATACTTCATGACAGTACATCTTCTTCATGCACAGCCTATATAAAATTTATTGGAAGACTCGGATCGCCAAGCGCCTATGCTGCTTTGAAGATACAACAATCGCTTTGACAATAGTGGATCCTGATATATTACAAAAGGCGAACTGTTTACGCCCAAGTAAGAATGCGCTTGTAAATACATTAATGAGCTGCGACACGAGAACCCATCAAAGTGGTTGTGCGCCCAGCGCAGACTCAGATCAGCATGGGCATCCGCTCAGTCTGATCAAAGTCTTCGCTTGGCGCTTAAAAGGTAGCTAAGGGTCTAAGCTACCATCATGCAGGCAGCGAAGACTCTGATCAGACTGAGCGGATGCCCAGGCTGATCTGAGTCTGCGCTGGGCGCACAATCACTTTGTTAGTTTTCTCGTGTCGCGGCTCATTTCAGTATCAGAATCAAAATTGTCTACCGTCGATACGTCCAAGGACAATCATTCACCAGGATGATTTTACTTGTTTCACCAGAATGATTCACTTTTAAAGGTCAGTGAAAGCTATTTTGGAGTCCTAAATCTATTTTGGGATATTACTGATGCATTACAGACAAGTCAAGACATTAGACACATGCAAATGTATCAACGAAAAATAGTCCGATCGACTATATACGGTGAACAAACCTGAAAACGTAGAGTGTATTTTTTCGGCTTTAGCCGTATAAACGTAGTATTGACCTACATTTTATATATTTCATTTGCCAATATAAATACACCCGGGATTTTTTAATACACCCGGGTTTTGTTATGTAAGTAGCTTACTTTTGCTTTCTCTTTCTACTTTCAGTTTCATTTGACAGTTTGACTGTTGGCCTATAAACCGTGTCGTAATGAATCCAGATGCGAGTTTCGAAATCGCTTTTTGCAAAGAACATTTTGCCTGTTTTGTCGCTAATATGAAATATAAAACCAACAAGATAACTTGACAGAGAAATCTTATGTGCAACACAGACAGACCCCAATAGAATTCAACAGCATTTCCGAAATCGAAACCCCAACACCAACAACAAATATGCATATCAACATGGGCATTCGTACAATCTGATCAGCACGTTCGATATCTTACATGTACCTGACTCGTACATATTACAATACACACTTCTATTTAATCTAAGCCGGTTATCTTTTTAAATGATATTTCTTGTTTCTGTTATTCCGAACAAAACTGCCAATTTTAGGCTCAGAATACTCACCGGTACCTTCTGACGCACCAGTTTTGAACATTTTTCTAGCAGCGCGATGGATTCAATTCTTACGAACATTAAAAGTCCCTTACAAATGATTAATAAAAATTATGTTTTTGGTTTGCTGTCTTTTATTTAAACGCTTTAAAAGTCTTCTTAAACGTAGCTTGCCGATGGGAAAACGTTTCCCCATGGGAAATTCATTTTTCCCATGGGGAACCCGCCATGGATCAAAAATGTTGCCCATGGAAAAAATGTGTAGTCGTGGGGAAAATGTTTTCCATTTTCACTTCATGCTTATTCTGTCCGGTACTTAATATACTCTGAGGTAATATAATATATCGTTGCCTAATATACGAAACTGAGGACAATGGAAGTCGTAGGCGAGAAATCATCTGAAATCACCCGAGCTTTAAGATCATGCCGCATCAACGTGTCTTGCCACTTCTCTCGTCTTTTTTCCACAGCGTTATTCGCTCGTGCCATTTGGAGCTTCAATGGCATTTCAGTCCAGACATCTATTTTAGGAATTATCTCGGGAGAGCAAATTGCAAGTCATACCGCTACGAGTGACATCCTTATCGAAATTAAACCGTCCTATATAAATGAGCGCGCCACGACAAAACCAACGAAGTGGCATGTGCGTCCAGCGAAGACCCATATCATTCTGGGCATCCGCCCAGTCCAATCAGAGTCTTCTCTGTCGTCATGAAGGTAGCTTAGACCCTTAGCTGCCCTTTAAGTGCTCGCAAAGACTCTGATCAGACTGTGCGGATGCCCAGGCTGATCTGAGTCTTCGCTCGGTACTCATGTCACTTTGTTGGTTTTGTATTGTCGCGGCTCCAATATAACAGCATCTTAACGAGTCTACTGGCAATTATGTAGAATGTATTGAAACATTTCAAAGACTTGCGCTCTGAACTCTGAGTAACTTCTAAGAAATTAACTTTTTTCAAATTCAAGTTATACGCATTGATACAAGGTCAGTAAACGGTCTCCATGATTATGTCAGTATTGTTTTTCTGGGCGTAGAAGTTAAGAAAAACAGAAGTCATGTATAGTTTCTAAGCCTAGAAGTTCTATTATAGAGTTAGTCTAACTAGTAGTTAATGAGTCCCATTGAATTCAGAAATCGACGTTACGAGTTGTTACGTCAATATTGACCCAGTTAATGATAGGTTCCCCTCTTTATTTTAAAGTAAGTAGACTTGGAACCAATATTTCTTCTGGCCGGTTTACATCGCGGAATGATTATGTACAAAGTAGTTAGGTATTTTGTCAACGTATGTAAGAAGTTTAAGACCTGAGTATCTCCATGTAATACATAAATTTATATAAAAGACGATAACAGATATTTCTAGACTAATATGCACAGTGGAAGGAAAGTAAACGATGATTATTTGAGCGTAAGTGTATTCCGATTGGAAGAGTACTTCGGTCGACCACCTAGCTGATGAAATATCTCCGTATTTTCCTAATGAACATCGTTACGAGATTTGAACAACGTTTTCTCAATATTCAATCGACTTTGATACCGCTAAATTATTAATGATCAAAAATAATAATTCAGTCCATGAAAGATGAATTCAATTGTTGAATTTGAGCTCGCATAACAAAATTTAAGCCGTGACCTAGATATTCGAGACCGTATCGGGATGTTTCGCGCCAGGGACGTTTCGTCCCAGGACGTTTCGTCCCAAACAGGCCAAAAACCCGGGACGATTCGTCTCAGGACGTTTCGACCCATATTCATTTAGATTTCATCGAGAGATCACCGTATCAAAACGAAAGAACGAATCTGAATACAAAATCCGATACATAAGATTGTCCACTCATGATTCTCACTGGCTTTAACTTTAATGTTTAGTTCGTGAATTTATTGAAATTCAAACAGATTTCTCAGCCTAAAAAACGAAACGCAAGGATTTGTCAGTGTAAGCGGAAGTAAATGTCACCAATACGGCGGTTTGAGCTAAGTCCTTCGAGGATAACCCAGACAGTTACATTAGTTTTTCTTTTGTTTAATATATTATTAGAAAAGTATACCTAATATTGTATTCATATTTACAGGCATAGTTACTATATTGTACCGTTTGAAACAAGAGTAAAAGCTCTTTCAGTATGAAACTATTAAGTTGCAATCCATCCACACTTGGTTCAAAACTTCATTATTAACAGGATGGGGTACAAGGTAAATATTATATAAAGGTCTCATCTGGCCAAACTAGCTACACTTTTGACTCATCCTGATGTTGAAAGAGTTGTTTTGGGGTATATTGGTGAGTTCAGAGACAGACTCACTTAAACACCGGCATAAGACCTATGAACACCGGTCTGATTCCTACCTGCTTAGAGATGCATCCTGTATTACCCAGAAACTTATCGATGAATACCGGTCTGCTCAGACACACTCACCGCACTACCTAGAAACATGTCAATGAACACCGGTCTGATTCCTTATCTTAACTGCTTTGACACACTCACTGCATTAACTAGAACTATTTGGATGAACACTTGTCTGAAACCTATCTTCTAAGACACACTGACCCCACTACTTAGAAACAATCTGATGAACACCGGTCTAATAACTTCACCATCCTACCTTAAAACATGTTGATGAACATCGGTCTGTTTCCTACCTGTTTAGACAAATTCACCACATTACCTAGAAACATGTCGATGAACACCGGTCATCGACATGTTTTTAGGTAGTGCAGTGAATTGTCTAAAGAGGGTAAAATCAGACTGGTGTTCATCGACATGTTTCTAGGTAATGCGGTGATTATGTATAAGCAGGTAGGAATCAGGCCGGTGTTCATTGACATGTTTCTAGGTAGTGGGCTGATTGTGTCCGAGCATGTCAGGATCAGATAAGTGTTCTTCAGAATGTTTCTAGGTAGTGCGGTGAGTGTATCTGAGCAAGTACATATCAGACATATATTAATTGACAGATTCCTACCTGCTTTGACAAACTCAGCGCACTACCTAGTAACATGTTGATGAACACCTGTCATCGACATGTTTCTAAGTAGTGCAGTGAATTGTCTAAAGAGGTAAAATAAAACTGGTGTTCGACATGTTTCTTGGTAGTGAAGTGATCATGTCTAAGCAAGTAGGAATCAAACCATTCTTCTTGCACATGTTTTAAGATAGCGGAGTGATTGCGTTGGAGCAGGTCGGTATCGGACTAGTGTTCTTCAAAATGTTTCAAGGAAGTGCGGTGGGTGTATCTGAGCAAGTACGTATCAGACATATATTAATTTACTGATTCCTACCTTCTTTGGCAAACTCAGTGTACCACCTAGAAACATGTTGATGAACACCAGTCATTGACATGTTTTTAAGTAGTGCAGTGAATTGTCTAAAGAGGTAAAATTCAGACCGGTGTACATCAAAATTTTTCTTGGTAGTGAAGTGATCATGTCTAACCAAGTAGGAATCAGACCAGTGTTCATCAATATGTTTCTAGGTAGTGGGTTGATTGTGTTTGAGCAGGCTGCTATCAGACATGTGTTCTTCGAAATGTTTGTAGGCTTTGCGGCTAGCAGTGCGGTTAGTGTATCTGAGCAAGTACGTATCAGACATTTATTAATTATTAATTTACATGTTTAGAGGGAGTGCGGTATAGTTATTTGACTGGTTTTCATCGATGTGTTTCCAGGTGGTGAGATGAATGTGTCTGAGTGGGTAGGTATTAGACAAATGTTCCACCAAATGGTTCTTGGTAGTGCAGTGAATGTATTTAAGCCGGTAAAAATCAGACTGATGTTCATTGACATGTTTCTAGATACCATAAAATCGAAAAAGTGATATCACAAAATATGTACGATTGAGTGATATCACAAAATCCAATTAGTGATACCACAAAATAGAATAAGTGATATCACAAAATTGATTTTGTGATGACACGATATCACAGCTACTTTGTGATATCACTAATTCGATTTTGTATATCACAACATCTATTTAGTGATGTCACATTCGATTTTGTGATATCACTTAATCGATATATCTATCGAGTTTGTGATCAGTAATTCGTTCCTAACTAGTGATATCAAGAAATCGATATTACAAAAACGATTTTGTGATTTCACTAAATCGATTTAGTAAACATAATATAACACATGGTTTATGACACTCAGGTGAGTCAGTGATAGCACATAATAGTTAGTAAAATCAGAAAATAATGTGATACCACATGTGATATCACATACTTGAAATAGTGGTATCACAAAATCGACATTGTGATATCACAAATTCGATTTTGTACGAATTAGTGATATCACAAACTCAGATTACTGATATCGCCAAATCAAATAAGTGATATCAAACAAAAATCGAATTTGTGATATCGAAAAATCAAATCCACTTTACTTTATGATATATATCCAAATCTGTATAGTGATATCTATGGCAAGCCATTTTACTAATCATAATGCATAGTAGATATCTTATAAAGTAAATTAGATATCTAATATGCCAGTTAAGATATCTAATATAACATATAAGATATATAACATATAAGAAATCATATATCCTCTATAAGATATCTGATACAGGATATATCTTATATAGAAAATAAGATATCTTATATAGGATATGAGTTATTATCTTATTTAATTTTTCATATAAGATATTTTATATAATATATCAGATATCTTATATATTAGATATCTTATATAGCATGTAAGATATCTTACATAATAAATCAGATATCTGATATATCAGATATGTTATATATTTAAATAAGATATCTCACATCCTATATAAGATAGCATATCTGATATCGATATCTGATTTACAAAACAGGATATCTTATATGTGATAGAAGACATCTTAAATGCTATATCAGATAACATATATTGTGTTGCCTCTTATGGAAAAGTCAAATAAGATATCTTATATACCTACACTAGATATCTTATATAGTATATAAGATTCTTATATGATCTCTCATATACCTATACTAGATATAGAAGGTCCCTTTGCACGCGACAATGATCAGCATATTCACATAGTTCATTGTTTTTTCTAGTGAAATTATTTAATTCAGATTTTTATATACTAAGGCCCAATTTCACGTTGAACTTAGTACATTGGTTTAGCATTCAGAACACCAAAATTTTAAATTGCGCCTTACGGTAAAATAGACCACGGACTGGTTAATACGAGTTATAACTGTGACGTGAAATCGGGCCTAAAACCAATTGTTATTTGCATTTCAACTAACATAAATCTCATTCATCTTAATTTATCACTCAGTTTGTACTACGAATTTTGGAATTCAGAATTCGAAATTCAGAATTGTGAAATAAGAGAGGTAATTGGGCTATCGTAGGACATCGATACTTTTCGATTTTTATTGCCTTCCTTGCATTTTTATTTTGAATTAAAGGTGTTAGGTCCATATAGTTCAATTTAGCTGCACTAAGGTCTTTTTGCATATCTTTTAGTCTACATTAAACGCGGTCAATATTGTTCTGATTTACATGACCATGCATCATTCTTTAATATTAGTATATAGAGAAAATAGAGAAAATGAACAAAAGGTTACTCAGTTTTATTTATTTATTTGTTTTTCTTAAAATGCAAGTCTTAAGTCAAAAATTGTGTTAGCCTAATATTCTGCACTAGCTTACAAATCTTCTGATCAAAGATATGTTACTGTGGTCATTTTTAACAAAATTAATACATCCAAAAACTAAAGTTTTTTGCGTGGCTATATCGAAGTAAGATAATTTGTTGGGGTCGAAAACAACACGGAAGAAGCCTCATCAGTCTGCAATGAGATTCAAGTTTCATTTCAACAATCATTGCGACATTTACTTCTATAAACCTGCATAAACTGAGAAGTAAAATCAAACGCCCAATATAACATGACATTTCATGTTATAGTTTTTCTTGTTTTGTATATTTTAACATTTCTCGGGCTAAGTATTCTGGGTTAATTTCAGATGTACATTCACTTTAGCATGATAGAGCCGGAATATTGTCTACCAAACACGAATTTTGATAAAAGCATGACCCGATTCCATTGTGAATATACATACAGAGACACATGAAAAATGGAACTTTAATTCAAGAGAGACAACTGCAGAGGTAGAATATAGTAAAATATAGACAAAACAATGGAATTACCCAGAAAAGACCACAAAACACAGCCCATCAAAGACACCAAAACAAGAAGGACTGCAATACAAATAGCAAAACGGAACAGCACAGCACACGTTTGGAAACAGACACTCTTAACCTAACAAAGCCTTAAATGAACCGCAACACGAGAAAACCAACAAAGTGGTTGTGTGCCCAGCGCTGGCTCAAATCAGCCTGGGCATCCGCCCTGTCTGATCAGTCTTCGCTGTCCACATGAAGGTAGCTTAGAGCCGTAGCTACCCTTTAAGCGCTTAGCGAAGAGTCTGATCAGACTGGTGGATGCCCAGGCTGATCTGAGTCTGCCCTGGGCGAACAGCCACTTTGTTGGTTTTGTCGTGCCGCGGCTCAAATCCTTTTAACACTCCTAGCACTGGCTATGTGGATACACCGATCCCTGTAGCACATCCGGTCTAAGCTTTCATGCTCACCGATTTAGAATTCAAATGAGGAAGAAAGAAAAAAAAACATTGTGAGACAGTTATAGTGTTCGTCCCTACTCCACATGATTCTAATCGTGGAATTGAAAGGAAAATTAAAAGCATCGCAAACAAGTGCATGAGACCCCACCATTCCGAACCTATGTCTTTGGGTTGAATATATAGGCATAAACTTTGAACGGATAAGACTTTCTATAATACAGTTTTCAGAAATGTGATTTTCTGTGTGTCCTCTATCAATTCAGTAAATTAATTAATTTAAAAAATCTTACTGATTGCCCTTTATTGTTTTAAAGTGTATGTAGTCAATTTAATGTCATTTGTCCTTCACAAATGTTATCGTTCCACGAAATTAAGTCAGATATCAACCTACTTCAAAAAGTGATCCTATTGTCAGAGAAATATCCCTTTTTGAAATATCTTTGTAATTTGTTTAATTAAAATTAAATCACCTCGAATCATCAAAGATCAGCTATATTTATGTTTATGATCAGGTATTTTTTCTGTCTTTGAATCAATGACCGAGTTTCAGTTGTTAACTATTTCTTTTCTTCTGACATCTCAATGTCTACAACAAAGATCCGACTTTGGCAGCCAATTTTCGGATTTCAGGAAAACATCAGATTATGGAATGTCCAAATGATATCTTAGCCTAAAAATAACAGCCAATTAGTAACACCGACGGGCACCTACCTTCATGTACCTTATATTATATTTCTACTAATTATATTCGTTTTCGAGGAATAGATATTATTTGATCATTAAATTATCTATTTCTGTAGCAATTAACTCTTGATTTGAGCTGCTTATATATCCCCATCTCTTAGAAAATAATAGATTTTTCTTCCAAATAAAATATTATACATATATCTTTATTTAAAATTGAAAAACATGAAAACATCATACATATATCTTCATGTAAAGTCAAAAAAACCTTTTGACGGACAAAACAGATATCCGGAATTTGAACACATTACCAGCACCACCACCGCCACCTCCAAAAATGTTTTCGTGCTGTACAACTACAAGTTGTTATACTAAATTATCTTTTTTTTTGTGTAGACTGAATATATTGTCATGATATTAACCTCTATGTTATTTAACCTGAGTGAACTTAAAGATATGTCATGTTATTTCATGCAGCAAATATACATCAGTAGGCGCTGAGTGACCTGGTTACGAGAACATCATCTTGATATTACATGTAATGACCTAAAAAGAAAATGTTATATAGGCTCAAATTAAACTGATAACGATTCTTGATACTACAGGTTAAGTATGACATACTCCTCTAATTGATAGTATCGTGTATTTAGCAAAGACACTGTTTCATGGCATTAACCCTTCATGCACAAAAAGCAGACGGCAAAATTTACGACTGCACATGGATAAGAGTGCGTTTACACGAGCAAAGTTTCTATGTCACAGAAACTTTAACAAAGAAAGTATGACAAACATTTTGCGTTTACACGGAGCAAATTATTTGTTAAAGAAAATGTGCCATAGAATCTTTGTCACATATACTTTGGCAATGAAATATTTGCTGCAGTGTTCACACGACCAAATATTATTCGTCAAAGTTACCTGCAGCGATGAAACAAAATCTTTGTCATATTTTCCACGCTTGTAGCAATGTTCTTTGTTACATAATCTTTAGCAAAGTTCTCCGTTTACACGGACAAATTTAATTTATCAAAGTAACTTTACCATATATATTTGTCAAAGAAACATTGTCATATTTTGGCATTTACACGAGCAAATTTTTCTGTGACAAACCTACTTTGTCATAGAAACTTTGGTCGTGTAAACGCGCCCTTACTTTCCACGCCACTGTTTAAAAATCGATAATCGATATTCGCGAATCGAGCTGGTAATGAAATACACTACGATATATGGGCAAGTCATCTTTTCCTTCTTATATTATTTTTCCTTATATTCAAATCCATTTTTCCGTGTTCATTTCGAAAACCGCATTAATTTGCGAACAGCCTGATATAATTTTTGAAAAGATTGCGTAAGAAATACCGCGGTCATTTTTTAGTTTAAGTTGACTACCCTCAAAATGTATAGAATATATAGTAAATCATGACTTTTTTACTGCGTTGATCAAAGTTTTTACCCGCATATGTCTCTTTTATTCATAAAATGAAAATTTTCCGTGTTCATTCCGAAAACTACAATTATTCAGCATTTCACTGATATAATTTTTATTGAAATAGGAAGTAAAACAGTGCGGTCATTTTTACATTTTCGATCAGCACCCTTATTTTCTATGCTGGCCGCAAATATCCAACAGAATTCACACATTACTCCAGGTGGCGTTAGAAAGTTGCGGACAAAAGTTTAAAAATATGTTGCATCCAAGCTATATCATATTGAAAATATAAAAAAACTAGAGGGCAAACAGTGTAAATCTAGATGAGGTGGCTCGTTATGAGGCACCTCATCAGGAGCTCGTGGTAAACAGGGAATTTCTCTCAATGGGGGTTATGAATATGGTAGTTTTTATAGTAAAAACATCTTTTTTCCTGACATTCACACAATCACTTAGTTTTAAGCCAGCCATAATTATAATATTGAAAGCATTTCAACCTTTTTGATGAATAATGATGCACCCACAAAGTTTGATGCTAAACATTTGACAGTGTGACATGAATAGTGAATCAAACATTTCATTTGAACAACCATAAATAAAGAAAATTTGACCAAAGAAGCAACATGAATGTTTAATCAACATTTTCTTGACAAAAACTATATATATAAAAAATCAAAAATAAAAATATAAAAATTGCGAGAATTAAAGTTTACGTCTTTTCCCTCAACCGCGAAAATTTGAACCCGCGAAAATTACCCCGTATACGGTACTCGGTTTAAGCCCCAGTAATCTATTACTGACCGTTCCAAGGCGGTACTTCAGATGTTGTTTATGGATGTTAATGTTTGTTGTATCCGCTTGTTTGTAGTCTTCAAAACATTTGTTAGTTTATCAATTCGTTCTCTTCCATTCTGCAGTAAGTTTTAAATAGATAAAAGAAGAAATTAAGTAAAAGAAGATGTTTTGCGTGGCCAATATATTTATTTTTTTTAACTCTACTTTTGTGACCACCTAACGAAGTGAGTGTGTGAGTGAACTCGGATTTAACGTCCCACCAACAACTAAGCCATACGGAGACGGGACCTCGGTGTAAAGTCTCATCCGAGAGACCTGAGAAGCGTTGGGACTCAAGCGTGCTATCCACTACTTAACTTAGAGAGATATGTTTATTTTGCATTCTGCTGGAATTGTCTTAATTCTTGTGTTGTTACTCCACGTTATTATTACCCGTTTGGTGTCGTGGACAGGATGTGGACTTTTATCGTATCAGTTTCTGATCATGCCTTTAACACTACTTTGCCAATATTTGTCAATATGGTATAAAACATTACCTGTTACAACGTATCATTGAGCATCGAACTGAGTTCGATGCCCAAATGATACATTGTAACAGCTAATTAGTATTATTGTGGTCTTCTAGGGGTTTTTCTACTAATTGCATTTCCGTGTCAGCTAATATTTATGTTATTTGATCATTGACAATGTACAATAATAAAACTCTTAAGATAACCTAATTATGGGGTATAATGAATGTGTGCTTCAAATGGACTAACTTAATGTAGCTTCCATAACCTTGAACAACCGCAGTTTCTTCGTACTTTCTGGCCTCATGCCTTCCAAAACTGTGCTTTATTCCAGCCGATTACAACAGTTCTAGTTCCTTCATACTCATAACTAACTTGTTTCACCGAAAGTTTCATCGACAATTTTAACTTCATTTTAATATTTTTCTAGATTTACTAGCTTCTGGCTATCTGTCGTATTTTCCCACTAAACTCGTATAGGCACAAGTGTTATTGTGATTAACAATCATTTATATAAATACGTTCTTTCAAGAGCAACGGAAAGACTTAAAAGACAGAAGGTGGATCAGACTACGTAGTTTCGGCTAATAAAGCCCCATCAATGACTCTGTAATGCCCTGGCAAAGAAAGCCAAGGCAAACATACTGTTATTTTGTAAATATCAAAGTGGCATGTACTCCAAGCGAAGACTCAGATCAGCCTGGGCATTCGCCCAGTCTGATCAGAGTCTTAGCTAGCTTATACACTTAGCTACCCTTTAAATGCTTGGCGAAGACTCTGATTAGATTCAAAGACTAGTAAGTATACTCCAAAAAGGTTCCAAACAATAAGAATTTGTCAAGAATATGAGCCTTAAAGGCCTGGATTTTGCTCTATCAAATTGCAAATTGACCCCCCCACAAGGCCTGGATTTCGCTCTATCAAATTGTCCCCCTCCCCCCGCCCCAATGTAATCCACTCTAATAAACAAGCGATAGAAAATCAAAAGAATCTCCTAATACCTCATTATTACATATATTATTCGTGCGAGTGTCACTGTCAGAAAACAGAACAATTAGGAGAATTAGCTGTAAAGAAGCAAAATCTTATAAAAAAAATCAGAGAAACGAAATAAGAATAAAATTAGATTACATCAAATTCGTAAATGGTGACAATACGCTGGCAAATAAGCGTGAAAGATCCCCTTGAATTATAGTTTTCTCGACAAATCGGCTATTCTATTTTTTAGTAATATAGACAGTTATTCAATGTTAAGACAATGCGACGTTAGATACCGAGTTTGAAACGAGTTGGTTTTAAAAACACGTTTCGCAGAGACTTTGCTTTGTTGTGTCCAACGCTGTAAATGTGTCCTGACAAATTTATCCTCTCCGGGAATACAAGCAAATAGAAGATTGCTTCTAATTAAGGTATAACTGAAGCATGTATTTATATAAAGAAACAAAACAAAGAAATAAAGGAAAAGAAAAACGGCGGCAGAATTGAAGTGCCATAGCAGTGATATCTATAGATGATCAATGTCGTATTTGAAGACACAAAAGCAAGAAATGAAATTAAGAGAAGAGATTTGTGTCAACGACTTTTATACACTCCTTTTATTTCTTATCAACTAGTCGGATCAACTGACTTCTTTGCTCTCCTGTATATTTCTTGTAATTAAGAACAGCATCTGGGTAATGAATATTTATTTAGCCTTTTAATGGTTTACACAGGTAAGGAATTTATTGAACATGTACTTAACAAAAAGAAACTTAGAGCCTTTCATTTTATCTTTCATTTAATGAATCTTATGGTGTATATCAATGTATTTCGTTTTCTGCTGAGTATGTATCGCCACATCTTGTATCGTTTTGTTCTTGAGTGCCGATTGTATTATTCTTTAAGGCGTAAGTATATAGATCATTTTATTGGAACAGACCTAGCATGTACAAATTTGTTGAATTTATCAAATCCAGTAATTCTAAACTTTTGTCAAATTTAGCTATCTATACATATAAAGCATTTAAGGTAAGAGAGAATGTACTTTTTGCTGTTGATAACAGTGTGTAATTTTACGTAAATCATATGAATGTATGTTAATGCATATTTATAGAAATTGTATATGGCATTATCTCTTTCTCCCCCATCACCCACCCACTCGACCCCACTATGCATACTTCAGATCGGTCATGCAGTGTCGGGGTGGTGTCGTGTCGAGGTCGGTTATGCGCCAGGACGTCAGACCGAGGTTGACACGCCGTCATTTTTGACGTTGTATAAACCTCTGGGTTTCTATCATTCTCGCTACTTTTCCTACTTTTCCTCAACTAACACCACTCTGTCACAGTGTGAGTTATTTTATAGTATGTGTCACATATAGTAGATACGGTGTTTCATTGTACATGTATTTTGTTTTTGTTTTGAAATGTATTACTCTGTACTGTCTGTCATATATGTGCAAATGTTGTATCCTCAAAGTCCTACTGGACTATTGGAATTAAATTGAATAAAACCTAAAACCTTAAAACCATCTTGTACAAATGTTACATTTGATATTTTCATGGCACGTGTTTCGAACAAGTATGAAAAGTAGGAACAGACCAAAATAAGTCTTTCAAAAAAACATTTCACTGACGAATGAAACATTAACGTTACCATGCCAGAAAACACATATTTATACACTTCCTACATTAGCGAACGCTTAAGGAGTTAACTCTCGATATCTCGAACAATGATATATCAAAGTGCCTCTTCTTTCAAGAAAAAAACATAGAACACATTCCCTATTTTTATTTACATTTCAGCTCGTCTTATCTCAAACTACTGATATCTCAAAGTAAATTTATGAGACCAGAAAATTTACTCTGAGATATCAGTAGTTTGGGAATAACTCTGACTTTGAGATATCGAGATTTTACTGTAACTTTAACTAGCTACTCGTATATGCATTTTAGTAAGCATCTTTGAGAAAATAGAAATAAATACGACGTATCGCTGTGGGTGCGATATAATACATGTATACAACTGCTACTCGGTACTGTGAATAACCAGATGCACAAATCATCTTGGCATGAGGCCTCGGGCAATATTGCAACAGGTCCTCAACAACATCTCCGCAAAAGTTTTAACTATTCTCAATTTTTTTGAAAAGACAACGTCGTCTAGGGAAGCAAACAGGAAATATCAAAAGTTGTTGCCCTTTGAAAAAATGTCAGAAAATATGGAGGTGTACCCATTCACCTTAAGAACAGGAGAACTTGAAAACAGCCGCGACACGAGAAAACCAACAAAAGGGTTGAACGCCCAGCACAGACTCAGATCAGCCAGGGCATCCTCCCAGTCTGATCAGAGTCTTTGTTGTCCGCATGGAGCTAGCTTATATCCTTAGCTACCTTTTAAGCGCCCGGCGAAGACTCTGGCCAGACTGGGCGGATGCCCGGGCTGATCTGAGTCTTTGCTGGGCGCATATGCCACTTTGTTGATTTTGTCGTGACGCGCCTCAAATACAAGCTGCAAATTTAGGTCGCTGACACTGCTTCATAGGATGACAGACGAAGTACATTCGTTCGAAGCTATCGCAATTAAAGTATGATTAGTGAAGAACCCCTTTTATAAGCAATCGTAATAAGCAGTTTTTGTGGTTCATTTAAAAGTAGTTTCATGTCTTCATTACACCAGAATGTCATCACCTCATTGGATCACAACTGCCGACACTAGTATTTTATTTCAAAACACTAGCATGGTTTATTTCAATAACGAAGTATGAGTATTTCCTAAATTCAGCAGGCACCATAAATGATTGCATTTTGGTGGTTCGGTTTAGATAAATTTTTATGAAATCTTGGAAGAGATATGCTATGATTTGGAAATCATACACATATGTCTTCAAAGATTTTTGTAAAAAATGTAGTCTAAGTTTTTCAGAAAAGGTAATAGCCATGAAACTCAACAACCCATTCAATATATTAAAGGGGGAAAATGTGAAAAAGAAGAAAAAGAACAACAAGTTGGCGCTGACGGTCACAAAAAGGGACTGCAACTGAGCCGCGACACGACAAAACCAAACAAGTTGCACGTGCCCCCAGCGAAGACTCAGATCCCGCATGGAGGTAGCTTAGATCCTTAGCTTCCATAAAAACGCACATTGAAGACTCGGATCAGACTGGGCGGATGCCCAGGCTGATCTGTCTTCGATGGGCGCACATGCCACTTAACCGCTCTTGTCGTGTTGCGGCTGACTGAGGAACCGCTTTGGAAGGATAAAAAAACAAGTTTGTGATCAGCCTGCGTATCTGCGTAGACCAACTAACACTTCAGTAAGACATCGTAGCATAATGTGAAGCCGTATGTATCTAGAATGCAGATGCAGAAGTTTGACCTGTGCACTCTTTTCACACAGACATAAGAGGGATGTTCCAAAATTAATGTCACTTGCAATTGCTTCTCCTTCACTGCAAATGTTCCAATCATTTTGACTTGCTCTGTCCTTCAAAATACTCTCCATCTACCTGAATACACCTTATCAGCAGGTCAACCCACTTTTCAAAACAGTTTTCATACTCTTCAATAAGGACACCCATCAGATACTGATAAACCGCAGATCCGAGGACATTCCTCAAATTGTATCTCTTTCCAGATAGATGATATTTGAGTTTTGGAAACAGAAAATAGCCGCAGGGAGCCAATGACGATGACCTTCTCTGACTCCAAATACTCGGTCACAAGGTGTACCAAGTGTGAGCGGAGCATCATTATGCAAGAGTCTGAGGTGCTTAAGTCCTGTTTTCGGGTGGCAGGTTTTGTAGTACTTCTTCAGTTTTCTTAGTACAGCATTTCTATAGGACTTGGCTGTAACTGTTCTGCCTTTTAAGCTACTCACCCGTAAACTGTTGACACAGGGTTATCACAAAGTAAAGCTTGTGTCGACAGTTAAAAAGTTTTATGGGAGACACCTTTACCGCTTTGATCCACACAATTGTGACCACAATTGCTGCAAGTCATCTACTACAACTAATGACATCCTACTTGGTAAACATGTTGCTTCATTGTAAATGAAATAAGAAATCCAAACGGTATCGGCATATATGGTAAATCCTAAAAGTAAAAAGTATGCAAAGACCAGGAACTGAAACAATCAAAATCCAAATCCAGCCCTCAAACCATAGTTGGAAACAACTAAGATTACAAATAATCAAGATACAGAGAACATATGGCCAACCGAGTGAGCAGCTTGTTCCCAAAAGGTGGCCACTCAGCAACCCAAACCGAACCAAAAATAATAAGAACATACATAAGGTAAAACATCACAGAAACTCTGACACCAAAAACAGGCAACAGAGAACCACAACAGAACTACCGCCTTGGAACGGTCAGTAATGAATTACTGGGGGGCTTAAATCGATTTTACAGGCCCAACCTCACCCTCAGTATCTGAAGTGGTACAAAACATTTAGTTGTATATTAAAAGAAGTAAAGTAGCATGATGGTACCAACTAAGTACATTTGACTATCCAACTATTACAGATCCTATTTGATTCTGTCGTGACTCTTTTAACATTTCCTGCCCCAGACGATTCTCGATTATGTCTCTCGCCAATTCGTCTAATTGGTTTAGATTTTAATTGCTTCTGCGTTTATTCTTACGGTAATACTAATTAATCGATTTGGTGGATTACTCGAGGCTATTCGTTTAATTAATAACTCGCATGGCCAAAAGTACAAAGTGGAATATGTGACCAGCCTAGTCCGCTGCCACTGACTTCACACTAATCTTTAGGGTCAAGTCAGCTAATTTCGGACAGCAGGTAAATTTGGACACTGGCATTGTTTCCTTTATACATGTATGTCAGTTGTTTGAAATTAAAACAGAAATAACTGGGCAAACAGTGAACATTCTGATGAGACGGCTCATAATGAGCCGTCTCATCTGGATTTTTACTGTTTGCACTGATATGTCCAAATTTACCTGCTGTCCGAATTTACCTGACTTGACCCTAACGCCTTTAGTATTCGACAAAAGATTTAATTTTAGAAAAAAATATATTTGACAAATAGTTCAGTTTTCAAACATTATGTATTTGACAAAAATTTCGTTGCTCAGAAGAGAGTATTTGATAAAAAAATCATTGCTCAGAAGAGAGTATTTGATAAAAAAATCTTTGCTCAGAAGAGAGTATTTGATAAAAAAAAATCATTGCTCAGAAAAGAGTATTTAATAAAAAAAAATCATTGCTCTGAAGAGAGTATTTGATAAAAAAAAATCTTTGCTCAGAAGAGAGTATTTGATAAAAAAATCTTTGCTCAGAAGAGAGTATTTGATAAAAAAAAATCATTGCTCAGAAAAGAGTATTTGATAAAAAAAGCATTGCTCTGAAGAGAGTATTTGATAAAAAAATCATTGCTCTGAAGAGGGTATTTGATAAAAACAACAACATTTTTTAGAAAAGGCGTATTTGACAGAACATCAACTTCGGAAAAAAGTTTATTCGACACTCAATGCCAACATAATGGCAAATCAAGATGAAACGGCTCTTTTCTTGAGCTGTTTTACCTGGAGCTGTACTATTTGAAAATATTCTACAACTTATAAGTTCAATGAATTCAAGGGGAACCTGGTGATCATCCGATCTACTGATCAGCACCTTGAATGAAATATTTATTGCTCATATAGATCAGAGCCTGATTGTTTTAAAGTGACGTCGTTAGTTCACAAGATGTTGCATTTTCAAATGCATTATACAAAAACACAGCTAGTTTTGGCTGAAAAAAAATGTTAGGAGCTTTTGCATTGCATTTTAAGCAAAATGTTAGCAAACTTGAATTTTATGCCTATTAGAAGACTTCATGAGTCCTTGACCACCGACGTTGTTAAGCTAATGATGCGTTGAAAAAAATAACGGGCCCAGTTGTACTGTTTCCTGTCTCTTATGCCACTGTTCTGAAGTATACGTAACTGGTCTGCAATTACCCTACTTTTAGACAAACCTTCATTCTTATAGATAAAAAACGTATGAACTGCTGGGCGGGCAATAAAACAGAATTTATTTTAATTATGGAATGGCGCTGATAAGACAATTTTAAGAGCTTGTATTGGCATTAAATCGTAATAGATAAAACAAGAAAATGTTTTTATATTTTGTGCTGCCTACAGCATGTGAATAATATCAATTGGATTTCATAAAATGATTTAAAATACAATTAATTATTTTTTTAAGATTCGGACTGAGGTCAAGATAAGTACTCGGGTTGTAATTCTTATATGAACTAGCAGCTTGTGGGCTTCGTCGTGAATGAATACCCTCACTTAGTGTTATGGATTCGTTTTGAAAATAGGCCCCAAGGTTATGAACCTTCGTGCTCAGCTTAGCTGAGCATGGAATTTTCTCTGCTGATAAATATGAAAATGCCAACTCATGTTGGCATTTTTATATTCAGAAGCAAAGAAAATTTCATACTCAGCTAAACTGAGCAAAACTTACAACAACTGTAGTTATCAGTAATTTGCTATTTATTAGCAGGTAAAATTTCATGCTCAGCTGAGATGAGCATGAAAAAAAAAGTTTTATAACCTTTGGGTGTGGAATAAAACGAAAGCTTTGTCATGAGTAAGGCCGTAAGGTATATGTGACACTTCTATGTTTTCCCGTCATTTTTAAAAAGGCTAATACATGTTGTTGTTTTATTTTTTGTTGTTGTTATTTTTTTTTTTTTTTTTTACTTTCTGTTTGCTTCCCCGATTGACGAAGTCGTTCCTAAGGGAGCAGATTCTTTACTATAAGAGTTGGTCTCATTGAGAAGGGTCCATCTTTTTTCACCTTTCTTACAAAGGAGTGCAACTTCTGTGACTCCCTGCTCGCTTCCCTGGACAGCAAATCTCTTTCAATATGGGGCCAATTATTAATGAATCGAATTTGCTCCTAGGCGAAAATGAAAATGGCAGAACTGCTTTCCCTGAAAGTTTATGCAAATTATTGGGGCAAAAGCTCTTCTAAATCTTTGTGTGTGAACTATACTGGACAAAAAATATAGGGAGCAAACCTTTGAGTATATCGATAATTATATCCAAATTTTGTTTTATATGATTTGTTAGCATATTTGTAGCACTTTATTATGCCATCAGAAAGTGTGCACCAGTTTGTTTCAGCACAGCAGTCCTTCAAATCACACTCCCCTCAAAATCAAAGTGGTCAGAAATCCATGAGGAGAAAAATCACAAAAAACGTTCGATTTCATCATGAAATTTTTGCAAATGTTCTCGATAGTCATCAAATTTAATCATTTTTAAGGTCAGCAAGCTAAAACAAGTTTAAAACTTTTTGTCATTTTAAAAGTTATGCCCGAACACACTGACACGGTATTAATTCTCAATGAGAATTCATACCACTTTCATTATCGGGGTAGTCTGACTTAAGCCTGGTCTTGGTCAAGACAAAGGCTATAGACAAAGGCTATAGTTTCAAACTTCAAGGGAACAAAACTTGCAAAATGAATAAAATGGAAGGTAGAAATGATCTATTTTACCAAATGTTTGAAATGTTACTGAAATCTCATGGTAAAAGTTTGATCCCTATTTTTTTGTGTAGTATATAATTTTCAGTGCACATTTCGAATAAAACATACTAAATTTTGATAATTGTGTCTTCCTTAAAATATATTCTGTGACGTCTGTCCTCTTTGAATAGAACTGCACCTTTAAATAGAACTGCACTTTTTCTCTTTATAATAGAGGAATTTATCGACAGCTTTAATGCTATCTATAAAAATGTATTTCCGGGCTTTACAAATCACCGCAATGTAATTAACAACTGCAACACTGTCACATAATTTTACGCATGATGATGAGAACATTTTAGGATGTCAAATCAATCTGCTGCCTATTAATCCCGACAAATTAAAGCGTTTCTCTTCTGATTCAATTCTAAAATGCAGCGAACATATGTATGGAAACCGAGAATCTAGAATAAATTGGGTCTTTTATTATTTACTTATTTTTCTTTATTATTATTCATCTCCAACATATACATTTCTATGCAAAACAGTAAAAACGACAAACAGAAAATATCGTAGATGCGAGAAACACGTGAAGAACGGTCTTGGCCAAAACGGTTCGCTGAATCATATTCCGTATATATATATGTGTGTGTGTGTGTGTGTGTGTGTGTGTGTGTTACCAGAATCGTGTCCGGGCCATTACTTCCTTATGCATGGTGGGATCTAAAAATTATTTGGCACAAATGATCATCATGACAAAGCGATGTGTCGCGTGCAAGAATCGTTTCGCTAGCTTAAAGTTCTAGGTCATACCACGCGCTTAAATTTTTTGTATAGGCGATAGTGAAAACATGTTCGTGTCCGATCCATAACTTTGTCCTGCATTAAGGGTTTTCAAAATTATTTGACATAAATAATCATCATGACAAGATAATGTGTCGCGTGCAGGAGCCATGTTGATAGCTTGAAAGTCAAGGTCACACTGCGCACTTAAATTTTGTGCATAGGCTAGTGAAACATGTTTGTGCCCGGCCCGTAGCTTTGTCCCGCATGAAAGGAGGTTAAAAGTTTTGGGCATAACTGAGCATCGTGACAAGACGATGTGTCGTGTGCAAGAATCATGTCCCTAGCTCTTAGGTCAAGGTCACACTGCACACTAAAACTTTGGGTCGAGGCTGTAGAGAAACTATGTTGTGTCTGGCTCATAACTTTGTCCTGCATGGTGGGATTTTAAAAGTTTTTGGCATAAATAATTCTCATGACAAAACAATTTGTTACATGCAAGAACCATGTTGTTAGCTTAAAGGTCAAGGTCGCAGTCAGCACTAAATTTTGTGCATAGGTTACAATGAAAACCTGTTCGTATGCAGCCCATAAATTTACCCTGCATGTTTGGTTTTCAAAACTATATGGCATAAAAATATGTTTGTGTCATATTCGTGTCAGCAAAATAAATGTTAGTCACAATAACCTATATTTCATGGTCCCTTGATTTTCATTTTGATACTATACAGTCTGCCTCTATGAACCTAGCTGTCCTATAAGTGCTAGTACCTTAATCAATGTGTCATCTTTCTCAAGGCATTAGGCGGGGGCATCCGTGTCCTATGGTCACATTTCTAGTGTCTGATATGGGTTTTACGGCCCTTTCAAGAATATCTCACTTATGTCGAGCCTACACCTTAATCCTGACAATTAGCTGTTTTTGACCTGAGTAAAATAATTTTAAGAGAACACATTTTTTTATTTGTTCTGTTTCTTTTTTTTTATCTTCTACTTCTGATAATAACTATGGATATGATGAAAATTATGCTAGATTTTCTTAAATCAACAGACAGTAATACTAAGGATAGACCGTCCCGACATGACCATATCTGTTTACCGTGGACGTTAAGCATCAAAACAATCAATCAATACTAAGGATAGCAACACAGTCAATGTCACAGTATCCGAACTACATGTACAATCTCTTCCGGTTTTCATAGCGTTGAATCGAGAGTACAAACATTCGCTTATAACCAGTAGTCGGAAATCATTATGTTTTGAGATTTTATCCGGAATCTGCTGCGTCATTTATAGCTATTCAGCTTCGAAAATGTAAAGAGGTAAGTTTAATATAATTTGCTCTTCGGTCTTTTACTTTATTACCCTGTATAATGTCGTGTATGGATGGGTAGTAATTGGTACAGTATTCAAATCGCCCTTGGCATGATTCTTAAACCATTTTGAGCATTTTCTTACATGTTTTATAAAAAATCTTTAGAATAAACGGGAGGCGTTATCAATCTACAGTTTGTTAGTTTTGATAAAAGAATGATAGCTAAGTTTTGCACGACACAATCTCGTGTTAAATTAAGCTGTTCGGAAAAAAAAATCTGCGACGGCAAGGAGTTTTTCATTGTACAGGGCAATAAAGTAAAAGACCGAAGAGAAAATTATATTAAACATACCTCTTTACATTTTCGAAGCTGAATAACTATAAATGACGCAGTAGATTCCGGATAAAAACTCAAAACATAATGATTTCCGGCTACTGGTTATAAGCGAATTTTGTACTCTCGATTCAACGCTATGAAAACCGGAAGAGAGGGTACAGTGCGTGCGGATACTGTGAATGTATGTCTCTATTATGAATGAGCAAATCTGCCAATTAGCGAGTCAATTAAAATCCAATTACATGACTCCTAAAGAGTCTGTCCTTGGGTGGACAAAACCTTTTTCGGTTTCGTTGATAAATATATCACACCATACTCAAATACATCGCAATCAAAATTGCCAGGGCAAAAACGAGCAATAATGACGGTAGGTAGCCATAACGGGGCCGAGGTGATTAAAACTCCTCCAAAACGGGGCCTATGTGATCAGGTTCAGGGGCCTATGTAGACTTTTCTCTTACACAGCGAACTACACATTTTAAGAAGAATTTGAGGAAACAAGAAAAGGTTAGCCTGAATGCAAGAATTGCCCGAAACTTTGCGATAATAACCACGTTTATTTTTTGATATTTGTTATTTGTCTTTGCGCCGAAGAAAGACAGTCCAGTCCTGTCCTGCATGAAATGGCAAGTTTTGTTCATTAACTGATACTTAAGAATTTTGACAAATTTGAAAGATTAGAGGAAATTGTTAGAAAATCCAGACAACCTAGAATACGACTCCCACGTGACTTTGGCTCCTGAACCTATGTGATCTTAGGCACGCTATCATTCGAAGTAAAGAACCTGGTCTATTTGGCATCAAAAAAGTTAAAAAAAAACTCCAAGGGAGATCATTTGTTAACTTAGTTGCGTTTTGTGACCATTTTAAGAGGTTACCGGCGATACCGAACTGTACGATGAAACAGGGTTAATCGTTACGAAACTCAGGTAGCATTAGTTAACTGTTAGTTAATACTATATCAAAGGTCCATTTGTGGAGATGAGTGTGAGAAAATAGTTTCGCGGAGGTTGGTTGTCAATTTTAAACAATTATGCTTAGTCTCACAATTCAGTTTTATAAATATCAATACTGTAGCTTGGATTGGTCGGCAGTGGTGATGGAAATGATCGAGTAGGTGATGATGAAAGAACAAACGGATAGAGACTTGCATTATACTACATTGTTTTACACTTTTACCGTGAAATAAAGTTCGTTCAAACAGAGAAAGTTACATGTATCTATACAATTACGTGCCAAATGGTCACAATATATCCTGTGCCACAGAAAGATCTGTTTACGCTTCATACCTAGGATCCTTTCCTGAATAAAATCTACATACCAACGATAAAAGAAGCCATATATAATATAAACACAGAAAACCAATTGTACTAACAACGCTGTTCAGAAGAGTATTAAATTGTGGTGCAGATACGTACCAATTCTGTCTCTTCAAATGGTGAAATCTGTTTAAAATTCACGAACGAAATTGCTAAAGAAATTTGCCAAGTAGCCACATGGTACCTTGTATGAGCTGAGAAAATGTTGTCATGTCTGAATTCCCAATTTTCTGGGTGCATCCAGCATTTCTAGTATGATTTTCCGTGCACTTAAAGGTATCTTAGACTCATTCTCTTCTTCGCAGAAATATTTCTCGAAAACGAGGAGTTCATCAACTCTTGTGTCAACGAAAGTCAAGATAGGCGCCTGAGCCTGATCACCTAGGCCCCATTGTGGCTACCCAACGTGATAATATCATAATGATCGATAAATTAACATTACAATAAAATACTAATGATAAAATAGTATGCCATTAATTGTTTACCCTTTTTTTATATTAGTGAGGGATGTTACGAACAACAACAAGTCTTTTGATGTTTGATGGTCACGTCTAAGAGTTATCTTTCGTTCGATCATACGTTCTCTTTCATAAGCAGTTTATAAAAACATTATTACTTTCTTAATCAGATTATTAAAGCATACATCAAATATATTAACAAAACACGAGTACCAAGAAATGATTCGCTGTAAGCATTGCAAAATATAGCAATATTTGGACTTTACCTAATCGACAGACTTACGTACGAGCTAGCGCGAATTTCACTATGTTTAGAGATCCACGAAAGATACTTTTCGTACACTTTTTCCAAAACGAATTACGTCAATGTAAACCTTATAAAAATCTCTCGATGGTGAAAACTTATAAGAACTTTACAGAAAATCCGATTATTTTCAAATTTAAGGCCGAACATAGCTTGGTAGGCTGTTTCTACAATATTTGTATATATTTTCCTTTGACTGAGACCGCATTAGCTTCAAACTTCAAAAGCCGATGAAAGATTTAAAACGTGAAGTTATTTTTTATACCATATTAACTGACAAAGACTGAGGTAGACGATAATAATCTATAAAATTATGTCAGAATGTCAAATATTTGTTTAATTTTACATTTTAAATAAAAATTGCATATAGCACTCAGCACGGTTTGAACAGTCAAGCTTTCGGATGAACCCGTAAGTCGCTATTGGTAATTTCCGACATATTGAATCACCTGATCATCCATCAGCAGAACATGTACGCAGCCGAGGGTCGATTATAAAGCGGTGAGAGAGACCTGGTGTGTGTGTCGTTATGTATTTTAATTCTTGTAACGACGTCCCCACTACTCCCCAACGCCCTCCCCCCACCCCCCACCCCCAATATACACACACCCGCGCTTCAGCAGAACGGATCCATGGCCACAGTAACGGGACACTGTTCGAAAATCCGTTGTTTGTCAATCGTTCGTATGGTTCGTGCGTCAGTCCGTCCTGCTATTCAAGGATCTGCTGCTGGTTGCGTGCGTAGACAAAGTAGTATATTAGCAAGGTCTATAGAGACCTAATGTGTGAAAGTCAGCGCTTTTATCCATTAGATCACGGAGGCCCGTTTCACATGCATTCTAACAATGCGGCGCTAATTCGTCTTAGGAGCAGTTAGTCAATGATCAAGTTAAACAAGTAAAAAATCAGATTGTTCAATTCGTAAAGAGTTTTAGCTCTTTTTTATGTCTGACTTATCTATCAATAGCAGGTTCTCATTATTTATAATAAGATTTTCTTCCAGTCATGCATTTTGCCCTCAAACAGACTAATGATAATCATAAAATGAAAGTCCATCAATTATAGATAATATGATGGCAGACAGACAAAATCAAGAATTTATGGAAAATTTATTGATAATCCTTGTCGCCTTGTAGCACTTAAAGTAAAAAGGATAGGCAACGGTAAGGGATTAATACTATCAAATCCCCCACCCCACCCTTTAAAACCAAAAGAGACAGAAAAACACACACAAACTGACTAAAGTTCACGAAAGGAACGCACGGCAAACCCAGTGAACAACAATCTTCCTAAAAGGTTGTCAGTCAGCTATCCTAACTGAAAAATCTGTTTTTACCTACCTTCTATTTGATATAACAAAGCAAAACAGAAAGCAAAATGAGAAGTTATTCAGGTGACCATACTGTTAGAAATCATAGACAAGTGGACATAACAACATGAAACTTTGAAGTACCGCCCAAAAAGGTCAGTAATGGATTACTGGTGAGGGATGGGGGTTACAAGAAAGGGGTTGGGTGTGGGGTAGTGGGATTAAACTAGATTTAATGGCTCCAAACACTTGGACCACTTAACCGTAAGTTGCACGAAAGACGAAGGACAAGAAAAACAGATTATAATAAAAACATGCAACAACTATATTTACTTATTTTCTATTTTAGTAAATTACCAAACAAAAAGACAGCAAAGTGGAAAGAAGCCATACGGTAGACCACATTGCTAAAAGACAACAGACAGGTTGGCATAGAACAAGTAACAGTGACGAACCACAATATAAGCACCGCCTAGGAACGGCCAGTAATAAATTACTGAGAGGGGGGGGGGGTGCAAATTTAAGTAGTTTAACTGGATTGAAACCCTCAACCTCTGCATCTGAAGCGGTTCGAGACATTTAGTTAGCTGTTCGTTCAGCATAAATGTATCATAAACCATCAATGAATCATTATTGGAAACAAAAAAATTATGGATAGAATCTGTGATGAATCAGAGATGAGGAATCAACAGAAACAACGTATTGCGACACATGGAGATCCCTGGGTGTCAAACATCACCACTGAAATATCGGAGCAAAAGAAAACCAGTTAAATCCCGAATGACCAAGCAACATTAAATACAAGCTCCGGCCCAAACCAACTAAAATATAAAGCTTCATGTCGGGTTCATCACCGAGTCTGATGCCCGACAAACCGGGGTACAATTAAAGAGGGTGGCAAAGTTATCTACCATAATTGGGTTAACCACTGAACATGTAGGCTGCAGCATTACATTAATGTTATATCCGATATATTTTTAATGTATGATATTTTGTTTCTAAACTGATTAGAAAATACAGTCCTACTTACAATATTTTTGAACTTATAGACAAAGTCATCATGAAATTGTGGTTACGGTAGGTCCTGTTGCAAAAAGAGCTTTTAATCCGACCTTGAATTTACAAACCGTTTCATAGCGTAAGCGATAAAAAGTTTGGAATAAACTTTATTAAGTTTATGGTACCGATAGCACTGTTGCAGAAGTTTAGCAGTTAAAATTCTAATAAGGGCACTGAAGGAAGTCACATGACTAGACACTCCGGCAATCAGAACAAGTCAAGAAATATAAATCCCGTAAGAGGTAGAACGGGGAAGTTGCAATCCAAAGAAGGAAAGTTTACCACGTCAAAATAAAAAGACCCGTCGCATTTATCATAAATTTGGGATGGAACAAATCCGTTTGAAATAGATAAATGTAAATCCAAAAACGGGCTTCGGTATCGGCTGCGTTAGCTAGTTTAACTGCATCCAGGTGGATAAATTCTATTCACTATGTCTTCAAATTAAGGGTTGTCATTATTTCAAAGATCGTCTAGATATCTAGATGTAGACTTAAATGCTTCATTAATTCAGGTTGTTTATCATTAGAAAAAGTAGAACTGAAATCTTACGCATAACAAAATAAGAATAAATCAGCTACAAGAGGAGCACGATTAGTAACCATCAGAAAACCTATTATTTGTCTGTTTATTAATATTATCTACGATTTATGTTAAGGCATCACATTTTCTGAAAAGACCAAAGTTTATATCGGCTTTGGTGTTCAGAAGAAAGAAATCGTTCTTTTGTTACAGGCAAGAAAAGGCGAAACTTCCCTTTGGAGAGTCTAGTCAATTAAATCTATAAGTTTATCTTTGATTAAATTATATGGCAAAGTGGTATAGAGTGTAGGAAAATCATAAGTTGACAAACTGGTCGCATGGAATCCTCTCAACTTCAGTTCTATTAATTACCTCACCGGAATTTCCATAAGACCAAAAGGAATTTTTACTTGACCTTTTATCAACTTTCTAACAGTACTTTATGACATGATTTTTGCCACCAGTGAGGCAAGAAGTTAATACTTTAGAAAGTTCAGTAGTAGTACAAGAACTTGAGTTGGCAATAAATCGTTTTAAGTCTGTCTTGACGTTCTTTAACATTTACAGAAAACTTTTGGGGTAAATGGCTGCTATGGCCTTTAACTACAGAATTCTCTTCTGCATACGTCTCTTTGTACCTCCGAGCCACTGCTTTAAAGTTTTAATCATCAACAACAACGTTGTTTGTGGCCCCGTCTGATGGAACCAAAACATACTTTCTATGACATCTTGGATACCCTGCTGTAGATGTCGAAAAGCAGATCTAGGTTTAGAGGGTAAAAAAGTTATATTTTGCGAATAAACATTAATACGTTTATCTACTAATCTGAAAATGCTTACTTCCCATGCCTTTAAGGCATGAGGCTCATCATATTCTCGTTTTTACCATCGATTACCAAAATCGTTAAATGCAGATGCTATTTCTTCCCTACAGTTTCTGAAATCGATATATGGGTAGGAAATCCGTTGTTGTTGTGTTAGTGTTTAACGTTCACGGTAAACAGCAATGGTCATGTCGGGACGGTCAGTCAACCTAACCACACTATTCCTCGGCAGGCTTAGACCTCCTAAGCGGTTAACCAGTACTAAGTGAACTTACTTTCACCAGAAACTGACAAATTCCCTTCTTGAATCAGCGGAAGGAGAATGAAAGTAAGTGGCCGGACCGGGTATCGAGACCGGGACCTCTTATAAGTCAGACGCCCTACTGATTGCGCTACGCGGCCCGACGTGGTAGGAAAGCCGTATTTTGTACCCTAGATACTAAGAATAGAATTCTAGAATCTGAAATGATTGTCATTTCCAGGTATAACAGGACGAGCTGACGGTTGAATAAATTTGGAATCTTTACAGGCTCGTAACATAGCGGTGTTGGCATACTTTCCAAGATGAGAAACAAGTTTATGGGCGTCTTATATCTATAAGATATGAGAGGCGCGGTAGTCGAGTGGTTAGAGTGGCTCGGCTATTGTGCAGAAAGTCACCGGAAGGTCGTGAGTTCGCGGCTCACCGTCGCCATCCGATGACTGGAAAACTCCCTCTGTCAACCCAGCAGTAACCTTTTTCGAATTAGGGGAAAGGAGAGGGATGGGCTCCCCTTTCATCAGCTGCGCCCAAGATACAGTGGGTCTCTAACCCCCACTGCCCATACGGCTATTAGGCTATGGGAAACCTTTAACTTTACCTTTACCTATATCTATAACAAATTATTGGTGGTAAATAAGTAGGTATGGATGAAGTGACGGGTGTATTCTTACTATGTAACTCAATTAATTCAATTCCTTTATTTATAAAATAAACTTTTATGAAATGCCTTTTGTTGATTTGTTTCTGAATCGATTAACGAACGAAGAGCATATTGAGTGTATCGTCTAGTCAAGAGTGCAATGTCATACAGTAGATGATTTCTATCGTAGAATCTATTAGCCTCGGTATCTAGAACACGTAATTCTGAAATAGATAGATTAATACCGAAATAGGTAAATTCTCCACAGTCCACCTAGTGTTGAAGGTGTCTAAACACAAATCAAGTGGCTCTATGTTTGGTGATAAAATGTCAGTTGATATGGATACATAATGCCATATAACTGGCAAAAAGAAGGGGAGACAGGTAAATGAAAACAGCCATATTTCTCCATAGCACACTTTTTTATTTCCTGGTTCCTCGCTGAGCAATGAAATATATTCTGATGCGAGACAATGAACGGGACTTCTGTTCTGATACATTTAATTTTGACCATAAAATTAGTGTTTACGATACTGCTTCATACACTGTTTTATTTAGAAATCTCCAAAAACAACATAAATATACACATGTTTACATGGTCATATGGTACAGGATATGACAGGAAGCTTAAAGCTTGTATAAATCATCTGCTGATAAGCCTTTCATGGTACGATACTAAAATTACCAAAAAGAAAATACAAGACAGGATAGGGTCAAGTCTGCTAAATTCGGATAGCAGGTAAATTCGGACAGTGACATTGTTTCCTTTATTTATATGTCAGTATTAAAACAAAATTAACTGGGCCAACAGTGAAAATCCTGATGAGACGGCTCATCTGGATTTTTACTGTTCGCAATGGTATGTCCGAATTTACCCGCTGTCCGAAGTTGGCCGACTCGACCCTAATACCCGTGATTCTGTGTTCCAAATAAGAGAGCTCATATCGAGTAATCGTTTATCTCTGGTGAGAATGAAGCTAGAGAGCAAACAGTTTAAATCCAGACACAGCGGCCACACACCGTCGAAATGAAGTCAATGACGTCATTGCGACATCATTTGCCTGCTGGGAGAAGAGCCCCCTAATCTAGATCTACGATTTTTGCAAATTCATCTACATGTATTTTCATTTTAGAGATTTATTGGTTAAATGAAATGAAAGCACAAAGTTACATGTGTAGATTAATTGAGTTATTTATCAGATAATATTGATAGGGACTGGCTTGGTTTTTGGCATGAGGCCAAATATCCTTGCGGCCATATTAAATTTTTCTGCTTTGACTACGTTTGAGCACAACTCTTCTGATTGTTCAGATAGACTATCTATGGCAGTAATAATACAAATAGATTGGCAACAGAAAACTGCGTTAACCGCGCAACGCGAATGACATTTGAAGCATATGCGAATCAACTTTGAATGTATCGCATAAAGCGAAAAGTCTGCACAAAATCGTAGGCAGTTCCGAGTGAGGCATCTAGTTCTCTTTTTTCGCCGAAGTGACCACGAGGGAAAAATGAATGACGATTCATACAATGCATAGTCGCTTGGTCGTGAATCTGACACAAACCGAGTCACAGGGTATAATCGATTCTGCCAATTTTCGCTTCCTGCAGAGGCTGTCCGTCATATTTGGCTTCCGCCGAGACTGTCCGCGAACTCTTGCTTCTTGAAGAGACTACTGTCCTCGAAAAATGGCTTCCTGCCGAGACTTCCGCGTGACTCTGCTTCCTGCCGAGAGCCTGGGCAGGAAGCAGAATCACGCGGACAGTCTCTGCAGGAAGCCATTTATCATGTACAGAAGTCTCGGCAGGAAGCAAGAGATCGCGGACAGTCTCGGCGGAAGCCAAATATGATGTACAGTCTCTGCAGGAAGCGAAAATTAGCGGAATCGATTATACCCTGTGCGAGTTGAGCGGCCGGCCTGTAACCTTTCAACTGCACGGTATCTGTTTGCTACTCTAAGCCTTCCATCATGTAAAATTGCAAACGTTTTGGTTTGTTACAAAAATAAAATAGATATTCTTAGTCGATTGCATTATAAAGAAATGCATTTACGGCATGTTTTATGATTCAACTGAATGGATGAATGAAGTGTTTACTGCAATTTTACGTCCTTTCCTACAGTATTTGTCCTACATGTATCAGAACCCAGGACCAGCAGGCCAGCGCTTAAACGCACTGAGCCGTGGGGCTCGCCCTGATTCAACTGAATAGTTATTGCTAAACCGCTAAACAGTGCTCAAATGCACAACCAAGTCAAATTCAAAATTTTGTCACCCAACAAGGTATACGAGAGAAAGTCCAAAATGGGCAGAAATGATATAATGCAGCTATTTGAGGGTTTCATTTATTAATTTTACCCTAGCACATTTTTCTTGAGTAAAATTACATTCCTGCAGAGCCAGGTCTGTAAATACAAAAAGAAAATATGGGCAATCAAAATGTGTATACTTTCTTTTGCCTCTGAAAATTATGTAATTTGCTTGTTTTGCTCCAGATTCTGCTCGACAAACCGACTTACTTTAAAGAAACATAGTTTAAATGAGCCACGACACGAGAAAACCAACAAAGTGGTTGTGCGCCCAGCGCAGACTCAGATCAGACTGGGCATCCGCCCAGTCTGATCAGAGTCTTCACTGTCCGCATGGAGGTAGCTTGGACCCTTAGCTACCCTTTAAGCGCTTAGCAACGAAACTGATCGGACTGTGCGGATGCCCAGGCCGCTCTGACTCTTAGTTGGGTGCACAACCACTTTGTTGGTTTTCTCGTGTCGTGGCTCAAATGTAAAATTAATCCCAGCATCAAGGATGTCTATTGCACAATTGAACAAGCTATTGACCTTCCCTTTTCATAATTACCTATTTTTTAGACATATATTAGAAGCTATAAACCGGTATTTAAATGCTTCTGTTATTAAAATCTCAATATCATGCTTTCGAAAATATCAGCAAAATTAGATTCCCAGTCGTGTCGGGAAAATATCAAAGAAAGAATTTCTAGATTTATGTAGGTCACTGGAAAAAATACTTTTCCATGGTCAAGTGCTAACAGGGAAGACCAGGCCCAGAGGTTATAGAACTTGAGTACATTCACAAACTCAAAATACAGCACACTGATTGGCTACTTCCGAGCACATGCTCAGAAGCAGCTAATCAGTGTGCTTTATTTTGGGTTTGAGATTATTCTCAAGTTTGATAACCTCGAACCAATATCAGCTGTACTTTTCGTGCGCAATAAGCTGAGATTCGTCCCTGCCCTGATTACCTATTTAAATCATGAGGAAACTGTGAGTTGAAAAGTGAAGCGGGATTCTTTTGGGTGAAACTGCAGGCTGAGAAGATTTTCGAATGTGCTTCTGTAGCTTGATGTTTCTTTCACAGTTCCCCGCTTATTTGTTTGATACGATTTAGCAAATATCAACTGAGCCGCGACACGACAAAACCAAAAAAGTGGTAGTGCGCCCAGCGCAGACTCAGATCAGCCTGGGCATCCGCCCAGTCTGATCAAAGTCTTCGCTGTCCGCATGAAGTAGCTTAGACCCGGCAACAGTCGCGGCTCAACTGTTAATAACAACAACTCGAGAATTCTGAAGGACGATCCTCAGGAAGTAAAATAGACATCAGAGAAACAAAATAGCCGACTCGGTTTAGCCCATTTATGCCCTGTGGAATGTTCTATCCATATCAAATGGATGGGTCCAATTGTCAGTGAGGGGGTGTCTCTTTAAGTGTATTTTTATCATTTATTTTGATTAAAGGAGAAATGTCCATTTGTCGTATGCAAAAAGGGTAGACCCTGATCAGACCCCGCGTTCTGCGGCGTCTGATCTCGGTCTGCACTGTTTGCCTAAGTCCTATTTATGGTACGATAGGCATCAGTTGAGTCTCTTTATGTGCAATTACGAAGTTTTGCTGTACTGTTCACACACCCAGCACCGGCTACAATGGAACTAGTGACTTTCCCAGCACTGCCTTTAGCGGAACTCTATTTCCCAACTGACTTCGAGGCGGTTGGGTGGTGCGATGGTGCTGCGTGTAACTTCCAGTGCCGGGACGTCCTACTATTTTGGATAACAGTAAGGCAAGGGCCTACTGTGCTTGCAGTAGGTGCGGGTGGGGGTAGTTTGGACAAATTTCTCTCGTCTATAATTTCTCTCTTCTTTCTCTCTCTGAGAGACGGCCCGGTATAGACTGAAATATTGACTCAAAGGGCCGTTAAACCCAAAACAAACAAACAATCAATCAATCAATCCCAACTGACTTCGACTGAGCCTAATGATATTAAAAGACCTTAAATATTATCTGCACTATGGTGAACAAGGAGAGTTTGACGGCCGTCAGACGGTTCCTAATTCCAGCACGTAAATAGCAGACACAGTCCTTCTGTTGCATCATAGTCCACGCTCCCTAACACCGGCTACAACGATGCTTTATTTTCAAACTGACACAGAATGAGCCAAACAATCCAAAATGAGAAGAAAATGATTATATCTCCGTGCTAGTCAGCACATTTTTTCCTACTCAGTGGATAGTTTATTAATCGCACTTACGTGTAAAAATCAACTGGGAAAATGTTTATTTGTCGCCTATTACATTATGCTGCAATTATTTTCTATGGAATTACATACTGTCAGTTTCTTTTCTTGTAATTTTTCGGTCAGACATTTGAGCATTATTTTTTTTATCAAACTCGTGCCCAAGAAACTCCTATTAACTAGTTTATATGAACCATAGGATTACTTTTTATATCCGACAAAGACATAAATCTCTTCCTGGATAATTAAAGAAGAAATCAGACACGTCAAAAGAGATAACATAATTTCAAATAATGGAATTATACAGGCTTTTTACAGCGCGCTAACATATTGTCGGTTACAAGACAACTAATTGAGACATTTTTAAGAGCCACGTGTGCTTTATTTTGCTGGAATAGTGCATGGTGTGTCACAGTTAATGTCTGCTTCCAAATGCAGCTTTCATAAATTTTGAGCAAGTCTTAATTATAGCAACGCTAGATAAGTAATTATGCTAAACGTCAAAATTAACGCAACATTTTTATCTGATTACATGTATATTGTTTAAATAAATGTTGTCGTTTTGTGTATCTGTATTTCGAAAGGCCTAGGTACGACATTCGTACATGAATAGTATTCCAAATTCAGTCATGCGAGAAATGGAGGTACATGTCAAACTGAATAAACAGTTTTTCTGCCTGTGCCGAATTAATTAATGTCCACTGACATAAAGTTCGCGTCAGTTACTCGTTATCTACACAGTACAATAAGCTGTCTCAACACTCAGTCGATCAAATGTGTTTCCTAGGATTTATGATATGCAAACTTCCAATAAAGACTTTTTGTATGCTGAATGACGTCATGGACAACTGCACGTGAAATAGAGCAGGACAACGCAAACTTGGGAAGACTTTAATTATATCAGAAATGATTTAACAATTTTGCTACCGTTGAAGGCCATATCCGTTTTCCATAGTATGTGATTTTGCTTTTCGCGCGTACTTTTCGCCCTCTCTACGCTTGACTTATTACCTTAATAAAATTTAACTAAATGTTTATGAAGGAATCATTAAATGTTCCTTCAAACTATATATACTCAGGGACAATAAAAAGTATACAGGTTTTGATTTTGAATACCGGGTTTCGTGTAAATGGCTGCGTGGAAAATGGCATTCTGCACTTCACAAATGTCTAGCGCTAATGCCTGTAAGTAAAACCACGTCGTTTTTTATTCTAAAACTCCCACAAAACCGTGATCTTGAACCGTAGTTAGAAATGCTCCCACAAAACCGTGATCTTGAACCGTAGTTAGAAATGCTATATGTCTCAAATTGCCTTCCTTTGAAGTAAATCATAGGGAATTAAATGTTGAAGAAAAAGTGTTTTATGTATAAATGTAATAATGATCTAATCCCGGGATGTATATCTGATCTTGTCCCCCCTTTGGTTGGTGAAATTTCTAATTATCCTTTACGTAATAGTACAGACCTTTCTTCAGTAAGAACGCGAACTGAAACTTTTAAAAGGCCATGTATGCCCTCGTTAGTTCTCCTATGGAATAACCTAAGTGGTGATATTAAATATCCTCCGTCATTTATGACATTTCGAAATTCTCTTCGAAATCAGATAGTACTGTTCCAGACTATTTCCTTAAAGGAGATAGAAAACTTTCGATTTTGCATATTAGATTACGCAATAACTGTAGTGATTTAAACGGGGACCTCTATCTCAGTCATCTTCGGGACGATAGAAGTTCTGCTTGTGGTAATAGTAATGAGTCTGCTTTACATTTCTTGCTAGAATGTGAAAGATTCAACAATCAACGAATACTTAATATATGTTTAGAGAAACAAGATCTTTACAGTCTTTAAAGGTAATCTATTTACTTTTTGGCAAACTTAATTTATCTAACGAAGAAATTTTTCTTCTTTTTCAGGCTGTTCAAAGGTATATTAAGAAAACAAAGAGGTTTTAAAAGCAAACCATACACGACGGTGTTAGTGGTTTGAGGACAGGATGGTGGTTCGCAGCTCCTTCTTTCCTACAGCTCTTACTTTATTTAAATATTCCCTCTTTACTTCTTTTTGTTTTTCTCTCTTTCTTCTTTTTCTTTGTTGGTATCTTCTTGACATATACATTTTTGTTGCATGCATAACGAGCGGCATCGTCGTGTCAGTGCCGGGGCCTTAAAAAGTTCCATCCACATTGGGACGACGATGTTCTTGTCGTTGTGTTGATACGAGTTTATTTATACTTTTGATAATTTCATTATTCCACGTTTAGAAATTGTATAATATGTTTGTTTCTTGGCATGTCTTGCTGTGTTTGATATTGTAGGGGGAGGGCTGTAACTAATGTTGCGAGAAGTTGTAGCCCATCCCCATTGTATATAAGGGCAATAAAATATGTTTAATCTAAAAAAAAATTAAATGTTTCTCTATCTTACGTTTTGACTTGAAATTTTCAGAAAATTATTGTTTGGCTTCTTGCCTTTGTGCGCAAATGATGGACCCTCATAGGCTTGTTTATTTGAAAGAAATTGCAAATGAAAGTCTCATAAGGATCTTCATGCAAATTCAATGCAGGTTACCAGAAGACGCCAAAACATCATTTCTTGGTACGAAACCTTGATACTCTACCCCGTTTTTTCTTTTGTGAGTGCAACATGTCCTTACTAACCATTTATCTCTTTTCCGATGTGATGCATAAAATGCCTATTATAAACCTCTGTTGTCCAAAGTGTATGTTCAAAGCGACAATGTTGACGTAGACCCTTTTTCCGTTTAAAACAATGTCATTCCTTAATCCTTTTACCGACTGCACAGTGAAAATTATCGCAAGCTGTGCGAAAAATGATTGTATTTATCGACAGTGCCCAGGTATTATACATATACATAGATGTAGACATCTGTAGAAAAATCTAGACTGCGTTACCTTTATACTTTCTTTTGCCTCTAAGTATATTTGTTTTTTGATTTATAGAACAGGTTTTAGAGTCAGAAATTAAAACAAAAATAGTGGTGTGGTATTTCTGAGGGTCAGTGCATGTCCTTTCGTAATAATAGTCGTTCAGTTTACTTACTGAATCCTTGTTCTTCGAAGTAAGAAGATGGGCAATGATCAGGAATTAATACAATCAAATCCCACATTCCGCTCTCAAAACCAATAGGGAAAGAAGCACGTACACACAGAAAGTGACACAAGTTTACGAAAGACACGCACAGTAAACCAAATGAGCAGCTCTTTCCCAAACAGATTGTCATTCAGCTATCCCAATAAGAGCATCAACATCTAATTTTACTTATTTTTCATTCTAGTTACAAAACAAAACAAAACAGAGGGCAGATTGGGCAGCAATACGGGTGACCATCCGCCAGAGACCATAGACAAGCGGACCCACACAATATAACATCAAGGAGCCGCAACAATAGTACCGCCTTGGAACGGTCAGCAAAAGATTACTGGGGGGGGGGGGGACTTAAACATGTTAAACAAGTCCGATAGGCAAGCACCAAGTCAAACATATTTGAGCCACGACACGACAAAACCAACAAAGTGGCGTGTACTCCCGCCCCCCCCCCCCCCCCCCCCCCAGCAGAGACTCAGATCAGCCTGGGCATCCGAAAAAGTCTTATCAGAGTATTAGCTGTACGCTTGAAGGAAGCTAAGTGTCTAAACTACCTTCATGCCGACGGCGAAGATTCTTATCAGACTGGGCGGATGCCCAGGCTGATCTGGGTCGCTTGGCGTATTGTTTATTTTGTCGTGTCGCGGCGCTTTAATGGGAGACTTCTGTTCAGCTGATAAGCGTCAAATCATGATTTTATCCACAAATTCTTCAAAGAAGCAAAACTTGCGATCCCCTTATACACATTAAAAGTAAAACAAATAAGATAAAGTACACGCAACGTTTGTTTGTAGTAAGGTAGTTGAATACTAAATGAGAATATTGGTGGGACATTCAAACCACAGGGCTATAAAACATTTGGATAAGAAAAAATATATTCTTACCGTTTCGTTTTCCAAAAAATCAAAATTTTGTATTATTAAACACTTTTTACACAGTTTCAATTTAAATTAAAATTTCTAGCATATGAATGCACTTTCATTTCTGCGATTCATATAATCTATACTATAGGATGTTTAAAGCAAACTGGTAGAAAGAAAATGCGCTTATCATGATAGATCTAGTAAGTATTTTTTACATTTTTTTAAAAATGCAAGAAAATTCAATTTCACGAAAAAAAGTCATGAAAAACACATTTGATCAATGGGGCATGCTCATGCATATCATCTCAGAAAACCTTACATTGTAAGTTACAGTGACAAAAAAAAAACTTTTCACCGTTTCGTTTCCTTGCAAAAGAATGTTTAAGTTAAAAATACCCCAAAATCTGAGAAACCCAAATAAACAGACAACCCTCATTCCGCACCTGCTGCAACCAAAGTAGGCCCTTGCCCTACTATTTATTCCCCTGTTATTTTGGTTCTACCATAAAGTTATGCCACCAAAAATGTGCAGACGGAATGGCAAACCAGAAACGTTCCTAAGGAGCAGTCTGATCTCAGTTTCCATTATTTGTACAAACCTATCTGCTCAAAAACTTAGGATCTTTACGGTAGTTAGTGTCATTGTATAGGTAGCTTACCACCAAATATTACAGAAATAACGTTTAAGCTAGTCACTAGAAAACTCGAAATTAATACTGCATTTTAAAGAACGACTCTAGCCGATGGTTTAAAGAAGAAAAAGCACATGTTCCCTGCTCTGGAGGCCGCTATTTCAACTAGAACACGTAACCCCAGCGCGTGCAGTGAATTTGGCGCGTCAGTTTAGTACTGGGTAAAGTAATAAAACTGTCTGATACTTCAGTGGTCTACAGCAAAAAAATCAATGTTACCATCTAATATTTTTCATCTAGGTCTGTTATTTTATTTAACGATTGTTTACATTAGTTACCTGACTAATGGTGGCCATTCTTAACATTCTCTTCTTGACTGAAGCTTCTCCCCTAAAGAGGTGGTTCATGAATAATTAGTGGTAAGCTACCCCAAGTTGAGCGAACAGTAACTCTGTTTTGTTTGGACAAAAGCAATACAGAGTTCTCCAGTACGTCTACCTTAAAATCAATTGTTTGATTATGTATATGTTGTTTAAAACATCTTTCTAAATATTTCCGTACATAGCAGAAAAAATAGAACAAGAAATAACGTTCTACACTTCTGTTTTCATTTCTTCGTTTTAGTTTTGATTGTATCTGTCTGGCTAGTCTATCCCATAACCTTGCAAGGTCGTTGGGACACCGCAGATGACTTTACAATACAGGTGTTCCAAATTAAGTGCGACAGACAGATTTAGTACAGCCATCTTTTTTTGCACCTAGTCCTGTCTTCAGCTGCCCATGCTGACTTAGCAAAGATCATCCCTGTTCACTCCTTTATATTGTCTTCGCAATTCTTCTGTCTAGCTCTTGTTTTCCATTTACAGTGTCCTGTAGAAAATTGAACTGTCAAGCCAGAAGACCTTGAGATTAGGCCAAACCAATACAGTTTCCATTTCTTGACCAAGGTCAGGACTTCGTCAAAGCTCCAATGGCTTCTTGAATCTCTTTTGCAAACATCTTCCTTAGTTACATGGTCCATGTACGAGTTATTCAGTAACCGTTGGAAGCATGTCATCTAGATGACCTATGTTCGTTTAACTAACTCTTCTATCAACGTCCATGATTCACAGGCATACAGAAACATGGATATGACAAGGGAACACATCAGTTTCCCAGTTTCTGCTGTTCTTTGACTATGATTTCCCTCTGGATGCCTTTTTCACTTGGTAATAATCAGCAACTGAATCTATGGGATCGGCCATTATACCGTATACGCAGTTAAGAGTCAAAAACATAGACATTAAGTTTCGAGATTTTTTAATTTTCGCGGTTAGCAACATGCGCGAAAAGCAAAACTACTTCTATTTCACTTGAGCCAGTTCGTCCATTTACCTGCGACAGGACCGACGCAGGTTAATAAAATAACTGGCTCAAGTAAAAAGTACCAGCAACTACCGAAAGAAACAGAAACAAAATATATGAACACTGTGTCTACAGAAGATACTTTGTAAAAAACAAGAAATTATTTAGCAATTTTATTATTCGCGGTTTCTAAGTGACCGCGAATGGAACACCGCGAACATTATCTTGTCTACGGTATCCATTCGGCGGACTTTCCTGCCTTTTAAGTGCAGCTCCACTTCCTCATGAACGATCGTTTGTAGATTACTTTCTAGGTGCTGTTTGCAGTCCAGATCTTACTATGTGGACACTTGTCAATCAGGTTTTTGTTGTTGTTGTTGTTGTTGTTTTCTAAGAGTACGAAACTTTCAGATTTTGTTTCTCTTAATTTCTATCATATTGTTGATAAAAGTGCTTTTTTCAAGTGAATCCTACTTACCAATATAGAACACGTAGGACCACTATTGCTGTCTTATAAGGAAATAAATTGAGCCGCGACACGAGAAAACCAACAAAGTGGTTATGCGCACTGCGCAAACTCAGATCAGTCTGAGGATCCACGGGTCCAGTCCGATCAGACTGTTCGCGAAGCTCTTAAAGGGTAGCTAAGGGTCTAAGCTACCTCCATGCTGACAGCGAAGACTCTGATCAGACTGGGCGGATGCCCAGGCTGATGTGAGTCTACGCTGGGCGCACAATCACTTTGTTGGTTTTCTCGTGTCGCGGCTCAAATTTATCTGCTTTGGTAACTAAATGAGAAATCTGAGACAGTAAACGACAGAATATAACCGTCATTAAGTTTCTATAAAGACAGTTTTCAGACGGTTTTAACATATTTCATAACAAAAGGACATATTAACTTTAATATTCGTAAATACGTGTTTGATCTATTGGGTTGGAACAGCGTTGATTCAAAGGTGTGTCAGAGTCCTTTTCTGCTACTATAGACAAAGATTTCTTCATAAACAAACTGATCCAATCTGGGTTACAGATACTTTGATGTATCCTTTCCAATTAGTCTTTCAACGTAATTTTGAGCTAGAATATCATCTGTTAACGTCCTGCTTTCAACCGATCAAAAGCGCATGCGAATATATGTACATTCGATAATTTACGATTTTTTTCATTTCAAGTAACTTAAAGAATCACTTGTTGAACAAACTAGAATGCAAGATTCATATTAGTGAAGTAGACCTTTAATTTTATGCATGTTTCATGCCCATGTGATGCTGATGATGTTGGTGAAACTCTCGACTCGCTATAGCCATATCAGCATGTGGTAAACTTGATTAAATGGGAGGTTAACACCGTTTCACATCAATAAAGTGTGCTTTAATGGTATGCATACTAGGTGTCATACATACATGACCATGAGTATTCATATCATGTTACTTTTTTACTGTTCAGGATTTTAGATGTGGCTCACCGTATGCTGATTGTACACGCCCGCTTCATCTGGTCTACCGTGTGTCTCATCTTGATATTTGTATCTTTCAAATAAATGGTATGAGAATAGTTTGCTTATATATTTTCTTTTTATTTTTCCGTTTTGTGTTCTTGTCAATCGTTTATGGAATTTTATATACTCAGCAAAAATAGAAACTTGACGGTTAAAAGCTAGTCATTGTTTTTCGGACTCCATCATTTTTGGAGATTTTTTGGAAATCTCAGACTCACACCAATATTTTGTGATTTGAAAGTGATCAAATATTATGTCCTTTCGATTCTGGTAAAGAATCAGGGTATTTGAATGATTGCAAACGCTAAAACCTTTTTTAGAAAGGAAAGATGCCAATTTTCGGAAAAAGGCAAAATTTAAAGCAAAAACAGAATTTGATTTGACAGGAAACGTACAAATTTTATCTTGAAAGCAGTACCACGAATTAAAATGTTAGCATAATAGTTATTACAACTGTCACGTTGACTTCTGATTCTGACGTAGCTTTAAATAAACGCACGGCAAGTCAAGGGTCTGCAATCTGTGTTTAGTTAATTTCATGCAAGGATTGAATGTCTCTGGCTGTCAAAAAAAATCGGTTTCTGAGATCAAAGGTTATCTAGCAACTGTAATTTACATATTTTACAACGTTAACGCCAGTGCAGAGAATCGCAATTTCAGTATTCGTATAATTTTCAAAACAGTTTAACATTATGCTTGTAATTATAATTGTAGAAATGGAAGTTTATGCAGCACTAAATATTCACTGACCGTCACAATACTCTGGAGCTGGTTCACACAGTCGCCATCAATAATGGCTGCTGTTTGTTTCCAGACAATGCATTAAGTAATATAACTTTTAGCGCGCGGAATAGATTTTCTAGTACGAGCGAATGGAGGTCTTAAATATTTTGAAAGCAACCGAGCGATGTAAGGGTCTGCTCTTAAATAATAGGAAGTAATTGTCCATTCCCACTGATGTTGCATATAAAATCTGACCGCAAATGGAACAATGGACATTATTATTTAGAAAGGCAACGCACGTCGTGTCTTTTATGTTGCAGGAGCTTCCAAAGTTGTAACACGATTTTCCTAAAACACATACACACACGCGCGTGCGCGCGCGCGTAGGGCAGAATGTAATGTCTATTTAATCACAACACCAAATGTATTAACTACTTAATAGATATAAATATCAAAAGGCACGAGAACGGTATAACGGTATATGCAAACATGGAAGGTATGATCAGATACTGATCTGACTTTGCACTGACCACAGATTACTGAGAAATCATTTCACCGAACACGTGCTATACGGGGTTCCATTGAACGCAGCCTCGGTTCATTATCACCACCCATCGTCCTGATATGACTGAAATAATAGCCCAGTCGGGAGGCTATAAACATTGTACTATATGTTTTATGCTGAATAAACTATTTGTATATTTGTATTTGATAGCTCCGTCGGTAGCGAGGTTTACCTATAAACCGTAGCCTGGCTACAAACCTCTGCCGCGCAGGTTCAAACCCGGTGCTGGCATGTATGAATTGGTGACTGTTCCCTTCGGGGGTTGCGGTGGTTTCACAGAGTATTCCCCAGCCCATATACAGCTGAGAACTACTTCTGACTTTCTTCCACCACACAGAACAGTCCTCTGATATAATGATCAGATATGATCGAATCGGAGTATGAAGGGAGAAAAGATACTGTTAAAAATGACGTAAAATTGCAAGTCATCCATCCATCCCTCCAGACACGTGCATATAAAGAAATCATGTATAGCGAAAATATAAAAATGAGTGTATATGTGATAGATGTGTTAGAAGTAATACATTTAGTGAAAACATAACACCACAAGTAAATGATATATACACGACATCCAGTTGGAAATCCGTCATCATGAAATACCATCGACCACGTGTTTATTTTTGTACCTATAATTAAACCGTTCTGTTTAGGTGGGTTTAAATTAATTCGCTCATACATACATTTTCTTGTCATATCGAGAGAAACCCCGCCCTTGAGTATTATGCAGACTGCACATGGCCAGATTGGACTGCGCAAAACATACGCACTTCGACAGAAGCCCTGAAAGTCCTGACCTGAAAGCACATGTGCGCCGACTTGTGAGGGACTGCCAACTTTGAACAGCTGGCTCTCTTGGAACCAGAAAATTTACTTTAAGATATCAATATTTTGTCACGAACTTCGACTTTGAGATATCGAGAGTTGGCTGTACCTAAAACAGGTATTCCATTACGCGACTCAACTATTACGTAACACTAAAACACTTACCAGACTGCATAGTGAAAACAATGAAAGTACTTGACAAAATCCAAATGGCATCCGATTGCGGATCAAAATCGCTGGCCTGTGTCGTAACGCCCATCACAGTAGAATTGTCGGTCACTAAATGACACAAGCGATGAAGAGATTTTCCAATATCTGTCTCATAAAGATTGTTTTCTAAAGAAGCTGATACTGTCAAATGTTGGATTCCACAGGTGTTTTTTCAGCTGTTTAACGATCTTGCTGATGACATTGAATATATCATGACGAAAAGCCAATAATATAGATAAAAACTTTTTAAGACACCACTGAGGCGTAATATTCGAGTCTGATTGGTCAAGCACTACTTTAAACTAGTTAATGAGATATCAGAGGCGTTGTTTGCAGACAGGATTATTATATAAAAGTATTTATTATATTACCAGAACTTCTCTGATGATCATTCAGCATCCTCTACAGACGTTAGAAAGGCCATGATACACGATACAACTTGCTTATAATTGAGCCGCGACACGACAAAACCAACAATGTGGTTGAGCGCCCAGCGCAGACTCAGCTCAGCCTGGGCATCCGCCCAGTCTGATCAGAGTCTTCGCTGTCCGCATGGCTGTAGCTTAGACCTATAGCTACCCTTTGGGTACTTAACAAAGAGTCTGATCAAACTGGGTGGATGCCCAGGCTGATCTTCATCTGCGCTGGCCGCACAACCACATTGTTGGTTTTGTCGTGTCGCGGCTCATATAATTCATGAAATATACATCAAGCTTTACTGTTTATCCATGCTAAATTTTGTTACATACAGCTTTTGTTTTAGTTCTTTACAACTCGGTTTGGTATAGAAGTAAAAAGTATGCAAAGACCAGGAACTGAAACAATCCAAATCCAAATCCAGCCCTCAAACCATAGTTGGAAACAACTAAGATTACAAATAATCAAGATACAGAGAACATATGGCCAACCGAGTGAGCAGCTTGTTCCCAAAAGGTGGCCACTCAGCAACCCAAACCGAACCAAAAATAATAAGAACATACATAAGGTAAAACATCACAGAAACTCTGACACCAAAAACAGGCAACAGAGAACCACAACAGAACTACCGCCTTGGAACGGTCAGTAATGAATTACTGGGGGGCTTAAATCGATTTTACAGGCCCAAGCATGTCTTATTCTATACAACTTGAAATATACTTGTACAACTTTTATGTTGGCAAATGGAAAGCTGGGTCAGATGGTCGTACACGTTTTTAAACACTGAGAAAGATGGCGGACACTTTTACTTCTATACCATGTAGAGCATCATCCCATTTACACCCAGTGGACTATTCTTTGCTTATCAAATGGACGAGTCTATTTGTCAATTAAGGGCTGTTTGATTTTATTAATCAATATCAAAAATAAAGGAAAAACAGTCATTTGTCTATGTCAATACTGTAAACAGTGAAGAACATACGCCGCGTTTTACGGCCTCTTTTCTGGGACTGAACTGTTTTCTAATGTCCTATTTATGGGACGCTAGCATTTAGGGGTTAATCTCCGAGACTACATTACCTGCTGAAGCGAGTATCAGTGCAAGGAAAATGAAACAAAAAAGTGGTATACAACTTGTTTAATCGTGTATCAGAGCCTTTAGAAGTCAAAACAGAGCGTGGCGAAAGTAGATGAGAAGAAAGTCGGTACTGGAATGTGAATCTAAGTATCTTTCATAGGTATTAGGTGTGGATAGAAAAATCCGTCACGAGGGTCACTGTTCGGCATTAAGAGGCTTGCCGAGTGATACCGAACAGTGATCCCGAGTGTTGGATTTTTCTATCCGCACCTCACACCCATGACAGATACTTTTTCTTGCACACCACGTTTTGTTTTAACTTTAGAACATGCTAAAGGCAGGATTTCTGAACCCCCCGGTAGAGGATAAGCTACCTGTATGAGGCAGTAAGTGGGCGTGGCTTAGCTACAGTGCAAATTTGACCACTGTCCTGTTTTAGCCAATAAGACCTGTCAATACTTTCACAGGTAAATAACCCAGCAAATCAACAGCCAATCAAATTAGAGATAAATCTACAGGAGCTACTGTAGATGTTTACCCTCTGGTGGCTATTGGAAAACTGAGAATAGTTCAGTTCAGTTCAGTTCAATTCTCTTATCGACGTTACCCAAGTGGCTCAACGGTACGTAACCATAGTTGCACATACTTGGCGCCGTGTGTCTGTCCAAAACTGAGAATAGGTAGCTAATTGTGCCTTTTATAGTCCACTCCTGCCTTTAAATTTAGTGCTTGAGAGGTTTCTTTTTGATTTTGAAACAAGGTGTCGCTTTCTACGACCGCCATTCGGTTCTTTACGTCAACGTCTGGCGTGCATAAACTGACGTCATTTTTGCAGTGTTCGGTTGGCCATATGTTCTCTGTATCTTGATTATCTTGATTCTCTGTATCTTGATTATTTGTTCTCTGTATCTTGATTATTTGTAATCTTAGTTGTTTCCAACTATGGTTTGAGGGCTGGATTTGGATTTGGATTGTTTCAGTTCCTGGTCTTTGCATACTTTTTACTTTTCGTGATGTCATCATCTAAAATGCCAACGTCACTTGACGACGCAGATACGTGACCTCCAATACAATCAATGCATTGAATGCTCGTGATTTTATTCGGTCCTGGTTTAGAACACTGGGTAAGATAAGATTTTCTATCCCGGTGAAAAGAATGGCATTTTCTATCCGGTGTGCAAGAATGATCTGTATATTTAGTCAGCAAAGCAAGGATGGATGAAAGACTTGGTCTCCCCCAACTACCCTGAGTGTTGAAGTCCAAGATTTCCAATCACAGAAACAGCTAGCGAGATTCTTGGCAGGCAGCACCCCGGAGCTGCATCGCATTGAAAAGGCGGGGGTACAGCATGCGAATTTCTATGCCTGATGTTTATACTATGAACTGTCTATTGCCAAATTACCAGCAGATGTGCTTGTGCACACAAGAAGTATGTCGACTTAACAGTAGACATGATGCAATAGGCAAACAGTAAACATTCACACTTGCATTTATATTTTCGCGTGCGCGAGGCCATTACATGTATGAAAGTAAGCACCAAACAACACACACACATGCAGTACCCAAATAGCATGTGTCAGTAGAGCGAGCCGTTAAAGGCAATATGTGACCATAAAATAGACGATTTACCTCCCAAAATGACAATTTTCAATACAGTTATCCCCATTCAAATGCATTTTTTTTGCATATTTTCACCTTTCAAAGTGTACTGCTGTACACTGAAGCGCTTTCAGCGACGTAAGACCAAATGTCAGCCAGTGGAAAGCGACGTTTCATAATGATGTCGGGTTTCCGACAATATATCACAGGATAATATCCTATCTCAATTTTTTGTCATTTTTGTCTTTATCCAATCAGATGTCGTGTTTCATTCATAAGTACATTAGAAAGTTAGTTGATTGTTTCTCACCTCTACATCTCTAAACCTCTCCCCCCCCCCCCTAAAACAAAATATATATGTATCAAAATGATAAAATCTGTCGCTCATGGTATGGTTGGTTTTAACGTTCAACCACACCTGCAACAAATATGGTTAATCCCCACTTCTTAACTCCTCGAATAACTTTGATTGATTTCTGGAAAACGCTTCCGGACTGCTGTTTCCTCTAACATGACAAAAGGCAATTAAAGGGTAGGGCAGAAATGGTGCCTACGCCATCTGTCCTCGAGGAAGACTAGGAGCAGCAAATATATCCTCGCATTTTGATCTCAGTCTTTTCTGATCGCATCAACGATATTTGAGCCGCGACACGTGAAAACCGACAAAGTGGTTGTGCGCCCAGCGCAGACTCCGATCAGCCTGGGCATCCACCCAGTCTGACCAGACTCTTCACTAAGCGCTTAAAGGATAGCTAAGGGTCTAAGCTATCGTCATGCAGACAGCGAAGGACTCTGATCAGACTGGGCGGATGTCCAGGCTGATCTGAGTCTGCGCTGGGCGCACAACCACATTGTAGGTTTTGTCGTGTCGCGGCTCATTTGGATCATGACTGAGAAAATGAAATACTTTGATAAGTCTACTAGTTCATGGCTTCATATTCGACGATCGATCAAATCGGTATGGTTTAAGGCACACTGTCTCATCAATGTAACCTATTAAGTACAGTAAGCTGTAGACAATTTTTACTAATTATGAAATGAATAACCAATCAGATTTTACGTGACAAGAAAATGTACTGTTCTTATATATTTTCGTTAAAGGCCCATCGCTCTACCATGGTAAAATTCAAGAAACATTTTATCGTGAGGTGTCGTTGCAAGTTTCTAACTAGTCATTGTGAATGGTTGTGATTAGCCAAATTTAGACAAATAAAACAGCCTTCAGTTTTACATAAAAAGGTTTCGGAAATCAATTTAGTTGGCCTTCTTTTGACTGCATACATGTGACTTAAATGGTGAAACTATGTAATGTACAGGCATGGTACCCCATTCCTTTTTCCCGCCTTTGTTTATATTGCATCGCTCGATAGGGAACCAGAAAAGGAAATTGCATTCAGGGGAGAAAATTGTAATTTTTCGAAAACATGTTCCCCCTACTTCTGCCAGTTACAGAGCCCATATTTCATCACCAAATGTGAATGGTTGTGTCGCTTTTCATAGTGTTTTGTTTTAACGTTTTTCCCACTGGTAGGACTTTGGCGACTTGAAAACTGTTATCAGATAATAATAAAAAAGAAAATAAATCAATGAAACAAAAGAGAATGCCCTAAATCCTGTAGCTGATAGCTGTGAATATTTTGGCGCATTACATATGACAGATTTGCCGTTTACGGTTTATTCAGTCAATATCGAGCCAATGGTGGTAATGATAGCTTGTGTAGAATGGAATCCCATTTACAATTCCGTCGCCAGTGGGATTATGAACCCGGACCGCTAGAAAAGCAAGCTTGAAGTTACTGTGACCGCCCCCACCCCCTGAATTATTGCGGCTCCTTTGAAATATGGTCATTATAAGCGCATACTATATTCTTTTCTATTCTACTCTATCCCATAACCTTACAAGGTCGTTGGGGCACCACAGATGACTTCGAAATAATCCCTTTCCACCTTGTCCTGTTTTCAGCTGCCCTACTTGAGCTGGCAAAATTCATCCCTGTCCACTCTTTAATATTGTCTTCCCACCTCTTCTTCTGTCCACCTCTTCTTCTTTTTCCTTTCACTGTGCCCTGTAGAATCGTCTCTGCTGAAACAGAAGACCTCGAGACGTGGCCAAACCACCTTAGTTTCCGTTTCTTGACCAGGGTCAGGACTTCATTATATTCTCCACTTTCTGTGAACCTATGGTCCTTGTATGTGTATAAACTGCTTATATATTTAAAGTAGCACTGTACATAATGTCCACAAGGCTCTATAACTGTTTTTCACCATCAAAACTAATAAACAGGTTAGGTATCAACGTCTATTTATAGACCCATTTATAAGTTTTGATGATGAAGAGTTTTATACAAAGACTTATTGAAATTGAACGCAGAAATTTGCTCGTGTAAATGCCAAAATATGACAATGTTTCTTTGACAAATATATATGGTAAAGTTACTTCGATAAATCAAATTTGCCCGTGTAAACGGAGAACTTTGTTAAAGATTATGTAACAAAGAACATTGCTACAAGCGTGGAAAATATGACAAAGATTTTGTTTCATCGCTGCAGGTAACTTTGACGAATAATATTTGGTCGTGTGAACACTGCAGCAAATCTTTCATTGCCAAAGTTTATGTGACAAAGGTTCTATGGCACATTTTCTTTAACAAATGTTTTGCTCCGTGTAAACGCAAAATGTTTGTCATATTTTCTTTGTTAAAGTTTCTGTGACATAGAAACTTTGCTCGTGTAAACGCGCCCTAAGATAATGTCATTGGTCATGAATTAATATAAGGTCAAAGCGGCGTGACAAAAGCGTTTTCTTTGTTAGGTTAACGTTCATTTGAATGTATTTGATCTGCCATGTTTTAAAATAGATATAGAGGATCTTACACAAGTGGTCATTTTATATGATATTTATGAAACGAGCCTTCGGCGAGTTTCATAAATGTCATATAAAATGACCGCTCGCGTAAGATTCTATTTTTCATAAGACCCTTTAAAATTGGATTTTAACGCCTTCAAACTAAGCATTTATTCTATTAAAAAGTATTATTGACAAGGATGTAGTCAATGACGTTACGTGTACGCGCCAAATTGTTATTACACGTGTGGTCATACAATTTTTATGACACGACGTAATCCACTGAATAACAGCGACGTCATATGATAAATCAATATTGAAAACAATCGTTTGACAATGGAAAATATGAACTGAATATTTCAATTGCATCATCGGACTCTCTTGAGAATGCCATGCACTTTATCACATTTTTGTCATGCAACTTCCTTATAACCTGATCGATGACAGGGATCTGACAAACCGACATCACGTCAGTGCGGCAATACGCTTGCGCAAATGCATTTTGTTCTCCTTCAAGCGCCTGATTAGCCAGACGTTAACGTTTAAAATGGCCCCAGCGTTCGACTGGCTCAATGTCGTCACCGAATTATGTCACAGCGTAAACGCGACGTCATAATAAGAGAGCAGCAACACGACAAAACCAAATAAGTGATTGTGCACCCAACGCAGACTGGGGTTCCGCCCAGTCTGATCAGAGTCTTCGCTGTCCGAATGGAGGTAGCTTAGACTCTATTCTACCTTTAAAGCTCTTAGCAATTCGTGTGATAAGATTGGGTGGATACCCAGGCTGATCTGTCTGCTCTGGGCGCACGACCACTTCGTTGGTTTTGTCGTTTCGCAGATCTTATTAGGTTTCCATCGGCATACTCTGTAGTAGTGTACGAATTTGTTGATTTCTAACATCCGCAGCTAAACTTTATGATGCGCCATGTTAGTTTTCTGAAAGCACGATGTGGTTACGCAAGCCTTTCTATTCCTATGAGTTTTCTGATCACGCCTGAAAATCATAATCTAAAAAGAGACTAACATGATATTCTCTTCAAATTGATTTTTGAAAAGATACAATAATTTGAAAACCGATTCTCCAACTTTTGTTTTTCGCTGTTTTTTTTTTTTTTTTTTGTTGTTGTTGTTGTTGTTTGTTTGTTTGCGAGGGATGATTTGTGAAGGCTCATCTCTTTCACAACAAACAGAAACAGATCGGTAACAATGAATGCAGAATTTGTATTCATCGGAATATTACAATCTGTCGATAAAATCTGGTGCCTAAAGTATTTTAAAAGGGAAACTCAGGGAGCCTTTCAAAATTTTACGGCAACTCCATTTACTATTCTGTCTTGCTCAATGGTGAAAGAACCATCATACGTTAAGTAACTGCAGGCATAAAAGTATCTAGAATTAAGTGTATCCACAATGTCATCGGAATTATAATAGATAAAAAAAGATACATTTCCAGATTATACCAGGTTTAAAGGCCCCATTGCTCTATCAGTTATGAAAAAAAAATATCATTAGGTATTGCTGCATGATTCTCTTTACAGTTTTGTCACTATAAAGCACCGCGATTTGTCAAATTTAAACAAATCAATCAGCCTTGATCTTTTGAAAATGATTTCAGTTATTTCTGTTGGCAACTAAAATGACCTACTTTCGATATCAAAAACTGTTAAAAAAATAATGTACAGGCGTGGATTCCAATTAATTGTCCCGCCTACGTTTACATAGCATTGCTAGACGGCGAACCAGGAAAGGAAATTTTGTTTTGTTCAGCGATTTGTCATTTTTCAAAAACTTATTCCCTCTACTTAAGCCAGTCATGTGACTCAATATATATGCATACCAACCAACATTTCATCATATAACGTGGTGATTAAACTGCTTTTCATAATGATTTTTGTTCAGACGTTTTGACCACTGGTGGGCCTATAGCTACTTTAAGGCTTAGATTCGTATAACTAACCTTTGTTTTAATTTATCATTTCGGTTTACTTTTGTTGCCCCATTAAGCCTCTCCAATGACTGTATTTAAACGTTTTAAAACCACATTCTAGAACGTTAGCCCCAAATACATGAATTTCCCTGTTGCTTCAACAGTGGACTTTCATTGTACAGTCAAAGGTGCTATTGATCTAAATGGCCAATCTTTTACGTCGTATTAACGGCACTTACTTTCGTTTAAACGGCAGTGCAACGTCATTACGTTGCACAGACGTTAATAGGAGACTTTTAATGGTGTGTACCCCTGTTTTATGTGTTATTCTGCCAAAGAAGTCGTTTACTGGTAGTAAATCACGTACAGTATATTTACTTGACAGTGTGACATATACTCTCGAATATACATTTCTTTTTAACAATTACTTCTAATCCTTTATAATAATGGAAGTATATGACAGCTTTAATGGACATTCTGGGCGTTTGTAGCCGTACGTGACGCTACGGGAATCAAGCCTGTGAACCCAATTGAAATTGATACTGAATAAGCAAAGTCAGAAATTGCAAATTTGTGCTTAATTGTAATGAACGGCAAAAATGCATCCACGTACATTTTACGTACAATTTAGCTACTTGCTTCTTTAAACATGCATTATGTACTAATTAAAGTGACACTAATGTCGATCGTTATTTAAATTGTAATTAAGCCCATTGAAAACGAGCTAGAAAATATAGATGACCGAAGGTTTTAAGATGGTGTAATGAATTTGAACCTTTTACACTTTGCTTTTACTATTAGTGTTTTTATCACGGTAATTTCTGTATCAAATTGCATTTGCTCAGGCCTAATGCAACTGTAGGACATTTTAGTCAAGGCTGCGCGTGTTTCTTGTTTAATTTTTTGATGATAGTGCAGTTGCAATGAGAAGCATAATATTTGTTTGACTTTTGTATTATATATTCCCGGACAATTCGTTAGATACTATACTGCTCACAAAAAAAGTAAGGGATATTTGTTGTTGGTGTTGAGTTGCATTACGTCCACGGTCTGAAGCTATGGTCATGTCGGGAAGGTCAGTTAAACTAACCACACTATTCTTGGGCAGGCTTAGACCTCGTAAGCGGTTAACCAGTGCACAACCTTCCGCCGGTAACTGACAACTGCCCTTCTTAAATCAGCGGAAGGAGAAACGAAAGTATGTCGCCGGACCGGGTATCGAACCCGGGATATTTTGACACAGAAGCTAGTACAAGAATTAATAATAATGTCTGAGCTTGATTATTATAATATATTGACAGAGCAATATTCAAGTGACAAAATTCTACTTAAACAGAAAGAGTCACTGCAGGTCACATGACTGTAGTAGCACATAAAGGATTATAGGGTCTAGAATCGGGGAAAAAATCTTTCGGACTCTCAAGTTCTGTAAATATTCAAATACTTCATCATGTTCCGAAGTTGTTATAGGATTTGTTCCTCAAACATTGTATGCATAAAGTGATTTGCCTATACGTGTATAAAGATTATTCTAAGTACACGAAGAACATGTGCAAAATTCAAACAGATTCGGTCCAATAATTTCATATTCGTGATATGAACACATAATCAATTTTATATGTGTTGTTAATGTTGGTATTTGCAGCTACATTTACTTTTGAAATATTCAAAAATCAAGGGTGAAAGTTTTTAAATCCTTCCAGTGTAGAAAACGTCTTGATCATCATTAGTAGTTGATCAGATTTCAAAGGATGCGTTGCTGTTCTGCTGTGGTTTATGGCCAAAAGTAATTCAACATACTTAATTTTCCCGTCGACTGTAGAGTATATTCATCAATGCTGGAAATTGATTTTTGCCACTTCTTTCAAATATTTATTACATTTATTTTATTACCCGTGTAAATAAAATAAATAATGCGAATGATATATAATAAATATAAAAAAGTTCTGTAGGGCCCGGTTTTAATTGCAATCTCCGAAAGGCTTAACAGTACACTAACAACACCCAGTGGTAAGTCATTCGCAATTATGTTTTCATTGAGCAAAATATTCACGAATGTCGGATGTATAAGTGTGTAACCGATGGTTTTAAACATTCATGCTTACCTCAACAAATAACACCTCAACAAATAACATTTGCAATTTCAAGTCATACGGCATTGACCATTCCGACCACGACTTTTTCTATATCAAAAATACATGTCACAGCTTAATCTGATGTAGAGAACTTTTTTTTCCAGAAACTTAAACTTTGACAGTAATTACTTCTGCCTTTGCGAGTTTTGTCAGGTAGAAGAGTATCAAAGACAATTCCAAATAGTGTGAAAATAACGTGCTAACCTAAATGGTATATAGAGTACGTGTACATGTACCAGGGTTTATACAAATTAGTGAACGCTTTTAACCGTTTAGACCCCTTTTGATACTAATCCGTCTTTGAATCTACTGCCTTATTAAAAAATTGAAATTACAGTACGCTTTTCTCTGGGTTTCATCTCAGATCATGTCAGGGTCACTGACGAGGCTTCAGTTTCGAAGTATGGCCCATGTTTCTTCTATTGATTGTGTTCTGTGCTCTTGAAGGAACGCTTCTAGATTTTAATTTGTTTTACTTCGGAAGCCTCGTAAAACATGTGCTGTAAGCATTACCTCATGTTGTCATTGTAAATGGACTGAGTGAATACATGATTTGACTTTCACTTGACGTGGACATGTATACACAATTATTTTCAACGAAACGGTTTGCATGAATTGAAGACTCATTAACAACAAAGGACCTCTGACAGTTGTAATGTAAATTTGCCTATAAAAGTGGATAAAAATGAACTTTCGGCATATTTCAAAATTTCCACTGAAATGTGTTCCCCTGAATATACTATAGTTGGTGCAAAAACATGTTTTCAGGTAGGAAGCTCATAGACTGAGATTTTTGGTGTAAAAGCATGTTTTATTATTGAATGTATGGAAAACAGGAAAAGTTTTATAAAGATACTTCCCCCCGTGCCTCAGCTAGCCACTTAGCATGTATGCACACTGGTCTGGCATTCAACACAGGTAACGAAGACAACGTACATGAATCTTGCTTGTTCCGCTCATCAGGATAAGTTTGTTTCAGAAGTATAGTCTCACGGACCATCCGATCCCCGGCTCTTGAAATAGGAATCAAAAGTTTTACTAAATTCATATGCATATTCAAGAAATGCTTGAAAACAATTTTTGGACTACAACGTCTATGCAACGAATCGGTAAAGAAACTTATTCAAGCACTGCATTTATACTAGAAGGAATTTCTTCAAAAATCTGGTCTGACTAAGAGGTATAACGAACTGCCGGGTCCGTAAGAATAATGGTTTGAAATTAATCTAAGAGATATGCGAAAAAATCAAGTTTTATAGTACGTTGCCTTCGTTGCCTGTGATGAATGCCAGACCAGTGTGATGTATGTGTGTCCTGTCAATATACATATTATATGTGAGTGACAAGCTGAGGCACGTGGGGGAATGATAGTCTACAGATGAAACTGAAAAGTGGGTGGGGTAAATAGACCCTCTGCATATGAACATATAACTAACATACTTTTTTTACATATTATTGTACGTTATAATGCCGTTATAGTGTTTCCTTTATTTTAAACTTGTTTAAAAAAATAGAATTCAGTAAATATGAAAAATCGAAAATTTGATGTATTTTGGATGACTGAAAATTTCACTTACCCTTCTTAAGAAAGTCAGTGCGAGTTAGTCTGCAGACGTGATATTTCTTAAAAATCAGTATCAGAACTTCTTTAAAATGCTTAAGTCAACATTTAAATACCAAAATCATTAACATTGGCTTCCCATGAAAGCTGCAGGAATTTGTTGAAAAATAGGCAAATTTGCATTGAAACTGTCAGAGGTCCTTAAATGACTGCGTTTCCTGATTGCGATAAAAATGACTTGCAACATTCGTGCAGATTTTTTGCCCTTACGTATATTTATTTGATTTCAGTTGTTCATCTTATAATTAGGCAAAATAAGGTTAAATTTTACATTCGATTGTAAGTCACTTTTTTCACGACGTCGTGAAAATGTTGCTTTCAAATTTATACAAAGCCGTATCTTAAAAATTCTGCTTGTAAAAAAGATAGTTTGCGTTGTTCACATAGGTTTCTAATCATAGTAATTGCTTTATAATTGCTCCATGGGAACTGTAAACATGTAAATGTGTAAAAGACTGGGGCAAAATAATTTTGTGACCATACTGTACTTGTGGTCCTTGGGTATACAAAACACAGCATAAAGCTAAACATGTTGGCTTCGTTCTCTTAATGCCTCAAATGCCCCGAGGGTTACTTATGCAAACATAACTAAAACAGTTTTGCGACTAAATTACAATTGATATTAGATTTTCCTTCGTGTATGTGTTCTTTGTTTACCAAGGCCACCTTCATAGGTTTTATTACAGGGATCAAACATGGTTTTTCATGCATTTACGTTTGCAAGGGACCAAGGGAGACGTTGAACTAATCTTACGTTAAGAAATGTTAGATAGTTTCAAATTTCTTAGACAATTTCCCAGCGGGCATTCTCTGTTGAAAAAACTTATATCGACGGGGGCCAATGATTTCGTTTATTAACGACATGTTACATTTTCAGATGCAAATGACACAAAGCATTGGCATTTTTGCTGAAAAAAAGTGAAGAGCGTCCGCAATAGTAGCAGTTTATTTTTCTGTGTACTTTTAGACTTTACGAATCCTAGACTAACGACTCGTTAGGCTAACCGTGTTTTGAAAAACTGAGCCCAGAGGCCGTATTTATAAAATGACTTAAGTGGTTGCTATGCTGTTGCTAAGGCTTAACTTCTATAAAGGAGATTTCCTACCACTATGAAATTTGCTCTGGAGGAACAGTCTTTTCAGACTGTTCCTCCAGAGCAAATTTCATAGTTGCTGGGAATCTCCTTCATAGAAAGTCAGCCCTAGCAACAGCATAGCAACGTCTTAAGTCATTTTATAAACACGGCCCCAGATTTTTAATTGTCAAGCTGAGACAGCCTTGATTATGTGCATTCAACATGAGAAGGTGACTATAATTGAGTTTACTAGATAGAAGTCACTTATATGCATCATATTATGTTAAAAGAATCATAAAGCTGTAATTTTCTATGTAAAAAAAAGCTGAATAATTTTACAACCACCCAGGTAAATTCACCTTCACTGTTTTGAAACATTCACTTTTGTCTCTTTTCGACTACGTACTTAGTGACACTTCCGCTTGAATTTAAATACTGGGGCCTATTTCACAAAAATTAACCGTACGATGAATCGTGCGATAATCGTACCTTTGGTCGTACGAGAATCGCACGATTCTCGCACGACCGTTTCATAAAAACATCGTACGACAGATAGTACGATTCTCGTAGGATTTTAGTTATACGATGGATCGCAGACGTGATGTGTATTAGCTTTGACAGATGTGTATTGGGTTTTATAAACACAAACAGTAGCGATTTGTACTACAACGCAATCATGTCAAAGAAAAAGATCAAAAGGACCTCAAATGAGTTTAAAGCCGTTCTCACTGAAGTAAGAAAGATGGATGGATGGATGGCTTGCGATTTTACGTCCGTTTCAACAGTATTTCAGTCGTATCAGGACGGTGGAAGGATGATTATGAAAGGTTATTTGCAAGGGAACCCTGTTTACAACCGAAACGATTTCCGCCTCCGGAAACGACCTCAGGACCGCTTGATTAGAAGGCCAGCGCTTAAACCACTGAGCTACCGGTGGATTCTAAGTAAACATGGACGACACCTAACCAAAGACACGAAGGATCGCACCTGGGAAGTTTTCAATCCAAGGTTCAAAGTTTTTTATCCTTAGTTGCAGATCGTCAAAACCGAGATATGAAAACAAAATTCCTATATAAATTCATTTTACAAAAGTGGGGATCGGAGATCCAAAACCTAGGACTGAAACTCTGAAACAAGGCTGAAACTCAGGGTTTTGAAATTCATTGTGCATTGGCTTGCCATGTCCTTCCTCGATTTTCGAAATACAATTTTGAGATAGAAGTTCCGAGGAATTAAACTCGGGTCTTGTTATTTTGCCAAATGCTGTTTGTGATTGTATCAGCTCTTTCAGACTTGCACTGCAGAACCTTGTTGTGGTCAGCGCAATAATTCGTTTGTATAGCAAGACAAATTTCACATTCTCAATTTTAGGTGTTAAGTTTTCAATCCTTTGTTTTAACTTCAAAACTAACTTTTGAAAATTGAAATTTTCTATAACCGTTTTTACAAATCCGGGTATTGAAGTCAGATTTGAAGCCTATAACTGAACTGAAACTTAGGTTTGAAGCTCAACTTATGGTAAAATTTCTTAAACCTAGTTTAAAGATTTATTGTGCATTTGGCGTGTCATACCGTTGAACACAAACATGCAGTCTCCTCAGATCAGAGATCACGTAATTAGGGGTTCAAACAGTCTTAAGACCTCCCATTTTCTTGTAAGATAATTTCTCTCTATTTGTATAAATGCTGCCGCCATGATTTTGAGAATAGTCTCTGATACATTGCAGGTAAATTATCCCGCAAGAATCGCACGATAATCTTACAGGAAAAAACTTCCCTCAAATTCCCTCAAAATCACCCTTAGATGATTTATCATAAATTCGGAATTTTTTTAATTGGCTGATTTGCTCAAAACTTGGTATGTGCTTTTCAGAAAGACAGTAGATAAATGTAATCTATTCAAAAGTTAAGTATGAGTATGCTGAGCGGTGAAAGAGGAGAAAAAGTGAAATTTACGACTGCCCTTTAGGTACCGTAGATTTGATCGTAAATTCTACGAGGACAATAGTGAAACAGAGATTTTTTTCATGAAAGCGATTTTTGGTCGTAAGATTCTCGTATGAATATCTTACGACGAATTTTAATCGTACGATTCGTTGTGAAACAGGCGCCAGATAACAAGCGTGCTCGTTTTATAATTTACCCGCAGCATATTATTGATAACGTAAAAAGCCTTATTACAGTATGACCGGAATTTTTGAGAACTTTTACCAAATTTCAACTGCTTGCTATGCTGTTGATACTTTCATCACTAATCGACAGTGTGACGGCTTTGATATCTGCCAGTCGTCTGAATGATGTGCATTACATTCCCTTTTATTAAGTAAGTGCAAAATTTGCACAAATTTGCAATAAAAGATGAAATTTGAAATGAATGAAAATGATAGATTTAGTTTTCAGACATTGTAAAAGTACTACCATGCAAATGCAAGCAACAATTATGTGTGATACCGCCTTTTACTTTGAAAATATTTGGTTCTGGTAAGTTTGAAATTTCCACAAAATTCTGGTAGGGTAGGCTGTTGCATGAAGTCACTACATGAAACGTTATAATGACAGGAACACATAACTACACAGTTCAAACACAGATGACTCAAAGGCAAAATGAGATCACTCTTGTTGAATATTTGATTGACTATTGCCTGAATTTTGCAGAGCCCGAAATTAATGAAATTTTACCATGAAGGCACCAAACCCAAATTTCAATTGCTTTAAAGACTTAAAGAAATTACAGTATGCTTTTTTCTGGTTTCGTCACTAGATATTGTCAGGGTCACTGACGAGGCTTTTTAGCCGAAACTACGTAGACTAGTCTGGCTCATGTTCCTACTTCTGTATGTATTCTCTGCTCTTGAAGGATCTCTTTAAGATTTTAATTAATACGAGGGTTATCCAATAAGCCCTGCAGGGAAATGGTAATTAAAAACGAGTCAAGCAGTCCACATTCCTATATTGCATCTTCCCTTCTTTCCAGTCAACAATCTCTAGAAACATCACGATCTTGCAAATGGCTTTGCTAGGCAACTGAAGAATATTACCATTATGAGTGAAGCGGAGGCTTCTAGTTGTCTGTTTAAGATCCCTTAGCTTAGTTCAGAACCCTTGTAAATTTCTGAATGATTGCTGGGAGATACGGAAAATAATACTGAAGCATGTACACGGTACGAAGGTGTAGATATTGCCGTCCGTCAAGATGTTATTATTGTTCCATGGAAGATCACCATGTTTTTCGGGTACCTAAAATATCACATAAAATGAGTATATGAAGAAGAGGCTTTCACAGCAGATGAAGTGTTTCCTAAACTGCCATTAAGTTTGCTATCAAAGAATAGTCCCAAGATGACAAACTGAAGATATTAAAGAAAAATAAGCTTCGAGCCTTGTTTAGTGTCGTTTGCAGCCTTTAGAAACCAGAGGCAAACGTCAAAAACTAGAAGTTTGCTAAAATACTGTAATATTCTCTTGTTGCCTAGCGACCACATACGTTTTGTAATGTTAAATGATAACTGTCTCCTATTTGAGTTCTTAAATATAAGGCAATTACTTCAGAACATGAATTCTTGAAATTTGAAAGAATTATAAACATATATGCAGGAATTTTCTTCCCCTCACCTCTAGTAAAAGACGTCATGTTTGTGCCATTTCACCGCCGGTATCGCTTACACATTTGCATTTAAAACCCTTCCATTTCTGAGAATGGAATGTTACAGGTATAATTATTTAATGAATGAATTTCATTTTTCTGAGGTTTATCGAAGTGTAAACTACATTGGGTCACGTGCAAAGTGAATGAACCCCCGAAGGTTCATTCACTTTGCACGTGACCCAATGTAGTTTAGCAATTAAATTCATTGCTTATATTTACATTCATTTTAATCAAATCTTTCATGAAAAATCTTACATAAGCGCTAAAATTGAAGCAGTAAAACATGTACACGCAGTTTTTTCTCCTAACAGCAGAACGGCGTGCATGACTGCAGGACGTTGCTGAAGCCCAATTAGGTTGTAGAGAACCATTGTTTATTTTTACGTCATTGGTTTAAACATATTTATTACTTCAATAAATTCCAATTACAATACATATACTAGCCAAAAGTTCTAACCGACCACTTACATTTTATCAATTTTCTTCAGAGCCCCAAATAATCTTGCAATGCCATTCACATCCCCAAATAGGCAGATATGTCAGTCAACTCAGTCATCAAAAAGTTTTACAAAATTCTTTACATTATATCCAGGATGTGCCGATGAACAGAAGTACCACCATTTTCAAAATTCACAAAATCAAGCATTTAGTTACGATTTGCGAAAAATCATTTTTGAAATATCCTATTTACGTGAGCAAAACCACTTCATTACTAAAGCAAATGACTGAATAAACAGATTTATGCAGAAATGAACACTCTTCCTGCATGACAGTGGCCGCTTTGGGTCAAAATGTTAAAACTTACCCCACCACTCAATGCAAATTCTTGTTAATTTTGAAAATGGGGGTACCCGCATTCACCTGTGACTCCTGGATGCAGTGCACTGAATTATGCTAAACCTTTTAGTGGTATGGTTTACCGACATATTCGCCTATCTGTGACTGTAAACTAAATTGTGAGATTGCAAATAGGATTGTGGAAAAACTATAAAAACTAAGTGGTCGGTTAGAACTTTTGACTAGTATATATAGACAACACAACTAAACAAAGAAATGGATCAGAACGAAAGCTGAAAGCTTATAGAGCTCTTCTCCTAAACATTAATAAATTGTGTACTATTCGGCGGAACATATAACATTCAGTGAAATATCTATATTCTGTTAGTTTAAACACATACAATTTGTATCATTATGATACATTAACACAGAAAAAAGGCAATTATGAAAGACAGATTACTATTGTAAAGATGTCTGCGATGAATCAAAGTTCGCTAATTATCAGTTTTAAATAGATCTGTATAAGCCAGTCAACTACAAACAACGCAAACAGCGACACATCACAAAGATCAGTACAATGACAGCATTCAAATACTACATAAGAAAGAAAAGAAAAAAATATGTAGATAAATAAATATAGCATACACACACATACAAGGGAAGACAAAACAAAAATAGACAAATCGGGTTTTGGGGGGGGAAGAGAAAGATGGGGCGCAGACTCCGGGGCACTCAGATTTTGGTCGTTAATTGTGTAGATCGGTCGCGTGTGTTTGATTTCCCAAAGAATATCATTGCTCAAAAACGATGCGTGTTTAAAATATATTTGTGCACACTTTCAAATATTTTTTTGTTTATTTCATGGGATAACAATAAATCCCCATACAATAACAGATTAAGAGAAGGAATAGTGTATAAAGAAATGACGTTTAATAATTCTGTACGTTGAATTTCATAGTATCTGCAAAGAAAAAAGAAGTGTTGCGCATTTTCGATACTGCCACAACGGCACAAAGGCGAATCTGAAATGTTCTTTAGAAAAAGATCGAGATTCAATGAACTACAGTTTGTTCTTAATCGAGTATGAAGGATCTGTGACCGTCTGCTACCAATATAAAAGTGATAAGGTACTGATGTTTTGTCTTTATTGAGGTGACGTTTAAACGAATTTATAGAATCAGATTGCTTAGCCTCTGCAGATAAACTGTTCCAGTCCCTGATTGTTGACGGCAAGAAAGATTGATAGTATTGCTGAGTTCTAGCATCTACAGTTCGAAGATCATTAGCATTACGTAATTTATAACGAGACAGGTTATTAACTGACTGTGGAATTAGGCTAGACAGGTATAAGGGTGTAAGATTATACATCATTTTATAAAATAAGGTAAGCCTATGGTTTTTTCGTCTTTTTTCAAGTAAATTCCAACATACTTCGTTATATAGTGCATTTATTGAAACAAGTTTTGTTGCTCCAGTCGAAATCCTAGCTGCTTCATTTTGTATCTTATTTGATTCATTTTTTTCATATTCTGCACAATTATCCCAAATAACATCACCATATTCTAATAACGGCCTATTAAAAGCTATATAAATTGTTTCAAGTGATTTTCTGTCTAACTTGAATTTCAATTTTCGCATTATATTGATTCTGAACCAAGCTTTTTCTGTAATGTAATTTATGTGTTGATGCCAAGTACAGTTATTAGAGAGATATATCCCAAGATGTTTATGGCAGTCAACTTCTGTTATTTGGTGATTTTGCATATTAAGTGTAGGATGATGCGGCTTAATTAATTTACGGGAGACAAGAAGTGCTTCAGTCTTAACAGGATTGAAAGAGACCAACCAAGTTGCAGCCCATTTTGAATTTTTTTCAAGATCCATGTTCAGGCAGCCTGCCGCTGTTGTCGGGTCATCGACAATTATAAAAAGACTTGTATCGTCCGCAAACAACCGAATACTCGAACCAATGTCAATTACAATGTCATTAATGTATAGCAAGAAGAGCAAAGGTCCCAGTATAGATCCCTGAGGAACTCCGGCTCTGATAGAAGTCCAGTCAGAAATAGCGCCAGGGAGCACAACACGTTGTTTTCTGCCAGAGAGATAGTTTTTAAACCAGTCAATGACTTTCCCTGTGACACCAGCTGCCTGAGTTTATGCAGGAGACCAGAATGCCATACGCGATCGAATGCTTTGCTGATGTCACAGAAGACAGCCCTGACCTCTTTGCCAGAATCAAGAGCTTGGCAGAAGGTATTGTAAAGGAATGTTAACTGAGTAATAGTCGAATCGCCCGGTATAAAGCCAGACTGAAAAGAAGATAGTAAATTATTATCCCGAAGATGATTGTAAAAATATTTAAATACAAGCCTCTCAAAAACTTTGGCTTCAGCATTTAACAAGGATATGGGTCTATGATTGGAGACAACAGACATGTCTCCTTTCTTGGGAATTGGACGTACATTGGCTTCTTTGTAGAAAATTGGTGAGATACCTGCTTGCAGGGATTGATTAAAGAGTGAATGCAGTGGGGTGGAAAGTTCCGATGAGAGTTCTTTAAGAATACGATTATTGAGCCCATTTGGACCAGAAGCTTTTCCAACGGGTAAGGTTTTAAGGACCGATTCAACTTCAAGTGGAGTAAGAACAATAGTATTCAATTCTGAATTAATAACGGGAGGTATTAAGTCTGGAAGGACAGCATTGCTTTCATGTAATATTTTTTGACTTTGAAAATATTTATTGAATATATTGGCTTTATCCGTTTCGTCTGAGTAAACATTATTGTCATATTCAAGTGGCGGAATTGATGAATTTGAGTTTGGAGCTATAAATGTCTTAAGAGTTGACCACCAGTCCTTAGTTGAGAGAGAATTTGATTTGAGTTTTTCTGCAATCTTTTCATAGTATGATTGTTTTGATTCACGAATCATTGTAACGACCCTATTTCGTAGTTTCTTGAAAGTTTTTCAGTGTGAATCCTTATTAGTTTTCTTGGCTTTTCTGAAAGCTCTTTTACGCTTACGAATATGTCTTTTAAGAAAAGTAGTTATCCAAGGAGGCTCTGACGGCTTAACTTTTATATGTCTGTTTGGAATGCATTCCGTTGCTATAGAATTAATGGCAATATTTATATTATCGGCATAAACATTTACATTATCGTCCTGCAGAGAATCCCAATCAATCGCTGAAGCTCTTTCACGTAACATGTTAAAATTTCCCCTGTCATAGTACCATAAATGTCGTGAAAATGATTTTAACTTAGGTTTGGAAAATCTAAAAATGCCATAGATAGGACAATGATATCGTAACTCTTGACAGAGAAAAGGATCACCAACACCACTAAGCACTAAGTGGTTTTTATTACTAACAAGGAGGATATCAATCAGAGATGAAGAGTTTTCGGTAAAATAAGTTGGTTGGCTTATACACTGATAGAAAGAAAACTGAGTACAAAGGGATTCTATTTTCCTCGCTGTTCGAGCATTAAGAACATACAAATTAAAATCACCAGTAACAATTATATCGGCTATATCCGTATCTATTGCTAATGCTAAAGAGTCTTCAATATCTGAGAAATAATTAGCGTCAGAATTTGGAGGCCGATTAAAAATTCCGAAAAGAATACGCTTATGATTATTAATTAACTCAATCCATATGCTCTCAATACCTCTAATTTCCAAATCAGCAAGTCGCTTGTAAAGAATAGTTTCTTTAACGTATAGCATGACACCACCATGATTGTCCCCAACTCTATCCTTACGCTCGGGTCTGTTGTATGACTGAAGCACTAAGTCGTCTGTATCAACGGAAGAACTGAGCCAAGTTTCTGTGAAAGCTAATATATCGAAATGGAACAATTCTGCATGCAAAAGTTCCAGTTTAGACGAAATACTTTTGATGTTGTAATGGACAAAAGACAAATTATGACTGAAACTAAGAGAATTGAATATTGATGAAGACATATTAGACGACAAGCTTGAGACACTGCCCGGTGCGGAGGATGAAGAAGGACCTGGGTTCGGATGGACATCCCCGGAACAAAGCATAATAATGTTAAGCCAAGTACCAAATACAATACATAAAAAAGAGATAGCAATTATGAGACTAAACCTTGTATTTGCTCGTACTGTCTTACCTGGAATAACAAATTTGCCGGACATAAAGGTCTTTCTAGCCAAGTTCTCACTTTCTTGCAACAAGGTTAGTGTTGAATACGCATGAACGACATGTTTATGTAATGCAATTAATAAGAGTAAATGCAAAAAGAAGTTAAATTTACACACACGACCATATGTTGGCATGACAGCAAACTTACATCGACCTAGTGGGTGAATCATGTAATTGTAGTAAGTAAGAACAGGAAACGAATAAGTCCTCTCAGACCAACATGAAAACAAACAACAATGACCTCACGGACAACCCACTGCGCCCACACCCCCTTCCTCCCCCCCCCCCCCCCCCAAAAAGTGGTAAAAGAGACAAAAGTTGAATTCATGAAAAAGAATATGTAGGAAATTGGAGGTTATTAGTGCTATTATAAATACATGTACCATATAGGAAAAAGGAAAAAAAGAACAACATGTAAACTACTGAATAGAAATCATTTTAAATAAATTAATTTCCAAATACAAAAAGAAAAGTGACTCTTAATTAAGCTGAATTGCAAATATTCAACACATTTGAATTTTTGATATTACTACGTCTTTTTCTGAAGTCACATCAGCCGAAATTATCCAGAAAAGGAAAAAAAAATAATTAAATTACTATTTAATTGTAAATTGAAAGTAAAGAACGATCACAGTAAACTTTATGAGCAATCAAAGTAAACTTTATGAACAATCAAAGTAAACTTTATGAATAATCAAAGTAAACTTAATATGGTACTACAGAGAAATCAAAATATACACCCAGTACATTCGTAGGCAAACTGATCCGACACTACGAACCATGACACGGCCAACTCCCTCCATTAGCAATGTGATATGAAGAATACAAACGATCTTTCCAACGACAGACCGGAACGATCCGAATCATGACTGGCAGTGACCTATTCTATGTTCTCCAGAACGAACAGGGTGATAAACAACCGTTCAGTTTACAGCTTTCAATAAAAAAAAAGGTTCAACTAAAAATGGCTTGAACGCAAACACGGTTCAACCAAACAGTTTTGTATCACAATTTTTGCGTATTTAAACTGTTTCAGTGCCACCCTATGTAATCTAATCCGTACTTTAGCACCTCAAGCGTAAGACTTCCGTAAGTTCCAGACAGACTGTTTGGTACCTGCGAAAATCCTAGGCCTGAGCTGTTCTGTGAAACGGGCGGCTGTATTTTACAGTAAACACGTGAGAAGGTCGATGCTTCACACACACACACACACACACACACACACACACACACGCCCCCCCCACACACACACACACACAGTGCATAGGCATTTTAATACTTACACTACCTAATCTCATATCATAATGTAGCCAAAAATGGGACAAGCGAGCCAACAGACAGTGCTAAGAAGACAATTAAGAAATTTGATCTGGAATGCCTTGACCCGTCTTTGTCTTATCAACTACACGAGGTTTAGCTCGGTACTCAAAATTAAAGTGCGATCACATCATTGTATACAATGGAAGGGAGCAAACTCTGATATCACTGAATAGGTCAAGGTGTCCCAGGATGTAGGAAAACCATGGTAATTGTAGCTGTTATAAAATTACACATACACAATAATAATGGAGAGATAATGGAGCGACCCTGAAAGGCTTGATGAACACCAATTCCAAAAAGTATACTAATTCGCAAATACATACAACAGCAATAACATTATCACATGGTTAAAATCCAAACAGCTCGTGGCGTCGCAACAACATGGAAGGAATGCTGATTCAATGTCGCCGACATTGGAACCAGCACTCATTCAATATTGCCCACCTGACGCCGAGCGCCCGATGGAAAGACGACAGGGTAGAATTTTGACAGTACCATTCATACAATATTTCATGTGCATGTTAAGGGGAACATACCCACCGGGCACTCAACATTGAATAAAAGTAAAAAGTATGCAAAGACCAGGAACTGAAACAATCAAAATCCAAATCCAGCCCTCAAACCATAGTTGGAAACAACTAAGATTACAAATAATCAAGATACAGAGAACATATGGCCAACCGAGTGAGCAGCTTGTTCCCAAAAGGTGGCCACTCAGCAACCCAAACCGAATCAAAAATAATAATAACATACATAAGGTAAAACATCACAGAAACTCTGACACCAAAAACAGGCAACAAAGAACCACAACAGAACTACCGCCTTGGAACGGTCAGTAATGAATTACTGGGGGGCTTAAATCGATTTTACAGGCCCAACCTCACCCTCAGTTTCTGAAGTGGTACAAAACATTTAGTTGGTTGTTCGGTTCGCATGATAACCCTCTAACTCGTCAATGAATCATCACGGTAAACACATAAATCAAATTTCAACACCATGAAGAAGCAAAGACGAGGACTCAACAGATACAACGGGCCGTCTGACAGGTGGAGATCCCTGTCCTGCCAAACAACCCCACTGGAAATCTGAAGCAAAAGAAGGTCACCAGTTGAGCCCCGGTGGACCAAGCAACAGACAGAAAGGCTCCGGTCCCAACCAACTAAAATATATAGCTTTAGGTCGGGGCCATCATAGAGTCTGACGACCGATCCCCCGGTGTGCAATTAAAGAGTGCAGCAAAGCTATCAACCGTGATTGGGTTAATCACTAAGCATGCAGACTGTCGCATAACATTTAAATTATAGCCAATACGTATGTGACGTATTATTATTTTTCGGAATTGATCAGAAAAATTAGTCCTACCCTTAATCTTTTTGAATTTGTATACTAAGTCACATAAAATTCTGGTTCCGATAGGCCTTGGTGTAAAAGAAATTTTAATCCGACATCAAATTTTGAAACCAATTCATGGTGTCTGCGATAGAATTTAGAAAAAGCCTTTCTAAGCTTATGATACCGATAGCCCTGTTGAAGAAGTTTAGCACATTTATTACGAGCATTAAAGTCATCTACATGACTACACACTCTAGCAAATCTTATAAGTTGAGAAATATACACTCCATAAGAGGGACGACGTGGAACGTCACCATCCAAAAATGGAAAATTAACTATATCAAAGTCAAAGTCATCACGTTTATCATAAATTTTAGAAGATACAAAACCGTTAGAAATAGATAGATGTAAATCCAAAAAGGGGGCCTCGGTATCTGAAGTATTAGCTTTATTCAATTTAAGTTCAGGTGGGTAAATTTGGTTAACCATGCTTTCAAAATAAGGATTATCAATATTCAGAAGATCGTCTAAATATCTAGAAGTTGAGTTAAATGCCTCAATGATATCAGCTTGATTATCAACAGAAAGAGAAGTCATGAAATCTCTTTCATAACAAAATAAAAACAAATCGGCCACAAGTCTGATTCAACGTCATGGCGTTCAATGAGGATTGGTTCGACGTTGATTCAAGGTTGTGTGTCCGATGGAAACATGCTGTTCCACAGAGCTCCATATAGATGCGCAGAATTACTGTTATCATCAGGTAATTACCCAGCGGGCACACAACGTCAAAACAACGTCGAACTAACGTCGCTGTGACGTCATTACGTCGCATCGACGTCAGCACGACGCCACGCAAACGCCATATGCCTGATGGGTAGAAAATGTTTACAAACAAAAGCAATATCACTCTATAGAGTAAATCAGGTGCCTCTTAGAGACTATCATTGTGGGAGCTGAAACAATCACAATATTTTGAGCATCATGAGAAGGTCGAATGATATGATTGTCCTGGAAAGTACAATTTCAAACAAAAATTCTGACAGTTTTACAAACTGCATAATACAAAAATGCACTGGCTAAAATTTGAATAGTGCAAAAATCTTCTCTAACCAGGAATCCTAATTTCAAACGCATTTGAAAGCAATCCGAGGTCATCGCCGTCTTCCGATCACCAGATCATAAATAAATTCCAGAGACTTCAGACTTACCACAGTGATTGGTCAAAGCGTCCCAATAATGGGGAAAATACGGCGTATGATCCGGTCGGGTTTTATGCTAAGTAAGGGAACTAACTCTATAAACCTTAACCCATACTCTAATACTGACTCGCAGAATCTCCAATGCAGTGGTGTTCCGTTATTACATAAATTAACATTGCAACTGTGAGCATACCATCATAATAATGAAATTATGGAATAATGGAACATCAACCAACATAGAACATTATACTGGCAAAGGCACATTTAGAAACTGAGAGCAGACTAAAAATGAGTGTGTATCGCATGAAAACGAATACAGTGATATATAATTATTCATAACAATTTCATAGAGCTCCATGTAAACTATTTTGGATCAATATGGCTTTTAACGGTTAAGATTTTGTTTCAAAACCCTACTCTTTGACTGCGTTTGTTTAAAACTCGCTCGAGAGCAGGGTACCAGGTAACGTACCGTTACAATTCACATCATTTTGCCTAAAGTATACTGATTAAAATAAGTATAGTCAAGTCAATGCTTACAGTCTATACCATCGGTTCAATAATCGGAGGCAGTACAGGCGGGGTATTAAAACCGTTCAAATTAGCCTCACACGAAATTCTGTGAATATTGTCTGAATTGTCCTTAACAAGTATCGTTCCGTCCGATGACCAGGCACCTTTGAGACACAGAGACTTTACGCGAACACGGGCCTTGTAGAGCAAATCCATTCGCATTTTTGTTAAGTCTTCATTTAAGTACACTCCGCGGTAACCTTTATCTTTCAACAGAGTCCGTTTTTTGTAGAATTTCTGGCGGGCACGGTAGGTAGCAAACTTTATGATAATGTCCCTTGGTCTACCAACTCTTGGTTTTCCCACCCTGTGGCTTCTGTCAATATCAGACAGATCAATTTTAGAGTCTATTGCTCTCGCTGTCTCGATAACTATCGCATCAGTGTCTTCATTTTGCTGCTCCTGCACACCCGACATTCTTAAAGAGTTTCTTCTACTATACTCACCAGCATCGACCGCTCTCTCGAGATTCACCACTCTGGTTTTCAAATCACTGTTTTCACTCTTCAGTAATTGAACATCTGTTTCAAGGATACTAATTTTGGCATTCAGACCATCAACAACGCCTCTTATGATGGTCTCAACCATGCTAGGAAGCTCATCTCTAATTGACTCTTTCATATCAAGTTTAAAGGAGTCCCTCAACAATGCCGATATCGCTTGCATTTGGGCTTCTCCAATTGTAATATGGGGCATTTCAGCGGGCTGCATCTGTGTACTTTGTGCAGACTTCTCACCCAAAGCACTGCCCGTCGCTCCTTCAACAATTGAGGTGTCAGCCATTATTTTAACAGAATCCGTATCTGAACAAGAGTTATCTGAAGAATCTGTAGAATCTGTAGAAAGTTCCAACACTTTATTTTTCTTTAAGTCAGTCGGAAAATCGGGCGATGTTAACTCTCTTTTCTTTGATATAACAATTGGCTTAGATATTGGTGTCGACGTGGCAACCTCACTTTCGCTGCTCATAGTATGTAACCTTTTTTGAACAGTATACCTGTCAAAAAATTTGGCGTGCACCGTCCTTATATGAGCACCGTTATTATCTCATAACATAGCCAATGGAAAGTCAGAATTAACAATAGCGCCAAGATAGATAATTTTGATATAATAGATGATATGAAATCTATTAAGTCTATTAATTGTAAGAAATCAGTCACCGCAGTCTCAGAAATCACATCCTTTATTCCATATTTAATACACACATAAACCAATACTCCAAAAAAACGCCCAAAACTAGTCCATTTTTATTTATTGTCAACTAAACTAAACGAAAAACAACATTGCCGCCATTGAACACGTGACCGTCATTGACCGTCATTGACGTCGCGTGTCTCAATGTAATTATTGGAATGTAAACTACATTACGTTCCATTGGTTTACTATAGGGCTTTTCAGTACATACACCAAGAATGTAAATATTAGCACATATGTGTAATATATACGTAAGCTGTTTATAGTGTAATTTGATTACCCTACTTCAATTAATAAAGCAGTAATTCCGGCGTTTGCAAGACTTCTTGGGTGACCCTCGTAACTAACATCAAGATTTCAGTTTTTATGACATATAACAAAATGATCGACAGGCTATTGTTCAATGTTAAACACAAACAAGGATGGCTTAGCTTGAAACAGTGTTGTCAGGTACCTGGTATATACTTCTGAAAAATTCTTGGATAAATCAATTTATTTTGCGTTTTTGACCCTTTGATCCAAGAAGGTAAGATAAATTATTGATATTCAAATAAACGTTTAAGTTTTTCATTTAAATGAGTTCTAAGTTAAAGAGCATTTGTATGCATGAAGCAGAATCTCTTATGGGTTTGAGGTGCGGATAGAAAATTCCGTCTCTCGGAATCACTGTTTTCTGATTGCACTCCACACGCATGAGCGATTCTCAAATCCTGACTTACCAGACTGCATCGTGAATACTATAAAAGTACTTGATAAAATCCAAATTGCGTCCGACTGCGGATCAATACCGCTGGCCCAACCTGTCACAGCCATCCCAGTTACAGTGTCGGTCATATATAAACAAACAAACCAAGTCTCTGAATATATACAAGATTAAGACCTGACTCCCAATTGTAAAGTTCCACAGATTTTTATGATCATTTCAGTGTCATTTTATGTGTAGTTTTCAACTAGAGACAGTGCTATGCAAAGAAAGTAAAATCTTGGTGCATCATTAAAACTGAATTCTGACTGGTTGAGCACGATTCTGCTATGCTAACAAGATTTAAAGCCGTTGCACTAAGACAGGTAATCCTGCCATTACATTCACTCTTTAACCTTATAGTTAGGTCTCCAGCACTAAGAACTGAACAAAAGATGTCATTATTAATAGGCAAAGCTACAGACAAAGAGAATACGAGTATCTGATTATAATTCTAGAATATATATCCTTATCTCAATATGATTTTTTTGTCCTTAACATAACATCGGCTCTAGAAATATTTTTTTGCATTGTTTTTGCATAATTCCATTATGTAAATGAAGTAGCTTTCAGCGAGAAGGGACGCAAAATATTGTGTTGACAGAGTTATCACCCTCGAAAGTGTATCCATACAGCTAAAAGGCTTTTTCTGTGGCATTGCTCATATATGAATCATATCCAAAGAAATGGAGCTGAAAAAGTCTAAGTAACTTCTATTTGTGGATAAATGCCAAATACTTATCATATCACAGTTGTCTCTGCAAAAATATAAATTACAATTACATGTATAATCTTTTACAAACTACTTTTCTTACAATCTGTGTACTTAGTATGTTAAGTGTCACCTGTGTACTAAAATAGTACTATGATCAAATTGGTGTCAGTTATATGCAATATTTGCCATTACTGATACAAATCAGAGACACATAATCTGATTAGCTGAGATCATTTTTGTATTACTTTAAGTGATTCAGACTTGCTGCACTCAAGAAAGGGTTTACGGCCGTTTACCTCGACGTTACTTGCAAGGCGGTATTACATAGAGGATCTTACATGAGTGCTCATGTATTATTGAATTTATTAAACGAGTTGGGGAAAAGATAAGATGCGAGGCTCTGCCGAGCATCTTATCGTTTTCACCAACGAGTTTAATAAATTCAATAATACAGGAGCGCGAATGCAAGATTCTATTTATCATATGACACAAAAATCGCATTTTATTAGCAAATTTTGCGCTAAAACGTCACGATTTTGCCATTAGAAAACGCGACGTTTTAACAAACGTCAACGTAAAACGTTACGATGTAATTTGCATATTTAATCCACTAGTGGATTATCGTTTTTAATGCATGGCTTTATTACACTCTCAGATGCGACGTCATATGATAAAGTGTATTTTACCTGAAATCGACCATAATTTAATCAGATCTCCATTATCACTTTTAATTCAAACTGGGGGACGGGGTTGTTTCAACAAGATACGTGATCTGAAGAAAACCTTATTTGTATATCTTTTTAAGAAATAAGCTTGCAAATGAAATGAAAAAAAAAACTTCCGGTTTCGGTTCGCATTGAGGTACATGAAAATATTCAATATGTAAAGAAAACATAATACTGGTTGCGTAGATGCAGCCCTTAGAACAACGCGCATAAATTGACGCTAACTAGATACATGTATTAATCGATTTAACAAAAGCTTTCCTGTGCAAAACTCGAGGTAAATCTGTCAAACATTAGGTAGTTATCAACTTTCTCTTCTCAAGAATGCCTCTAAAGAAAAGTGAATCAGACCGGGAACCTTCCACAAAACAGGTATTCAGTCAGTTTGCCAAGGAGTTTACGACAATGATAAAGGAGCCAGTACAGACTATTCACTCTAGATTACAGAAAGACAAATTTAGACAAGAGGTAAATGAAATAATGGAAGAGGTGAGTGACATCAGAACTTGATCACGTTAAATCCCAGTCTACCAGAGCGTAGAGAAGTCGTATGCGTTTCACGCAGCAAAAGGTTATGATGTGGACAGAGAACAAGGTGAGAAGCGAACAAAACTTGAGGGGTATGTCTGTTGGCGAAGATATTCTGTTCCGTTTGGTTTCAACGGTTCTCCCAATGTGTTTTTGTGTTTTGGTTGGGTTGTGCTTTGTTGTTGTGGCATTTCCGTGGTATCTTTATTTGAGCCGCGACACGAGAAACCCAACAAAGTGGTTGTGCGCCAAGCGCAGACTCCGATCAGCCTGGGCATCCGAGCAGTCAGGTCAGTATCTTTGCTGTGCGCTTACAGGATAGCTAAGGATCTAAGCTACTTTCATGGGGACAGCGAAGACTCTGTCAGACTGGGCGAATGCCCAGGATGATCTGAGTCTGCGCTGGGCGCCCAAACACTTTGTTGGCTTTGTCGTGTCGCGGCTCATTTTATTGTTCCATACCGAATAAATCTCAGCAGAGAGCTATATAACAATGCTATTAACCAAGGCCTTCCGTACTGGCCCAGTTACAAGTCCGAGGTCTGCTGTATTGGCCCTAGGTCGCACCCTGTAACTAGGCCAATACGAATTTTCTTGATTAATGACAATGTCAATAATACACGTGATGTAGATTGACGTCATTGAAATTGGACAGTATGTATTGGCTGAGTTTTGCCTTTATTGGCAGAGTTTGGCTTGCATTGACCGAGTTGGTCTGTATTGGCCGAATTGGTCAAAATAAGCCCAGTTTATGACTGGTATTATATGGACTGCTTTTGCCATATACCATTAAGTATAGTAATACTACTAGTTAATTGCTAACGCATTTTTATCCGGGTGACTATTACAGTATCAAGTTAGTATCCGAAACACAAATCAACTTCTAGAAAGCTAACTGTCAGAAAGAAATACAAATGTGCAAAGTCACCATGTTCTTACTTGTGCTTAACTGAGCAAAACGATAAAAGTTGCATTTGCGTTCAGTTATGTACACGTTAGTTATTTGTTTCTAAAACACATTATTTGTTGTTACTGGTGTGACAGTAATGTCATTGATAACTGCAAATGCAATCAGACCTACTGATAACGAGATCAGAAGGATTTTTTTTTTGTCTGATCACTTATAACCTTTCATGGTTTAGAATAAAATGTTAAAGTTTCATGAGATTTAAGCTGATATTGCATGTCTAGATTCATTTGTGAAAGTCAAGGTAATGTTTTGTTGCTTTTTAATCAAATTTAAGTATGATATAACCATAAAAAGTCTATGGATTGCGACAGGTAGGTCTGAGCAAACAGTGCAGTCCCAGATCAGACTGCTGCCAAAGGAGCAGTCTGATCATAGTCTTCACTATTTTCCATTCTACATGTATCTGCATCTGAAAAACGCATTACTGCACTGTACTGCCAAACTGTTACATTTAAAGACATTTAAAATATTTTGGGTGTCCCACCTTTTTACGATATCTTCATTTGAAAAGTAAAGCAGTCACGTGTAACAAATAGGTGTCTCGACTGATGACAATCAAGCTAGCAATTAGCAATTACTACCAGTCACCGTTCTCTACCAACAAAGAGATTGCTCATCTCTAGCAGTCACTATGCGTTTCTTGAAGTGTCAAGCACGGACAAAATTTTCTGCCGCCTACCGCTTTATCACTCATAGCAGTTACTGCAATTCGTCAGCGATGGCTAACTCTTCCTTACTCCATTTTTCACCGCAAGCAATAACAAACGCTGTTTGTCGGTGTGACAAAGACTGTTTGTCATTGCTTGCCTTGAGCAGTGGCTGCTAACTGTAACTATTAACTATTTGTTGATTGTTCTCGACCTCGCATGTAGAAGAAATGTTTACCTAAAGCGGTATATAGGAAGGAAAGAAATCGTTGGCGGACGACGCTAAATCAGAACCACGTTACTCGACTTGCCTTCTGTGTCACCGAGAGAATGAGACTGTTGAGCATTTCCATCTTCATTGTCCACTTTGTTGGTTGTCTTGTGTCGCGGCTCATTTTATCTTTGTGTGCTGGTGTGTATTCACTTACTAACAGTTCAGTTAGCTTCCAGCAGCTAATATTAGACTATACTGTGTTAACAACAGATTTTAATGCTAGTGACAATGAACAATGGCAATGCATAAAATTCCATTGTCGCCGATTATGACACGATCATCTTACATTGTGAGAGGTTTAATTTGCTGTCTCTGGTACCAAGGCACCAGAGGAAAAAGAAACAAATGGACAATCATACTGACAAACCAATCCGTCCCACACGTTGCGACTACTAATATATTTTAGAAAAAGGGGTTTACAGTGTGAATAGACACAGATTAACTGGAAATAGAGTGGTGAAAGTGTCAGCCATTTTAGACTTGTCGATTAAGGACTTTCTGTGGGAAGTCTACCGAGACGGGCAGAATCTATGTTAAAAATTACAACAACAACAAAAATGGAATTGTTGATGCAAACTTCCTATACGTCCAATTTAATATGCCGCCTGTACGTTTTATCTTTATCATTCTGTTTTCAAAAAACTTATACGGCATTAAGCTAATTCCTTAATATGTAATCACATATAATGAGCAGAAGAAAAAGCAACGTCAGGACTGCAAATTTAGATATAGTATAAAATGCCAATGAATTAGAGTAACAAGTTCATTGTCGATCTCATATTTTAAGGTTCACTGACATGCGTTAAAGACATAGTTGTTGTCTGTTTTCCATGCAAATGAAAGCTAACTGCTTGCACCCAATACCATTTGAACTCTGCTACCTGTCTGACAAGATTTCACTCTGTTTGAGAACTATACCAGGTCCTGACATTCGACCAGACCACCAAACTATACTACCTAATTTATTCAGCAACAAGACGGTATTTTTTACAGTCTAAAGCAATCTCAAAGATCTAGATCCGTCTAGAAAGACGGATCTATTTATTTGAAATTGTTCTGGGATATAGATCCGTCTTAAATAGATCTTAGGAACTGTTTAAGAGGAGAAAAAAACATTTTATAGATGAATTTCACAAGGCCGGTATATATATTTGCGGTAATTTTGGAAGGATTAAACTCTGTCTTATAATCGAATTAATGCGGTATACAAAATAGTCTTCATTACACTTGACGGCAATGACAGATGTGGACTTGTTTACGTATATTTATAGGCAGTCTGATCAGACTTTTCTCTGTCCGCTAAAAGGGTACTATCTCTATACCGACAGCTTATACTCTGATCAGACATGCCAGATGCACAGGCTGATCTAAGTCTTCGCTGGGCGCACAGCCACTTAGTTGGTTTTGTCATTTTTCAGGTCATTATTATACCACCCTTACCAGAATACGCCAACATAAGCGCCACTTATTTCACAGTGAGCAAGGTCTACTCTGGTAAGGGTGGTATATAATAGTTACCTCATTGTTTGTCCACCTGTTCCGGAGACAATTCACTCGCTAAAGCTCGTGAATTATCTCCTACAGGCGGACAAGCCATTTTATTTATCATAATTTGATATGCCCTTTACAAACGTGACCGAAAAGACGTTGAAAGTAGATGAAAAAGCAATAATCAGGGACCGACACTATCGCTAACCACATCCTGCACTTAAAGGTAGGTTCCTGGGCTAGCGATGTCAATTTTGTCCACAAAAGAATTTCGTCTTTTTCTGAGCAGTATTGAATTCTCTTATTTTTCTGAATTTGTTGCTACTGAGAAACTCGTCAGATGTTGAAGAAAATAGTCGTTTTCCCTTTTGGTTTATTTTCTTTTGTTGGAATTCCAGTTCTAAAAATAACTATGTTTATTATGTCTATAAGTGCGCGATTTCTGATGCCATTCTCCAAAGGTCAATTTTCCCTTGACGTGAGCTCTCCTAGAGGTCCTGGCATGGCGGATGGATTAAAACTATCCCAAAATGCAATGCAGCATGAAATCAGCTGCGTTATCTATTTTGGCGCGAACTAAAAATAGCGCTAACTGGTGTGCGAAGCAGAGTTAAGAAATCCCTTGCAAAACAACTTTTCTAATATTTTTTTTGATTTACACTTTTTAGTGAAACTTATTAATTCCCTTTTATAAGTGCTTTCCAACAACTTGGATGGAAGTTCATCAAAATTATGATGCATTCCAAAGTACAGGAACCTACCTTTAACACCAAATGTGAAAGGAAAACATGAGCCACGACACAACAAAACCAACAATGTGGTTGTGCGCCAAGCGCAGACTCAGATCAGCCTGGGCATCCGCCCAGTCTGATCAGAGTCTTCGCTGTCCGCATGGAGGTAGCTTAGACCTTTAACTACCCTTTAAGCGCTTAAGCAAGGAGTCTGATCAGACTGGGTGGATGCCTAGGCTGATCTGAGTCTGCGCTGGGCGCACAACCACTTTATGGTTTTGTCATGTCGCGGCTTAAATAAAGACGGCAATTCAAGATAAGCGAAAAACCAAGAGGTCAGCTTTTTCCAAACAGATGGGCGTACACACGGTTACTCTAAATAAAGTACGAGAAGTCAAGGACTAATAGAATAATGATAATACTGATTACTTTTTTTCTAAATTAAAATGATTTTTACGCCTGACCTTTTACCGACATGATGAACCTTTTCCCGACTTACGTATGATAATTAATAGTGACTATCAAGTTTTTTTTATTTTGTTTAGTATAATAGTTAAGTTCTCGTTACAACGAGAAACCAACTCGCTATAACGAGAAACTAATAGAAGCCAACTCGTTATTGCTAGTCACAAGTGTCATTATTTGCAGATATAAAATAAATCACATAGAAAGCACGAATCCTTCCGCTAGTGCCCAGATTGTTTTTCCTTAAAATCACGGTGCGGAAGAAGATATTGAGGTAAGGAGCACTTTAGCCATAGCTAATTTAGACCTCATTAATTTCATTTCATTGCACGTGAATACCTATCATGCGGCTTTCACGTGGCACAGATGCAAACTGCACTCAGGTGTATGGGTAAATAATTTCCGCTATTTTCTCAAAGGAACACCCTTTTGTGACTTCTTGCTTTCTTTTCTGGACGCAAAGAGGAATCAAAGGGCCAATAGCCCTGAAATGACAGATTCTATCAGAACAAGCAAATTCGGTAAATTTATATCTCCCGCCGAAGTGGCCATGATTCGATTATGGTTTATTTTAAGTTTCATAAAAGTTTGTTCACTGGTTAATTAGATACGGCAGAACTTGTGGATTGTAAATAAAATCAAGGGCAATAATTCTGGGATAAGTGAGGCATAAGCTGAAGCTTTTCTTCTTAAATGCTTGCCTCAGCATCACTGCATTATGAAGATACATGATACATTTTATTTCAGTTACAAGAAATTTTGTTCAACGGTATCTTAGTTAACAATTTGAGGATTTTAAATCAATTCACAGGCATTAAATAATGCACTACTGAAGCGATTATGACAAAACTTAATGCGCATTGGCACTGCTGTGTCAAGACAGTACATACTTATTTTAAGTTTCATGAAATTCCGCTCATTGGTTACTTAGTTATGACTTAATGTTGTTGATTTTAAACCAATTCAAGGGCAATAACTCATTGCTTACTGAAGCAATTTCGACAAAACGTAGAATGCACGAATGTGTTATGGCGATACATATTTAGTATAATTTTCATTGAATTCAATTCTTTGAATACTTAGTTATGGCTGAATTTGTCAATCTTTGATTGATCCAAGGGCTACTGATGCCATTCTGATGAAACTTTATGCACATAGCCGCATTACGGTGATACACAATTAGTTTAAGTTTCATGAAGTTTTGATAATAGGTTACTTAGTTATGACTCATTTTATTAATTTTAGGTCAATTAAAGGGCAATAACTCATGCATTTATGAAGCCCCTTTGACGAAACCTCACGTGCATCAGCACTTTATAGTGAAATATGTTTATTTTAAGTTTCATGAAATTCCATCTAGTGATTACTTAGTTACGGCCGAATTTTGTTAATCTTCAATTGATTCAAGGGCAATAACTCATGCATTACTGCTGCCATTCTGACGAAACTTTATGCACATAGCCGCATTATGGTGGTACATATTAAGTTTCATGAAGTTTTGATAATTGGTTACTTCGTTATGGCTCATTTTATTAATTTTCGGTCAATTAAAGGGCAATAACTCATGCACTACTGAAGAGTTTGACGAAACCTCACGTGCATCAGCGCGTTATAGTGATATATATTCATTTTAAGTTCCATGAAATTCCATCCAGTGGCTACTTAGTTATGGCTCCGGACGGACGGACGGAAGGATGGACAGACGGACGGACGTACAGACGGATGGACAGACATGGAGAAAACTATATCCCTCCGCCTTCGGCGGGGGATAATAAAGTCATGCTACGTCGGCTCAGTGACCTACATGTATATCATACTAAAGGTCACTGGTCGGCTCAAAATAATTTCAAACTTCAGCCCTGTTGCATGTATATGGCCCAACTCTGATAATGTAAATACGCCATTTAGCCAAATCACTTCATGCACCTGCCACAATTCTATCTCTTGTACAGAAGTAATTTCTGAATTCTGACAACGGTTACTGCTTTCATTGACTTTTAAGCACTCAGTGTTTGCTGTATTTCGCATTACACGAGGATGTCCGCTCTAATGTTTACTATATGGCAGTTCTATAAATAGCCATCGATAAACACACAATTACCGTATGATGCTCAGTAAAACACTTGCGAGAGATGTGGATAAACCTAGAGAATTTCTTTTACATTACATTCTCTGCAATGTTGACGTGCTCGGAATACTGTTTTAAGCAAGTTTACAACTGTATAACAGTTTTCTTTTGTTTGAGCGGCAGCTAACTTATTTTTATTTTATTTGATAAAGTATGGGGTGCTTAAAGAGACCGATGCGCTTAAATGGGGCGAATACGGTAATTGGCGGATTGATATTGAATATTGTTCAAACTTTGTATTCGTTATATTTTTTGACCGCTGATGTAATTAGTTAGATACTTATCATTTTACAGAACTACATGATTATACATACACAAGAATATGTTATATAAGTTCTCATTTTACTTCGTACAAAACTTATTTTCAATTCCAGATGTTTTTAACGATCACTTCATTTCTGAACGGAAGAATACAGCTGTGAAAGTCACTTTCCAAAATACGCTTGTGACAGCTTTGAATGACTGATAGAATCAGTCATTAAATCAAAGGGCCAATGGCCCTGAAATGACTGATTCGATCAGAATAAAGTCATGCTACATCGGCTCAAACTAATTTCAAACTTCAGTCCTGTTGTTAATGGTCCAGTTCCATTCATGTAAATAAGTCATTTAGCGCAAGTCACTTAATGCACATGCAAAAATTCTATCTCTTGTACACAAGAAATATTTGAATTCTGACAACGGTTACTGCTTTTCACTGACTTTAAAGCACTCAGTGTTTCCGGTATTTTGCATTACCTATAGACCACGAGGAAGTCTACTCCAATGTTTACAATATGGCAATTCTATAAATAGCCACCGATAAACACACAATTACCGTATGATGTCCAGTATATCACTTGCGAGATAAGTGGATAAACCTACAGAATTTCTTTTACATTACATTCTCTGCAATGACTGACGTGCTCGAAATACTGTTTTGGGCAAGTTTACAAATGTAAAACAGTTTTTTTTTTCAGCGGCAGCTGATTTATTTACTTGATAAAATATGAGGGGCGCTTGAAGAGGGGGCTAATACGGTAACTGGCGGATGGATTTTTAATATTCAGTTTGTATTCGTTATATTTTTTGACCGCTGATGTCATTAGTTGGATACTTCTTATTTTACAAAACTACTAAATAATTATACCTGCACAAGGATACGTTATATAAGTTCACATTTAACTTCATACAAAACTTATTTTCAATTCCAGACTTTTTTTTAGCGAAATGACCTTACGATCACTTCATTTCTGAGCGGAAGAACACAGCTGTGAAAGCCACTTTCCAAAATATGCTTGTGACAGCATTGAATGACTGATAGAATCAGTCATTAAAAAGGAGAGAATTGACTCCTATAGAACTTCCATTCAGTGGGGGAGTGTCGGATAACTTCGGACAGGCGGGTAAATTCGGACATATCATGGCAAACAGTGAAAATCCAGATGAGACGGCTCATAATGAGCCGTCTCATCAGGATTTTCACTGTTTGCCCAATAAATTCTGTTTTAATTCCAAACAACTGACATATAAAGGAAACAATGTCACTGTCCAAATTTACCCGCCGTCCGGTTACCCGACTCTCCCCTATGGTGACAAAATGAAACTAGCAGAGCTGCGTCCGCTGAAAATGTATCCATTTACATTAAACACTATAAAAATACCATGAGCAATTTAAGAAAATCCGGACGATTTATATAAACCGTGAAAATATTAACAGTTTATAACAATTATGAATTGGATTTTTCAATATCCCTACTTACGTTGTTCAGTGAAATTTCATTTCGAACATCTATTTTCTGCCATTGTCTTAACCTTATAATGATGAAATTTTCATACCGAAAAAAACTGAATACCCGGTTCATACACAATTCTAACGTGAACAAAGTATCTTGAGATAAAGTTTGAGCAAGGAAATTGATATTTCGCATTCAGTTCCGGGCGAAGGTGTAAAATTACCTGATTACCTTGTGACCAAATCTCTAATTAACCTGGTTGTGTTATACGTGTTATCCCGTTTCGGGCTTGAGCATACAGGAACGAACCCTCTTTGCAGGCCAGCGGATGATGGGGGCCATACTATTTTACAAGCACAAGCTCCGGATGTTTTAATTCAGTGTTCTATTACTCCCTCCCCCACCACTACCCCAAAATCAAATAGATATCGACGTTGATGCGACGTTGCCTAAACGGTATGTTGCCGCTGGATAACTTATAAAAATTCTTATATGCTTAAAGTCTCCATAGTCCTATCAGAAGTAAAAATCGTCGAAGCACAAATCTTTATAAAATTGGTACAACCTTCAGAACTGATGATAAAATGTCGGTTGCTGTGCTTTTTGGTTCATATAACTGGCAAAAGAGAAGGAATAAGGTATTTTGAATAAAACGTGACAGGTGTCCTTTCAAAAATACGGTTTTTGTTTCTGGTTCCCCGTTGGGAAATTAACTCACACAACAGCGAGACAAACAATGAGAGCCATGCCTTACATTGTATTTTTATCAACTAGTAAACAACTGTACATTGTATGTTTATCTCCTGTACCTTGTATTATTACCTCTTGTACCTTGTATTTTTACCATGTTATGAAACTTGTGAAATCGAATGTAGGTCATTTAATGTCCTAGATACTTTTCAAATCGTTTTTATGAGAAACTCAAGGGCGTTTTAATTTTTCAAAGCCGGCCAATCACGATCATATACAGTGAAGAAACTGTAGTGAGAAGTTTGCAGCGGTACTTCACGATAAAATAATTCATGCTGATAGAGCAATGGGGCCTTTAAGGCGCCGTGACTCCTTTTACCTTCGACAATATCATTTTTAAAGATATTTCTTGTTGGATTAAAGCTTATGATTGACTTGAACTGCGTCGGTGGAATTTAAATGGAGATATGGCATTTATTTAAAGCATTTATACAAATCATTCAACAGGGTTTGATATCAATGATTGATTCCTGTTGCAGAAAAACACGAGAGTATAATACACACCTGCATTCTTATTGTCGACCAAGCCTTTACTAACAAATTAACCGAGCAATGTTTTGTAGAGGTCTTAGATTTTAAGGAAGCGGATTTCTAAAATAAGCACGAAGTACAGTTGTTTATCATACTCTGCGGTATTTTTTTTTTCGCCTGGCTTTGAAAAATGTTTGCAGAAATGGCATTTCGGAAATTGCGTTTTTACTCTAAAAGATTTGAATATGGCATCAAAAACAAGTTGCTATGGTATCAGAGTTATGATATCACTTATATCTACATTGTATAGTCTTGCAGACTGTAACTTAAATTTAAATGGTAACATAAAACTCTGTCGTTTTAAATTGCAGCCAAACAAATATTTTTCTACAATACCGTATACGCGGTAATTTCGCGGGTTAAAATTTTCGCGGCTAAGGGTCAAAAACATAAACATTGATTTTCGCGATTTTTAATTTTCGCGGTTAGCAACATGCGCGAAAAGCAAAACTACCTCTTATTCGCTTGAGCAAGTCCTTCCATTAACCTGCGGCAGGGACACCGCAGGTTAATGAAAGATCTGGCTCAATTGAAAAGTACCAGCAATTACCGAAGCAAACAGAAACAAAATATATGAACACTGTGTCTACAGAAGATACTCTGTAAGGAACAGGAAATTATTTCGCGATTTTAATATCCGCGGTTTCTGAGTGACCGCGAAATATCGCGAAAAATGAAACACCGCGAAAATAATCTAGTATACGGTACATTAATACACCTCCATGTTGTTGTTTTTTCTGGCATTTTACAAAGGAGAGTCCTGTCTGCTTACCAGGACGTCGTAACCCTTCAAAATTTGATCTACTCGTATAAGAAGGAGTTGGCTCCTTTAAAAGCAAATACTTTCCTTTTAGAGTTGAGCCCTGTTTTATAAAGGAATGCAGAACTGTAGATAGCAGAGTCTCTTCCCCTTAAGGTGTACTTATTCACCTTAATTCAGTGCTTACGGAGTCGTAGTTAAATGAATTCGTCGGTGTAATGACTTGTTCGCACGCGTCTCAAGATACCTTCAACTGCCCTTCATCTCATTATTTAGCCTCAAGATAACAGACTTGAGCCGCGACGCGAGAAAGCCAACAATGTGGTATTGCGCCCAGCGCAGAATCAGATCAGCCTGGGTATCCGCCCAGTCTGATCAGAGTCTTCGCTGTCCGCATGGAGGTAGCTTAGACTCTTAGCTACCCTTTAACCGCTTAGCGAATAGTCTAATCAGACTGGGCGGGTGCCCAGGCTGATCTGAATCTGCACTGGGCGCACAACCACATTGTTGGTTTTCTCGTGTCGCAGCTCAATTATTGTCAGCAATCTATACAGGACTCGGCATCCCTGGAGGAATTGCATGTAGCTTCAATTAGGTTTAACCGTATTATGTATAAATTGAATATAGTTCGTTGCTTTTTTCCTCGACTTTAAACGCCGGGCATCCCCTAATTAATGACACAATAAGGCTTCCCGAAATGCCATATATAATTGAGAGTACATACACAACAAGGGGTTACCAAGTTCTCTAAATAGCAAAACTAATGTGCAAATCTGTTTGACAAGTGCTCACATTCAAGAACACACGTCTGGCTAATTTCACGTCAGCTAGTATAGTTGCATGCTGAATACAGGGAAGTTTTAAGCTGTTCTGTTTAAGGGCTAATAAAAAGTAAGCTTAAGAACTATGAAAGTTAACAGTACTGAATCATAAGCTGTATATTTTCCTTTTTATTCGTTTATTGTTCGTAATCAGTATTTCGTTTACATACTGGTAACTGACCGACAAGAACATGGTGTTTACGTTTTGTTGAATCGCACTCTCGCGATTGTCACGATTGTATTGTGATTCAAAATGGTTAAGAAAGGTGTAACTTGTGCGTGTACGTGTAATGAAATGAAATTCTGTCGAAAGGGTTATAAGAACCCTTGGTTATTCATCCGTCCATCCCTACAATTTTGGAGATGACTACAACAGATACTGTCTTATGACGTGCACCATCCTCACTGTAAAACCTAATCCCATCTTATTTAACCAGTTTATTCCCAATTATTCCCCTATGAAATTAAACAAAACTTGATAGGATTGAACTAAAACAGACGGCCACTTTAATTGAATTATGTTGACGTTTTTAAGTTCTAAGAATAACTACAGAAAGTACTAGGGTACCTGATGGATAAGGTGTTCTTTGGTCAATGCGATGCATATTTGACGGTACAACTAAGACAATACAAGCATTTGAGCTTTTAGATCGTAAGATCTTGCAGTTTACCGTCAGATCTTGTTTTAAGACTCATTTTCCGTCAGCCGTCAAGTCAACCGCTGTGCCTTAGATAATGCATTTATTATAAGTTTGGAGAGGTTTCTGTTTAGTAGAAGTTCATGTATAATAACGGAATGGAGTCTATGGATATCTTTCTTTACGTTCAAAAACTGAGAGTTACCACTATCCGTCAATTAAGGCGAATAGGTGGTACATGTATTAGGAAGTTTAAGTTTTTAACCTGTACGGTACGGCGTCTAACTATGATTTGCGAGCAAACACCATAAAAATGTGCTTACTCTCTGCTTATCAGAAGTAATTTTCGAGATTGACTACTTCTAGGAGGCCGTTAACACGTACGCTGATAAACGTGTTCTTTGAATTCATTATTCGGAATGAATTCATAAATGTACACACACACTGCATTTATTGTATCAAAGTTCAAAGCAGAATTCTGAGAACTTATTATAAGAGTTCACTTGAAAATGAATGAGGCTTTACGCATTTGAGCCGCGACACTACAAAACCAACAATGTGGTTGTGCGCCCACCACAGACTCAGATCAGCCTGGGCATCCGCTCAGTCTGATCAGTGCCTTCGCTGTCCACATGGAGGCAGCTTAGACCCTTAGCTACCCTTTAAGCGCTCAGCGAAAGGTCTGAGCGGACCAGGCGGATGCTCAGGATGATCTGAGTCGGCGCTGGGCGCACAACCACATTGTTGGTTTTTTCGTGTCGCGGCTCATTGTGTTTAGCGTCGCATAAATATGACATAGACTAACAGAGCAGACCCAGATTAGACGCCGCCCGCCAAAACGCGGCCTTTGATCACAGTCTACACCATTTGCATAAGACAAATGAATTTGCCGAATGGAAAAAAATGTAACCCCTGATTTGTGGGATTTATGTGTTTTTAATGTTGGCCTACGCGTGTCTGTCCCTCAGTAGGACAAGAATTGCCTAGTTTAAACCGAGGTCGCACATTTTCAGATTGATTAAATTGGAAGCTTTATGATTAATAATTATATACTTATGTAGACGTTGAACGGTTTCTTAATATTTATTCGCCAGACAAATGTGAAAATGTTTTTATTGGATTTGTTTTGCTCTCTGAAAAAGTAAAGGAAAGGTCTAGTGCCAGTCGGCTGGTAATAGCCATTTTACGTTAAGATGGTTATTGCCAGTCGACTGGCAATAGCCATTTCACGTCAAAATCGCTATAACCAGTCGACTGGCAATAGCCATTTTGACGTAAAATCGTTATTGCCAGTTAGTTTGTATTTTTGATACTCCACATTTTTCAATAATAAATTTAAAAATTAAGAACTTGTATCCCACTTAAAGTTTTTAGCTGCATAGTAAGGAACTGTGGCGTTGTGCTACTGAGGAGACTGGCCTTCTAAGGTGGCCATCTGGGTTGAATCCCGGTGGAATGGATTTCATTTAAATCACTAACGGGATTCCATTGCACACAAACTTTCATTATCACCCTTTCATCTGCTCCACATGACTGATATTGAAGGGCCATTAAACCGCAAGTGATTCATCTGTCTTAAAACGGAAAAAAAGACTGTTATGGATCGGTAGGCAAATCATACTAAAGTTAGGCCCGGTCTCTATGGCAAGTGGTTAAACGAGCTGTTGATCATTTTCACTGCTTTGGATCCGAGCCTTGTTCAGAGAACTGATCTGCTCGCGGAGGGTCATGTGATCTTCTGCGGGAACTCCTGATTTCTCCTAACTGTGCTTATCATTAAAACGGTGTCCTTAGTACAAATGAAACTATCGGCTAATCATGACACTAAAAAAATGGTCATTATAAGCATCTCAGCCTACGCATCTGCAAAGACCGACCAAATGGCTCGCTTTTGACTGTTGATGATAACAGGGAAGATTCCGAAAAATACCGCTGAGATGCACGGCTTATCTAATAACAAGTAGTAAGATCACTTCTTGGAATCCTGTTATCTGTTACATGTAATGGAATAAGAATATATGAAATTGTGACAACTCATTAACTTTAAAGCTCAGGTTACTGTCAAAATCTAAAAAAAAAAAAAAACTGCAAATTTAAAACTTTCAGTAATTTATACATGCATAAATGAGAGTGCAACAATAAAGTCAAAGAAGGAAGCTTGCTGATAAATAGAATATGCCCTTTTGGGCCAAAACTTGAAGAAACTGGCATTAGAGTTTCTAATGTTATTTACGCTACTACCAGTCAACTAGCAATAGTGATTTTAGGGTGAAATCACTTTCACCAGTCAACTGGTAATAGCGATTTTACGTTAAAATCGCTATTACCAGTCGATTGGCAATAGCGATTTCAACGTAAAATGGCTATTACCAGTCGACTGGCAATAGCGATTTTTACGTAAAATGGCTATTGCCAGTCGACTGGCAATAGCCACTCCGAAAAGTAAATGTCCTCAGATATTAAAAATTAAACTGAAAGCCAGACATTACTTTGTCATTTTGGTTTAAACATATTTTATTTAAAAAACCAAACATTCTTGGCAGCGAAAACATTGTTATATAATAGGATTAGTACGGAAGCAATGGCTAATTAGTTCCTCTCCTAAGAGATTTGTCATTTTGACACCCTTTATCATGCAATGATATGTATATATACTGAACAAAAATAAAAACTTGAGAGTTTTTTTTTTTATAATTGAAAATTCCGGACAACCTAGCAAATACGTGCATTTTGATCATTTCGAGTTGATCAGACGTCTGATTACTTACATGATAAGTGATAATTAGGTCATGTCTGTCCTGTCCGGAGTTATCGCACGTGTTCCTGATTCAATGAGTTAGGCCGTAACTTCAATTTGCGCATGCGCAGAGGAAGTTTTTCTTGTACAAATAAATATTAGTTCAATATGCAAAGAAAACACTCTAAACACGTATGTTAATTGTAGCACACCCTGAAAATAAAGCAGATTGGAAACTGGTCACTTTACGTATGAGGATTTATATTCCACCACTCCCTCACGAAGGCATTCTTTTCATGAACTTATCCTATAACTGAGATTAGATGAAAGGAATTTATTTAGAACATTTTACATAATTTCACCGCAGAAGGATGTTTCTCTTCGCAACATTTGGTTTGATTTGCATCATCATCATTCTCTGCTTCCAACGGAATTTACTTTCAAACTTAATGATTTCGCCGATTATGCTATTTTGTGTGTCTTTTTTTTCTCCTCCTTTTAATGGGCGATAGAAAATCCACACAACGCGAATAAATAGAAAGGATAATGAGTTGTAAAATAGGTTGTCAGCGAAACTGAATGTCATTTGGCTGTACTTTCTCTAAAAGCACTGCAGTATAAAGGTATGCGCAATTTTAAGATCTATAGAATATTAAAATAAAGAAATATTTGATTTATAAATCGAGCTCTACATTCAGGTTGATTGTGATGCATTGTTTTGACGCAGGCCAGCATAATCTCCATTACCTGCCGTAACAAGTAACTAAGAATTCAGACATTGCTCTCGATTTAAAATTATAGTTTACTATGACACATAATGCTATTAAATTTATTTTGACATTGGTGAGTCAAATATCCTTTCCAGTAACTATCCTTTCAAATCACTAAGAATTGATTAATTAATCTCGATTTAAAAAAATGAGCTCTACATTTCGTAAGTTTCAACCTGACGCCTTATCTTAGTCAAAGAAAAAAGAAAGGCAGATCAGGAATTAATACAATCAAAACAAGCAGTGCAGAGTTGGTCGGACTGCCCCCTTAGACCCGGTGGGCATACGACGTAGAGGCAAGAATGAATCAACGTTGATTCTACGTCGTGACATTGAAGCGGCGTTGATTCGATGTTGATCCAGGGTTGGAGGGAGCACTCCGAACCATATCTGCACTGCATGTACTCCAGTCAATAATTCTATTTATTATAATATCTTTAAAAAAGAGGTCAGGTTATACGATGGAAACACCTGTAATCTATAATACACATTAATGGAGTAGGGTTGTTTTTTTTTTTTGTTTTGTTTTTTTTTTGGTATGTATAGGTAGATATTGTTTCATATTTCTCTTTTCTTCAAATCTGTTTTGCCATAGAATCAAAATTGTTATTGTTGTTTGTTGCTCCTCATGTTGTTACATACGTCCTCATCCCGCCCTCGAAACGAAAAGGAAAAGAAGCACACGCACGAAAATGCTAAAAATTCACGAAAGACACGTACGGTAAACCGGCGGATGAGCAGCTTTTTCCCAAACAGTCGATCATTCACCTACCCGAATTAGAAACAGCAGCAACATCTGTTTTTACCTATTTTCTATTTTAAATTACGAATCAGAACAAAAAAACAGAAAGCTGAATAATCAGCTACTCAGGGACCGAGTGCACAAAGCAAACGTAAGCCTACGCCCGACGTACGTCCGTCGTAAAAATGTCGCAGACTTTTAATCCGTGTGCACAACCGAGGCGTGTCGTAAACTAAGTCGTTAAATAGCTTCGAAACTCACAAATCGCCTCGTGCACTTGGATTAAAATACAGTCTTAGTTGCGCTGACGTTCGTAAGCTACGCCGGCGTAGTTTACGCCTCCTTTGTGCACCCGGCCGAAGCGATTTGTGAGTTTTGAAGCCATTTTACGACTTAGTTTACGACACGCCTCGGTTGTGCACACGGATTAAATTCTGCGACTTTTTTACGACGAACGTACGTCGGGCGTAGGCTTACGTTTGCTTTGTGCACTCGGCCCGAGGGGCCGAGTGCACATAGGAGGCGTAAACTACGCTGGCGTAGCTTACGAACGTCGGCGCAACTAAAAGTAAAAAGTATGCAAAGACCAGGAACTGAAACAATCAAAATCCAAATCCAGCCCTCAAACCATAGTTGGAAACAACTAAGATTACAAATAATCAAGATACAGAGAACATATGGCCAACCGAGTGAGCAGCTTGTTCCCAAAAGGTGGCCACTCAGCAACCCAAACCGAACCAAAAATAATAATAACATACATAAGGTAAAACATCACAGAAACTCTGACACCAAAAACAGGCAACAAAGAACCACAACAGAACTACCGCCTTGGAACGGTCAGTAATGAATTACTGGGGGGCTTAAATCGATTTTACAGGCCCAACCTCACCCTCAGTTTCTGAAGTGGTACAAAACATTTAGTTGGTTGTTCGGTTCGCATGATGTACTACGACTTTATTTTAATCCAAGTGCAAGAAGCGATTTGTGAGTTTTGAAGCTATTTTACGACTTAGTTTACGACACGCCTCGGTTGTGCACACGGATTGAAATTCTGCGACATTTTTACGACGGAAGTACGACGGGCGTAGGCTTACGTTTGCTTTGTGCACTCGGCCCCAGGTGACCACACTGCTAGAGATCATAGGGAAGCGGACCATTTAGAAACCGCAACAGAAATACCGCTTTGGAACTGTCAATAAAAAATTACTGGGGCGGGGGCTTAAATTAGCGGCTTCACTGAATCTAAACTCTCGTCCTCTGCTTCTGCGGTGGTTCGAAACATTTAGTTAGATGTTTGGTCCGCATGATGGTTTCCTAACCCGTCGATGAATTTTCACAGGAAACACACAAATCACAGATAAGACCCATGATAAACCAGAGATGAAGAGTCGATAGAAACAACGTATTGCGACACCTGGAGATCTTTTGGGTGTCAAACAACATCACTGAAATACCGGTGAAAAAAACACATCAGATGAATCCCAATAAACCAAGCATAAGGCAAGACAAGCTCCGGCCCCAACAAACTTAACTGAATAGCTTTATGTTGGGTCCATCACTGGGTCTGATGCACTACAAACCGGCGTGCAATTTCAGAGAAAAGCAAATAAAAGTTATTAACCATGATCGGGTTAACCACTAAGCATGCAGACTGCAGCATTGTATTTCAACATGCTTGTAACATATTATAATTTTTCTGAACTGATCAGAAAAATCAGTCCTAACATATTTTGTCTTCTTTTTTTTCAAATTAATAGACTAAGTCGCCATAAAATTCTGGTTCCGATAAGCCTCGATGCAAAAGTTTTTAATCCGACCTTGAATTCAGAAACCAATTCATTGTGTCGGTGATAAAATTTTGAAAAGCTTTTCGAAGTATAAGATACCGATAGCACCGTTGGAGTAGTTAAACAGTTATTATGGACATTGAAATGAGTCAAATGACTAGACACTCTAGCAAACCGAAAACAATGTGAAATGTCATCGGTTGAACGTTGAACGTCACCATCCATAAAAAAGAACATTTACTATGTCAAAATCAAAGTCATTGCGTTTATCAAAATTTTTGGACGAAACAAATCTCTTTGAAATAGATAAAATTGATGGAAATCCTAGAATGGGGCTTCGGTACCGGGTGTATTAGTTTTGTGAAACTGCAGCTCAGGTGGATAAAGGACCTCTGACAGTATCAATGCATATCTGCCTATTTTTCGACAAATTATTGCACCTTCCTCGGGCAGCAAAAGTTGAATATTTGGCATCAATATGTAGGTCTGTGTACTATAAAGGCATTTTAACAGTGATTTTGAAACATTATCATGCCTCTAGACTAACTTAAACCAATTTCATCAAGAGGGGGTACGTGAATTTTTCAGACTCTGAAAATAAGTCCATTTTTTTGGTTTTCTAATGTATCAAAATTTTAATTGATAACTATGCTAAAACTAAAGTACACACTACTGTTACTGATAGTATGCAATATTTTTTTCAATAATAAGGACGTTAGCCTATTTATAGATATAAAGGGTGTAAGTACCCCACCCACTTTTTCAGCTGTAGACTATCTTCCCCCCCCCCCGTGCCTCAGCAAGCCGCTCACATATAATGTGTATTATGATAGTATACTCATACATGCAAAGTGGCTAGCTGAGGCACGGGGTGGGGGGTGGGGTGGGGGCGGGAAGTATCTTTAAAAAACGTTTCCTGTTTCCATTACGTTTAATTATAAAATTTGGCTTATTCCACCAAAAATTGAAGTCCATGTGCTAAAAAATCAGAAATTAAATTCATAGCCAGTTAGCGGAAGTTGAGAGCAACAAATTTCAAGAGAAATTCTTGGGTATATCGAAAATTTAATTTTCACTAATTTTATAGGCAAATTAACATTACAACCGTCAGAGGTCCTTCGATTCACCATGCCTTCAAAGTAAGGATTGTCAATATTTAAAAGATCGTCAGGATATCTAGATGTAGAGTCAAATGCTTCACTAATTTCAGCTTGTTTATCATTAGAAAGAGAAGTCATGAAATCTTTTACAAAGCCAGATAAAAACAAATCAGCTTCAAGAGAAACACACGTTTATTAACCATCGGAATACCAAAGATTTGTCTGTACTACTTAGTACCAACTCCAATGTGAATATTATCTAACAGATTTGTTATATGTCCACACATATTTTGACATGACCAAAGTTTATATCGGTTTTGGTGTTCAGAAGTAAAGAAAACGTTTCTTTCGTTACAGGCAAACAAGGGCGAACCTTGCATTGGAAAGTCAACTCAATTAGATCTTTATGTTTTCAAGTTATCGTTACAATGTATATTGTCGAGTTAAATATCTTTAACTGAACTAACAAGAACTGAGTAATTGCTCCTGTTTTATCAGATTTAAACGTATTTGAGCCGCGACACGAGAAAACGAACAATGTGGTTGTGCGCCCAGCGCAGACTAAGATAAGCCTGGGCGTTCGCCCAGTGTGACCAGATTCTTTGTTAAGTTCTCAAAGAGAAGCTGAGGGTCTAAGCTACCTCCATGCGGACAGCGAAGACTCTGGTCAGACTGGGCGGATCCAGTATGATCTGAGTCTGCGCTGGGCGCACAACTACATTGTTGGTTTTGTCGTTTCGCGGCTCATTTGTTATTTAATAGTCAGGATAATTTGAAAAAGGTAAGAAAAGCATAAAATTATTGATATTCCGTATTCATTTCTATGTAAATGTGAAAACTAATATCCGACAGACAAGGCTGTCTAACAGGGGCGATAAAAAATTGATAATCCAGTGCACAAGTGAAGAATGTTCAGTATGATGTAAATCACAAGTCACCCATCCATTTCTTAGGTGAGCAAATTCTTTCCTCTAAGTAGTTTAACCCAGCTGAGAAGGGAAGAAAAAGTAAAAAATGACTATAAGACGCGACACGAGAAAACCAACAAAGTGGTTGTGCGCCCAGCGCAGACACAAATCAGCCTGGGCATCCGCCTAGTCTGATCAGACTCTTTGCTTAGCGCTGAAAGGGTCCATGCAGACAGTGCAGACTCTGATCAGACTGGGCGGATGCCCAGGCTGATCTGAGCCTGCGTCGGGCGTACAGCCACGTTGTTGGTTTTCTCGTGTCGCGGCTCAGTTGCATCTGAAAGTGTAGTCATTTGTCTTAAAATTTTGCTCTCGCAGATTACTCCAGACAGTGACTAGGTAAAATAAATTTTGTACGTCTATCAAAGAAACAAACTTAACAGTGAGTGACTTGAGTTGTATAAACCGTCAAAAAGATTTTTCTCAAATAGCTTTATTCATTGCCGTTATTTCTTAATAACTATAGTCACTGTCATCACATAAGGTCATCGTTTTATCCTATATGTTTCCAGTACGCATGCGCATAAAAAGGAGTGTAAAAAGACAACGATCAGATTTTATTTCACTCTCATGACACCAAACGGAAAATCTAATGCACTTACAGTCAGATTGGAAAATGTTTGAAAAATTTATTTATTTATTTATTTATACAATGTTTAAAGAGGGTGCACCTTTGGCTGCAATAGCCAGTCTACCAGTTGGCCCTCTATAACAACAACATAAAACAATACAACATTAAAAAAAATACAACTTTTTACATATGTACACAGAAAGATATCAATTTAAAAACAAGAGCTGTCGCCTGACAGCATAGCTCGCCTGAATAGGTGCTTGCCCATCACACAATCGCTTTGGTGGTGTGGACTGCTATGCATAAATCTTCAGGCAAGCACGTCCATAATGACAGCACATTTAGTAACAAAAGCTATCTCAGAAATGTCTTAAAATAAAATTAAAATTAAAAAAATCCACATGAAATTTCAAAGTCCATGAGCTTGAGGTCAAAGTACTAAGAGGTGGGGGTGGGGGTGGGGGGAGGGGGGGGGCTAGGATGTGTAAAAACATTAAACCATTATCTAACATCAGTCCAAGTATAAGTTTCAACTGAGTCCATCATGGCACTGTGAAATTATGTCTTCATAAATATAAAACTTTAACCAAAATCTTTAAGATAAAATTCTAAGTCGATCAAGGTCATCCAGTGGGGTAAATATATAGTGTGTAAAAACTCAAAAAAGTGTCTAACATCAGTTCAAGTGTAAACTAAATCTCTGTTATGCATTATGAATCAGTATGCAAGTGCAAATATAAAAAGAATTCATCGCTGGGTTCAGGTTAAAAGACTTTAACCAAAACATTCAATCAGTAAAAAGACAATTTTCTAAGTCCATGACCTTGACATCAAGGTCACTGAGGGGGGTGGGGGTAGTACCGTGGAAAACTTTGGACCAATATCTAACTACAGTGCAAGTATCCAAGGAATCCATCCATGGGTTAAGAAGATATTGGGCTTTAAAAAACTTTAACCAAAACATCCAGTCCAAAAATACTCCCAATTTTCTAAGTCTATGACCTTGACATCAAGGTCACGGAGTGGGGTTGGGGTGGTACCCTGTTAAACTTTGGACCAATATCTAACTACAGTGCAAGTATCAAAAGAATCCATCCATGGGTTAAGGAGATATAGGTCTGTAAAAAACTTTAACCAAAACATCCAATCCGGACGCCGACGCTGACGCTGACGCGGACGCGGACGCAGACGCGGACGCGGACGCTGACGACGACGCCGGGGTGACAACAATAGCTCTTCCTGAACTTTCGTTCAGGCGAGCTAATGAGTTTGTGTATGCATATAAAAACAAACTACAGCACAGGTTAAGATAAACAAGCCAGTGTCAACAGAATAGTATAATGATACACATTTAAATATATAAAAACCTATTGAATAGCGCTAGGGAGTTAAACATTTATTGCACAGGTATATGCGGCGCATAAAACAACTTGTACCAATACCCTTTAACTGACTATACAGTGTGAAATAAAACCGCATGCATTGCACAAGTCTTGATAATTATAAAAAAAAAAAAAAAAACAACACGATATGACAGACTGGAACGTAAGTTATATTCTTATCTGATTAAATGTATTGCTTGACATTCTTTTTAAAAACTGTTAAAGACGGTGACATTTTTACAAAATGAGGTAGGGAATTCCAGAGTCTCGGAGCGGAGCAGGAAAAGGAACCGTCAAATAGCGCTGTTTTTGACCTTGGTACAGACAATGTTCCATTGGCTGCTGATTAGGGTGAGAGTATGGGTTTGCGATGTCGGCTTTAATAAATTTGAAATGTATTCTGGCGTTAGACTGTTCAGTGCTTTATACGTCAGAACTGCTTTATTGTAGTTAAGCCTTGTGTCTATTCGCTGCCATTGTAACTGCTGGAACATTGTAGCAGATGGCGTTGCGTATTCAGCACGCAGAATTATACGTGCAGCACGTTTCTGCAACTTTAGTAATCTATCGATATTTGTGCTGGATGTGGATCCCCATGTAATGGAACCATAATCCAGTAAAGGAAGGATATATCCTTGATAAAACAGTTTTTGAATATCGACTGGAACATAGGTTGATAGTTGTCGGAGGAGTGAGATTTTTGATGATATGACTGTACAGAGGTAATCGATATGTGCAGTCCAAGAGAGATTTTCATCGATGTATATTCCGAGAAGCTTTTGTTTTTTAACATTTGCGATGCAGATATTATCCAGTTGTAATTTTAGTGCGTTGGAATTATTAACCTTTTTTCTAGTTCCTATCGTCATACATGTTGTTTTGTCATAATTGATTTGCATTTTATTTTGTAGACACCAAATATTAGCAGCGTGAAAGTCATGTTGCAGTTTTGTTTCGATAACGTTAATGTTAGGACTATGAGTATGCATGGTAGTATCATCTGCAAACAGGTCCGAATAGCAATATTTCATATGGAGAGGCAAGTCATTTATAAACATGAGGAAAAGCGTAGGTCCTAATATAGACCCTTGTGGGACACCTGACTGAAGTTTCGAGAACTCAGAAAGTCCTTTACCATTATCAATTGCTTGTTGTCGACTATCAAGATAAGAGATAAACCACTGCAGCGCAGAGCCACTAAACTTATAAAATGACAGTTTCTGTATAAGAATTGAATGGTCGACCAAGTCAAACGCTTTTCTAAAATCGAGAAATAAAGTTCCAATTATATCTCCATTGTCGATGCATGTCATCCAGTGATCTATTAATTTTACGAGAGCAGTTTGACAGCTATGTTTCTGTCGGAATCCAGATTGACTTTCATGTATAAGTTTGTACTTGTTTAGATACGCCATTAAATGCTTATTTATATGTTTTTCAAAGATCTTAGAGACAGTAGGTAATATAGAGATTGGTCGATAATTGGACGGGTCAGATTTACAACCACCTTTGAAAATGGGGAAAACTTTAGCAAGTTTAAGTTGACTGGGGAATTTTCCAGTACGTAAACTTTTATTTATGAGAGCAGCAACAGCAAATTGCGACAGTGTATTCTTCGATATACCTTCGCAAACCCGATGTCCTTCTCTTTGGCTGACGCTAGGTATTATATTGCCGAAAGTAACTTTTTGGGTGCAGAAAGGAGAAAGCGTGAAAAAAGGGCTTCAGAATGGGGGTAACTTTATTGAAAAGTATCATTCGTATCGGTAAACCGTCTGTTTTATGGTCGCAAATTGCGTTTCACGATTCCGCTGATGTGTTGCCGTAAAACAGAATTTTCGACCATAAAACCGACGATAAACCTCCCCAAATACCAATTTAGTGGGTACAGTTTTCCCCTCAAACGTACATGAAATGAAAACATTGGCTGTAAGGCAATAGAGTGGTGGCAATAATTACAGCTTTTTCTCTCTTATTTATTCTCCAAGGTAGGGGTTCACAAATCTTGCCGTAACAAAACATACTTGTAGAAAAAGTAAAAAGTATGCAAAGACCAGGAACTGAAACAATCAAAATCCAAATCCAGCCCTCAAACCATAGTTGGAAACAACTAAGATTACAAATAATCAAGATACAGAGAACATATGGCCAACCGAGTGAGCAGCTTGTTCCCAAAAGGTGGCCACTCAGCAACCCAAACCGAACCAAAAATAATAATAACATACATAAGGTAAAACATCACAGAAACTCTGACACCAAAAACAGGCAACAAAGAACCACAACAGAACTACCGCCTTGGAACGGTCAGTAATGAATTACTGGGGGGCTTAAATCGATTTTACAGGCCCAACCTCACCCTCAGTTTCTGAAGAAAAATGTATATTTTTCATGTTTTTATATTCATAAAACTTACTGGGGTGGTCGGGTGGTGCGATAGTGCTGTGTGTAACTTCCAGTGCCGGGGCGTCCTACTGTTTTGGAACGTTGTAGGACAAGGGCCTACTGTGCTTGCAGTAGGTGCGGGTGGGGGTTGTTTGGACATTGGACATTTTTTCTCTCGTCTGTCATTTCTCTTTTTTCTCCCTCTCTCTGGTAGACGGCCCGATATAGACTGAAATACTGTCTCAAAGGGCCGTTAAACCCAAAGCAATCAATCAATCAATCATAAAACTTACATGCGAATGAATAAGAATCAACAGTAAAATAAAGATTTCTATAAAGACAACAGATAAGCGGACACAACAAATAACAACATTAAAGAAACCACAACAAAATGAGATTAAGTATTTTGAGGGGTATTTGGCTTCACCGATGTCAGAATTGACAACTCCATTCATTATGGACTTCGTGTTTTGTTTTGTTTTTCAAGTTTTAAAAAATCTCAGCAGCTTTATTATTAGGGAAAGAAATCCATTATAACAATGGTTAAAATAAATTTTTGTGTAGCCATTCCACCTGAAAAGAAACCCGAATACCAGTACTAGAAAATTCTATTTATTTTTGCAAATGTTAATGAGAGGAAATCTGTCTATAGAACTGTCTCCAGTAATCATTAATATAATTGAGCCGCGACACGAGAAAACCAACAAAGTGGTTGTGCGCCCAGTGCAGACTCAGATCAACCTGGGCATTTGCGGTAGCTTAGACCCTTACCTACTCTTTAAGCGCATAGGAAAGAGTCTGATCAGAGTGGGCGGATGCCCAGGCGGACCTGGGTCTGCGCTTGGCGCACAACCACTTTGTTGGTTTTCTCGTGTCGCGGCTCAATTGTGTTTTGGCGCAGTGATCTATTTATCTATTATATAAATACTTTTCGACATGTAAGCAAACACATATGAGATAAAATAAGGTTCAGTTCCAGAAAATGACTGAAAGAAGACTGACAGACAATAAAAACAACCACTAACCTGATTGCATTGTAAATATGATGAAAGTACTAGAAAGAATCCAGATGGAATCCGACTGCGGGTCCACCCCGTCATACTGGTCCGACACCGTCATTATTACAGGTAAAATAACTTCTTAGTCAGAGTTCAACACAGCCATTTTAGAATCGGTGTACAGGTATTTGTCTTGAAGTACTTGAAGTACAATTATCACTAAGTCAGTGGAACGAAATTCCAATACTGTCAGAGTTAAGGTTAATTTGGTATTGACAGACAAGCTAGAGCAGCCAACGCGTTTGATACTTTCTAGTGAGATATAAATATCAGGAGCCTGTTTTGCTATTTTAATAGTAATATTATTATTATTTATAATAAAACTCAAAAAATGTTAACCTGTCATTTTTAGCTCACCTGAGCCATAGGCTCAGGGTGAGCTATTGTGATCACCCAGTGTCCGTCGTGCGTCGTGCATCGTGCGTCGTCAACAATTTGCTTTAAATGACATCTTCTCTGAAACGGCTAGGCCTAGAGCTTTGATATTTGGTATGAAGCATTGTCTAGTGGACCTCTACCAAGTTTGTTCAAATGGTGGCCCCAGGGTCCAAAATGGCCCCAGGGCAGGGAGTCTTGGGTTCGAAACTAAAATATACTTAAAAATCTTCTTCTCCAGAACTGCTTTGCTCAGATGCTTGAAAATTGGTATGTAGCATTGCCTAGTGGTCCTCTACCAAGTTTGTTCAAATGGTGGCCCCAAGGTTCAAAATGGCCCCAGGGCAGGGTGTCTTGGGTTCGAAACTTAAATATACTTAAAAATCTTCTTCACCAGAACTGCTTGGCTCAGATGCTTGAAATTTGGTATATAGCATTGCCTAGTGGTCCTCTACCAAGTTTGTTCAAATGGTGGCCCCAGGGTCCAAAATGGCCCTGGGGCAGGGGGTCTTGGGTTCGAAACTAAAATATACTTAAAAATCTTCTCCTCCATAACTGCTTGGCTCAGATGCTTGAAATTTGGTATGTAGCATTGCCCAGTAGTCCTCTACCAAGTTTGTTCAAATGATGACCCCAGGGTCCAAAATGTCCCTGGAGCAGGGGGTCTTGGGTTCGAAACTAAAATATACTTAAAAATCTGCTTCACCAGAGCTGCTTGGCTCAGATGGTTGAAATTTGGTATGTAGCATTGCCTAGTGGTCCTCTACCAAGTTTGTTCAAATGGTGGCCCCAGGGTTCAAAATGGTCCCGGGGCTGGGAGTCCCAGATTTGAACCATAGAAATACATAGAAAAATATTCAAAAATCGTCTTCTCCAGAACCGCACTGCTCTGATGCTTGATATTTGGTTTATAGCATTGCCTAACAGCCCTTTACCAATTTTGTTCAAATGATGGCCCCAGGGTTCAATATGGCCCCGGGGCAGGGAGTCCAAGGTTTGAACCATAGAAATGCAAAGAAAGTATTCAAAAATTTTCTTCTTCAGAACTGCAAGGCTTAGATGCTTGAAATTTGGTATTTAGCATTGCCTGGTAGTCCTTTACCAAGTTTGTTCAAATGGTTGCCCAAGGATCCAAAATGACCCCATGGCAGGGAGTTCAGGGTTTGAACCATAGAAATACATAGAAAAATATTCAAAAGTCTTCTTCTTCAGAACGATTTGGCTCAGATGCTTGAAATTTGGTATGTAGCATTGCCTAGTGTCCTCTACCAAGTTTGTTCAGATGATGACCCCAGGGTCCAAAATGGCCCTGACCCAGGGGTCCTGGGTTTGAACCTTAGAAATACATAGAAAAACATTCAAAAATCTTCTTCTTCAGAACCATTTGGCTCAGATGCTTGAAATTTGGTATGATGCATTACCTGGTGGACTCCTACAAAGTTTGCGTAAATGGTGCCCCTCGGATCCAAAATGGCCCTGGGTCAGGGAGTCTTGGGTTGGAAATTAAAATGTACTTAAAAATCTTCTTCTCCAGAACCCCTTAGTGCAGATGCTTGACATTTGGTATGATTCATTGCCTAGTGGTCCTATACCAAGTTTGTTCAAATGATGGCGCCAGGGTCAAAAATGACCCCCTTCAGGGGGCCCTGGGTTTGAACCATAGAAAAACATAGAAAAATATTCAAAAGTCTTCTTCTTCAGAATCACTTGGCTCAGACCCTTGAAATTAAGTATGTAGCATTGCCTAGTGGTTTTTTACCAAGATTAGTCAAATGATGGCCCCCTGGTTCAAAATGGCCCCCAGGCGGTCCTGGGTTTGAACCATAGCAATACATAGAAAAATATTCAAAAATCTTCTTGTTCAGAACCATTTGGAAATGGTTGCAAACTATCAAGTTTGTTCAAATAATGACCCTAGTTTGACCTTTGACCTTTTTGCTCAGGTGAGCGAATCAGGGCCTCTTGGCCCTCTTGTTTATATATACAATTTACTTTAAATCATATTCAGCAGAAGTATTGGAACAAAAATTACTTGTAAGTGAATAAATAACGACAACCAAAAGAAAAAAAAATGAAAAAGCCATCAATAATTTTACTCACAATTAAATAGAAAAAAGTCAAAAGCAAAGAAGAATACCATAATAGATATGTGTCGGGAAATAAATAGTTACCTAAAATGTGAAAATTAATAATTATTCTGCTTCTGTGACCATCATGAACAAATCGAACAAGTCCATAACAAGTCTTGGCTCCCAGTCCGCATTGCAGTTTTGTCTGTATGTTCCGGCTAATATTAGATATCACCGAATAGGCTTCAAAGGGAGGATTTGGGGTAAATCTTACTGTAAATATCCATTTTCAGCGTTTTAGGGCTGTTTACGCACTGTAAATAGTGATTTAATTTTTTCAGCTTATCACACTAAAGTCATTCAGATTTATTATACATTTTAAAAAAGTTCACCCTCAGTGAAACAACGATTAACTAAAGCTATGTAGGTTAATTTGGAAGTAACTGGGACACTGGGGTAGGTGGGACACATTTTATTCTTCGCCCGCCAGACTCTATAAAATGACCTGTTTTATTCTGACGTGCGAAATAATCGGATTTCAATCAGGAAGTCTAAATAAACTCCAGTGTCCTATCATTGTATCGAAAGGCACCAAACTATACAAATCCTAATGTCCTTTTAAAAGCATCTGAATTAATCACGCCTCATCGTGTAACAAACAAGAAAAATATACTAAATCAGGAAGCCGCCTGCGTGATGGTAGAAATAATTGAGCCGCAATAGAACAAAACAAACAAAGTGGCATGTGCACCAAGCAAAGGCTCAGATCAGAATCGGTATCCGCCCAGTATGATCAGAGTCTTCGCTGTCGGTATTGGTGTAGCTTAGACCCTAAGCTATCCTTTAAATGCACAGTGAAGACTCTGCTTAGACTGGGCGACTGCCCAGGCTGAGCTGAGTCTTCGTGTGGCGCACATGCCACTTTGTTTGTATCATGAAAATTCTAATATTGGAACAGATAAGCTTAAGCAAAATGTGCAGACCCCGATCAGAGCAGTCTAATTAGATGTTTGCCATCCCATCTCCTTTTTAAACGCATTTCTTCACTGAAAAAAAATGGTGCATTTCAATTTTAAGAACATTTACAGTAATAATTGGGGGGCCCCAATTTTTAGATTTTAGCTTTTTTGCGGTATTTCAAAACGAGTTATTGTAATGCAGTATAGAGTGATGTAATTGAAAAGGCCATGGGTGTCATTATAACGGACAAGTGCGCAAGGGAAATACTGTCGCGATCTATTAGCAGGAAATAATGGAATATTGTCACGTACAGTGGAACATCATGACCCAAAGAATACTACTGTAATGATAATGCATTATGTAGCTTCTTTTCTTAGCCTAGTGCAATAAAACTGTTTTTTGTCTGCTTAAGGTGTATGTGTACAATTTAGGAGAAACAGCTGTAGGAGCGAATTACCATATGAATCCTATCTAACGCCACTGGGGCAATACATTTTACGGTTTTACGGGCGTAGGTGGGTCGGGGAGGGGAATAATTAAGAGCATTAAGTTTAGTGAACCAACCACTGCCAAATTACCTCTAATAAACAGTATTAATGTGAATGGGTATGAAAAAAGAGGAAGTAACACTCATATATTTTGCTGTTTTGCTTCCCTTTTTATCAAACTCCAAAGGAAAGAATTTGCTCCTTTAGGCGGAAATTTCTTTCCTTGAAGAGTATACCCCATTTCAAGAGCTACCTTATCCAGAAAAGCAAACTGGCCCTGAGGTTATAAAACTTGAGTACATTCTCAAACTCAAAATAAAGCACACTGATTGGCTGCTTCCGAGCATGTGCTCGGAAGCAGCCAATCAGTGTGCTTTATTTTGAGTTTGAGATCATTCTCAAGTTTTATAACCTCGAACCCAGGAATTCATGCAATGTAATATAACATTATTTTCGGAAAAGAGGCAGGGGTGCTTATTTGAGCAGGGGCATTTATTAGGATTCATACGGTATTTGCTAAAGTGTAGATAGCGTTTTGGAAGGGTTACTGCAAACAGGAAGGAAAATCACGAAAGTTGTTTATCATTGTAAACCTGGTGGTAAAAATTAGTTTTAAATCAACGTAAACCACGACTGGCACATGGCTTATTTCCGTATTCTTGGTTCATCGGAACGTATAGCCATTTCTCATCATTTCGTACACTCGGGACCATAGATTTGTACACCCAAATAAATGCACCATGTGTTCAAAATGACAACTAAAATGATGCTGGAATTATTGATCATGTTAAAATGATACGACCTAAATAATAAATCCGAACATATACCCTGACAGTTTAATTTTTGATGGCAAATAAAAGATTTTTTTTATAAATTTTCAGGGTCACTCTTATTTCTTAACATTTTAATCCTACTTTAACAAATTATCTTTAACAAAGTATAGTGTATTTTTATCTTAATGAGTATGTATTGAAAAAAGAATTTGTATTCATGAGCACAAACTATATGAGCCACGACACGACAAAACCAAAAAGGTGTAACGGTGTATGGATATACCTGCAAGGGAGATTGCAGATCTGCACATATTTGCTTCCCTTCTCACCGAGCACTGGGGCCGTATTCATAAAGCCACTTAAGTCGTTGCTATGCTGTTGCTAAGGCTAAATTTCTTAGAAGGAGATTCCCTACAACTATGAAATTTGCTCTGGAGGAACAGTCTTACAAAGACTGTTCCTCCAGAACAAATTTCATAGTTGTAAGGAATCTCCTTTATAGATATTTAGCCTTAGCAACAGCATAGCAACGACTTAAGTGGCTTTATGCATACGGCCCCTGATCTTAAAAGATAGATGGCTCTCAAGAGAAAAAATTATTATGTTCCCCACCCGCCCCACCAAAGTTAAGGTGGGAACATTCAGTGCGTAACCCGTTGGAGTCTGAGTAAGCTTGGCAATTTCTGTACAAAAATGGCAAACCTCCTATCCTTTAAAGGATACTCATTTAACTTTAGCAAGTGCAGCTCCTCTCCAGGTCAGAGTCATCGATCAAAAATACATGTGTAAATCGGCTTTGATACGTCATAAAACTTCCTAACTGGCATATCTATCTACTTATACCGGTAAATGAATACAAATCCTGTTAGGAGGAAACGTTGCAGATTAGAACTCTCAGAGATTTCCAATATTATTCTTCTATTTAATACGTCTCAGAGCTTCTTTTCTATTGCACTGATAAAACACGTTCGGGTTTCCAGCTCAACTTCAGAATTAATTATCAACCAATTACTGAAATATATCATTTTTATAAGTTTTCTGATCATTTGCGCCAGACAAGATGAAAGGTACCTTATCGTAGGTTTAGCAGGTAGATCTGAGATCGGCTTGCCATTGTGATCAGAAGCTTCCATATCTGTGTCAATAATTTACGTTTCCTAAGGAATGTGTAATTGGACTGCAAAAACGTTGTCAAGACTGTTTGGATGTGCGGGATGATCTTTGGCATCGCCGTTCGCACATGCTACACGTTTGTTGTTCCATTGCATGACTCATGTTAAAATGAAAAGAGCACATAACAGCTTACGCAATCTGAATCTTTAACCCATTCCATTCGGGATACCCCTTTAGGGGTATCTGTGCAAACAGTTTGGATCCAGATCAGGCCCCACAAACGTGGGGCCTGATCTGAGATCCAAACAGTTTGCTGCCTAGACATCATTTCTGCAAGAGTTGGTTAGACAAATATTGTCAAAATATTCTTGATTTTTGATGCAGACGACAATTTTAGCAGACGACAAAATATACTCAGAATGCAATTGGCTAATCATAATATCACCACCCCTTTATCGTATGTTAGCTGGGTAAGAAAACAGCAAATGTGCAGGATGTATGACCGGTTTTCTTTTGATCCTTAAGGTGTTTATTCTCGTAAATTTTTAATTTTCAAGTTTTTAATTATATAACATCGGAAGAGACCTGTCACGCCTTTTTACAGAAATCTGATATAATATGTTGTTTCCAAGTAAATCGCATGTCAAAGAAATGTTTTACCGTAGTCAGCTATCTGTTTTGGACAGGAATACCTGACCAAACAAAATAGACTACACTGTGAATACTTGACCAAACAATATAGACTATACTATTGGCTTTCTCATTTTTTATGATTTTAATTTTATTTGGAAAAGGTGCTGCAATTTTTAAAATAATTCTGGTAAAAGAATTGTTTAATTAGAAGCCAAGTTGTTAACCTTTTGCAGCAATACATAAGCCTTTGTTACGAATCCTGATCCATCCAATCTGTTTTGTCTCTCACTAAATCGTGAATTGATGCGACGGCAAAGACCAGTTGCGAAGTCATTTAAGACATATTTTCTTGGCAAACATTCATCAAATACGTTTCCATACGCAAATGCCTTATCCTATCTAGCCGATTCTAGTATCATTAAAATTTACACGTTACATTTAAATTACATATCCCTAAAAGGGCTTACAAGTCTCTCTTAATATAAGTACACATCCATGTCCGTCCACCATTAGTTAAAAGATTTTGCTGATGAAATGTGAGTAGCATTTGCTTAGTACATTGTGTACCATATCAGTATGACAAAATAAGTGACAAAAGTTCAACGTCACATTAGGTATCAACGATCGACTTTGAACAACCTTACTGAAAGCGACAGCTGATGCTGAATGGGGACGCATTCAGGGGAACCAACTCTAATAGTTGCCCTCTTTCTCAATGGCGGTAAACTCTTAAAGGTAGGAATTTGCTAATTTTCCTTTACCAGCTGAACAGCAAACTCTTTTCTTCAAATATTGACCCCTTTTGGAAAGGTTTCATCGACTAGGGGAAAGAGGAAGCTGTCTTTCAAATATGGCGGGAAACCCGGATGGTATATCAGCAGTCTGGGGACTTAAGGGTTTCTATCACGCACTTTTATGATGGTCAGCCATAACCCTTAAAAATTTCAATCTAACTCACTAAAATGACAATTTAACCCACTGGCAATGTTCAGTATGATCCGTCTGCGCTTAAAATTGATATTTAGCCCGGTCTGTGACTATTATCTGTATAAACAATCTGTATTTTGGTTATTTTAACAGAATTATGGTCAAAATTAGGTAACTATTGCTGTTTATTTGGCTTGTTTTATCTCTAAGAAAAATATGTTTACTTTCTACTTTTTAATAAACTGTTACAATCAAAATTGCCTACAATGCTTGCTTTTTTTTTCAACGGATGCTAATTATACAAGTTACTCAGGATTGTCTAACAGTTTCTCAGCAGAAAAGCACTTACGGGTTTTAGGCTTTGTTATGATCAACCATAACAAAAGAAGAAGCTAAAGTTATGGCTGTCCATCACGCACCCTCCTTCAGGCATGTGGTGACATGATGTGGTCAAAATTTCATTAAGTATATTATGGTATGTCATCATATGAGTTTATTTGAAATGCACGATTAACCATCACAAATATGCGTGTTGGAAATCCGTAAGTCTTCCGACTGAGGACACCTTACGTCAAACTTCGGTTATAATAAACATTGAAAACTTGAGTTGACATTTATTGTTGTTGTTTCTGATCTCATAACGATGCCGTCAAGGTGGCTCAGCGGAACGTATCCATAGTTGCACACACCTCAGGGGCGTAACTAGGGGAAATTTCATAATACGCACAACCATGTTTTATTCTCTACTTCTTGAAGGGAAAGCTAGTATTTCAGCCACTTTGGTAATTGGTATTGAAATCTTGTCTAATTTATAAATTTTCAGCGTGCAAATATGCAGGTGCGTTTTGAAATTTTGTCAATTTTGACAAAATTTCAATACGCACTTGCGTATTTGCCGTATAGGTAGCTACGCCCTTGCACCTGGCACCGTGTGTCCGTCCATGAGACCGACAAATTTTGAGGAGTGTGGTATCACCTGCATATATGGAAACGCTCCTGGTTGTTAGCTACATTAAAAGACTAAATTATGTTCTTCTCGCTTATGTTGTGGTATATAAAGCACAAACAAAACTGAGCTTAAGGTCTGTTAGGGGGAGGTTCATAGTGTTTACCATGTAGGTGTTTACCCAGTCCTGTAAGGTAATAAAATCACTGATAAAAAACGTTGTTGTCCAACTTTGGACAAATACTCATGAATCGAACACCATTATGGTATACTCTATTGTTTTCCAACTACCAACAATATCCTTTAAGTACTCATTTGATTGCGCTAATAACGCGAGATAAATATCCATCAAAGACGAATCTGTTTGGTCATCCTAAGACAGAAAATCAATGTCTTTATTCACAAAAAATGAACATTTATGGACAAATGAAAATATTGCATCGATACATCACTAGCATGTACTAAGTTTGTAGAGGACATATTTCTTTAAGTGAACAGATACATCCAAGGGAGATAAGAAAATATCTGCTTCTCTACTCATGGAGAGTTTTTTTAAAGGCCCCATTGCTCTATCAGCATGAAAAATTTAATCATGAGGTATCACTGCAAGCTTCTCACAATAGTTTCGTAATTGTAAATGACCATGATTAGCCAGCTTTAAAACACTAAAATATCATTCAGTTTTACATAAACATGGTTTGTAAACTTATCTGGGTCATTTTAGTTGGCAACTAAAATGACCTACTTTCGATTTTATAAAATGGTAAAAATACAATGTACAGGCGGGAGTCCCACTCACTATCCCGCCTATGTTTATATAGCATTGCGAGACGGGAAACCATAACAGGAAATTGTATTTTGTGGAGCGATTTGTTATTTTTCAAACACTTGTTTTCTCTACTCTTTGCTAGTTATACGACTCAATATATGCACACCAACCCACATTTTATAACCAAACCTGAAGGTTGAGCCGCTTTTTACAATGATTTGAATTTATACGTTTTTACCGCTGATAGGACTATGGAGACTTTAAAGTATCTATAGGCCCACCAGTGCTCAAAACGTCTGAACACAAATCAGTATGAAAAACAGTGCAATAATCACGTTATATGATGAAATGTGGGTTGGTATGCATATATTTTGAGTCAGATAACTGGCTAAAGTCGAGGGAATAAGTTTTTATTTAATGACAAATCCCTGAACAAAACAAAATGTCCCTTCCTGCTTTCCCGGCTAACAATGCTATGTATACGTAGGCGAGATAATTAATTGGAATCCACGCCTGTACATTGTATTTTTAACAGTTCCTGATATCGAAAGTAGGTCAGTTCAGTTCAGTTCAATTATCCTATCGACGTTCCATAAGTGGCTCAACGGTACATAACCATAGTTGCACACACTTTGCGCCGTGTGTCCATCATTTTAGTTGCCAACTAAAATAACAAATCATTTTCAAAAGTTGTTTGTTTGAAAATTAAGGCTGATTGATTTGTTTAAATTTGACAGATCATTGTGTTTTACAGTGACAAAACTGTAAAGAGAATCATGCAGCAATACCTCATGATAATGTGTTTCATAACTGATACAGCAATGGGGCCTTTAAAGAAAGAATTAGTCTTTCTCTAGAGAGAAAGGCAGACAGAGAGACAGAGACAGACAGAGAGAAATAGAGAGAGACCAGACAGAGAGAGAGAGAGAGAGAGAGAGAGAGACTTGATAAAGAGAGAGGCAGCAAATTCTTTCTAGTGTAGCCATCAATAAAAAAGGGATTCTCTCGCCATAAAAGAAAACGCTAGTCTAATAGAGTTATTTCCCTTGTAAAAATGTAGGGTAATTCATGAGGTGCAGCCATACACCTTAAAACATATCTCTTGAATATTATTTGTATTAACGTCAATTTGGGTTGCTTTATGGTCTTTCTAGACCGCAGTTGCTGTAAAACAATCATATTACAGCTGAGTTATAGCTTGTTGAGCAGCGGACTATTAAAGTGAGCCGCGACACGACAAAACCAACAATGTGGTTGTGCGCCCAGCACAGACTCGGATCAGCCTGGGCATTTACCCAGTCTGATCAGACTCTTTGCTAAGCGCTTAAAGTGTAGCTGAGGGACTAAGCTACCTTCATACGGAAAGCGAAGACTCTGTTCAGACTGGGCGGATGCCCAGGCTGATCTGAGTCTGCGCTGGACGCACGACCACATTGTTGGTTTTCTCACGTCGCGGCTCAAGTGTAGATTTCATCAAAATGCATTATAAAGCCAAGTATATCCGTTCAAGGATTATACAGCAAATTTGTTAAAGACATGTGGTTACTGACACTGTTCGATACTACTCTTTTCCTCGTACTACTCGTTTAACAGAAAGGGTTGAAGCCGTACGAGCATACCAGACTTTAGAATGCAAACGAAGGCATCATGACTAACTCGGAACGACCAATGCTCACAAGAAACACATCGGTATTAGAAATTTTGAAATTTCACAAAAGCATTAAGGTCCCCATAGACCGCCCTAAAAACGAAATGGGAAAGAAGCAAACAACACACAAATTGACAAAAGTTCACGTAAACCGAATGAATAGCTCTCTCCCTAGCAGGTTGTCATTCAGTAAACTTAATTGGAAACAGTAGCAACATCTATAGTTTTACTATTTTGTACCTAACCATACAGCTCAAGACAGCAAACAAGCGGATATAACACCATGTTATATTGAAGAACACAAACGAAATACCGCCTTGGAACGGTCAGAAATAGATAACATCGGAAAAGGGAGGGTACTGGCTCCAAACACCAGCTCTCTGCTACTGCAGTGGTTCGAAACATTTAGTTAGATGTTAAGTCTGCCTGAAGGTTTCCTAACCCATCAATGAATCATCACAGAGAACAAACAAATTACAGAGAGTAACTATAGTGATTAAGAAGCAACGTATTGCGACACCTGTAGATTCCTGAGTTGTCAAACAACACCACTGAAATATCGGAGCAAAACAAAACGAACACTAACATCCCAAATGACCAAGCAGCAGACTGGACAAGGTCCCAATCAGCTTAAATAAATATCTTTCTGCTGGGCAAATCATCGAGTCTGGTACCCGACCAACCTACGTGCAATTAAAGGGGGAAGCAATGTTATGGACCATGGCTGGATTAATCACTAAACATGCAGACTGCAGCATTAATGTTATATCCAATACATTTGTATAGTATGATAATTTTTCTAACTGATTAGACAAACCAACCCTACCTACAAATGTTTAAAGAGCAGCCTCTCGCTAGAAGTTTAAGAAACTTGCAAAATAGATCTTCCCCAGATGGTGTGGTTGACCTTGAAGGTGTATTATTGCATAAAAAGCAGTGCCGTCTGCTATTAATAGCCGTACAATCAAGGAAATTCACGTGCTGTTAATGCACGGTTACGCAACTTTCAATACGCTTGTATTGGGGCCACTAAAATAATGCCGCCATCCACCCTTGTGTCTCCGCTTTCGGACATAGTTCAAAAATGGTGATGCACCGCCTATGTTTACTTTGACTTATGTAATCAAGCCTTTGTATTCTTATATCACGTCATCGAGTCGTAACAAAGCACTGCTGTTTGCATACCTTTACGCTGCCAAATGCATCTAGAAGATACGTGTAAAAATATGTACCAAGCCTTCGGCAAACAAGAACTGCAGGATGGCACATGAATGAATTAGACTTGTTTTGCATGGAAAATATTGCATATCAGGGAATCCGCTTTTTGTTGATGAATTTGCTTCACCTTAACACTACTATACCGGCCAAAGAAGCCAACTTGAATCGCATGATGCTGTCGCACAAGGAAGACGGATATCAATAAAAGTGCTAACTCATGCGTTGAATGTCAAATGTTGACAAAATATAGTGTCATATTTTTCGCAAATTCAAACGAATATGTCGTTGCATTTATGCAATAAAAGCGGCCAAACATTTTCTTTTTCAGTGCATTAATGTTCGCCCGGTCCCTCGAAAGATGTTGAAAGCCTCGGGCTTCGCCCGCGGTTCTTAACATCTCTCTCGAATCCTAGAGAACGTTAATGCATGAAAAACCGTGTTTGATCCCTTTATTCAAATATCATTGCTTGGGTTGATTATATTTTCATTGAGTATTTTTGTAATTACACCAATACATGAAAGTGTTCACATAAGTCAGGTGTACTAGTAAATGTTATATGATGTTGCATCTATGTTTCATCTCCCTTGATACTTCCAACTTGATGACAATTAATATAATAAATGTCCCCAACAAATGATTACATGATGAGAAATTTGTTCAATAAGATTCTTGTCTCCATTTAAAGACTCAAACATGAATTCAATTTTAATGAATCTTTCAAGTAAATATGTAAAAAGGAAGGTTTGTCAGCTACTGTTTTCACCAACTACGTGACATTCTAATCTAGTACAGAAAATAGCAAACAAAATCTGTTAAATATGATTATGTAGTTATGCTCGCTTGGAAAAGCAGTGGAATATTGATAAATAAAATTGAAAAGAAATGCTGAATATGAAAAGAGACCGGTAATTTGATGGCTTAAAACGTTTCCGAAGAGTGCTAGCTTTCGGACAGTCCTTAAAAGCTGTACTTCCTAATTTTGAAATAAACAGATTTTCATAACAGGTACGTATATACTTTCTTCCGTTTGTGTTGAGAGTTACGGAAAGAGTGTAATTAAATGTCTTTCCATACAGAACACAGAACAAGATAGCAAGGAAGAGTACAACGAACAGGTAATTCCAGACAATTAAAGATCACAAATGACAAAAACGGCACAGCAAATTTGCGATTAAAGGCACAGTAAGTGGAAAACGTGGGGCCTGACCTGAGATCCAAACTGTTTGCTGCCTTGACATCATTTCTACAAGAGTTAGTTAGACCAATATTGTCAAAATATTCTTAATTGTTGATGCAGACGACAATTTCAGCAGATGACAAAAAATACCCAGAATGCAATGGGTTAACCTATTTATGCCCTGTGGACTATTCTAGCCTTATCAAATGGATTAGCTCATTTTACAATTCAAGGGTCTGGTTGAGTTTTGTTTTATCATTTTTATTCTATTTTACCAAGAGATACCCTTTTATTTTAGGCAAATAGTGTAAACCCTTATCACACGCCGCTTTTTGCGGCGTCTGATCTGGATCTGCACTATGTGCCCATGCCCTATTAATGGGACGCTCTTGGCATAACCGGGATAATCAAACCAAAAAAAAAAATTCTCACGAAAGATCATCTGGACGCAAGGAACACTTCAGAATAACGAAAGTAACGAAGTCGGTTTAACCGAGTCTATTCGAAATGTTGTAACGCTGTTCCCTACCGGACTCTATCTTCAAACTGGTTTAGAATGAGCCCGCCAAATACCCAGAACGTATCTAATTTGCACTATAATGAAGGGAGACCTTTTACGCCGCAACGTGGCACTTAAAAACTGACAGCAGTGATGATAAATTCTGAAAGAAGTTCCTTTGGGAGCAACGAACACAGGAGAGGAGAAACGAATATAGTAGACTCGGTTTAATTGATGTATTAAATAGAAATAATGAAAATTATTTTGATAGGTATAATGAGAAGACGGGCATGTATATTAGAAGATGCACGGATTTCGATTTTGAAGAAGATTCAGAGTGAATGATGCGTAAAATTTTATTTTCTTGATGATCAACGATTTACAGGTTATGACTGTTAAGGATAAGTCAGAATAGACAATATATGTATAGATGTTAACAAATATTCATTCCTATATAGAAAGTAAAAAGATGGGCAATGATCAGGAATTAATACAATCAAATCCCACATTCTGTTCTCAAAACCAATAGGGAAAGAAGCACATACACACAGAAAACACAAGTTTACGAAAGACACGCACAGAAAACCGAATGAGCAGCTCTTTCCCAAACTGATGGCCATTCAGCTACCCCAATAACAGTATCAACATCTCTTTTTACTTATCTTTTATTTTAGTTACAAACAAAACAAAACAAAAGGCAGATTGGGCAGCAATACGGGTGACCAAACCGCCAGAGACCATAGACATGCGGACATAGCACAATATAACATCAAGGAACCGCAACAGAAGTACCGCCTTGGAACGGTCAGCAAAAGATTACTGTGGTGGTGGGGGGCTTAAACATGTTTTACTGGGCCCAAACCTCGCCGTCTGCTTCTGCAATGGTTTGAAACATTAAGTTAGCTGTTTGGTCCGCATGAAGGTTTCCTAACTAATCGATGAATAATCATCGGAAACAAACAAATCACAGATAAGGCCTATGATGAATCAGAGATGAGGACTCAACGGAAAGAACGTTTTGCGACACCAGGAGACCCCTGGGAAGTCAGATAACACCACTGAAATGCCGGAAGAAAAGAAAACTATCAGTTGAACCCCAAATAACCAAGCAACAGACAAGGCAAACTCCGGCCCAACCAACTAGATTAAGTAGCTTTATGTCGGGCCAATCATTAAGTCTGATGCCTGACCAACCGGCGTGCAATTATTCCTATATAGAAACTACCCTGAGAGTGCGTTTGATAGGTCTCAACACCATCACTGAATAACTTTTTAATTAATTTAATTTTGTAGATGCACTTTACGTGAATGGCAGCTAATCCAAGATCCAACATTACAATTTATGCACAGCAAAACCAATCAGATTGTTTTCGATCCTTCATGCCATCTACATGACATATAACAAAAGATTATGTTGAAATTACCATATATATGCATATCAATGTCGGACAGACTGCAACAGCTTTAAATCCTTATGTTAGACAGGAAGTGATAGAAAACAAAATCTCGGGCTGCAACAGTGTATTTCCCATGTGTAAGGGCATAGGTCAGACTACGCTGATATGCCTATGGGTGAGAAAGCATGTGAACAAATGTGTAATATAACAATTTTAAAGTTAAATTCAATAATCTAATAATACAAAGGAATTCATATGAGGACTAGAAATGACATGGAACAGACTACGCAGATACGCAGACTGCGTATCTTTTTAGTTTGATCTACGGTCTAACTCATTAGATATACACTATTGCATCTCATAAATAAAGTGTATTTGAGTACACCACCATGCTTTTCTGATATTTCTGCTAAGAAATGCCTTTTGTTTGCTTCCCTGGATGACGATACTCTTCCAAAATGGGGTCTACTTTTAAAGGAAAGAACTTGCTCCTATTGGAGCAAATTCTTTCCTTGAAGAGTTGGCCCCTATTCAGCAGAGACGCAATAAGGAAATATAGAAGAATTGTATTCCATGAAAGTTTACCAATTAAAAACAAGAACAATATACCTACCTGATTGCATGGTAAATATAATAAAAGCACTCGTCAGAATCCAGGTAGCGTCGTCATTACTGACAGAATGGTTGTCCCGCAAGGAATCAAACGAAATATTGTCATCCGTACAATTTTCCACCATTTTAGAATGAATCAATTCAATTCAATTGACAACTGTATTCGTGCAATATTTATATTACCAAATACAATCAGTTTTAATTTATATAAATGGGAACAAAGGGTATACAGCAATTTTGTCTCGCAAAGAATCAAACAAATATTGTCGTTCGTAGAATAATCCACTATTGTTGTGTGCAAGTATTATCCAAAATAGCGTCATTTAGCCAGGTATGGGTCGAACAAAAAACGAGACTTACTTATTTTACTTAGTCCAGAATATGCTATTATATTTCGTCACTAGTTTAATTGATTTAAAATGAGGTTGAATATTTAATCAAAATGAACTACAAAGAGGGCTAATCCTAAATACGGCAGAGATACGGTATATGCTAACTGCAAGAATTGTCTAGAAATACAATAACTACAATAACATTGTCTGCAAAAACAACGATAGCTGGTACATGTAGCATCGGTTTTCTTCACAGATAAGAAGAACAATTAACAAATGTTATTTTCTTCCTGCCTAACCATTTAAGCGAATAATGCGCTGGGACATATTACATTTTCGAACTTGAGATATACTTCTCTTTAAATCTTACAACTTTATCAAAAGTTGCGGAAGTTCATCTGAAATGAAAGCTTTTATGAAACTGATTTTTGTAAATCATCAGTCACGAATTTCAATTAACTAGTGCTGAAATAACAGCATTAAGCTACCGGTCTTCTTCTCCTGCTGTAATCGAAATTTTGCGTGTCTGAGAAAAATAACAAATGAGCTACGACATGAGAAAACCAACAAAGTGGTTGTGCGCCCAGTTCAGACTACGATCAGCCTGGGCATCCGCCCAGTCCGATCAGATTCTTTGCTACGCGCTTAAAGGGTAGCTAAGGGTCTAAGCTACCTCCATGCGGACAGCGAAGACTCTGATCAGACTGGGCGGATGCCCAGGCTGATCTGAGTCTGCGCTGGGCGCACAACCACTTTGTTGGTTTTCTCGTGTCGCGGCTCAAATGCATATTAACCCTTAATCTGTCAAATGATAAGATGAAATGCTGGGAACTTTGTCTCCAAAATGAATACGCATTAAGGTGAATAAGTAAACCTCAATGTTTTCCAACACTTTTACAAAGGGAAACAAATTCTGTGACTTACTGTTTGCATAGCTGGATAAATAATCCCGTTCAAATGGGGGTCCACTTTTTAAATAGGAAGTTGCTCCTAAAGGTACCGCGTTCACTAAGATCAATCTGCTCATTCACGTTGTCTGAGCACACTCTTTAATTTTCAAATCAATTTTATTGAAAGGCGATGACGCTTACCAGTGTATTTGATTCTTGGCGTTTCAACCATGTTCAATTGGACCGTTGCGTTAGGTTTGTCCCTTTACAAAATAATAAGCTGACATAAGTTTAACACGTCCATTTCGCATTTCAGTATATATTGTATAGTAAACATTCATTTTCATGCAGTGTAAAGGGAAATCCTAAGAATTAAGAAATTGTAGTAAAGGCGGTGTGCTTTGTAAATTACAAATAATGCATAAAATTTAAAATACCAACTTTCCGCCGAAAGCTGATTGGACAAAAGCCTGAAAAAAAGAAACAAGCCTTTTCATCTTAACAGGAAGCATTCTGGCCACTTTGTCACAGACATCGGTGACGGTTTGATACAAAATTAATAAACTTTAATTCCCATATAGTTGCAGTTTTCTCACTGTTGACGACCAGCGACTCACTGTTGACGACCAGGGGACAGCGACTCACTGTTGACGACCAGCGGCCAGCGACTCACTGTTGACGACCAGCGATAGACCGCACTGTTTCGCTGTGACTTTCCTGAGCATCTTTTTTCTATATGCGTTTAACAGGCAGTGAAAAATAATGTAACAGAAAACAGTAAATAATGTGATTGACTGAACAATATGAAAAAAAAGATATTTTGTATCCAAAGGCGAGGCACTGACTTACCAGACTGCATGGTGACTGTTATAAAGGTACTCGATAGGATCCAAACGGCATCAGACTGCGGATCGTCACTTTCTTCGATTTCCTCTACAGCCATGTTGCCTTTCAAATTTTAATAGACTAATAACTGAATTATATCCATGTTATCCTAAATCTCTTTATACTAGGTGTGTTACTACAATTTCTCCATACAACATGTATTCAGAGAGTAGATTTACCGTCTCAAGGTAGCATTACACTGTTTTTCCGTGTTTCCTTTAAGCCTTACGTTGAAGCAGACTTCTTAACGAGTATAATTTCGGTTTACATGCTTTATGAAGAAAAGTCTGAGATAAGAGTATGCAATGGACTTGCTTTTAACTTATCATTTCAAGGAACTAGCTGTTTATGCTGCGACACCTTTATCAGTAACTTGGTGATACGAACTATAATAGACTTAATCACGTCGAGTTCGGACAACTTTCTCCTTCCAAGCGTTGTTGTATTGAAGTCTTCAGACAAACAAGGCACACTCGGGTCTATACAGCTTGGTTCGGTATTCTGTCGCAATACCGAGAAAATTTACGGTGTCTCTGCCCAGAATTAAAATTGGAAACTGTATTGAATTGGCCTTGAATGATATTCTCATTTCAGGTGCGAGAACATAATCTCTCAAACATGCAAATCATTAATCGTCTGTGCAATCTACAGCAAGTGATGCATCAGTAAATCACACAGTCTCCTTCACAACAAAATAAAAATGTACTGTTCAAGGACAGAGCTTTATATTTCACATATTGATATGCGAATTGCTTGACACAGAAAACGTCAAGAACATTAAGAGTATCCACATAACAACATCTGGGATACCTTTAACAATGGCTGCTGTGGTCATTATCAGAGCATTCAAAGCAACACGGGACCAAATGCATTTTTTTACCTTTTGAGTATACTGCAAATGGTAAAAACAGAACCTATCAATGGCAGCACTGTTTGCACAGACACAAAAAGTAATAGTTTCCTGCACCAACCGTTAAAAGCCAAGGAGCTGTTGAAAATTATTAGTGAATATTGTGTTCATATGGTTTATTTTGGGCAGGTTCGGCATAATTACTTGGATAAACCCGAGTAATACACAGGCACTCCTCCGGCTACTCGGAGACATATCTTTGATATGTCTCCGAGTAGCCCGAGGAGTGCCTGAATATTGCTCGTATCTACCCAAGTAGTAATGGCGAACGTGCCCATTATATAATAAAGATACATGGGTGCACTTTCATTGGAATCCACTCTGTCATTTTTGCCTCCCTGCATGGTGGGAGTTATATCTTAAAGGACAGAATTTGCTATCCTAGAGCAAATCCTTTAGTTCAAGAAAATATCCCTTTTTGTAAGAGCTACAGCGTCCAGTTTGGCAAAAAGAGGTAAAAAGGTTGTCCTGTACTTTGGCATTGCTATCTTTGGTTACGAAATTGCGATATTTACCCGGTATTGCCTTTGGTACAGCATTGTTTAAGGTGCCTTAACAGTCTGGCAAACTGCCAATGCATTGCTTGCAGAAATGAACAATGTGCAGATGCTAATCTTACTGATGTTTCTGTACGAACAATACGATACTGATGTTTCTGTACGAACAATAAGATCTCAGAATTTGCTGTTTGCACAGGATTATCTCTTTCAATTTTTAAAGCTTACAGTAACAGTTATTGGTTAGTGTTGACTGTCAGCGGCAATGAAGGCCAAACAGCTGTAACAGCGCTTCTGCAATAATGGCTATAATTTTTGTCATTTGATGCAGCGCCAGAATTTTTGACAGATATGTAACGTTGCCTTTATAATCTTTTGATATACCAAAGAATTTCTCATGAAATTTGTTGGTATCTTCTTCCCATTTTTGGCTTTATATTTATTTTAAGCATAGAGAACACAATTTGTGAAATATGTTGGATTTTATAACTATTTCAAATGGAAGCAGGAAGCGTTTTCTTAAAGTTACCCCACCACGGTGGCCTAGTTAACCACTTGGCATACATATACGTGTGCTATCAAAATCTTATTATTCTAAAATATTCGTTATATCTGAAATCGTAGCATATCAATAAAAATTAGAAATATTGGACATATTTTTGGAGACCGAAAATTTACCTACTTCTCAAAATGGAAATTTCTATGGTCTAAGCAAAAGTAGAATGCATACATTAAAATGATATACATGTGCAAAGCTATACAATAGTAGAATTGACAAAACCAATATTTCTCTATAGCTGTTTTTAATTGCATTTCTTTCCCTTTTGATTTTGAGGGCGGAAGATGGGATCTGATTGTATTTGTTCTTGATCATTGCCTATCTTTTTACTTTTCAGTTTCCATAGCAATTGGGAGTGGAAGGACGGTGGTGCGATAGTGCTGTGTATAACTTCCAGTGCCGAGGCGCCCTACTGATTTGGAACATTAAAGGGCCTACTGTACTTGCAGTAGGTACGGGTGGGGGTTGTTTGGACATTTTTTCTCTCGTCTGTCATTTCTCTCTTCTTTCACCCTCTCTTTGGGAGACGGCCCGATATAGACTGGAATACTGTCTCAAAGGGCCGTGAAACCCCAAACAATCAATCAGTCAATCAATCCCATAGCAAGTATCATATTTTATATGCCCTAGAAGGGTATGCAGCTACTTCCAAGCCAAAGGAATGCTGCAGGAATACTGGTTGAAATTAGCCAAATGGCTACCGAGACATTCTTGTTTGATAATATGGAAAACCAGGACGAACAGAGCTTTTCCATCTTAGTTTTCATTGCGACCAATTGCCATCAAATCGTAAAAAACTGCTAGAGATGCATTGTCTTTAAATAATCGTAGCAAGCATTAGCAGCCTTGTTAAAAATGCGTTTTGCACCATCACTTGCCCAGTGTATAGACCTACCGGAACGTTTATAGCTGTTTATGAAGGCAGGTTCTATATGTAGGCAGGTTTCACCTTTAACAACCTGTTACTGACCACTCCTGGGCCTCAACAAACAACCCAGAAGGTGAATATGCCACATCAAAAACAGAAAGCATTACATCCAAGTTGACTAAATCTTGCTGCGGAAGCGGTTTCTATCAGGAGTTAACATCCATAGGATAAAGAGCTTTCCTGGAGCAGACACAGGAAGTGACTATGACCTGGGGATGCCTTTCCGAGTTGTCTGAAGAAGGCTAGAGAGCCAACCCAGCTAAAACTGAGGTTTGAATAACCAAATGTGCCAAGCATATTTCAAGCAACAATAGGTGGAATATTTGCACCATATATCAATCCGAGGGATGATGGCATGGACATAGATAGCAAATCTAGTTCGTGCCATTGAGCATCTCTATGACAAAGCTAAATGTGCATTCCAGATGATTGGCAGCATGAGAGAATGGTTCAGAACACCAGTCGCAGTTGGGCAAGGACACTTTTCTCAGCGACCTTCTTCAACATTTTCCTCGATACAGCATGATGAAAAGGTTAGCATAGGCGGTAGAACTATTACCAATCTGCTGTTTGCCCATGACATTGATTTTTTTGCTGAGAAAGAGCAGGAACTAAAAGCCCTAGTTGAAAGGCTAGACTAATTCTACACGAGGTATAAAATGGAGATAAGAACTGGAAACCTAACTGATGACAAACAGCGCAAGTGGCATGCAGAGGGAGATCAAGTAAAGAACAATTAGCTGAGAACGGTTACAAGCTTAAATTCCTTGTAACAATCGTCTCAGGCCACTGCAGCTTTGACAAAACTGATGGAGAGACAACAACAGATCTCTTGAGCCAAAGGTGTTATCAATCTTTCTTTATGCCTGTTAGTCATGGGCTTTGAGAGCAGGGTTAAATAAAGGAACGCAGGCCTTTGAGATGAAATGCTTCACAGACAGAAGAAGTGGTGTGAGGTCACTTACTATTAAGGAGTGGTCAGACATGGAGTTTAATTGCGTGGCTAAAGCAGCTGAAAACAGCATAAGGTGGAAAGGGACATTTGTACAGTAAAGATATCTTGCTGACAAGTTTGAAATGCCAAAATTTTCAAAGGGCCATAAATCCGAAAAAAGGTCAGATTTTGTGCAAAAGTTTGTCAGTTCATATCCGTATCATCTCCAGTCAGATGACTAAGTTTAAAGTCCCTAGCTCAAATACTTTTTGAGAAAACTTGCTGACAAGTGTAAGAGGCCAAACTTTTCTAAGGGCCATAACCCAAAAGAAAAATCGACGGACTTTGTTCTAAAGTTAATCAGTTCATTTACTCATCATCTCCAATAAGCTGGCAAAGCTTCAAGGCCCTAGCTAAAATACTTTTTGAGATATCCTGCTGACAAGATTTCATTATGATTTTTTCCAAAGAGACATAACTCCACAAAGGGAGACAACTTGGACAAGAAAAAATATGGATCAGCTAATGTTTGATGATAAATCCATATTTATGAAATTTCAAAACTTTGGCATGCATGGTTCCTAAGATAGGGTATGCGTGACGAACGGACGCACGCACTTACGCACGCACGGACGGACAAACCAGAAGCAATATGCCCCTCAACTTCTTCGAAGTTGGGGGCATAATAATTACCGTATTTGTCCAAAAATGGAACAGTTTTGTGTGACAAGGCTGTAATTTTCTAAAAAAATCTGAACAGTTGGATTTAACAATGGTTTTGTAATGCAGTTTGGTTTAATAATGATTTATCAATGCCGTAATGCATCCAAAAGTTGCAGATAGACTGCCACTGTAGGCAGTAAAAGATAGGCAGGACCAAGCAGACAATTATTCTCATATGGCTGAAATTGCCAGCCGGCTCGTAACGTCATTACATAAACCATATGATTTGCGTGACATGTCAGTAACGTCTAGAAATAAAAGACGTCGTAAATGGCAACGTAGTGTTTTCTTTCTGTAGACGTTGTCTTTGCAAATAAAACTGGTCACATAGTATACAAAATCTCACACTGAAGCGATTTCGTATGAAGCTTGTGAAAAGTGGTATATTTCATAAAAATAGCCACTCGTGTTAGATCTTGTGTGTAAGTACGTGCTTTTGTTTTTTGTGCACTGTAGTTACAATCAAAATCCCTGAGACAAATATGACTCCTAAGTTTTATAGTGGCTTATATATTTGAGACATACAAGTAACTTCTGTACATCTGTTATGGTTCCTTGATGTTTCATTGTGCTATGTCCCCTTATCAATGTTCTTTGGCGGTTTGGTCACCTGTTTTGCAACCCAATCTGCCTTTTGTTTTGTTTTGTAAGTTAGAAGTTAGAAATATATTAGATAAAAATAGATGATGATGCTGTTTTTGATTGGGGTAGCTGAATGACCACCTGTTTGGGAAATAGCTGCTCATTCGGTTTACTGTGCGTGTCTGTCGTGAACTTGTGTCAATTTTCTCTGAGTGTGTGTGCTTCTTTCCCTTGGTTTTAAGGGCGGAATGTAGGATTTGATTGAATTAATTCCTGACCATTGCCTATCTTTTTACCTTGCACACCTCATACCTATACCTGAAAACATTTGAAAATGTTGCCACTTTTAAAGGCTACTAAAATTCACGAAAACTTAAAATGAGCATCAACCACCCAAGGACGATAACTAACAGTGTCTAGAAAATAGGAAATAGTTAGCACGCTCAATCATGCTGCCTATTGCCCATAGTTTATCATAATCTGGTTATACCAAATATTGTAAACAAAGAAACGTTTCTACGTGTATTTAATTTGGTTAATATGGAGGCAAATATCAATATACCGTGAGACTATGGATTCTGTATTCCGTCTAACCACATTGGGGTATTTCTATACGTGGATGCAAATAAAGCACACACCAAAACACATAATATACAAAACAAGGGCTTCACAAGCGGCGCATAATACGCCCGTTTTAATGTAATGAGGGAGCTACAGAATGAACAAGATTGTCTACAAATGTAGGACAGGCAGACAAACAGGGGCAACATCTCTATAATTAAAAATGGCAACATTAAAAGGTAAAGGTTTGCCATAGCCTTATAGCCGTAGGGGCAGTGGGTGTTAGAGACCCACTGTATCTTGGGCACAGTTGATGAAAGGCGGAGCCCATCTCTCTCCTTTCGCTGCCTTATCCTTCCCTGATTCGAAAAAGGTACCCATTTTCTGCTGGGTTGACAGAGAGAGGTTTCCAGTCGTCAGATGGCCACGGTGAGCCGCCAACCCACGACCTTACGGCGACTCTCTGCACCATAGCCGAGTCACTCTAACCACTCGACAACAGCGCCTCTCTGGCAACATTAGTCAAACATTTAACGCACCAAATACTATTAGTATACCAAAATTCAGCTTCCAATGTGAAGCGGCTCGGAAGTTGAGTCATGCCAAAGTCAAACAAGGGGGATAATTCATAAAGTAAATATACTAGAGTTACCATTCTTGGTTCTAACACATTCCCTTGACAATACACACATCGCCATTACGTTGTGTTGAAATATTTTACACAGTTAAGGAGTTACAAAGTAAACAGAAATATATGCAAGGGCAGATAATTCAGTAAGTAAGTAAGCCGGAGTTGTGGTTTTTGTAAGAGATACATTGCGCTATTATTATAAAGATTCCTAAAAAGACTCATTACAATATTTCCAAAGGGTAAGGATATATGGAGGGAATGGGAATAACCCTAGAAATACACATAAAAGGGAAGTTATTCCAAAATTAGGTAAGAGGAGCAACTGTTCTTATATGCAACACATTGTCCTGTAATCATGCACATTGCTATTAAGTTTTATCATGATATTCCAAACGGTAACCAAGTTATCGTATGCACAAGATAAATATACACAAAATTAGTCTAAAAACTAATCAAAGGGATTTAACTCTGTAAGGTAGTAAAGGAGAGCAACCATTGCTATACGTGGCATATCGTTGGGACTTTATACACATTTCTATGACGTTTCATCAAGATATCCCAAACCGTTATCTAGTAATGGCGCGCACAAAACTTGCAGGGGGGAAATAATCAAAGGGTAATAACTTGTAAACTAAGGAAGGGGGCAACCATTCTTGTATGCGACACATTGCACCGACCTAATACATATTCCTACAAAATTTCAAGAAGATATCCCGAACGGTTACTGAGTTATGGCGCGCACAAGAATGTTTTCGGGCGGACGGACAGACGGACAGCGCCATGACAAAATACGTCCGTTTTTTTTTTTCAAAACGGACGTATAAAAATGCTTGAGTTTAAGATAAAATACAGCAGAGTTTATATAGATGCACTAAACTGGATTGTTGGTTTTCTTCAACTGGTCAGACGTGCTTGTATCTGAAGTACCGTGATAAAAGAAAGGAGCCGCGACACGAGAAAACCAACAATGTGGTTGTACGGCCAGCGCAGACTCAGATCAGCCTGGGCATCCGCCCAGTCTGATCAGAGTCTTCGCTGTCCGCATAAAGGTAGCTTAGACCCTTAGCTACCTTTTAAGCGCTTAGGGAAGACTCAGATCAGACTGGGTGGATGCCCAGGCTGATCTGAGTCTGCACTGGGCGCACAACCACATTGTTGGTTTTCTCGTGTCGCGGCTCAAATATCTCAGCAGACCGAACATAAAAGGTCGTATATGTAATTCTATTCCTAACCTATTTCTGCCGACCTATATCTTTTTACCCTGTCTTTAAGATACCTGGGGCCGTATTCATAAAACGACTTAAGTCGTTGCTATGCTGTTGCTAAGGGTAAATTTATATGTTGGAGATTCCCTACAACGAGGAAATTTGCTCTGGAGGAACAGTCTTATAAAGACTGTTCCTCCAGAGCAAATTTCATAGTTGTAGGGAATCTCCTTCGAAGAAATTTAGCCTTAGCAACAGCATAGCAACCACTTAAGTCGTTTTATGAATACGGCCCCAGACGAGAACTTTCTAAGGCAATGCATGGCAATTAGATGTAACATCTTAGTTTTAAAACTACATCTCAAAGGAGAAACTCTATATTATTTCCGCTAATCATATCTCTGAGAAAAAAGGAAATCATGCGCAAATGATAAACTCATCATAGGATATAAACCGCCTTTATATAACGACAATCACTTGTGATGTATGACATGCGGGCTATATCTAGGTCGTCGAGTGTGCATTAAAACTGGAATCGGACACGAGTAGAAATTTGTATATAACCTTATTCATTGTCCATGTAGTCGAATAGATCTAACTGAATGGCCTTCGCTGATTTCAGTACTCTGAAGTGAAAAAGTGACCAATATACAAGATTCCTAAGAACCATACCCTTAAGTGAAAGAAACCTTGACAAGCTGCTATTTTTAGATAACAGACATTGATCCCTGCACAGAGGTATGATCAGTATATATAACACACTCGTTGAGTCTATACAGGGGCCGTATTCATAAAGCCACTTAAGTCGTTGCTATGCGGTTGCTAAGGCTAAATATCTATAAAGGAGATTCCCTACAACTATGAAATTTGGTCTGGAGGAACAGTCTTTGTAAGACTGTTCCTCCAGAGCAAATTTCATAGTTATAGGGAATCTCCTTCAATGAAATTTAGCCTTAGCAACAGCATAGCAACCACTTAAGTTGTTTTATGAATACGGCCCCAGAATACCCTAATGTGCATCAATATTGGGACACCTAAAACAATTAAGTTTCCATTTGGAACAAATGGAAAATTAGTGGTTTTAGGTGGTCCAACACTCAAGCACTTTAGGGTAGTAAGTGATGTTTCAACAAAAACAAATGAGGGCAAAGTTTCAAACCACACCTTTCCCGAAGCATCGAAAAAAGGAAACAAAAGATTCGAAACAGCATGTAATAATGAACTATATCTATTACAGACATGTATTTTCGTTCCAGAAAGCTTATTGAATCAATGATACGAAATTCTTAATTTCAACAGTAACATGTTACGGTAATTCTTCTTCGGGTATAAACCTTCGAGACATTAGAACATTAATAAAAAAACAGTAACCCATTATACCTACTAGGCAGACTTGTATGCTTTTATGCATAATGCTTTGGTGTGACTGGCTGGAAGCGCATATCAAATGGATACAATCAATTCTCGATATCTTGAACACTGAAATTTCAAAGTAAACTCTCAGTGATGTAAAAGAATATAAGGTGGACACATTTACAATTTATATTTGTATTTCAATTTCTGTTATCTCAAACTATTGATATCTCAAAGTAATTTTTTTTTAGATATCAGTAGTTTGGAATGACTTTTGACTTTGAGATATTGACAACTGACTGTATTTAGCCTTTGCTCGAACGATACTACAGAAATGATGACTCAAATACTGTGATAACTTTTGTGGAAATCCCTTTGTAAATATTTCTAATCTAAGGAATAATATGTGATTGCCGCTGAGTTTAAAATTAGTTGATATCCACTACAAACTGCTGTTCGTAAACATATGAGCGTCGTATTGGTTACTGGACACTGGACACTTCGGCCATAACATCTCGGCCCACAGCCACCTCGGTCCTTAGTCACCTCCGCCCCAAACCATCTCGCCCCCACTTAGAATTAAATTCCTCGACACCTCGGTTCCTAGTCAGGACGGTAATCTCGGTCCCATATCTCAAATCATTTCGGCCCCATTTTGTTAGATTTTAAAAATTCTAAATTTTGCTCAATATTTTGCAAACTTGAACTTGTCATAAATTACATCACACTGTAATACAAATCAAATGCTACCAATGAAGATTCAGTTCAGCCAGAGCTTCGCCTAGCCTGGCAAGAGCTGCCGATGGTCGCATTCGCGAGAGTCCTCTATGAATCCAATGAAATCCGCGGAAAAAAAAGAAAAAGTCTGATCAGATAGTGTAGGGTCTAACTGAAATCGTAGACAGACAGGTAGATGGGTCTTTTGTATTGTCTGTTCATACAAGATAAATAAATATACTTAGTAGACGTTTCCATTCCGAAAAATACCAAAATCCGTGTAATATTCTTGAAAAATGTTTTAAAACTATATTGCAGGATTTGCATGCTATTTAGGGGGAAGCCAAGGAGACTGATTTGTTGTTATTTTTCTGCTCTGTCTCGTTACTGCAAGGTGAAATTTTAAGCCGTCAGGTGTCACAACTTGACCCCTTATTCGCTCTGAATTAGCTGTTATATGCCGGTGCGGATTAGAATTGTGCCAAAGTCCTGGGTACATTGCTATGTTTCATCATAATTTTTACAAACGGGCACAACTTTTGTTGTACTTGCATATACATTCTGAAAATGAGACTGCGTGGAAGTAAAAGCTTATTTACGTGCTCACTATCACGATAAAAAAGTAACAAAAAAAAATAATAAAATGGATCGCAGGATATAGAGGATATTTACTTTTTTCCGGTAAATACCAAATATATTTTATCGAATATGTTGAAAATTTTAGCAATTTCACGAGTGCGTAGCACGAGTGAAATTGCTTATATTCTCAACACATGAGATGAAATAGTTTTGATAATTACCGAAAAAAGTAAATTTTCTTCTTTTTTTTTTATTTCTGTTATGAAGATAAAAAATAACATTTTTCCTCGTCATTTCTCGTTAATTTTGCTTATATTCTCAACACATGAGATGAAATAGTTTTGATAATTACCGAAAAAAGTAAATTTTCTTCTATTTTTTTATTTCTGTTATGAAGATAAAAAATAACATTTTTCCTCGTCATTTCTCGTTAACTTTTCTCTTCTCAGCGCACTTAGTAGGTATAAACACATTATTATGAAAGTAACTTGATCTGGCGTACTGTATCATGTCGAGTTGATGAGCTTAATCATCGGATCACCCGAGACGCTTGCCGATGGCATGGGCTCATCTACGAGACGTGATACAGTACGCCAGATCAAGTTACTTTTATAACAATTTGTTTATTATATACCTTAGGGAACAGCCAACCATTCATACTTGCCAGAGCTAACGCATCGACCCGGATTCGAACCTGCGCGGCAGAGGTATGTAGCTAATCGAGAGACAAATGCTGCCGACTGAGCAATCGATGCGCGCCATTTTTGACGTGTTTGTTGACGTTACGTCACTAGTCCCGTATCTCTGGTTCTCGTTTCTACGATGCACGTTAAGCAATGACGCGCCCGAAGCTGGAAATCAGACGTAGCCTCGTTTTAAAGGATAGTGATACGGATTCAGAAAACGTCAGTTTGATACGGCGTTCTGTATCAGATGGCCAGAAAACAGGCAGTTCAAAGGGCGTATCATTGATAGGTATATAATAAATATTAGTTTGCACGTAGAAAATGGCTAATAAAAAAGTGACGTCCAAATGTGACGTCATTAGCTTGATTTGGCGTGCTAACGTCCGAAGCATAATGTAAGACAAGAACACTACATTTCAGACCTTTTCGGAAAGAAATTAAGCACATAATTGTTAAAAGTAGCCGCGGTTTGCTACAGTGAAAAATATACTGTATATAACTCGTATCAGTCACTAATGAATTGATACGATACTTTAACACTGTAGCCATTTATCACTTTTATCTGTTCTAGATATGCATTGAATTCACTGCCTTGTATAAAATAAAAATATTTGTCGGGGAAATAGTATTATAATGACTTACCAGACTGCATTGTAAATATTATAAATGTACTCGATAGGATCCATACAGCGTCGGACTGCGGGTCGTCACTTTCATCGCTTTCTCGTACAGCCATAATTAAACGTTGGTAACTCAGCGCCCCTTAATATTGGTATAAACGGGCTTGAACAAAAAGTATAGACTTTTTCCAGACTGTTCAAAGAAGTAATTTAATTAGTGCGGCACTCTTTTTCCAGTTTTCCTGCAACGTTTCGACAGAACGCCGGATAGACATACTACCTTGTTTAAAACTTAAAATTAAGAAACTGGTCAAGATCTCACATTTAAGTTGATTTTTGAGTAACTTTGAATTTCAAGTCTGAATTGAATCCATATTAATTTCGACACCCGTTATATAATTTACACTGTACTATCTTGAGTTACATTTTATTATTAATGGAATTAGTCCAGCTTTTCTATTCCCTGTGTTTGTTTTACTCCCACGTGTTTTAACTGAATTTTGTTTGAGCTGTAGAATTGTTTTAACTACATTTTTTCTGCATCCGTATGCAGCTATTTACCTAACAAGATAGACAATAAAATAATACAAGGACCTTGGATTATCTTTGAGATCTATTTTTGCATTAAATTGACTGAAGACAGTCTGACATAAATTCAAATCCGGTAATGGTTTACGCTCTTGATTAATAATTAATAGTCTTGCAAGTATAATTATATAGTCTCCTGGTACAATAAAAATGTAATCAACCAAACGCAAATCCGAGTTTTAGTAGTAGCAGCAGTTTGCAGCTGGGGTAAACGGACCGAACAAGTAACTAAATGAGCCGTGACACGAGAAACAGACACAGCCGCATGTGCGCCCAGCGAAGACTAATATCAGCATGGGCACCCGCCCAGTCTGATCAGTGTCTTCGCTGTCTGCATGGAGCTAGCTTAGACTCCTAGCTACCCTTTAAGCGCACAGCAAGTGCTCTGATCAGACTGGACGGATACCAAGGCTGATATGAGTCTTCGCTGGGCGCAAGTGCCATTTTGTCGGTTTTCTCGTGTCGCGGCTCAAACATTGTGAGCCCATACAGAAGATAAGGGCGATGGTTGGGATCCCGTAACACGGTTTAAGTCCACAAGTAATTTATTACTGACCATTTCATAGAGAATACCCTTACAGTGTCTTTTGATATCAAGTTAATCAGAAACAGCGTAGGAATGGCGAGGCCTGCCTAGCCAGTCCGGCGTGTTTCTGGTCGAGCCTGACAAACTTGATATCGAAAGACAGTATCACTGTTTTTTATTTACATGTATCATGCAATATAAGAAGATTTTAAGGCGTTAAGAGAGTCAAACAAATGAATATCAAACGCAAATCTGTTCAAACTGGCTGACGTTTCGAATGCGTTACGATGTAAGTCGATGAAAGTAATAACAATGTTATCACGGGTAACGCCAGTATGTAGCATATCGTCTCCAGAGATCGCTTCTAATGGCATCGGCTAGTAACATCACAGGCGCTTGAAGTTTTATGCTAAATGCTGGCGCTAAACATGATCCAGGTATGCTATAGACTGCGTCAAGTTCAAAGGTTTTGAGGGTTTTTTAGCATAGAACTTCAAGCGCCTGTGATCCGTCCCATGTTGGCGTTAGACAGTCGTAGCCATGATGTGACGTCAGTCAAACAATACGTCGCTAATCAACTTGTTCATTTACCCGTCATGTTAATTTTGCGTAATGCCACATGATCAATGAGCTTCGTCGGTTGGTCCAAACAGATTCATTTAAGGGAAGTCGGTAGTAAATGTCAGTATTCTGGAACAAGACGTTTTGCTGGTTGGTGTTGGAATACAGATGATTATATTTGGTTCTGTTTCCAACCTTTCAAGGCATGTCTAGGGCTGACCAATTGTGCAACAAATCACGTTTTTCTATTCACCTTACCTTTAACCTTGAACACTCTTATGAAGACCAATATTATTTCCACTATATCTCTGAGACATAGGGAAATTATGCGCAAATAATAAACTCAAAATATATCAAGAGCTTCTAACTTAGGACTTGACATCAAGATTAGATTAGCACTTAAAAGCTAAAGGTTTCATATTGATGAACATCCCTAAAGAAAACCCAATAGCTGATAAATGGTTGTTTGTTTGTTCTAAGTTAAACGGCCATTGGAGTTAAGGGACGAGTCATTTATTACCAGGTGGGGGGGCCGGGTACATTTAGGGGGGGTCGGAATTTTTTTTGGTGATGTGCTGGGGGGGTCGGAAATAAAAAAGCCATGGAGTAGGGGGGGTCATATATTTTATTAGGCATATTGGGGGGGTCAGAATTTTTTCTTCGGTCTCCATTTTTAAAAAATGTCTCAGCTTCTGGGGGGCTGCGCCCCCCAGACCCCCCATTACTCTTAACAATTCAGACTCTATTCTTTTAAATTTAAAGACATCAGAAAATTTATGGGAATGACACACAAAACTTGGAACAGCTTCTGTCACAAAAAAAATATTTTTATTAGCTTGCTAGTAGAACAGTGTACAATTGTTATAAAACCATGTCAAGAAAATGATTTTATTCTCAATTAAATTTTATTATGCCTATGTTTGTAATACCAGCTTGTCATCAGCAAAGTTACTGTGGATTCAGCGGCCCGTGCCCCCACACCCCCGCCTCCCCATTATTATTATTAAGAGTTTATTGAGCATTCGACAACAGTTTTCAAGATGCCCATAAGCATGATTAATTAACATGTCAGAATAAGTAAATGTTCTTTATGTTTCATACAGGTTTTGACTGAGATCAGTCTGACATAAAATAGGTAATATGGTGTGTGTGTGTGTGTGTGTGTGTGTGTGTGTGTGTGTGTGTGTGTGTGTGTGTGTGTGTGTGTGAAGGGTAGCTGGGATGTGGGGTGGGGTAGGGGGGGTCATAAACTTTTTTTGTCACCAGTCTGGGGGGGTCGGAAAAAAAATTCTGGTGAGACTGGGGGGTCGGAAAAATTTTGGTGAATCAGATGAAAATGTACCCGGCCCCCCCACCTGATTATGAATGACTCGTCCCTAATACGAGTGGTCTTCCAGAGAGGGGGAGAAAGAAAGATATATGATAGGTTAGAGACAAACAACATTCAAACGAATCCCCACCCGCATCTACTACAAACATAGTAGGCGCTTGCTATACTATTATTCAATCTAGTCGGATGCCCCGGCACTGAAAGCTACCCAGCACCAATGCCAGACCCGACCACTGTTAAATGAAAAACTAGGTAGAAACATAAAAATCCACTGGCATTTAATCAGAAGGTCATATGCGATTTGTCTTATGAATTTCTGTTCATTTATTTTCCGACTTGTTGATCATGTTTTATATCAGTTATCTAAAAATATCTTTTAAAAACGGATTTTACGTCACTAAATCATCTTTGTGGATAATAGGAATTATTTAATTAGCTAGTTACCTTTATAAGAAAACGAAGGCACAGAAAATATTGATAGAAATCAAATGTCATAGAATACTTTATAATTGTAAGCCAAAATCACATACAATTTACTTAACTAGGCTCCTGCGTTAACATGTCATTTGTTTACGTTTATCGTCCGCGGATTAGAGAATATTTGACCTTAATGTAGGAAAATCCCGAAGTATTTTTAAAATATTTATAGACTTATTTTGGGGAAATCCACATTTGTGCTGATTGGCAATACGTAAACATAGACTTTTTTATATGTATGCGCAGCTGATTTTAGTACCTCCTGCATAGGTTTGGGCAGAATAATGGAAATCATTTCACGCAGTTACCTAGGTAAAAACGGAGTCTGAACCTTGTGTATCACTCAAAGAGTGTTGATTGTAGATTCAAGCATTTGAATTAAACGATGATTCCGGTGCAGTCGGGCGTAGACTGCATAAGTTATGCCTTGTGGCTCATGTGGAGGAGCGTGCCAGAATGACATGACGTTACCGTCGAAATTCGATCACTTGGTACCTATTACTCCGATTCAGATAAGTTTAAAATTAAAACAAACAAGAAATATCTTTTAAAAAAAGATAATCGGCTTAGATTAAATAGAAGTGTGTATTATAATATGTATGAGTCAGGTACATGTAAGATATCGAATGTGCTGATCAGATTGTATGGATGCGCATGTTGATATGCATATTTGTTTTTGGTGTGGGGTTTCTGTTTCGGAAATGCTGTTGAATTTTGATTGGGGCCTGTCTGTGTTGCACATAGCAATGAGCATTGGCTTGCTGATGGCCCCACATATAACCTTGGACCTGAATATCTAGATACATCACGACACGGTTTATAAGCCAACAGTCAATTGAAACTGAAAGTAGAAAGAGAAAGCGAAAGTACACTACTTACATCAAAATCCCGGTGTATTTATATTAAGCAATGAAATACATAAAATGTAGGTCAATACTAAGGTTATACGGCTAAAGCCGAGAAATCTTATTATAAAATTTTGATGTGTCTCGAATTTCTGAAGAGTTCTGTTGAATTAATCTGTTCGAAGGAAAGTATATTCCCTCACAAAGGTGAAAGGAAGAGGGCATGTTGTTTTCGATGCAGGATCTGTTGGTGTCGGCGTAAGCGTTGGCGAAACATTTTTTGTTTGCAAAATACTAGTCTTATGAACAAGTGGGTGGAACGTCACCAAACTTGCACGGAGAATTTAGTGGGACACGATTTACAACAGATTAGATCTTTATAATAGTGACCTAATTTTCAAAGCAACAGGAGGACTTAGATGTGTTAAATCTTACGAAAATATGATATCTTTTCAACACGACAACCAAGTTCACAGTATCCGAACTACATGTACAATCTCTTCCGGTTTTCATAGCGTTGAATCGAGAGTACAAACGTTCGCTTATAACCAGTAGTCGGAAATCATTATGTTTTGAGATTTTATCCGGAATCTGCTGCGTCATTTATAGCTATTCAACTTCGAAAATGTAAAGAGGTAAGTTAAATATAATTTGCTCTTCGGTCTTTTACTTTATTACCCTGTACAATGTCGTGTATGGGTGGGTAGTAATTGGTACAGTTTTCAAATCGCCCTTGGCGTGATTCTTAAACCATTTTGAGCATTTTCTTACATGTTTTATAACAAATCTTTAGAATAAACGGAAGGCGTTATCAATCAACAGTTTATTAGTTTTGATAAAAGAATGATAGCTAAGTTTTGCACGACACAATCTCGTGTTAAATGAAGCTGTTCTGAAAAAAAAATCTGCGACGGCAAGGAGTTTTTCATTGTACAGGGCAATAAAGTAAAAGACCGAAGAGAAAATTATATTAAACTTACCCCTTTACATTTTTGAAGCTGAATAATTATAAATGACGCAGTAGATTCCGGATAAAAACTCAAAATATAATGATTTCCGGCTACTGGTTATAAGCGAATTCTGTACTCTCGATTCAACGCTATGAAAACCAGAAGAGATGGTACAGTGCGTTCGGATACTGTGAAGTTTGTATGGATATATCACTCACAGTATCCGAACTACATGTACAATCACTTCCGGTTTTCATAGCGTTGAATCGAGAGTACAGACGTTCGCTTATAACCAGTAGTCGGAAATCATTATGTTTTGAAATTTTATCCGGAATCTGCTGCGTCATTTATAGTTATTCAGCTTCGAAAATGTGAAGAGGTAAGTTTAATTTAATTTGCTCTTCGGTCTTTCACTTTTTTACCCTGTGCAATGTCGTGTATGGGTAGGCAGTAATTGGTACAGTATTCAAATCGCCCTTGGCATGATTCTTAAACCATTTTGAGCATTTTCTTACATGTTTTATAAAAAATCTTTAGAATAAACGGAAGGCGTTATCAATCTACAGTTTGTTAGTTTTGATAAAAGAATGATAGCTAAGTTTTGCACGACACAATCTCGTGTTAAATTAAGTTGTTCGGAAAAAAAATCTGCGACGGCGAGGAGTTTTTCATTGTACAGGGCAAAAAAGTAAAAGACCGAAGAGAAAATTATATCAAACTTACCTCTTTACATTTTCGAAGCTGAATAACTATAAATGACGCAGTAGATTCCGGATAAAAACTCAAGACATAATGATTTCCGGCTACTGGTTATAAGCGAATTTTTTACTCTCGATTCAACGCTTTGAAAACCGAAAGAGATGGTACAGTGCATTCGGATACTGTGTCACTGGTGCAATCTTAAGGGCTGATCTGTTTTTTGTTGTTGTTTTTTGTTAATGTTTATTTGTTTTTGTTTTTATCTTAACACCATGTCCGAGGCCGAATGACAATTAATGTTAAACTGCACAAAATATGATATTTCTGAATGGGTATATCATTTAGCCAAGCCAAAGAGATCACTAAGTTTTAGTAACAAGTGCCCAATCTTGAATGTCACAGCACTGTAAGTCCCATGTTGCTACGGAACAAGCCTCATATGAGCCGCGGCAGGACAAAACCAACAAAGCGACATGTGCGTCCAGCGAAGACTCAGATCAGCCTTGGCATCCGCACAGTCTGATCAGAGTCTTTGCTGTCCGCATGGAGTTAGCTTAGACCCTTAGCTACCCTTTTTAGCGCAAAAAAAAAAAACTGATCAGACTGATGGATGACCAGGCCGATCTGAGTCTGCACTGGGCGCACATGTTACTTTGTTGGTTTTCTCGTATCGCGGCTCATATATTCTAGGTTGTCAGTTGCAACAGCCTTCCGAGCTAAAGGCTGTTCATCTGGTTTGGCATTCATCAAACACTGCATATACTCTTTGTTTTAGCGAGTGTTAGTGATAATTCTGACACGGAGACGAACCTTATTTGCACTCAGCTTTCGTGCAAATTCCCAAGTTTCTATTGTTTACCATATTTGTATATTACATTAAATAAAAATCGAATGAAATATGTTTGAACCTTGAATAGTGTAATAAGCTTATACCTGTTTTTTTTTTTTTTTTTTCCTTCTTTTTTTTTTTTTTGTGTGTGTGTTTGCTTTTGTTTTTGATTCTTGTAAAGGATTGCAATTACATTGATAGACCTAGGATCGTTAAATAAAACATCATATATCATTTATGTATTGATGTATCCCATTAACACCATGTCCGAGGCCGAATGACAAATGATATTAAACTGCACAAAATATGATATTTTTGGATGGGTATACCATTTAGCAAAGCCAAAGAGATCACTAAGTTTTAGTTACAAGTGCCCAATCTTGAATGTCACAGCACTGTATGCCCGATATTTTCACCCAAAGACTGGTTTAAAGCACTAAATGAATTTGTCGGAAAAAGTACAATTTTATAAAAATGTATTTTTTTATGAAAAGCCCTAATGGTTTCAGGGTTAGCATCAAATACCTTCAACATTTAACCTATGAATCGCTAGGCAATAAATCCTTAAAAAAATAGAGTGAAAAGCTCGCAAAACCAGTAAAGTCAAATTAATATTGCTTTGCACCTATCGACTGTAAAGTTAATCTGCCAGTTTCCATTTTTACTCGCAAAACCTGGAAAATTGTAATAAAAATGATTATACCAAATTTAGTGCGACAGATGCACGTTTCTGTATTTAACTTCTTAAAAGCGTCATGAAACAACTAAAAAAGTATGGATATTGGGTCATATAACCAAATACCGTAATTATCCTAAAATTGAGCCGCGACACGAGAAAACCAACAAAGTGGTTGTGCGCACAGCGCAGACTCATATCAGCTGGGCATCTGCCCAGTCTGATCAGACTCTTTGCTTAGCGCTTAAAGGGTAGCTAAGGGTCTAAGCTACCTTCATGCAGACAGCGAAGACTCTGATCAAGCTGGGCGGTTGCCCAGGCTGATTTGAGTGTGCGCAGGGCGCACAACCACTTTGTTGGTTTTCTCGTGTCGCGGCTCATTAATCTATACAAGGAAAATATCAATGCCAGGCGAAATGTCTGAAAACGGATGGTAGCATGACCCAAAGTACAGACTTTAACCAGCATGTTCCATGCTTAACAGCCTAAGCATTTTCCATAATATTTGTCCAGTGTTTTGAGGGACATTACGGTTGGCCAAGACTGCTTATTGTAAGATATCCTTGCAGCCACACAACTTGAATCACCATTGATTCAACGTCTTGACATTGAAGCATTGATTTTAACGTTGGGTGTCCAATAGGACACTAAGGGCGCGTTTACACGACCAAAGTTTCTATGACAACGTAGGTTTGTCACAGAAAAATTTGCTCGTGTAAATGCCAAAATATGACAATGTTTCTTTGACAAATATATATGGTAAAGTTACTTCGATAAATTAAATTTGTCCGTGTAAACGGAGAACTTTGCTAAAGATTATGTAACAAAGAACATTGCTACAAGCGTGGAAAATGAGACAAAGATTTTGTTTCATAGCTGCAGGTAACTTTGACGAATAATATTTGGTCGTGTGAACACTGCAGCAAATATTTCATTGCCAAAGTTTATGTGACAAAGATTCTATGGCACATTTTCTTTAACAAATAATTTGCTCCGTGTAAACGCAAAATGTTTGTCATACTTTCTTTGTTAAAGTTTCTGTGACATAGAAACTTTGCTCGTGTAAACGCGCCCTAACAACTTGTTGGTAGAGTGGCTTAATATAGTCATATTACTTATGGGGAATGGGTACACTTTCAGGGAAAGCAACTCTTGCTTTTCTTTGTTGCCTCCCTTTTCTGTTTGGTCACTGCTACAAGCAGATTACGCCGTTTCCGTAAGAGCCTTATGGATACCTTCCGCTGAGCCTCCTTGGGGAACATCGTTATGAGAATTGAAACAACAACAAATTTAAAGGCATATGAGCCGCGACAACAGAAAACCAACAATGTGGTTGTGCGCCAAGCGAAGACTCAGAGCAGCCTGGACAGCCGCCAAAATTTTATCAGACTCTTCGTTAAGTGCTCAAAGGGTAGCTAAGGGTCTTAGCTACATTCATGCGGACAGCAAAGACTCTGATCAGACTGGGCCCAGGCTGATCTGAGTCTGCGCTGTCCGCACAACCACTTTCTTAGTTTTCTCGTGTCGCGGCTCATATTCTTTCCTCTAAAAATACGCCCTATTTTGGAAGAGCTACGTTATCCAGAGAAGCAAACATGAAGTCACAAAAGTTGTTCCCCTTTGTTGAAATCGCGGAAAAAATGAAGTCTTACCCACGCGCATTTATATAGTCAAAGATTAGATTAGATTGAACATATTTTATTGCATAAATTACAAAAGGATCAGACACAAGTTATAGTCAAATAACTCAGATGTGTTTATTTAGATGAAAGGCGTTATCTTCAGTCTTGCATCTGAATTCGCTGATTATCGTGTACTAATTATTATTACATGTAGTTAGTTTGTCCTACGATGAAAGAAATTTAACCGATAAAAACAGCTTAGACAGAATGACGTGATTTATGACTTACAACAAATCTTACAACATTGAACTTGGTTCGCATGTACTTGTTCCAGCTTTAAAATCAGACTGGAATCTATTTGAATTCACATAAGCAGTGATGGAAGTAATTAATCGCATGCACGTGTCTGAATGGAAACTTAACGGTAATACCTCTACTGGCGTTTCATCAAAGCGACTGAATATACCTCTACTTTTGCCCGCCAAAACCCACTGTACTCAAGTGCGTAGCTACCTAAAAGCAAATATGCAAGTGCATATTAAAAGTTTGTCAAATTTACAAAATTTCAACATGCAACTGTATATTTACATGCTGAAATTTTGTAAGCTGGACAATATGTTACTACCAACGACCAACAGACATGACGATGAAATATTTCATAGGCTAAACCCGAAGATTTCTCTGCAAAGAATATGAAGCATGACTGTGCGCAGCATGTAATTTCCTCTAGCTACGCCCCCGTTGTTTTCTACCCTGAACAACAGAGCCCTTAAAAATAAAGACTAAAGGAAAGATTTTGCTTCTCGAGGCAGCAACTGCAAGAGACAAATTCTTTATTTGAGGCCAATCGCAAATGGAATGGACGGCAAGTTCTACTTTAAAAATTATCTTCCCTGGAAGTGCTATGAGCGGCGGTAGTATAGTTAGTTTAGACACTAAACACCAGGGCCCAGTTGTGACTTTATAGCCAAATACACTGATATTTTTTGTTGAAAATATGGGAGAAGCTTTAGCTTTTGCGAAGCAAAAGCTTCTCACATTAATACAACAAAAATATTGACATTTTTGTGATATTAACCTTTGAAAGTTTAACGTCACGTTAACTAACGACGCCGTTAGTTTTGAACCACTTGGCCCAGGTCTCGCAGGTTCAATTTCCCGCTCCTCCAGTCTTTCGGGTGAGACTTTATACGGAAGTCGTATCTCCGTATGGCCTATGTGTTGATGGGATGTTAAATTCGAGTTCACTCACTCAACCTAGAAGTAATTGCATTTACCTTAAACAAAAGTGATCGACTTATCATCATGCACGTTGTTTTATCTGAAAGAGTATTTCTCTGGCTTTATAAATCAAAATCATCAGCGATGTAATATGACTCTAAATAACAAAGCAATTTTACGAACAATTAATCCTGTTTAAGAACGAAGTCTGTGCGTCTTTCTAGGCGGTTTGTTCAAGAATATACGAGGGGCATTTCAGAAAAGGTGTAAATGAGTCTGCCATTCCTTGGAATATTGACCGATTTTTAAAATTTATGTCTTAACTTTTATGTTTACATATCACCCAAAAGTCTTCACTAAAAACATTTGAGTCACTGGTATTTTATTCAAAATATGCCTTGATAATGGTTGTAAGGTTAAAGACACTGAGTAAAAGCGGAAAAAATATTTATGTGAAGAAAAATTCATATTTTCTTAACTCTGGATACAACCAGCTCTGGATTAATATCTACTGAAAATATTCCAGTATAAAAGACATTGTAATGACGTTGCTAAAACATAAGAGTTGCCTTGCAAATTAGGCTTATCATAGAACAATGCGCATTTCTGATGACGTCATTTTCTGTGCTTAATTGAAATGTATAGTAAGCTGTTTAAACTTCAGTTTTGAGGTCAATCTAAGTGAAAGTGAATGTTTGCTGACAGATATGAAACAGAAAATGAATAAAATCCAATTCGTCGTGCTTTTTTTCTGTTATAAATAGTCTTTTACGGCATCTTTGCTCTTTTGTCTGTGGCCTACCTGAGTTTTTACGATATGTTTCTCCACCCACGCAAACATTTCAATGTCAGTATGTCAAATAAAATAACAAGTTTTTCAAGTCTTTATGTATGAAAGGACGAGTTACACTTTACTATTGCAATGTGCCCACTGAAAAGGCCGATTTTCGAAGGTAGGCAGATAACCACAAAAACATATAGAAATGTTAGCTATATGTTTCTAGTTTATTCTGTACGATTTCATTTTCCCGTATTTTAATGCCTTTTAGGTTAATTTAGCGGCCGAATACATGTACTGTCTGCAATATTTAACATTGAGCCTATGGGAATTTGAACTACCAACGTCCACTATGCATCATAATTTCACTTCATCCTACCCTCGTAACCACTACAATTTTCATACATGATTATTCCTCATATACATATTCATCAGAATCAGGTTATATCACAGTGGTTACGAGGGTAGGAGTAAGCGAAAAATAAACTTCTTGTGTAAATTTTCATGTATCCAACACTATGACTAAAGGATTTATATCAAAATCGCATTAGTATAAATTTGCAATTGATAGAAAAAGAGGCATTATTCGACACAACACGTCTTTTTCAAAGTGTTCATCAATATAGTATGTTTTCCTAATGCCCCACCACGGATTCTGTGTGTGTGGGGGGGGGGGGGGGGGGGGGGGGTCGAGAAGGGGGCGCAGCGCTGGGCATGCGTATAGATACGGCGTTATGTGCGTATGTAAGGCGTTCGACTTGATGTCCTCCATCATCATGCTGTGATATAACCTCTGATGTTATCATGCTGCGACGTGGTCAGATGATGTATCCGTCAGCATGAAGCTGATGCATTTTAAAATTCTGTGACCTTGAACTTTAGTCCACAAACTTTGTATGAAAAGTTATTTGGATGAGATTTTTTCCATACCTCTTTTGATGTCTTTGGTGTAGGGTGTTGATATTTGATCAGATCATATCTTTAAAATGTATGAACTGCAAAGCATCCATGCACACTGAGTCCTTGAACTTTATGCATGGACCAGGATTTTCACTTATATCTTAACACGGTTTTTGGATTTGCAACATAATTACAAATAGTTGGCCAGTCAAACAATGCAAAAAAAAATCCTCATACTATTTATAGGTTACTGTGACATATATTTAAAAGTTCAATGTTCTTTTCCTTATATATTTAACATTATATATGCATAAAGACAATGGTTCAGTCAGACTTTGCAAATGACGTCATATTATTTGTTGGTCATTGTGACTTGTATTTCATGATCCATTGAATTAATGTTTTATTTTGAACTAATATTTAATTGAATCTTCATCGGACTTTGAATAGTATGTCACTCATATGGTACTAGATGTAGGTCCCTGTGACCTATATTTCTTGGTTCACTAATTTTGTCTAATATTTTAAACATCTGTACCTGTGTAGCATCCGTAAATGCGTAATATTTCATACGTGATTAAAATTTGATATGATGAAGCTTTCATTATATGTATTTAATAGTGAATAATGCTTACGAAAAGAAGAAGGTTGATGAACTTTTCATGCACTTGCCAGAACGTGCAAAAGCATTTCGCCAAGAATACATTGGCTTAACAATATTGGTCAATTATAATCGACAACCTGTTCATTTGTTTCATTATTTTCACAAAAGCAAACGCTTTACATGCTTATTATTGTTTTAATAAACACTTGTAAAATCTTCTATTCTGAGGTTTCGTAAAAATTCAAATAAAATTTCTCCTAACTAGATGGTTTAAGCGAAAATATCCCTTTTAGACTGTGGATAAGAACCAAAAGTATTATATCTGTCAGTTTGAAGGGCTGATATTCCAGCGGAATAGCTGATTATATCGAAAAACCGCAGGTACTTAGTGTACCCCGTTCAGCACCCCATATGCAATAAACCGGAAGTCACGTGATTATTTATGAAACCGCAAACTTAAAAATGTGCTTATATAAACTGCCAAACGCCAAGCTTTTATAAACATAAATTCTATCAGGATCGGTAGTGGGCACAAAAACGGCCAAAGTGTAAAAAAAAGGGCAAAAAAATCGATTTAATTTCATTAATACTGTATGGATTTTCATGAAACTTTGCATACCATAATCTGTTACCTATACGAACTCATGGCAGGAAATTCAGAATTTTTTGACCTTGAATGAAAAGTTACTCTATTAATCATTACCATTTTTTCTCAGTTTTATGCCATTCTTACACAGGAGGTAACCATAATGGTATAACAGCCATTGTTGTTCTATAGTTACCACTACCTACAATGTGTTATTTCAAGATTCTGCATGCTACGGTTAACGTTACGATTTTCTACGGCTTTTGATGAAGATTTCTAATGTTAACGGCGATTTAGCAGACGATTTTAACAAAATAAATATTAATTTTCATATTTTAATGCAAATCTAGCCTTTTATGCTGTGCCGAAGAACTCCAACTCATACTGTTATCCCTTTGCACGTAAAAATTTTTGGGGTTTTTTGGCAGTTTTATCGAAATAGGCTTAGCGAGAATCCCAGTCATCATAAGTAGGTTTTTACTGGCTCTATTTACTCCTGTATTTGTCCATGCAGAGAATTATTGCACTAAATTGTAAATGTACACCGATATTTACTGCAGCATGCACGAATGTATGAAAACATGTGAATTTTAGAAAAAAAGGTTTTATAGTTTTCTACGGCTAATCCAAAACTTATGTATTGGTTTTCGAATGTTATGCTAACGTATTCTACGGTGGACGTTTATGTTTCCTACGGTGGATATTGTGACATGAAAATCAAAATAGTAAAATAGAGATGGTAAACCTATGTGTGCAAGGCGATTTCAGCAAATGCTTTAAGAACCACCTGTCCTGATCGAAATAAGAACCCAAGATCTCCGAGAATATCATAGGCCCTTAGCGATCAGAACTTTAATATAAGTTGGATGATTGTAAAACATCATAAAAAGACTGGCTGATCTTAGACTTTTTCGGCGCATGCATATAAACTATTTACTTGTTTTTTACTACTGAGGTCCCTATTTGCAAACTAAACTCAAATTTAACGAGTGGCTCAAAGTAAGGTCAAGTCGTATTCATAGACATAAGTGCAGCTGGAGTAAACTCCAGTAAGTAAGAATTGGTCGAGGAACGATGAAGCTCCCTCGACGGCGGCTCAAGTTAATTTTGATAAATATTTCAGCGATTTCATGTCTATGATGTGACGATGCAAAGAAGCTCGACTACCAAAAGCTGTTGTTATAGGCCAGATGGCTTCTACGTATGTTATACATTTTTCTTTCTTTTTTTTGTGTGTGTCTGTGAGACAAATTCATATTTTATGGTGCTGCGTTTCACAGACAGAGTTTTGGCTTACGTCATGTGATTTGTATTTCCTTTCAGCTATAATGTCGTTTAAAAATATTAAGTCTATATTCAGACGTCTCCGAGAGAGAGAGAGAGAGAGAGAGAGAGAGAGAGAGAGAGAGAGAGAGAGAGAGAGAAATAGAGAGAGAAGAGAGAGCCCTCCCCACACATGCTCATTCACACGTGGTCGGGTAGGGCTACGTTTGGTGTAGGCGAGTCTTACAAGTGTAAGCTAGAGCATGGTTCGTCCTCCTGTACGGAGACATAAACCACGAGCTTTAGCAAGTGCATTATCGACCGTACAGGCGGACAAACCGTTCTTTCTCACTTATAGCATGACATCCATTGAAATGCTCTTTTAAGCTAGATGCTATAATGTAATGTCGGAAAATAAATTAAATAAGAAAATATGATTTATTTTTGAGCTTCTATACATTTTCCTGTTAAACTGAGAACCGTACACAGGTAATCGCTTATCTCCGACCCTCTTGGATATTATCGAAAAAATCCCGTAGCTATAACGAGAATTCTTTCCTATGGATATAGGTGGTAGTGGTGTGATTAGGGGAAGGGATGGGATATGTATATTCAAACGAATAAAATCTTTGAAAGTACTAAGCTTCAACATACACATTTTTTTTTAATTTTATTTTAATTTTCATTTTTATACAATATTAAAAGAGGGTGCTCAACATAAATGTTCTACAGTGACCTTTGAAAGACCGCAATATTCACAGAACGCATTTTTTCACACGTGTGTGATGAATACGGTCATATTCTTCACAATTTGCGAGTGTGACAAATGCGTTCTGATTTTGTAGCGATTTTTAATAGAAACGCACTTTTCACACATACGGCAAGGGAGGCATGAGAATGAATGATTTGTTTTCCCTTTCCAACTACAACTATGAGTTTGAACCACAACTATCCTGAGCCTTCGGCTCTTAGGGAGTTTACATGGTCAACAAATTGCGGGAAAAATGTCTAACCTTAGGTATTACTTTAAGTGGTGTAGATCATCTGATTAAATTTTAGGCCCATTTCGTAAATATATGACTGAACTATGCTTTATTGGCGACTTTGGCATTTTCCAACTTTTTCTGCATACTTTATATTTGTACCAAGTTTGCTAAAGCTACCTTTTAAAGTTATAAAACGGAAACGATTTGTGACGGACAGACAGGCAGACAACTATGGGAAAACGATATGTCTTCCCTCCCATTTCTACCCAGATGTAGATGTCCAAGTTACAAATTTCAAGTTTATTTGATCATCTCTTGTTTACATGTAAACAACAAGAGAATCAACAATAACATTCATACAATATGTTCTAAAAAGTTAGATCCTTTGGAAGCAAGGAACACACCAAAGAATAGAAAATAACATACTCGGTTTAATTGGGTCTGTTCATGACTAGTAATAAAATGTGCGACACCAGCTACGCCCCTAGCACCGGCTTAATCGGAACTATTTTCAAAATTACTCAAATGAACTCAATGATCCCAAAGGATCAGAAACTATAAGCTGCACTATGCTGATATACGGGGAGACGTTTTACGGCCGCCACACAGCATTACGACGGCCATCCAATAAAGAATGGGACTTTATTTATAATTTGTGACTGTATATGTTTTTCATCTCGACCACAGCGTGGCATATCTTATAGCGCATGCAACAAAGTATCCCAGACTTTTATCTGATAATTTATTTCTTGTTGCCTAGCAACGACAGAAGGCAAGGGAAAAGCACCTGGCCAGGTCCGTCAAATGGTTGCCATGGCTACTGGAACCCTCTTATTAATTCCAAAAATACTTTGTGTTATACCTTACTATGTTTGAATCATACTATGTGTAAATAACTCATTTTGGATTAAAAATTGTCGAAGGAGCTAGGAATTTTAGTTTAAAAATTGAGAAAAACCTATTATCACGGTGCAAAACTTGAGCAGTATGATTGGGGGTGGGGGTGAAATAGGTGATATAAATTAAAAGTAAATTTACAAAATGGTTGACACTTAAATCTAAACGATGAAGTATACCATATAAATGACATAGCACATATTGAATAAACACACGGTTGATGTGTTTTGTGTTGCTTAGCCACAGAAAATCGTGCATATTACTTAAGGTCATATTTCCTGGAATAGACTGGTTGCTAGGCAACCATTCGTCAATGGGCTAATGTATAGCTCAAGTGGTATAAGCAAAATTTAAACGTAATGCAACCAAATATAGAAAATGTCAAAATATGTTCGGATACCACTATTTGAAGAAATGCCAGACCTCAATTCATGCCTGTGTGTTTTTATTTTGAAGCAAATCCCGGCTAATGACTTCGCCCGTACTTTGCATTTCGAACCATAGCCGAATAAGTTGTTGGCAAAATTTGATGAAACTTCTACCACAAGGAGGTTAGATATTTGTCTTGCAAATAAAGGTAAACTTTTTAAGTAACGGGGTAGGGTTCGTAAAATATCAAACAAGTCCCACTCTTTATTAGATGACCCTCGTAACACTAGCTGCAGTAAAGATAAATATGTTCTGAAAAGTAAGATCCTTTGGAAGCAAGAAACACACCAAAGAATAGAAAGTAGCAGACTCGTTTTAAAACGAGTCTACACCAGCCACGCCCCCTAGCACCGGCTTAAGTGGAACTCACATCTTAGGCACAGGTTGTGAAAGAGGAAACCTATTCCTCTCCTTTCGTAACCTTTAACCTTCCCTGATTCGGTACAAGTACCCATTTACTGCTGGGATGACAGAGTAAATGTTTCAGTAGTGACCAGGCTGGCGACTCTCGTACCTGCGACCTTCTTCGCGGAAGAGGAGGACAAATTTCTAGTTTTCTTTTTGTTTATTCTGCCGTTTTCTCGTCCACTATAACTTTCATAATTTCAGGGTTATAAAAATGTCAAGAAGTGAAAATTGCGTTTTTGTGATATTTTGTCATTTTTGGGGGTGTTGCATGCGTTCGGAAAATTACGTTTTCCTGGTATATAACAAACGCAAATGTCACAGATATGTGAAAAATGCGTTCAAATTATGTAACAAATGCGACCGGATTTGTCACACGTGTGAAAAATGCGACTGTCGGATGGAGGGGCTACAAAGATATAGAAACACGCCCATAACAATTAATTTTAGTATCATCGAAGCTGTTCATTGCATGCAACAACGTCGTCCCCGTGTCACTATACTAGTATATGCCTAGTTTGGATAAAATCCGTGGTATAAAAGCTGTTCACGAAACAAGTAAAGAAAGCGCATACGACGTGTGACGTGTGAAGGCGGGAAGGGGTCGGGGTTTTTTTTTTTGTTGTTGTTTTTTTTCTTGGGGGGGGGGGGGGGGTGCTGGGGGGGCGGCTCGCAGAAACTACCAGGAGGTACCCATAAAAGGCACCAGTCCCAATTCAAAATAGTATCTTTTTTTCCCAACTGCAAGTTGAAAAATTCCCAGTTGCAGGAAGAATTTTTCTAGGGACCTACACGCACAAATTTACTTGCTTGCTTGCAGAACTGGCTGATATATAGCTATAATTGAATTTAAATATTATATATTCAGTTTCTTGTCCCCTATCCCACCACTTGAGCCAATATAGGTGTCCTGAAATTTCAAATTTAGGAAAATACAAAGAGATTTGTCCCAATTCTGTGGGCACCGACACAATTCCCAAAATAGTGAAAAAATCACTGAATAGAAAAACCGATTAACGTTTCAGCCAAAATACTGGAGAAGGACGGTATCGAATCCATGACCGATGTTTAACAGGCTACACCATGAACGCTTCTTCAGGCACAGCAAGGTAAACCGGACGGACGCTCAGACGTCAAGTAGAAAAGCGTAGTTCCCGCGGTATATTTATAATTCAACGAATTTTACAGTTAGTATGATTAAATTCTACACTGTTAAGTCAACCATGTCTCAAAATCTAGAGTCATTACAGTTTATATACTTTAGGAGGTCCGGTCTGCATGGGTCCACACTGTCCTTTACATGATGCAAGTCTAACTGGAGTGTAGCTAGAGTCTCCTCCACGAAGACAACGTGAATACCAAAACTGTATACTTGAGCTTCACGCATTCAAGGCTTACTCGAGCGTCACTTCAACCGACCTTACTGGAGTATGAGTCGAGTATGAGTTGGAGTTGTGTTTGTGAATGTGGGCCTGAGTGTTTTATTGCTGTGCATAATGATAACAGCTTTATGATTTATAACATCTTCAAAGGTTGATTTGTCATTGAAACAGTGGCAGCAATGAAATATTCTTCTGGAAATACGGAGAAACATATTTTTTACATTAAAGGGATGAATTAAATGTATTTAGTCATGACTATTACAATTAAAATAGGAAGGAGAGAGTCATACCCATTAAGTCCCCCATCGTAGGCCAGAAAGAAGTTTGTTCACATTTTCTTTCATTTATATTGACATTTCTTGAAATCTGACTCACAAAATTCATAATGTTTGCAAGAAGGTGAGAATGAGTACCACCGCCAAAAACCGTAGAATACTGTATCATAGTTACCAATTTAACCGTAGGATGATATGTCTTAGCCGAAAGAAACCATAACATCTACCGCCGAATACTATAACAAGAAATGATGAAAAAGGCAAATTGCGGCCCAAAAGTGACTTTCCGGTAAGAGATTTAAGGTTGGCGGACAGCATTATTATGTTTAAGCACCCGACTATGGATTATATTCTAAAAGTCTACTTTCACTTTCTTCTCTATAAAAGCTGATTTAAGGAAGAATAAAGCACTCATCGGCCTGGAATATATGCATTGTTATGGTAAAACTTATTACAGGCAAATTTTCCTATGAATAAAGGCATATATACCTTAATTATCAAATTTTACTCCAGTTTTATAATTTGTTTACACGGTTTCTAATGACGCTTTCCCACAATTCTTTGTAAAACCGACAAAAACCATAACGTTAACATACGCATACAGAATACCGCAATAACACATTGTAAGTAGTGGTTACTATACTAATACTATTATTCATTCACAAATTACCATGTGGTCTGAAATGTGTTCACTCACTACTGGGTAAACATGAGGCTTTAGCGATAATGGGCCAGTCACTTGAAAGGGATTTTCTTAAGTGTTTCTCCTATATATAAGTAAATGTCCATATAAGGGATGTACATTAATATAGTCTTTACAACACTGGCTGTTCCAAAAACTGCACTAACCAAGCGTAAACCTTCAAAGATTAGGGACAGATTTTAACATGTAGTTGATCTGACATTTTTCTTTTTAACTTTTAAAAAATTCTTAGTTTCCTTGCATGAGTTCGTATGGGTAATAGATTCAGCTCTGCAAAGTTTCATAAAAATGTATTCAGAAGTAATGAAATTAAATCGATTTTTTGCCCTCCACTTTTTCGCAAACGGCCTATAAATAAGTCATAAATCACAATTTATTGGTATAATGCATATATGATAACTTAAAGTTTGCATTTATAACCACATAACCGAGAAAATATCTCGTTTATCATGTTACTAGTGTAGAAGCTGGAAACGATTTCTGTATGACTTTCTAATCTAACATTTAAAGGACAGTATAACGTGTTTCTTTTTTTTTTTTTTTTTTTTCTTTTACATAAAAACATATTATTTTCTCTTTGGCAAACAGCAATAGAACACAAGAGACTTTCAGTGAAAATGTACAGTTTCCAGTCTCCACATCCTTATGACGTATGTGCCGTCATGCATGAGTGACTTAGAAATTCTTTTAACGCATACCATTCTAAAGCACTTGAATTTACCTTTCCAATGATATATAAAACCACTGCTAGATATCAGCTAATAGACTACCCAGAGATCATTTACAGTATTTCTGAAATGCCCCTCGTATTTGAAAGGTTACTTCTATGTGCAAATGAAAACTTAAAATGCACCATCCTTTCATGCAATTCGAAATAGGATTTCTACAAATTATTTCAAATCCAAAAGATAATCACCACCTTTCTCACCAAGTATATATGCAGTATGAAAGTTATTTATTGAGATTTCTTCCATAGAAGCTCACATTTGTCGGTAATATAGCTTTGTCAACTGGAAAGCGGGTTTAACCAAACATGTTTAAGAAGGAGCATTTTTGTTGAGTAGCGCTGTCTTACCTGACTGCATCGTAAATACAATGAACGTGCTTGACAAAATCCAAATAGCATCTGTCTGTGGATCTATCCCCGTATTTTCTGACATAGCCATCTGAACAAGTAATCACAGACAAACTAACACATCCAAATAATCTGAGATGAAGTTATTCAATACGTGTTCTCTCAGGATCTGGAGAAATTCACATCTTTGAGCTGCGCCTTTATTTTCTTAATGTCACTGTTATTTGACGATATTTTAATCACCTACAGGCAGCTGAGGAAGCACTTTTTTAATAAATTAATGATAAGGTTAAGACTTTTAAAAACCACAACAGTCCAGCACATGTCTGGTATTTTATTTGCTGTAATTTTTCAGTACAAGAAAAAGAATTTCCCATCCAAAAAATAAAGCCCTAAAATCTAGATCCGACTTGATTTTCGAGATTTTTTTGAAAGGAAAAACAATCTTATAGCAGAATTACATAAGACTGACTTACATATTTTGGGGTTATTCTAGAGATGATAATATGAAGCCGAATAAATACATCAATCAATTTACTTCTGAATAATGTTAAAAGTGTGTGCAATGAGGGAGTTTATCATATGACGTCGCATCTGAGAGTCTAATAAAGCCATGCATTAATAGCAATTCTCTGTAACCACCAACCAAAGTTCGGCACGCATAGTCATAGATTTTGATAAAACTTTCTCAGTTTGTTTGTTGTCACTCAAAACCAAATAATTGATACCTAGTTCCTTCTGCTACATGCCCGTTGCCATGGTAACGGCCGCCAAAGATTTTGCCTTAAAAATGGCCAAGAAATAAATGAAAAATTGCACTTTTTGAACTTTAATATAGGCTAAATGAGACTACATTTCATCTAAACATGTAATGGTTGAAGGAATATAGGTCAATGTGAATTTAAGGAAGAATAAATATAATTGTTTTGTAACTTCTTTAGTATTGCTACATGCTGTAATGGTGGGTGGGGTATCCAGGTTTTCGAAACCCTAATTTTAAGACAATTTTAAGCGCTCCATGTCCTTTCGCGCGGTCAGTCTGATATATCAGCCTACAACAAAAAATTAGAGAAGAGCCTCAACTATCATGAACTGAAGAAACATGTTTGGGAAGTTGCCTCCTTCTGGCCGTTACCATGGAAACAACCAATATCCTGTGTAAAAAATGAGAAAATAAAACCCTGTTGAAAATCACATATTTTACCCACAAACAAGGACATGCTGCAATAATTACATGTACAACTGTTATGAAAGTATCAGACTTACATTAAATAATATCAGCCACAAAAGGAACAGAACTGAGAGTCTATTAATATTCTTTAAAGGGGCTCCAAAAGGGGTTTTATAGGCTAATTTGCCCTCAAATGAATAATTTTATTTGCACAGTTGAAAGCTCATGACTATTTTCTTTTTACAATGTCGTGAATACATAAGCCTAATGTTAAGGGATACAAAATATCGTTATGGGGAACTCCTCAGAAATATGTGTATGCCTTTTAAGGGTCCCCAAAAGGGGTTAAAAGGGAGGAAATGCGACCGAAATGTCTGAATTGATGCACAAAATAATGAAAAACAGCACTGCATACCGATATAATGGTTAAGAAACTGGCAATAAAATGTAAACAGGTATAAAGAATGTTGATAGGGTGCTCTGTTCCTGTATTGTAGCTCCTTAAGGGGCCAAAAGGGGGTAAAATCTTCTAATTTACCCCACAAATCTCAAATATTCTTCGTACGGCAAAAAAGTATATTATGTGTTTCTTTAAAATGTTTAGAAAAACATTAATTGTAAATTTACAGATACCAATTATGGCACTGAGATTACAAATGGTCCAAAAAGTGGTGGTTGTGTGTGTGTGTGTGTGTGTAGGGGGGGGGGGGGGTGCAAAATCAAACAAAAGCATGGTTTTCTTCACAATATAAAGTATCAAAATGGAGTATTAAGTTTTAGCTATATGTACTGGCAAACGCTTTCACCAATAAACGCCTCGCTGTTGGAAAGATTTGCAGTAAAAAGAAGGGCATTCTCATGTTTTTCTGCTCCATTTACATCGATGTTCTGTATATTGTGAGGTCGAACATGGCCAAATTTGTCAGTCATATAAAGAAAGACAGATAAGAACAAAAACGGTTGTCAAACTGGTATGCAATTTAGTCTGAGTAATTTGGCACAGCCAATGGCGTTCTGTTGTTCTTTTCAATGCACTTGGCACCTTGTTTTACGTGTGAATCGGAAAAACATTCGAAATACTATTATGACAGCAATCAACTATTGTAACTCTTATCAAATAAAGTATAGCCGCAACTGTAATTTAGCTTCACTGTGGGGTGTAAGGGTGCAAAAGGAAACTTCTTTCTGCATTTTTTTACAACAAGGAAGGCTCCTTGTGCGAAAGTAAGATTTAGACAAGTTTGGCTCCTTTTGCGAAAGTAAGATTTAGACTAAGAAAGGAGCTAACATAGAGTGTTTTCCAGATATGACAATAAGGTTCATATTACCCTTTTGGAAAGTTTCCTGGATCAAATCCACCCGCAGGAATTTGAAAAAATGCTGTTAATAGATCATTTTACTTTCAGAAGTTGTAAAGATTTGATAAGAAATGACACTCAAGTTAAAATTTCACATCTGACTCCAATCACATTACCCCAGCAAACGCTTTAAAAGGAAAAGTTGAATGGTATGCCTGGTCAGCTGATTTCAAAATGATGCTATTCTGTAAATACATGCTGAGATGACCTGGCTCTTGACTAGGCTTAATACATTAAAAGTCCGATAACATAACATATATTTTAATTCTTTTCTTCTGGCAACCATAAGAGATTAGAAAAGTTTACACATCGGACAGAGTGACTCTGTTTTAACTTTAACTCAAACTTAACTCCACAACAAAGTTTTACAATGCTGGAACTCATCCACTCTCTCTCCCTCTCTTTCTCAGGTCTTGTATTTCTTTTGTCAATATTATTAGCTCATTATAAAGCGGTTACTTCTGATGCAAACATAAAACAGTCTTTGCCTAAATAATATTTTCATTCATTGCCAGACTGTTTAGACGAAGATGTGTTTATTTGAAGTCTATGCTATTGTGTACATTCAACCTTTGTGCAGTATTTGATTTTTATCAGGAGATAGTCCTCATAACTTTGGGCTTTCAGTCAAATTCTGATTATTCTATACTTTTACTCATAAAATATTGTTTAAAACAAGCCCCATTGCCACCCCTTCAGCTGTTACTATAGGTCCTATGTGGACTAGCCTTTAAAAGAAATCTTCTTCCCCAAATTTGTAATAGTTTATATTATAGAGTAATGCCAAATATCCTCATTAGATTTGACCCTGCAGTCAGATTTGGTCAGTCAGGATTTAAAACAAGAGCACATTTGAACAGGGCAATGATGATGTACGCCCATTGGGGTTTACAGTAGGAAAGGAAACAATAAAGACCATAGAACTTTGCCATGCAGATAACTCCAAATCCTCATTACGTAGGTCGGTTAAATTAAGATGGTGATAATCACAGATTTTTGGTGAATACAAAAAACAAAAACAAAAAAACCCATAAAATGCTGAAAATTCAACAGATCTGCGCAAAACTTAGCACAACTTCCATGTTATTGTTCACGATTTTGGTTGGTTGATTTGATGCTTAACGTCCACGGTAAACAACTAAGGTCATGTCGGGACGGTCAGTTAACCTAACCACACTATTCCTGGGCAGGCTTAGACCTCCTAAGCGGTTAACCAGTACTAAGTGCACTTACTTTCGCCAGTAACTGACAACTGCCCTTCTTGAATCAGCGGAAGGAGAAACGAAAGTATGTGGCCAGACCGGGATTCGAACCCAGGACCTCTGACTTACGAGTCAGGTGCCCTACCGATTGCGTCACGATTTTGACTTCCAAAATGCCTGGCTTTATGATGCTAAAATTATACATGAACCTAAAACATGGTTAAATATTTGAGAACAAGCTACTTTTTTTCAACCTGATAATCTGAGGAAGAGATGGAACAAACAATTAAACTGACATTGAATTCAATGCATTGAAGTACCTTCAGACCTAAATGCATTTTCAATAATGATAGTATTTTTTTATGATTTTTACACTTCAAATTACCCCTTATCTTAAAAGACCCTTTATCATCAGCATGACTTTTTTGTATTCTAAACTGAAGAGAACCGCAAAAGGAAAATATTTGCAAAGTTTCGGGAAGGTATGTTACATTTTCATGGTTGTATTTAGATTTTTGCATTTACCATAAATCACCACCTTAAGTGTAAAACAATCACTAAAGGCAATGCACAAGAGGCCGTAATTCAGTCAAAATGGGATCAGAGCTATTTATCTGATGATGCTGTATACGTTTATGTAAATTCATGAAGAAACCCTCAACAGTTTCAAAGCAGTCTATCACTCTCCCCTTTATTTACTTCCAAATCGTGGAAGTATTTATGTGTATTTGATATGTGTGCTTATCAGATTTTAACAGCTGTTTGCTGGGGAAAGTGAAGTACTGAAAGCAGTAAGACGGACATGAAATTCTTTATAAGAAGTAAATAAATGACTATAACTCTGTCAAACCTGATCTTGGGTCATGGTTGTTTTTCTCTGCATAATATGTGATTATGCATGCTTTACTTGAAATTTCATGAAGAAATATGAATAGTTTTAAAGTTTCAAAGCAGAAAAAGAGATTGCCTTCAGAGATATGCAAAGGGTATAATTTTATCAAAAGTGGAAGTAAGGGCTCATGAAGGGCTATTGTTGTCATCCTGACATCCATGTCAGCGACCGTGTCGGCGTAATTCGATGTTTTGGTTAAAGATTTATTAAGACCTATATGTCTTTTAATCCATTGATGGATTTTTTATACTTGCACTATAGTTACATATTGGTCCAAGGTTCTACAAAGTACCACCCGCACCCTACTCAGTGACCTTGAAGTCAAGGTCATGGACCTAGTAATTAGGTTTTTAGCTCACCTGAGCCAGCGGCTCCGGGACAACTTATAGGATGGTAAGGCTTCATCGTCCGTCAGTCGTCCATCCGTCAATATTTTCAAACGACTTCTCCTCTGAAACCGCTAGGCCGATAGTAACCAAATTTCATATAGAGCATCTAGGGGCGGGGGAACAAAAAATTGTTCAAACAGTGCTGGTCAAATGACCAACATGGCCGCCACCCCCATACATAATAGAAACCTTTAAAAATCTTCTTCTACAGAACCAATAGGCCGATGGTCTTGAAACTTGGTATGTAGCATTTGGTACGTGAGTACTACCAAGATTGTTCAAATTATGACCTAGGTATAACCTAGACCATAGTTACGGTAAGGTCAAATTTTCTTTCTGTAGCTTTTATATGGGAACATGCTAGAACATAAAATTTCTTGGAAACTTTTGAGGATGTTGACCTGAAATTGGTATACAGTCACCTTATTGAGTGCATGAAAATTTGTGCATACAGGAGGTCAAGGTCATTCTTTGACCTTTGATCCTGCTCTCTCATATTTTGACAATTTTATATATCTCAAAAGCCACTGGGCCAATTATAACCAAATTTCATGTAAAGCCTCTAGGGGATGGGGAAAAGAAAAATTGTTCAAACGGTCTGGGTCACATGACCAACATGGCCGCCACGCCCATATATGGTAGAAGCCTTTAAAATCTTCTTCTCCAGAACCAACAGGCAGACAGCCTTGAAACTTGGTATGTAGAATCAAGTATACAAGTACTACTTAGATTGTTCAAATTATTGGGTTGACCTTGACGTTTTTACGGTGAGGTCAAATTTGCTTCTTAGTTGCTTTTATATGGGAGTACCACCCCATCTGTTTCAGTGACCTTGAGGTCAAGGTCATACCTAGAATTCGTTGTTGGGTTAAAGTTTTCCAATGACATACTTTTTCATAATGCTTGGCTGCATCTACTGTTATACTTGCACTTATATTAGAAACTGGTTTAAGTTTTTACAAAATACTAGCCTATCCATCGGATGACCTTGAAGTCAAGGTTTTTCGGGTTTTTTATGTGATAAGCAAGTCACTATCAGGCGAGTTATCCTGTACAAGGTCAAGTCTTGTCTTTGCATATCCTCTTATGATGCATTGTATTTGTTAAGGTACAAGGATCAATGTCTTACTGATATTTTGCATGTGGGCAGAGGCTGCCAGATTTGGTCTTGAGTCAGGCAGATGACGAGGCAGGCATATAATGTTAAAGAATGGATGGGGATAGACTTTGCTAGCACAACTAGGGCAGCTGGAGACAGGACTAGGTGAAAAGGGGTTGTTGTTAAATTATCTGTGATGCTCCAACAACCTAGCAAGGTTATGGAATAGACTAGACTTGTGAGATGATTCTACATGCAACTGGTGAAGTGTTGTTTCTCAAGAAGAGTTTTAGTCAATGGACAGCAAACAAATGTTGGCCAACGGGGTGTCCCTTTAGCTCTTTTGTCCCTCAGGCCAAACAGAATAACACATATAATGTGACCATTTTCCAGTTTTTAGGCACAGTCAGCAGATCTATGTTCGGTTAAACTCTCAAAAGTAGCCAGCATAGGGGTTGGTTGTTCAAATTCCCATAAGGCTGTTCTCAAGGAGGCTGAAGAGAATGAATCCATACCTTGCGCTACCACATCTAGTCTGGGTACAGATCCTATGTTCAATATATCTCCTGCAAGGAAACATAGAGTCGAATCTGACGGTCAACAGAGTATTAAATATACAGCTTCGACTGGCCACATCCTATAGTGGAGGTATAGTTATATGTGCAGTTGCAGATATAATTATCGCCAGAGTTATGGTAAAAGTTGAGGGATATTTAAATGTGCAGTTGCAGATATAATTATCGACAGAGTTAGTTAAAATAAACATGTTTGCAATCTCCTCTTGTTATGGCATTTTTGTCCATAACTAATGTGCTGAAGCTATTTTTGTCTAGAGTATAACTCCAAACTTATTTAAGGTATTGTGTTGAAGCAGTAACTCTTTACTGGGCAGTAAAATATAGGTGTATCCGCTGTTGTCTTTTTATTGGTATACAATAAAAATTTGTGCCTGAGGTACATATAATTGCATTTTGCCCATTTTGTGACCCCTTAAATTCACATAAAAAAGGAACCACAGGGCAGCCATGGCTATGCCTTTACATCAGTTGTCACTGGACCAACAGTTTCTGTGCCAGTGTATTACAGTATGCTGCTTTCTGAGAAACTTAATTTTTTGGTGTAATTTTCTGATTTTTGTACCCTTATTGGGCCCTTCTGCATACAAAAATGCAATTACATTGATCCCCATCACCTAATTTTATGTGCGTTACATTTAGACTGATGTTTGCACTCACAAATAAATAACAGATACTGGTTTATACCAATAGTGTGTGTAACTTCGAGGCAATTTTGCTGATTCAACCCCTTTAATGGCCCCTTAAGGGAACATAATAAAAGTCACAGGGCACCCCATTGCCCTATTTTAAACCAATTAGTATTTGACTTACAGTTTCAAAGCCATTGTTATTGTAGGCACTGTTGAATTTTTTGTTTTTTGCAAAGAAATTCATGAGTTTTCATAGATTTCTATTTTTAACCCCTTATTTTTGGACCCCTAAATGACCCCAAAATATTCCATTGCCCTAGTTTATATCTGTTTACTTCACAAATATGTTTTAACAACATATTAAAGAGAAACCAGTCCCTTGTTTTGCAGTTTTATGAAAAAAGTTTGTTATTTGAAGGAAATTTAGCCTTAAAAATCCCTTTCGGAGCCCCAAGAATGAATGTTAAGATGACCCCAGTACTGCCCCTTTTGATAAATTTTGAATTAAAACTGATATTTTTACAACACTTGTACATGCAATAAATGTGGCCTTTCAATTGTTTAGGGAAATAAATAGGTGATTTTGTGCACTGTTGTGTTTCCTTGATTTTTTGATAGTGTATTGTTGGTTTCCATGGTTACGGTCCTAAGGAGGTAACTTCCCAAACATGTTTCTTCAGTTCATGATATTAGAGATCTTCTTCTATTATGCTGTCATGCATTTGTATATCAGAGTGACCGCGCGAACTGGCAGCTTGAAGAAGCTAAAAAACAGGGGTTTTCGATACCTCGATACCCCACCCCAGATCAAGGGCTAAAATCAGTACCAAAGAACAAACAGATCTGGTTTATTTTTTCCACTTCACTCTTGTACTATTCCATAGTTTTTCATTCAAAACACTTCTAGACAAAAGGTAATGTGCTCCAAGATATATAAATGTTCAAAATTTGGTAATTTTCACTTATTTTTGGCTGTTTTTTTGGCAAAATCTTTGGAGGCCGTTGCCATGGCAACGGACACACAACAGAATGAATCGACCTTCATTTAAATGTTTTTAGGTGACAACACACAAACTGAGAAAGTTTGAGGAAAATCTGAGACTATGCGTGCCGAACCCCCATTGGAAAATTTGAAATGGTTACAGAGAATTGCTATTAAATTCGATAATCAACTAGTGGATTAAATATGCAAATTACGTGGTAATGCTATGCGTTGACGTCCATAATTAAAATGTTGCGTTTTCTAATGGCGAAATCATTACGATTTAGTGCAAAATTTGCTCATAAAATGCAATTGTAGTGTCATATGATAAATGATCTTGCATTCGTGCTCCTGTATTATTGATTTTATTAAACTCGTTCGGGGAAAACCGATAAGATGCTCGGGCTAGCCTCGCATTTTATCTTTTCCCCCAACTCGTTTAATAAAATCAATAACACATGAGCACTCATGCAAGATCCTCTGTTTAATGAAAACAATAATTTTATCAAAATTCCATTATCACTATGTACGAATTTCTAGAGTAGCTCTTATATCAAATGTCATGAAACTTTAATGCTTAATGGTTTCTATTCTATTGATACTCGGATAAACACTGTTTAAGGAAGGAAGCAGAGTCACGCGGACAGTCTTGGCAGGAAGCCATTTTTCGAGGACCGTAGTCCCTGCAGGAAGCAAGAGTTCGCGGTCAGTCTCGGCGGAAGCCAAATATGACGGACAGTCTCTGCAGGAAGCGAAAATTGGCGGACTGGTTTATACCCTGTGTTTATGAAGGTTCAAACCTGAACCGTTCATTTCGAAAGCGGGTCCATGGAAGTTTATATATAACCATTCACAAAGAAACCTAGCAACATTATTTATTGGAATAAACAAATACTATGTAATAATATAGGTGCAACTTTACCAGATTTAGTGCAAAGGATCTATGTGTAAATATGAGTATTAAAATCAGACATTTCATCTTAGAGACAGCAATAATCTATTTAGTGACACCACCATTTTGCTGTGTTAGAAAATACAGTCAAATCTCGATATCTCGAAGTCAAACTTCAGTCCAAACTACTGATATCTCAAAGTAAATTTTCTGGTACCAGAAAATTTACTTTTGAGATATCAGTAGTCTGAGATAACAGGAGTTGAAATGTAAATAAAACTAGGAAATATATTCTTTGATATAAGAAGATATTATGAGATATCCGAATGTTCGAGATATCGGGAGTTGACTGTAACTTTAAAAGATTCAAACTTATTAAATTCTGTTGCATGTGTATACATGCTATTTTGTACTTGGACTTGTTGAAACTGAATTAAACAGTGGTTAAAGTAGAAATTCTCTACGGCTCAATCAGTCCTAGACATATTGGAGATTTCATCATTTTCTATCTATGAATCAGTCGTTACCTGTAATTACGTTTAATGAACCAGCATGATAATAAGGACAACATTATATAACAAACGATGACGAGGCACTAGGGAATGTTACGGAAGCAAACAAAGTATCATTATTTTGCATATGGAAAAGCGTTATATATAGACTTGAAAAGAATTTATTCATAAACTTGGCATATTAATCACGTTATATATTCATTAATAACAACAACAAACAAAACATATTTGAGAAAAAGCCTGGTTCTGTCAAACCAAAGCTCGTGGTCGGTTGGTTAGTTGGTTGGTTGTTTTGGTTTCATGGCCCTTTGAGTCAGTATTTCAACTTATATCGTACCGTCACCAAGAAGGAGGGAGAAAAAATGGAAGATAGATTGAATCGAAGATAGAGCAAAATAAATCCACACAACCCTATCCCGCAACTGCTGCAATCACAGCTGACCCTAGGCCGGCAACCCGACCGAAGGTATTCAGACAAGCAGAACCTCCGGCCGGATTCACAGCATTCGCTTTTTCATGATTTTACGGTAGTACTCGTTAGCAACCGTCCATATCGTGCAACAGACGCTCGTCTGATAAATATCTGAGTAACTTTTCACTCAAAATATGATTTTTCTACAAATCAGTCTTAACAGCGACGAACCTGCGCTTTATATAAGACCCTTTTTCCCTTTGTTTGTAAGAAAAACTGTCGTCGAAGTAAACAAATCGCATTGCGCATGACGAGATTTGCTGTCGGTGTCGTATTAAAATTACTACCCATTGAATTGTCTGTTTTTCAGCATAAAACCTGTAACTATGATTCCGTACCAGCACTTTAATGGACTACATTTTATTTTCGTCGCATTTTGTTGAAGAAATGAAAATACAAATTTATGCTGTCTGTATGGAACACAGAGAATGATGGTACAATCTATTTCCATCATGGGTCGCTTGATTCTTTAAATGGCTGGGCCTATGGGGACACACAGAAAATGGCTGCTTCAAAGTCAAGTACTCATTTATAACAGGGTCAATTCAACAAGGGAATCCAAACTGGTGCGACCCCTTCATAGAGTGACAACTCTCTACAGTTCTCGTTTATACTGATACATGGCTATCAAATCGTTTTCTTACTTTCTTTTCTTTTTTTTTTTTTTTTTTTTTTGGTGACAAACTTTTTGTCAGCAGCCCAGAGGCTGGGTGACAACTGAATGTCAGCAGCAAAGACTGTTTGACAATAGCTAGTTTTCTCCGAGGAAAAACAGTAATATTTTTATCCTGAAGTCCTTGTTGAAGATGCCTCCGCATGGCAGGCACTGTAAAGGTAACGCCACTAGGATCTATTCCATGAAGTATACTGACCATATTTGCAATGGCATAGACGCCACACTCATTTCCATTGGTGTGTGTTGGGCATTTCATATGTCGTACAAAGATTTTAGGTAGGGGTGAGCACATGATCTTTTCTATTGCTCTTTCAGTAGCACTTGAAAAAAATGTGCATACAGGTTGACAATACCATCGTCGCAATTGAAATTTGAGAAACAAATTCAGTGTAGTCCGCCGTCATTAGGATGGGTGTTGATCAGCTGAACAAATCTTCCAGATACTGGCTGAAACTCGGGTTTTGCTGCATAAAGCACAGATTGCATACCCTGCTCGTGGGGAAACTGCTGCCTTAATATAGCGTGGCTTGCATCCATGATAGTGTCATTCAGCCACCCACTGTCAAAACTTCCATCTATTCGTCTTTTATCCTCCTGTGATAGGTTAAGGTTAACTCCGTCAACACTGAGCAATCAAATAGCATCACTGATCAGTTATTCAGATCCTTCCGTGCATCAACTATCCTCAGTCTCCCCTACGTTGGTATCTATGACGACGTCTCGACGTAACGTTCGGCGTATAACGCTATTGTTCTCAAAGCGTTTTTGGACCGTAAATGTTTCAATCTGGACAACATTTTAAGTTACATTATTTCTTATCTAAGTCCGTAAATGGTCTGTCCGTCCGTAAGTAATATGGTCCGTTGGTCCGTGTTTTGTCTATGTGTCCGTGTTTTGTCAATCAGTCCGTGGATATTGGTCCGTTGGTCCCTGTTTTGTCTACGAGTCCGTGTTTTGTCAATTAGTCCGTAACCAGTCCGTGAGTCTGTGACGGTCCGTGTTTTGTCAACCACCGTCTTTGAGGATGGTGATAACCAGCTAATGATGGTACCTCTTTTCTCTTTCTGATTATACTTATATGATAAAAGAAACAATACAAAAAAGAACTATACTGGAGTGATTGTTCTCATGATCAAACTTAATGCTTCTCGTTAACAGAACCATTCTAAATTTATCTAGTGTGAGTTCATTCCCGTTTCACACGTTATGTTTAAATAGATATATTGTACCATGAAAATAGTTTCGTGAAACAAGTATACCTGTTGTAATGTCTGCAAATAATAAAATTTTCTAAAAGATGGTTGTCCCCAGTCTGTGAGGCTGCATGTTGATAACTGGTTGTCAGTCTTACATAAACATGAAATGCCCTTTTACACTAGAGGCCTATTCTCCATAATTCATTTTGGATATCTAATACTTTATTTTGTGATAATACATAAAAACAGTGAATATTCCACATTTTTGTTTCATATTCAAGATAAAATAATACGTCCGTTTTATTGATATTACTATTAATATTTTCTTAAACGGTCATATAAAAATTAAGATCTGATCCTTGTGGTCCAACTTGGACCGAGTCCGTCCAAGTAATGTTTAGACCCCCCAGGAACTTTGACAAGCATGCATTAATCCAGGAACTTGGTCCAATTTGGACAAAGTTCTAAAAACGTGTAACCGGGGCTTAACTGCATAGAGGCAGGAAGTCCATGCTAACTAAATGAAATGGGAAAATAAATTAAAAAAAATAGTATCTGCCAAAGTTTAAATTGTATCACAATTGTCAGCTTTATTGATACCAAAAAAGAAAGAAAAAAAACCTTACATGTTCAGCACGGGTAGACCTACAATAATGCGAATACATATAGTCAAATAACAAAGAAAATATCTTTTAAAGTTACTGTATTACATACGGGATTTTTTTCTCTTTCAATTCTTGCAAAGATACTTTCCCAGAAGGAACAAATCCATAAACTTATCGTACTTCTTCGTACCGAGTTAGTTCAACGAAGAGAGAGAGAGAGAGAGAGAGAGAGGGAGAGCGTGTGTGTTTTAATGATAGCGGGAAAATAAACTTACAGATCAAACCATGCTGATGGTAGCACTGTTTTCACAATATATTTTATTGAAAACTGTTGTCTTGAACAGATAAGGAAACAACGTGCGCAGGAAGGACTGAAACTATTCCGCTTTACTTTTTTTGAAAAGCAAAGAAGTACCAAAACTATACAGTAAAAAAAAAAAGAAGAAATGTTACATGTACTTCAACTTTCAAATATTTTTTCTTCAGAAAAACATTCAAATTTCAAATTAAACTAAGGCTTCAACCCCTTGCCAGGTATTCTCTTCAAATACCAAAAGACGCAGATACGCTACCAAACAGTTTTAAATTCATTTTAGAATCTTTGCATACCGTGATGTATAGAATTTTAAGCGTTAATATATAAAACGTTTCTTTTTCCTATTATTATTAATTGTTCAGTATATTAATTTAAAAGGATTCGTGAAAAAATGGGCTATAGGTACTTGCACAATGGATTACAAAATACGCCGTATGATGAATTTTTCAGGTGAAGCAGGAACACTTGTTGAAATACAAGTCATACATTTAATGCAGAATACACTGTAAAAATGAAATCCGTAGATTTTATTGTAAAATAACTTGCAACACATGCCAGTCCATTTTCCGTTATTTTCTACGGGAGCCCGTAAATACTTGCTCACTGTAAAAACTACGTAGATTTTACGGTAGAATACCGTGCAACCAGCTGCCAGTCCACTTCCCGTTATTTTTACGGGCGCCCGTAAACATTAGCAGAGTATAGGAATGAGAAAGGTATTGTTTTGATTCAGACCGTTAACACTATAAAGTTATTTTCGAGTGCGGTCAGTTAACACACTGCAAAAATAAACGGTCGATTTTACGGTAAAATAACATCTGTACAGTTGGATCACAATCCTTACTGCTATTAAATCTATAAGGGGAGAAGTAAAGATTCTAGCCAGAATTTGCGATGGCACAGGTGAGTTTTAGTTCAATCATATTTTATTGCCAAAAGGGGTGAATTGATTTTTGTACTACATGTACGTTGTGTGCGCATTTCTCTAGATCCCTTCTCAAGTTACTGCTACACGTTTGTGCGCATTTCTCTAGATCTCTTCTCACGTTACTGCTACATATATGCTAAACGTTTTCTCTGTTAGCAGGAAACCCGCAGCTCAATGGGAAAAGAGCTGGCCTGCTGAGCTAACTGTCTCCGGTTCGAATCTGGCTGGAGGCGGAATTCTGTCAAACCGTAAGGGACGAGTCATTTATAATCATGCGTGTGTGTGTGTGTTTTGGGGTGGGGGAGGGGGCGTACATGACACCCCCAGTGCACACGCACACACACATACACAACCACCGTCCTCCCCCCCCCCCCCCCTTCCCACACACACATTCCAACAAACACACACGAAATGAAACACTGAAACACAAAGATGAACTTTTTTCGAAACAGTTTTACGTTTAATTAATTGTGTATCTCTCACAATAGTTTAAAAATACAAAAACTATTAAAATTTCCCTTGTAGTAGTATTTTTATAAATAATATAAAACACAACCTTGGAATTTGACTTTAAGGTCAAAGTGACACAAACGATTGTGAATTCTGGGCCCTGATGCCACAAGCGCAGCATTAACATTAATTTTATAGACTACTTTATTCTGTTCTATTAGCAAATCACTGATTTTTTTCTGGATATGAAGTGAGTTTTTTTTTCGTTTTTTTTTTCGACGCAAATGTTTTGAAGACTTTTGAAAGCATAGAATCGGAAAATGTAGGAGAAGTGGGGGTCTGGGAGGTGCAACCACATAAGCTGAGACTTTTTTTCCAAATGAAGACTGGTGGAAGAATTCTGCCCCCATATGCCTAACAAACTATATGCCCCTCCCCTACGCTCATTGGATTTGGGTTGATTTCGAACCCCCTCCCCGTCTCTACCACAGATCACCAAAATAAATTCCGTCCAAAAGAAAGTACCCGGCCCCTCCACCTGATAATAAACTTGTCCCTAAACGGCAAATGTGCATTTAAGTTTTGTCACTATGACAAAAAATTCAATAGGCACCTACATATTGGCGTATTTGCAATGGAGTTGTCAAATGTAATGAAATTGAAGGTAGTAAAATCTACGGGGTGCACCGGTCGCTAGTGTCACGTGATTGTCAAGCGTTAAATGTCTCCGCCCGTCGCTCTAGTTGCAGAAACCGCATAGGGTCGGTACATTTGAAGACCCATTGGAAAGATAATAATGGGTCTCAGGAACGAAACTTATATCAAATCTGTAGATAAAAGACGTCTACAGTCAAAAAGATCCTCGATAAGGTCAAAACAGGCCAAGTAAATGCACCAGCGGGTCGCGACTCAAAATTGCGCCGCGAATTTCCAGTTTTTAAATGGGACTGAACCGTGAGGGTGTTCTCGCGCAAGGGTCATACTAAACACCGAAGAGAAAGGAACACCCGAACGGTTCCGGGGTTAAGCTGACCCTTGTCATACTGTTGATAAATGAGTCGCGACACGAGAAAACCAACAAAGTGGTTGTGCGCCCATCGCAGACTTAGATCAGCCTGGACATCCGCCCAGTCTGATAAGAGTCTTCGCTTTGCGCTTACAGGGCAGCTAAGGGTCTAAGTTAGCTATATGCGGACAGCAAAGACTCTGATCAGACTGGGCGGATGCCCAGGCTGATCTGAGTCTTTGCTGGACGCATATGCCACTTTGTTGGTTTAAATAAGTAAGTGCATCTTCAGATCTAAGCCACTATTGTGAATACCTATACAGAGTATGCTGGTGTGCAAGAGGCATGCTTACTGCCTCTGAACAAACACACAGACAAGAATCTTCTTATTAAAATGCAAGACCCTTTGGACAATGCTTACGTCACTATATATGAAAAAACCCGGTAAGTAAAATCGGGTGAAATGGCCCACCAACATGAACATAATTCAGATACTGGGGCATCGATTCAACACCCACACGAACGATGGATCGGGAGTCGGAACCAGCAGTTTCCAGACTGGCCAGCTAACGAGCAACTCCTTGGCTACCGTGGCTCGTATCAAACAAGACAGGAAATGACACTAAGCTCAAAGCAGACAAGACACTGAAAGAAGAAGAAATTTGCTCCGTAAAAGACAAAACAGAGCTGCACATATGTACCACCCGATCAGACTAACAAAGAGAAATTTCAACAGGCAACGTAAGACTAGCCTTGGAACGGACTAATGGGGATTAAATAGATTTTTTGCGCATGTGTGGATACACCTTTATGTTTTGCGCTATTTTAGAAATGGAAACAACACTTGTTCTTACTGTGAGCTTCCCTAGACAACGAACCATTCAAAAAAATTGCTACTATAAAAGCATTTTTTTTTCTTTTAAGAGTTGATTCGTGTTGTGAAGGGAGGCAAATATGGAAATGGTTTAGTTGCTTACCCTGAAAGGGTATCGTTAACCTTAATTCTGATGCAGAGTCAAATACAAAGTAAGTGTTAGGCCTGCATAGTATCTCCCTACATCATACTTCTGATAAAGTTGACGTTATGAATACAGAAAACGCACGGGCTAGCGTGATCAGCAGCAGAATCGATTCTCATCTACAAAACTCTCAAAGACTAAAAGAAATCCCGCTGCAACTGTGCTTATAAATGGGTATGTGCGTATTTAGCTTTATATGTTCATATTGCCATTCCATAATCAGTCTGACGACCAGTAAAACGGTTACAGTATCGCATTCACAAACAGGATGTCATGAGTTTGCTGTTGTTGCTGTTATAGTTTTGTAAATTTAACAAAGATGCAATCAAAGTTTACTTGGAAGTTATGAACAACATTTGGAGAGGAATGTTCCTGACAAAAAAAAGCTAATGCAATCTGCTAGTTAAGGTTTCACGATTAAATGCTTCAACAACAAAATATCCGTTCACTTACTAAATTCATCATAATGCTTTGATAAATCCGACTCTATTTCTTGCTTCAAGTGCTAAACACTAATATCTACCGATATGGCTTCAGCTATCTTGGATCAGTTCAGCCACATTTGACCAAGGACGAGCAAGTAGACATTTTTAGCATAGAAACGGTGACGGATTCCCGCAGTAGGTTAGATAATATAATGGTAATGATAATTTAAGGTGTTTCACTAGAGTACCACTTTTTACATCATAATGACAGTAACTGAGCCGCGACACGAGAAACTCAACAAAGTGGTTGTATACCCAGCGCAGACTCAGATCAGACTTGGCATCCGCCGCCAAGTCTGATCAGAGTCTTCGCCGTCCGCATGGAGGTAACTTAGACCCTTAGCTACCATTTAAGCGCTTAGCGAAGAGTAAAATCAGACTGGACGGATGCCCAGGTTGATCTGAGTCTGCGCTGGGCTCACAACAACTTTGTTGGTTTTCTCATGTCGCGGCTCAGTTGTGTCGAACTAGACATTCCTATGTGCTACTGAAGTCTTTAGTTCAATTTCTTTAACTTGCACTTGTGTGTATAAGAGTTCAGACCATGAAACTAAATGTCTACGGGAAACTGTTACAGAAAGGTTAACGACAAGAAGCTGCGTGTGTTTGGAACAATACATCCGATTATAGTAACCTAGCATTGTTAAGTTTGAAATAAACTCTTTGACATCATATTTCATGTGTTTGAAACACAGGATATCAAATTGTCTTTCATTGAATTAGAAACTTTAAACTAATGAAATATCGTAACTGCAAAGGAAACTTTTCCAAGCAATTGTATAGAAAAGCACAGGCTTGAGGCAAAAGAAAGTGAATGGAGCTGAATTATGTATTCAGTTTAATTCAACATTGTGTCAGTTCGAATAGAATAGTAAATGAGCCGCCACGCGACCAAACTAACAAAGTAGCATGTGCGCTCAGTGAACTCACATCAGCCTGGGCTACCGCCCAGTCTAATCAGAGCCTTCACTGCCCGCATTCCTTAGCTACCCTTTAAGCACACAGCGAAGGTTCTAATCAGATTGGGCGGACGCACAGGCTGATCAGAGTCTTCGCTGGGCACACATGCCACTTTGTTGGTTTTGTCGTGTCGCAGCTCAAAATATAATTATTGTAAACAACGTGGTCTTGACATGTAAAATTCTCGAACGTAATTTAAAATGGATCACATCTCCATAATGTATCATAAACTGATACCTTGAAATCAAAGGTATAAATAGCATTATTGTCGATACAGAAAAAAAACTTGCATGTCTTTAAATAGTACCGAGTTTCCTATAGGAAAGATTATCCTTAACCAATGAAAGTATGAACATATTCAAAAATCTAAATGACGCAACAAAGAGACAAAATTGTTTTAGATAATTTGTTGTTTTGAAATAATTTGTACAGAGATTTCTAGACAGTGTTTCAAGAGGGTTCCGTGCGACTAGTTTGTCCACTTATGATTTTTCTACTCTTTATACCACATTACCCCATAATTTAATAAAGGAAAAACTTGTTGATTTGATTGAGAGGGCCTTCAAAAAGTTCTCCAAAAATGAAGATACCCTTTATATTGCCTGTAACGATAAGAAAGCGTTTTCCACTTCTACTGACCGTAAAATATATAGAGGATATAGTCTTTGGTCATGTCAGAATGTATGTGACGCCTTATCATATCTCTTAGATAATATTTACATCAGATTTGGTAATAAGTTATACAGACAAATTGTTGGTATTCCGATGGGTACAAATTGTGCTCCTCTTGTGGCCGATTTGTTTTTATTTTGTTATGAAAGAGATTTCATGACTTCTCTTTCTGTTGATAATCAAGCTGAGGCATTTAACTCAACCTCTAGATATTTAGACGATCTTCTGAATATTGATAATCCTTATTTTGAAAGCATGGTTAACCAAATTTACCCACCTGAACTTCTAATACTTCAGATACCGAGGCCCCCTTTTTGGATTTACATCTATCTATTTCTAACGGTTTTGTATCTTCTAAAATTTATGATAAACGTGATGACTTTGACTTTGATATAGTTAATTTTCCATTTTTGGATGGTGACGTTCCACGTCGTCCCTCTTATGGAGTGTATATTTCTCAACTTATAAGATTTGCTAGAGTGTGTAGTCATGTAGATGACTTTAATGCTCGTAATAAATGTTTAACTGCTAAACTTCTTCAACAGGGCTATCGGTATCATAAGCTTAGAAAGGCTTTTTCTAAATTCTATCGCAGACACCATGAATTGGTTTCAAAATTTGATGTCGGATTAAAATTTCTTTTACACCAAGGCCTATCGGAACCAGAATTTTATGGTGACTTAGTATACAAATTCAAAAAGATTAAGGGTAGGACTGACTTTTCTGATCAATTCCGAAAAATAATAATACGTCACAAACGTATTGGCTATAATTTAAATGTTATGCGACAGTCTACATGCTTAGTGATTAACCCAATCACGGTTGATAGCTTTGCTGCACTCTTTAATTGCACACCGGGGGATCGGTCGTCAGACTCTATGATGGCCCCGACCTAAAGCTATATATTTTAGTTGGTTGGGACCGGAGCCTTTTTGTCTGTTGCTTGGTCCACCGGGGCTCAACTGGTGACCTTCTTTTGCTTCAGATTTCCAGTGGGGTTGTTTGGCAGGACAGGGATCTCCACCTGTTAGACGGCCCGTTGTATCTGTTGAGTCCTCGTCTTTGCTTCTTCATGGTGTTGAAATTTGATTTATGTGTTTACCGTGATGATTCATTGACGAGTTAGAGGGTTATCATGCGAACCGAACAACCAACTAAATGTTTTGTACCACTTCAGAAACTGAGGGTGAGGTTGGGCCTGTAAAATCGATTTAAGCCCCCCAGTAATTCATTACTGACCGTTCCAAGGCGGTAGTTCTGTTGTGGTTCTTTGTTGCCTGTTTTTGGTGTCAGAGTTTCTGTGATGTTTTACCTTATGTATGTTATTATTATTTTTGGTTCGGTTTGGGTTGCTGAGTGGCCACCTTTTGGGAACAAGCTGCTCACTCGGTTGGCCATATGTTCTCTGTAGCTTGATTATTTGTAATCTTAGTTGTTTCCAACTATGGTTTGAGGGCTGGATTTGGATTTTGATTGTTTCAGTTCCTGGTCTTTGCATACTTTTTACTTGTAATTTGGCGTGCGTCATAGTCTTATGACTTTCGTTCTTATGATTTGATGATGGTATCTCTATTGTAAAAAGTAAGCTACTCCAAGTCGTAGAGTAGCATTACAACGAATCAGTCAATTAATAAAAGGGGGCTTTATAAAGATATTATTTGCAAACAGCATTTTAGATACCAGATCAGGGGAAAGCAAGTCGAATATAAACGTATCCATACCAATTTTAGTGCGACAGACGCGCGTTTCTGTATTTAACTTCTTCAGTGTCGCTAGACCCCAAAAATTTGAAAGAAAAGACATGATGGGCAGGTCTCGGCAGGAAACGAGCATCCCTCTCAGAGCCACACTTCTTGTCGCACTCCGCGGGACACATCAGGTAAGAGACGCCTACGTATTAACTCGCGAGCGCAGGCGTCCCCTATCGAGCCACCTCAGCCCCTGTGTATCGAGAAAAGCGACAGACACGGGCATCAGGAAAGAGATGTTCGATGCAGCAAGAACCCGCAAAAAAGCCAAAGCAGTTCAAAAGAATGGAAGCCAAACTCAGCTAAGATTCTTGACACTGTGACAAGTTTGTCTTAATTTTAGAATAATTTAGAAATTTTATCAGCTATACAGTAAATGGATTAAAGATTGTCTCCCTCGTTTATTCCATCTCTTCAGAAACAAACATTTTAACAAAATTTCGTTAGACAATATGTAATAGTCTCATAATTAGCCTTAAAAGTTTTGAGAAAATGCATGTTTATTCGCTAAATGTGGAATGAAAAGTAATTTTCAAATTAAAATGCAAATTACCTATTTCCTCTCGGCCAGTAAGAATATCGATATTGACCACGTGTGTTATGTGATCATGTAGAGGTATTTTTCTTATTCGTGCACGTGATTGTTACGTATGAATAAATGATTTTTGTCCAATAATGCGATTTCAACCGTGGTCCGCGATTGTATAGGAGAAAACGCGGTGACGTCATCGATAAGGATTTCCAAGGTATTCCCCACACTGGTTGGCAAAAAGTCGATAATCAATCACGCTATATTGAACGTTTATTGGGTGATGTTAAACTATGTAATTAATCATGCCGTGTATTTTGCGCATTTGTTTATTGTTTATAGTGAATGTATCCGGTATTCAGCGGGTCTTTTGATAAGGAATGTCTTTAATTATGATATTTCAAAGAACGCCGCGGGTTTCCTACAGTGACAATGTCATATTAAGTTGTATAATATAACCAATTGTTTTGGCGGTGTGGCTAATTTAAATATCAAATAAAACTCGATTATTATAATCTATGATATTTTAATATTAATATGCTTGTCCGCTAATAAAATATAAAGAGCAAACAATGAGAGAGAGAGAGAGAGAGAGAGAGAGAGAGAGGACAAAAGAATTTATTGTTTAGATGTCATGAGCTCGGACTAAATACTATGGTAATTACCGCATTTCAAAACAGAAAAGATTGTCTGTTTATATATTATCCTTTACCGTTATATCAAACCATTAGAGAGAAAGAAACAGACAGAGTGAATTTGTTGTTCAGATGTCATGAGCTCGGACTAAATAATGTGGTAATTACTGATAGTAATTTCAAACCAGAAGGTTCTCTGCTTATACGTGTATATTATCCTTTACCGTTTTATAGCATTCTCTTTTGAATCGCAGTCATGATTATAAATTCATTTACTTATTTATTTTTTACATTTTCTTATCCCTAAATCAGATCAATGTGTTTTATTAATTTTGCATTACTTCTCGTTGAATACAAGTTTCTATATTTTATTATTGTCTTTCATTTTCTATTACCCGTGTTCTATTTACTAATCACCTTGATTGTTGAAAAGGTATAAAGGTTAAAATACTGATCTTTAGTACCTCCGATTTATTGTATTTTTTTATTTCATTTATTTATTTTTCTTTTTAAGTCAAAGTTATTAAGAGAAAAAGTCCTGTTCCGAAGCGAGTCAATGTATGTCGAGTAATTAAATAACTTTAAATAATATTAAATAACTCTCTTTTTTCGCGCGACAAGCGATTAAAACAATATTTGCACTGGTTTTATCGGTTTCTATTTATTCGCAGCTTTCTAAACTATATTTTACGCATTTCAGAGGTTAATTTTCAGCAAAATCCCATAGAAGACCACTGTCTGTCGCTATCTTTTTGCCAACCAATCTACCCACGTGATTATCCGATGACGTCACTCCGGGGATTCCCGTTATCTCCTATAAAAATTTATCTTATTTTTTTGTTTAAAGTCACTTATATCAAATATTATTATCTAAACTCTAATTCAAATGTATAGTTAGACGATGTCGGAGGTATTGCATGAAATATTTAATCAAACCCTTTTTGTTATTGTTATAAAGGGAGTAAATCTTTAAGGTACTTGAAATCAGTATTTCAGTAGTGACCCCAATGCCAGGGAACCAGACTCAACACCGAAACACTGACTAACTGGGTTGATGATATCCTCGGGGACAAATTGTCCACCAGCAGCAATACTGATAAAATAATTTGTAAATAGTTCAAGTCATAAGAGAAGATCTTATGGAGTCTTTCCATATTATGGACAGCATGATATTCACATACAGTTCATGTTTGTGCATACTGCTATTCTTTATGTTTTCAGAATTATTGGGCAGTGAGATCATTTGTCCATTCATGGGTGGTTCTGCTGTTGCTGTTCCCTGTCGAAATGATCATTTGTCCATTCATGGGTGGTTGTGCTGTTGTTGTTCCCTGTCGAAATGATCATTTGTCCATTCATGGGTGGTTCTGCTGTTGCTGTTCCCTGTCGAAATGATCACTTGTCCATTCATGGGTGGTTCTGCTGTTGCTGTTCCCTGTCGAAATGATCATTTGTCTATTCATGGGTGGTTCTGCTGTTGTTGTTCCCTGTCGAAATGATCATTTGTCCATTCATGGGTGGTTCTGCTGTTGCTGTTCCCTGTCGAAATGATCATTTGTCCATTCATGGGTGGTTTTGCTGTTGCTGTTCGCTGTCGAAATGATCATTGTCTATTCATGGGTGGTTCTGCTGTTGATGTTCCCTGTCGAAATGAAATGATCATTTGTCTATTCATGGGTTGTTCTGCTGTTGCTGTTCCTTGTCGAAATGATCATTTGTCCATTCATGGGTGGTTCTGCTGTTGCTGTTCCCTGTCGAAATGATCATTTGTCCATTCATGGATGGTTCTGCTGTTGCTGTTCCCTGTCGGAATGATCATTTGTCAATTCATGGGTGGTTCTGCTGTTGCTGTTCCCTGTCAAAATGACAGGGAACAGCAATAGCAGAACCACCCATGAATGGACAAATGATCTCCTCACTGCCAAGTGGTGAAATGCGCATTTCCATTCCCACTTGGAAAAAACATAAAGTTTCTGCAAATGTATAGCCAAAATTTATCAACGCTTTTCGATTCCTTTGCATGCGAAGTTATTAGTACAAGACATACAGATATGTAAGAATTTCGGTTTGGCTACTTTAGGCAGCTTTGTGAGAACTCAACCAGTTCGTTTAACTCTAAAGCAAAATTTGTGCGCAAATATTTTCTATATAAATATAGGTCAAATTATATCTATCAGTTATATTTTTGTCCAGCTATTTGCAGAAGCTTGTTTTTTTTATTTCCACGTGGTATTGAAATTGTTCTTAAAGCAGATGTATAAGTTTGTCTTTTGTGGCTAGTTTATTTTTCACATGTTTATTTCAATATGTCTGAACATGTTGTAAATGTATTTTTTTTCTGTGTTTGGGTGTGTGTGCTGTTTGATTGAGACCTTATCGGGCTTCATGCAGTCCAGGAACCAGTGAATGCCTCATTTAGAAAAGTTTAAATAAATATCTGGGTCGTTACGACGTTACAAGATAAATATCTGGGTCGTCACGACGTTACAGTACTACCATTAAAACCCCAGTTATAGGTGCCATATACATATGTAGTATAAAATTATTTGACTAAATATAATGGAAGAAAGACTGAGTAAAAGACATGCTGATATTATCCGATATCAGAACGCTGTCTCGCTCCGTTATCTTGAGTTTCTGTAAATTTCAGCTTGTTAGACTCGAGTCTAACGTAGAGAAAACAAAAAGGGCAGAGATGATGCCAGCCTGATGTCGCAGGGTTTTTTTTTCGCAGCATTTAAGTTTTGTTATCTAAGACAAGTTATCAAAAAATATGTAAGATTGGTACATGTAACATCTAAAATCTAGCGAAAAACAATTTGGCTATATGATAAAGGGGTTATCGATCTAATATTAAGGAATAACGCTTCTTCATTTTGATATCAAGTGGCATTCAAGGCTCTTGGTCTTAGATGTTCTAAGTTAATACAGTTCCGAAATTGGGTTGATAGTGGGTTGATACCTATAATGGTAACAGTGTATTGTTCAGGCAGGAGCAATTTAATTTATGTATACACTGTATGTCAGAAGTGTGGTACTTGCTTAATTCTTAAGAGTATTTTTCCTTTGAGAGTAGACCCGATTTTGGACGACTTTCGTTGTCCAGGAAAGCAAACAGGGAGTTATTGGCCCTTGTAAAATTTTCTGAAAAGAACATTCAGCCCATACACCTTAAAGATTGAAGAAAGAATAAGACAGCATTTGAGCCGCGACACGAGAAAACCAACAATGTGGTTGTGCGCCCAGCGCAGACTCATATCAGCCTGGACACCCGCCTAGTCCACTCAGACTTTTCGCTAAGCACTTAAAGGGTAGCTAAGGGTCAAAGCTACCTCCATGCGGACAGCGAAGGCTCTGATCAGACTGGGCGGATGCCCAGGCTGATCTGAGTCTGCACTGGGCGCACAACCACATTGTTGGTTTTCTCGTGTCGCGGCTCATTTGGAAAGAAAGACAGCCGTTATGAAACTGTGAAATGATGTTGGAGATTTTTAAACGGACTTAAGTATAACAAAACAAAATATTTGTAAGTCAGCGAGGAAACAGCAACGAGTTACTCGTAGAGGCTTAATCCTCCGTCGTAGTTACAAGTCATGTCTATATAAATCTCTTAACCAAGAAACAGATATGGTTAAGATTTTAAGAAAAATATCAGACAGCTTAATCCTCCTTCGTTAGTGGCAGTCATGTCTAAATAGATATTTACCAAGAACGGATATAGTTAAGAAACTAAGAAAAATATCAGACAGCTTGTTTATTTTGCCACAGTTTTCCGTGGCCTATATTTTCAGATTTGCTTCCAGTAATATATGAGCCGCGACACGAGAAAACCAACAATGTGGTTGTGCGCCCAGCGCAGACTCAGATCAGCCCAGGCATCCGCCCAGTCTGATCAGAGTCTACTGCCCGCATGGAGGTAGCGTAGAACCTTAGCTACACTTTAAGCGCTGAGCGAAGACTCTGATCAGTTTGGGCAGATGCCCAGGCTGATTTGAGTCTGGGCTCGGTGCACAACCACATTGTTGGTTTTGTCGTGTCGCGGCTCATATGTCGTTTTACATTTAACAGCAAGCTGACCTCATAAAAAAGGGTTGATAAATTTCTAATACTTGTCAGATAGTTTACGGATTTTCAGATGTTTCATACTCCAAAGAATAAAGAAGCGAAAGTAAAGAGATGGGCTCCGTCTTTCAGTAGCTGTGCCCAAGATTCGTTGAGCCTCTAACTCCGGCTGCCCTAACGGCCACTAGGCTACGGGCAGCCTTTACATTTTCGTTTTTTGTTCTTTTTTCTTTCCACATACATTATCATTTCTAATTTTTATTCTAAATGGTATGAATGCATAGAGATGCAATTATGTTGAAGAAAAGGCTTGCGTCATCTAACTTTCTCTCATGACAATGCTATAATTGGGCCGCGACACCACAAAACCAACAATGTGGTTGTGCGCCCAGCGCAGACTCGGATCAGCATAGGCATCCGCCCAGTTTGATCAGACCCTTTGTTAAGTGCCTAAAGGGTAGCTAAATAGATATTTACCAAGAACGGATATAGTTAAGAAACTAAGAAAAATATCAGACAGCTTGTTTATTTTGCCACAGTTTTCCGTGGCCTATATTTTCAGATTTGCTTCCAGTAATATATGAGCCGCGACACGAGAAAACCAACAATGTGGTTGTGCGCCCAGCGCAGACTCAGATCAGCCCAGGCATCCGCCCAGTCTGATCAGAGTCTACTGTCCGCATGGAGGTAGCGTAGAACCTTAGCTACACTTTAAGCGCTGAGCGAAGACTCTGATCTGAGGGTCTAAGCTACCTCCATTCGGACAGCGAAGACTCTGATCAGACTGGGCGGATGCCCAGGCTGATCTGAGTCTGCGTTGGGCGCACAACCACATTGTTGGTTTTGTCGTGTCGCCGCTCATGTATGCTATGATCTGCTACTCGTGAAACAGGCTATGGCGGTTTATGTTTCACAATATTTACCCAGAATGAATAGACTTTCTGGAAGCGACGAGAACTTGAAATCAATTGCATTAATGGTTTTACATGCAGCTAACGTAACCTTGATCAACTAGCGAGTCACAGTCAAATAAGCGCCTATGATATTTTTTTTTCAGTGGTCGAGTTTCTGTCATGTAATTGTAACGGACGAGCTGCGGCACGCAAAAAGGTACTTAAGCATAAGCAAACATCAGAGACTCAGTTCAGCCGGCACATTCACGCATTCCACTCAGAGGCTGTGTATGGAACCTGGAAGATCTCAGGAACAAAACCCAGCAGGCACATGATGTCAAAATGAGGTCATACTGACGTCGATGCGATGGCGATGACGTCATTACGTCGCATCGACGTCAGTACAACGTCATTTCAACGTCATGTGCCTGCTGGGAATAAAGCTCTAGCTAGAGCGCACGGATTCACATATCTTGATGAAACATGTTTGGTTTTGTAATCACGTTCCATTCTGTCAGCGTCTGAAATGGTTAGTGTTTTTGTAATTGTGGTCTTTCCCAATTATTTCAAATTGTGTTTAAGAATACGGGCAAGTATAAGACTAACTTTTATGTACCTACCATACAGTTAATTATCTCTCACATTGCGTGCACTAGGCAAGAGGTAAAATAAAGCAACTCGTGATAGTAAAAACGTACTTAAAAAAGGAAACAGCTTGTTATTTTGAAGCAAAGAATTTTGTTTCCATATCAAAGTTTGGTCATATCCAAAATGGTTTTGCAAGTTAATCTACGTTCCAAGGGTTAATGTTTTAACTTCCAGAGCAGGAAACAGTGATATTAACCCATTAAAATAAATTAGTTGAGTAATCTGAGAGCATTTTCTATTAAAATAAAATTACTTTCGGAGTAACCGTCGATGTAATTCTTCTAAACAGAAAATAAAAATGTGTGTATCTATTTAAACAAGAAAAAAATGAATTATTGCTGCTATGAAATGACTTCCTCTTTCGATTTTGGAGCTGCAACCACGCTTTTAGATATGACCCGCAACACGACAAAACCAACAAAGTGGCATGTGCGCCCAGCGAAGACTCAGATCATCCCAGGCAGCCGCCAAGTCTGATCAGAGTCATCGCTTTTAACTTAAAGATTAGCTAAGGGTCTGAGCTATCTCCATGCGGGAAGCGAAGACTCTGATTCAGACTGGACGGATGTCCAGGCTGATCCGTCCAGGCTGATCTGAGTCCTCACTGAGCGCGCAAGCCACTTTGTTGGTTTTGTCGTGTCGCAGCTCATATATCAAATATGAGCGCGCTATATAAAATCAGGGTTGAGAGCGATTTTCCTGAAACTTCAAAACAAAATACGCTTCCTGTCATGATCAAAATTTTGTCCTCAGAGGTTATCTGCCCCTTGGCATAGGGCTTTATACACGTAAAAATCATGAAAATATTGTATAAAATCAGAGTTTTGTTATATTTTATGAAATCTTACAGATGATATCAGTGATATTAGATTTCTTTTTCAACCAGAATTTAATCCAACAGGGTTATCTGCCCCTGTCACAGGGATAATACATGCATAAATCATGCGAAAATCTATCTCAGAGTTCAAACAAAATTTCCGGAAACTTGCAACAAATGATCAAATTAAGTTTCCTGTTATGATCAAAATGTAATCCCGAGGGATCATCTGCCTCTGACACAGGGCTATATACATGTATCAAATCATAAAAAAATATACAATCAGAACTGAAAGGGATTTTATGAAATATATAATGTTACGACCTGGCGGAGGTAACAAAAAAGATGGAAGTAAACCAGCAACAAGCCTGTTTTAAAACTTAACAAAAATTATTTACATGTACATCAAAATTAAAACAGTCATTAATCAATCAAGAAAATATGTAATTTACGATACCTTAAATTATCCTGAATGTCCCTCAAAATGTCCTGTTTAAAACACAAGTCCTTTCACAGTTTCTGATCCCAAATATTAAAGTCAGCAGAATATTTCCAATAATCCCAGAATGAAAGTCACAAAAGTAATTCCAATATGTTTAAATTCCAGTATAACTTATTTAACTATAGACTGGTGAAAGTGTTTACAAAGATGACTAAAGGAAAATGTGTGGTCTTTATATATTAGCTAGGAACATTCAGGAATTAACCAGTGATAGATTTTTCCAGACAGTTCTCAATTCTGACATAATTTTATACCAGAAGATTCTTAATGTTTACAACAGAAATTTCTATTATTTTCTACATTACTAAAATTATATCTTCTAGAAAATTCTCGAAACATCTTGAAAGTTCTCAAAGTTTCCTGAAGCTTCCACAACATTCTTTTGACAATGGGGAGCCAATTCCAGAACTTTCTAGACAATTCTTTCTGTTTCAGGAACATTCTAAAGATTCCCCAATTTTCCAGAATGTTCTAAAGTACAGTGTAAACAACTTGTTTATTTCAAACCTAGTAAACATCTAAAAACTGCAAAATCATGGTAAAAGAAAATATTTGCACCAAATTAAACACCATATTCATAACAATAAGGAATGGTCAAAGTAATAGTAGCTTTCACTGATGGTAAAAAATATCACAAGGAGCTTATCTGTTCATGTCCCTGAGCTATGAGCTATATGCATCTGTGAAATCATAAAAAGATTATGAAATGTTTGCAGTGGCGGGGTATTACGCAGTCGTTTACGATGCATTTATTAAGTCAAATGATGATTAACTCTTCTTTAAGTGTTATTTGAATTTGACAGACGCCAGAAACCAATCTGGGTTTTACTTTAGCCTCTAAAATTTCGACGTTAAGATCACTTCACTTCTTGATTGACCTAAATGGATTTGGAACTCATGATTTTATATATCTTAATGAGTCTACGACAGAGGATACCGACACTAATAGAGCTTCTTAGGCTAGTTTCAGCCTATTTATTATGTCTGCTCCAGCTGCTGTGAAGGTAATGCGCTCAAATAAGAACGTGTTCTGTACTTAGAGACACTTTATCGAAACAACATTTTTTTAGTATTTCTTTCAAATTAATAACACAGTTGAAACAGCAAAATTCTTCCGGATTCTTGTGAACAAGTCTTTGTGCTGGTTAACGATTTGTTGCCAGAAGGAAGTTCGCCTTTTCCTTCAAGATCCAAATGCAAGAAAGGTTATCTAGAAATCAATCCAAAATAAAATGGATTAGAACAGATCCAAAAATTGTAACACGAATCATGACCCGACTTAAAAAAACAAGAGCTGTCACTAGACAGCATAGCTCGCCTGAACTGGTGCTGCTTGCCTATCATGAATGCAAAGTTCTAAGAATGTGATCTTGACCTCCAAAGTAAATTAGGTGATCCTGCTACCATGTAAAACTCTGGAGCAGTATGTATCTGTCATCAGTCTGGGTATAACTTTCAATATAGGCAGTGTGGAATTATAAACCGTCAGCCTGTGACCTTGACCTAAAGGTCAATGACAGAGATGGGGCTGGTACTATGTAAAACTCTGGACCAGCACCTAACGGAATTCTAACTGTCAAATGAATCCATCCACACACTAAGAAAACACTGTGCCTTTCGAAAACTTTAACAAAAACCTTTAACAAATTATTTGTAAGACCATGACCTTGACCTCAGTCATCAAGGGGGTTGGGGTGGTACTGCATAAAAATTTAGACCATTACCTAACATCTGTGCAAGTATAAAGGAAATCTATCAAAGGGTTAAGGAGATTTAGCCAAGAACATCTAAATTTCAATATAAAGTTTCTAAGTCTGTGACCTTGACCTGCAGGTCATGTCCAGGGGTAGGGATGTGCTGAACAAAATTTTGGACCAATATCTATCATCATACCAATATGATTTTAATCGATCAAAGGGTTTAGATACTATGAGATCTAAAAACCATAACATACAGTTTCTAAGTCCGTGACCTTGACCTATGGGTCATGACCAGGGGTGGGGATGGCGATGAATAAAGACTTTGAACCAATATGTATCATCATACCAAATATTATTCATAACAATCAAAGGGTTTAGGAACTATGAAATCTAAAAACATTTAACGTAAAACTTTAACATAAAATTTCTAAGTCCGTGACCTTCACCTTTAGGTCATGATCAAGGGTGGGGATTGTGCAGAATAAAATTTTGAACAAATATCTATCATCATACTAAATATAATTTAAATCGATCGATGGGTTTAGAAACTATGAGATCTTTTAAAAACTTTAACATTTTGCTTAAGCCGCCGCCGCCAACGATAACGCTTACGCCAAAGCTAACGCGAACGCCGACACCGGGGATAGTACAATAGCTCTTCCTGAACTTCGTTCAGGCGAGCTAAAAATTTAGAAAAATCAAGCTTGACATTGTTCCATTAAACTTTTTAAGGAGCTTAGTGACGCTAATGGTTAAGCTGGTGTCTCTAAATGGCTTGGCGGAGTTGTCGTGGTCGGCGCGGATTCGAACCCTGTCCGCCCAGTGGGTACTTATTTATTTCTCAACTAGACACTTTTCCGGATGTAGTTGCATCAGTAAAATGATCCTAGGCTGGAATATCTACTGAAGTTTGTTATATCTTAAAACTATTATACAATGTATAAGGAATATTGTGAGTTAGACTACTTAGTTTCGGCTAATAAAGCCTCCCCAGTAACTCTGTAATGGTCTGGCATATGAGAGAAGGTGGGCCAAACTAGTTAGTTTCAGCTAATGAAGCCTCATGAGTAACCCTGTAATGACCTGAAACGAAACCCAGAAGAAAACATACTGTTGTTCTGTAAATTTCAAATACTCACATACGCATTTGGTTCAAAGACTGTATACTGAAAAGTCTTTCCGTCACTGAAACATGCTCATTCAGTAATCGATCTTACGTTTTTTTAAACTTTGCTCTTGATATATAGTTCTAGCAGGCATTTAATAATTGCCCAAGCTCTATCGATATAGCATTGTGGCCAGCTTTAGAATAGGCTGTTGCTTTATACTGGTCTACTGCCACTGACAAACAAGAGCTCTGCTGACCGGGGCAATATACGCCCGTTGGGGCTTAAAGTAGGAAAGGAAACAAGAGATAAGAGAACTTTTTCAGTAGCTGAAATCTTTAACAATGAAACAGATCTGAATTCTCAAAACACACAAAGCTAATATTAAATTACTAGACAAAAATTACAAAGGGGCATAATTCCGTCAAAACTGAAAGTAGGGTTATGGTTCTTTTTCTCTGCATATCGTCTGATCATGCTTTATATATTTGTATAAACTTTCATGGAGAAATCTTACACGGTTTTCGAGATATTGAGCGGACACACCAATTTGTTATCTTTTGAACTTTCATCTGTAAGTGTGACCTTGACCTTTGTCGGACATTGTTGAAATATGAGTTCTGCACATGATCTTGATAAGGCAAACATTTACCTCTAAGTTTCAAAAAAAAATCTTTCAAGGGGTTACGGAGATATGGAGCGGACACGATGTTCATACAAAAAATTACTATATGAAAAATCAAAGAGGCATAATTTTGACAAACTGAAGTACATGTAGGATTATGGTTCTTTTCTCTGCACATTGTCGGATGGTGCATTATATTTGTACAAATTTTCATGAAAAAATCTTAAACCGTTTTCGAGATATGGAGCAGATATGAAGCTACATGTAATATGAAATTATTACACGAAAAATACAAAAGGGCATAATTCTGTCAAAACTGAAAGTATGGTTACGATTCTTTTTCTCTGCACATTGTCTGATGGTAATTTATATTTGCACAAACTTTCATGAAGAAATCTTAAACGGTTTTCGAGATATGAAGCGGACACGAAATGTTACCTTTTGAACTTTGACCTCTATGTGTGACCCTGACCTTTGTTGGACATTATTAAAATGTAAATTTGGCACATGATCTGGATAAGGCAAAAATTTGACCCAAGTTTCAAAAAAAAATCTTTTAAGGGGTTCAGGAGATATGGAGCAGACACAATTACTACTATAAAAATACAAAGGGGCCCCTTTCTATTATAAAATCTGAAATTAGGGTTGCGCTTCTTTTTCTCTGCACATTGTCTGATGATGCTTTATATGTTGACAAACTTTCATGAAGAAATCTGAAACGGTTTTCGAGATATGGAGCGGACACGAAGCTAATATGAAAACTTGAAGTTAATATACGAATAATACAAAGGGCATAATTCCGTCAAAACTGAAAGTAGGGTTATGGTTCTCTTTCTCTGCAAATCGTCTGATGATGCTTTATGTGTGTACAAACTTTCATGAAGAAATCCAAAACAGATTTTTAGATATGGAGCGGACACGAAGTGTTACCTTTTGAAATCTGACCTCTAAGTGTGATCTTGACTTTTGTAGAACAGTGTTGAATTATGGGTTCTGCACATCGTCTCGACAAGTCAAACATTTGACCCAAGTTTCAAAACAACCTGTCAAGGGATTAAGGAGACATGTAGCGGACAAGAAACGGACGGATGGACAGACGGAAGGACGGACGGAGGTCACGACATAATACCACTCGTCTTCGACGGGCGTATAAAAAGGCCCATGCAATATAACGTCTTTCAGTTGTGCTATAACAGACGAGACAATCATAAGAAGAGTTTTGCCAAGAGAATATGAGCCGCGACACGACAAAACCAACAATGTGGTTGTGCGCCCAGCGCAGACTCAGATCAGCCTGGGCATTTGCCCAGTTTGGTCAGACTAATTGTTAAGTGCTCAAAGGGTAGCTAAGGGTCTAAGCTACCTCCATGCGGACAGCGAAGACTCTGATCAGACTGGGCGGATGCCCAGGCTGATCTGAGTCTGCGCTGGGCGCACAACCACATTGTTGGTTTTGTGGTGTCGCGGCTCATATAATACTTGCTGATCACATCAACAATGTTCGGCTCCTGAGGACTCTACATAGTTCGAGCTGTAATCAATACACAGGCTGGACAAAGTGTTGACTTTTGTACCTTATACGGGCCTTTATAACCCGAAACGCCTCAAATTGTCCTTCCTTCGAAAGTGCTACCACGAAATTTTATGTCCAACTTTAGACTTATATGGATAATTTGACTTTCGGCTGAACTAGAATAAATGCACACATCAATTAAAGGTTTGTGCACAGGGGAAATAAAACGTTTGGCTTTAAATTAATGAGACAAAATAAACTGTAAGGGCTTTCAACATAATTACTATGCTTGCTTCCAATGAGACCCAGCGGCAAAATGTATGCTGTGATGTCTACATAGGTTTTATGGACACTGTTAATTTGAACGTCTGATGTCCCAAAAGTCTTTTGATTGAAATGTCTGATTACAAGTACATTTGATATATACAGCTGTACCGCCATACCATTACTTTCTGGTTTAGATAAGTATAAAATGGCTTTTCTTAAAAGCAAAAAGACGAATTTCGCAAAAAGGCGGATTGTTTGGAAACAACGTACCAAAAACGAAAATAGAACATTCCGCTTTATACAGTCTGTGCATGACCAGTAACATACAATTAACATCTAAAAGAGTTCCTAACATACGGTATCTGGTTTAGGTAAGTATAAAACTGCTTTTCTTTAAAGCAAAAAAAGGCAATTACAAACCAGTCTCGTGTCCTCTATCATCTAGAACTAATTCTGGATAGACTCAGTAGTCCCAAAATACCACTGCACGACACGTTTTTAGCCACCAAACAGCACTTATCATCAGCTGAAGTAAGGCTGGAAAATGACCCTTTGGAAGCAAGGAACACACTAAAAATAGGATCAATGGTACAGAGGCGATGATATAATGTGTAACACGCATCTGCCTCTCAAGAACCGACTTACCGTATTTTTCTCTGTTAAAAGACGTTTTCACCACCAAAACAATCCAAAAATTTAGATCCGTCTTATACGAGGGGAGTTCAATAAGTTCGTAGAACCCGGTATTTTTCTATATAATTCAAGATTTCTTTTTTCATTTTTGTGCAGTGTAAACCTTTGTCAGTTGAATGATAACAGCCGTTCAGTCAACACGTACATTTTTTGCTCTTACTTTTTGTTTGAAAACCTATACCCATAGGCAAAAATGGAAAGTCAGAATACTGAGTTCAGAGCAGTCATAAAGTTCCTCACTAAGGAGGGTGCAAACTCCAAAGAAATCCAGCGGCGCATGGCTGATGTGTATGGTGATAGTAGCCCAAAGTATTCCACAGTGGCAAAGTGGTCAGCAGAATTTAAACATGGACGAGACTCCTTAGAAGATGACCCAAGGCCAGGTCGTCCTGCTGATGTCATCAGCCAGGAGATGATCGACCGTGTTGAGAGACTTGTGCTAAACGATCGCCGAATCAAACTTGCCGAACTTGCTTCAGAATGTGGTATTTCTAATGGAAATGTTCACACTATAACCCATCAACATTTAGGCATGTCAAAAGTATCTGCCAGGTGGGTACCCAGAAACCTGAACATGCGAGACCGTCAGCAAAGGGTGGAGTCCAGAGTTGCACAAGCGGCTATTCGTGAGTGCAAGTTCGAGCAGTTAAATCACCCGCCACACAGTCCAGACCTGGCCCCAAGTGATTATCAACTGTTTCGAAGTTTGAAGTCCCACGAGATTTCGGGACGATGGACGATGATGAGCTCGAGGCTGCTACAGAGGCTTGGTTTGAGGACCAAACAGACGACTTTAAAATGTGGTCTTGCCAAAATGTTTGTGATGATTTAGTATATCTTCTAGAAACATTTTCATCAGATTTGGTACTAAGTTACACAGACGAATTGTAAGAATTCCGATGGGTATTAACTGCGCTCCATTTGTAGCAGATTTGTTTCTATTTTGCTATGAAAGAGACTTTATGATGTATCTTTCTGATGATACTCAAGCTCATGTCATTGAAGTATTCAACTCAACGTCTAGATACTTGGACGACCTTTTAAATATTGACAATCCTTATTTTGAAGAAAAGAAAATACTTCTGATACAGAGGCCCCATTTTGGATTTACATTTATCAATTTTAGACGGATTTGTTTCATCTAAAATTCATGACAAACGCGATGATTTTGATTTCGACATTGTTAATTTTCCGTTTTTGGATGGTGATGTTCCCCGCACCACTTCTTATGGTGTTTACATTTCTCAGCTTATTCGCTTCGCTAGGGTGTCTAGTCATTTGGCTGATTTCAATGCTCGTAATAAAAGTTTGACTACCAAGCTTTTACAGCAGGGGTATCGGTATCATAGACTTCGGAAAGCTTTTTCTAAATTTTATCGTAGACACTTTGAATTGGTTTCTTAATATAATACAGGGTTAAGGTCACTTTTGCAACAAGGCCTATCGGAACCTGAATTTTAAGGTGACTTAGTATATAAATTACGCAAAATCGTAGGGCAAACAGAATTTTCTGCTCATATTAAGAAAATTAACGCATTGGCTAGAACATAGATGTAATGCGACATTCTGCATGCTTAGTGGTTAACCCAATCACGGTTGACAACTTTGCTGTCCTCTTTAATTGCACGCCGGTGGGTCGGGGTTCAGACTCTATGATAGCTCCTACATAAAGCTATATATTAGTTGGTTGGGGACGGATGTTTTTCTGTTTCTTGGCCCACCGGGGTTTACTGGTGGTCTTCTTTTGTTCCAGTGGCGTTGCTGACGCCCCAGGGATCTCCAGGTGTCTCAACACGTTTTGGCTGTCGAATCCTCATCCTTGCTTCATCACGGTCTTTTCTTGATTTTAATTGTTAACCGTGATGACTCTCTGATGAGTTAGAGGACCTCCATACGAACCAAACTACCAACTAATTGTGTGCACCGCGGCGGCGGGTGACGGTGAAGGTTTGGGCCCAGTAAAACCGGTTTAAACGCCCCCCCCCCCCCCCCCCCCCCCAGTAGTTATTACTGACCGTCCCAAGGCGGTACTTTCGTTGCGGTTGCATTTGTTGTATGTTCGGTGCTGTTTAATTTATCTTAACCCTTCTATTATAAAAATAGATAAAAAGGTAAAAATAGCTGTTAAATGTTTTTCGTATAATTTGCTTAGTCGGTTGTAACCCTTCTGTTGGTCTAAATTATTTAGTTCAATAAATTTAAAGTAACAACACTTCAGGAACTGACTGAATCAGATCCCAAACCCTATCTCCAACATCAAAGGGAAAGATTGACAAAGACATCCCAACAAACAATAAATTACAAGTGATAAGCCGAGTCGGCAGCTCTTTCCCAAATAGGTGGCAACTCAGCTATCTTTATTGAACTAAATAATTTAGACCAACAGAAGGGTTACAACAGACTTAGCAAATTATACGAAAAACATTTAACAATTATTTTTACCTATTTTCTACTTTTATTATAGAAGGGTTAAGGTGGTGATAATCACTGATTTGGGACAAAGACAAAAATCAGCATAAAATACTCAAAGTAACACTGATCTTTCCAAAATTTAGCAGATGCCTTCTTTATGTTGTTTCTCATAATCTAGAATCCCAAAATTCAGCATTTGTTAATGTTAAAAAGTGTTTTTATAAGAGAAGATCAAAGGGTAATTTTCTGCGAATAAATCTGAAAAAATAATATCATTATTGAAAATATACTTAGTGCTTAGAGTACCTAGTTGCATAATGGAGAGCGTCCTAGCAATTATTTTTTCCATCTCTTTCACACATTATCAGGCTGAGCAGTTGAAAAAAGATGCAGTCTGTGTCCAAATTTTTTTGTCAAAACACACAGGTGAGACAGGAGATACTATTTTAACAAGGTTGAACAATTTCATCTACACACCACTGATCATGTCAGTAATGTATTATTTATATTGTAGGTGTTAACATAGGTATGCTTGCCTACCCTATATTTAATAAATGCGTCCAGTGTACATTGACTTTGTACATGGCTGAACATTGAGAAAAAGCTACCGTTTTCATCTGGTCTACATTACAATTTGAGAAAGAGTTGGAATAAATAATTGCTAGGACGCTCTTCATTATGCAATAGTGCACCTTCAGCACTACGTAAATTTTCAATAACGATATTATTTTTTCAGATTTATTCGCAGAAAATTACCCTTTGAACTTTCCTTATAAAAACACTTTTTTAAGCAGCATGTACGTCTATTTTGTTTTCTAACCTGTAAAGAACTACGAAAATAAGAAGTCTGCTAGCTTTCAGGGAGATACGTTCCTTTTTTATGGTTTTATGCAGATTTTTACATTTACCATAAATCACCACCTTAAAATGAGAACACAATAAATTAAACAGCACCAAACATAAAACAAATGCAGCCGCAACGAAAGTACCGCCTTGGGACGGTCAGTAATAACTACTGGGGGGTTTAAACCGGTTTTACTGGGCCCAAACCTTCACCCTCACCTTCCGCCGAGGATAGCTGAGTTGCCACCTATTTGGGAAGAGCTGCTGACTCGGCTTATTACTTGTAATTTATTGTTTGTTGTTCATGAAACTTCCTTCAAACGCGAAGTATGGAATTATAAAAGGGGTGATTATGAAAAACTAAATGATCTAATTTCAAATACCGACTGGAGTTTTATTAACAATGGAGATTTGGATTTAGCATGTGAAAATTTTACAACCAAGTTTATGAATTTAGTAAGGGAGTGCGTACCAAGTAAAACTGTACTTATTCGTCCTAATGATAAACCATGGTACGACTCAGTTATTCGCTCTACCTCCAGAAAACGGGATAGGTTGAAACGTAAGGCTTTAAAATCAGGTTTAATAAGCGATTGGTCTAAATACAAGAAAATCAGAAACAAAGTTAACAACCAAATAAAACATGCCAAAGAACGTTTCTACAATAATATTGAAAATACTTTAATTGAGTCTTCTTCAACGGATCCGAAACTATATTGGAAACTCTTAAAACACTTTATTAAAAATAACAAAAAATCAGAAATCATTCCACCTTTAAAAACCACTAATGAAAATGGCGATGAATCCTTTGCGTTTAATGACTTAGATAAAGCTAATGCTCTAAATGATTATTTTGTGTCTATCTCGAAACTCGATGAATCACATGCATCTTTACCACCATTTATGCCTAAAACCCCTCATAGTTTAAGTGATATTAGAATAGAGGAATCCGAAATTGTTGACGTTATAAATACCTTAATTACTAACAAAGCCTGTGGTGAAGATCAAATCAGTCACTTTCTCCTAAAAAAGACTTGTTCAACGGTTGCCAAACCATTACACCTATTATTCAATAGATCCCACAATGAATGTCATTTTCCTTCCCCTTGGAAATTGGGTAGAGTTATGCCGTTGCATAAAAAAGGTTCTACTGAACTGCCGTCAAACTATAGGCCTATTTCGTTGTTAAGCTGTGTCGGGAAAATTGATGAAAGAATAGTATTTAAACACATGTATAATTTCTTCCATACGAATAACCTCATATATAAAAATCAGTCTTGCTTTCTGCCTGGCCATTCAACGGTTTACCAACTCCTTGACATATATCACCAAATTACACAAAGTATTGATGCTAGACAACATACATGTGTTGTATTCTGCGATGTTTCTAAGGCTTTTGACCGTGTTTGGCACAAGGGTTTATTGTTCAAATTACGCCAACATGGTATTAATGGAAGCCTGTTACAATGGATATCACATTACCTATCAAATAGACAACAGAGAGTTTTTGTTGGTTCTTCACTATCTTCTTATAAATTTACTTCTGCCGGTGTTCCGCAAGGTACAGTGCTTGGCCCACTGTTCTTTTTAATTTATATAAATGACATAGCAGACTCTCTACTAAGTATCGTTAGACTATTTGCTGACGACACATCTATGGCCTGTTCATCATCAAATGCACAAGCTATCGAAGGTATTCTAAATCATGATTTCATTATCCTTGCATCATGGGCAAAACAGTGGCTCGTTGACTTCCACCCTCTTAAAACTGAAGCTATTCTATTTACTTCTAGTAATGAAGTGCAAAATCTTAACCTTGTATTTGATAATATCCTAATAAATTTTGTTGAATATCACAAACATTTGGGACTGACTTTGTCTAGCAATGCTAAATGGCATGTGCATATTGAAAATATATTATCATCTGCATCAAAAATTCTAGGAATTATGCGAAGCGTTAAGTTTAAATTAACCAGAAAAGCCTTAAACAATGTGTATATTTCCTACGTACGGCCAATACTAGAATATGCCTCCGTTGTTTGGGATGGCTGTACAGCTTACGAAAAAACGCGGCTGGAACAGATCCAGTATGAAGCTGCGAGGGTCGTTACTGGATTGACTCGATCTGTTTCTATAAATAAACTTACTACAGAAATAGGATGGTTACCTCTGTCAGAAAGGCGTCTGTTTCAAAAAGTTACTTTAATGTATAAGATAAAAAATAAAATAGCTCCAGAATATGTATGTAATCTTATGCCGCCGACAGTGGCCAATCGAACAGTATATAACTTACGTACTGCTGAAGATATATCAGTCATAAATAGACGAACGGAAATTTTCTCCAGATCTTTTATTCCTTCAACTATAACTTACTGGAACAATCTGCCATTGTCTATTAGAAATGCAGACTCTATTAACTCTTTTAAATCACAACTTAAAACCTCTTTATTTAATGCGCCCAGGGTTCCACGGCAATTTCTAACAGGTAATCGCGTATTCTCTGTTTATCATTGCCGCATTAGAAATAATTGTAGTAATCTGAATAATGACTTATTTAGCAATCACTTGAGGCCCAGTGCGACATGTGAATGGGATTCTGAAATTGAAGATGCTGAGCATTACTTCTTTAAATGCAATGAATTCGAAGAACAACGTTTCCGTCTCTTTCAAAATACAAGGAAATATCACCCGCTTAATCTACAGCTCCTACTATATGGATCTGATGACCTGTCCGCTGCTGACAATGAAGAACTGTTTTCCTTCGTACACCATTTTATTAAAGATACACGTCGCTTTAATTAGATAAACACAACATGGTTATGGCCGTCGATTGCAGTATGTTATAATAGAGAAGTTTCCCCTAAGAGACCTACTACATAAACATAAGACATAAACATAACGAGATACGTAAAGCCAATACTACAGTAACTGCTCGTAATCGCATTTTTTTTCATGCACATAAAAAGTTACAAGCTTTACCTGTGTTATTCTACCAAGGAAATTTCTGCTGCACTTTTCGTCTCGGTGTATCCTGGCGAATCCGGGACGAGAAGGTTGTATTTGGACATCCTGGGTATGTCGGGGTAGGTTATGGGATAAGCAGTGGTGCGTCCGTGTTTACGGCTTTGTCCCTCGTCCCTCGTGGTTCGGCGGTCATCAGGCTGGACAAACATTTAGGATTTGATGGTTCATTGTGTCTGTAGAATGCTTCCGCGTGGGTGATTATTTTTAGCTCATCTGAGCCAGAGGCTCATGGGAGGGGGTGGGGGTCTTATAGGATGGGCAGGCTCCTTCGTCCGCCCGTCGTCCGCCGTTAACAATTTCAAACAAGTATATCTCTACAGCTACAAGGCCAGTCTCGATTAAATTTCATGTGTAGCATTACCGGGCAGGGGGTGACTGTATTAGGGTATGGGGAATGTTTGGCTGAAACTGTGGTTACCATGGCCATAGGCTCAGGGTGAGCTTTTGTGATCGCTCAGTCCGTCGTGTGTCGTCCGTCGTGTGTCGTCCGTCGTGTGTCGTCAACAATTTGCTTTAAATGACATCTCTGAAACCGCTAGGCCTGGGGCTTTGTTTTTTTTTTATGAAGCATTGTCTAGTAGACTTCTACCAAGATTGTTCAAATGGTGGCCCCAGGATCCAAAATGGCTCTGGGGCAGGGGGTCTTGGGTTCGAAACTAAACTATACTTAAAAATCTTCTTCTCCAGACATGCTTAAGATGCTTGGAATTTGGTATGTAGCATTGCATTGTGGTCTTCTACCAAGATTGTTCAAATGGAGGCCCCAGGGTCTAAAATGGCCCCGGGGCAGGGAGTCCAGGTTTGAACCATAGAAATACACAGAAAAATATTCAAAAAACTTCTTCAGAACTGCAAGGCTCAGATGCTGAAAATTCGGTATGTAGCATTGCCTAATGGTCCTTCAGCATGTTTGTTCACATGATGGCCTCAGGGTCCGAAATGGCCCCGCCCCAGGGGTCTAAAGTTGGAACCACAGAAATACATAGAAAAATATTCAAAAATCTTCTTCAAAACCGCTTAGTGCAGATGCTTGAAATTTGGCCTGATGCATTGCCTAGTGGTCCTCTACCAACTTTGTCCAAATGGTGGCCCAGGGTCCAAAATGGCCTTGGGGCAGGGGGTCTTGGGTTTGAAACTAAAACATACTTAAAAATTTTCTTCACCAGAACTACTTGGCTCAGATGCTTGAAATTTGGTATGAAACATTGCCTATTGGTCCTATTCCAACTTTGTTTAAATGGTGGCCCCAGCGTTCAAAATGGCCCTTGGGTAGGGGATCTTGGGTTCGAAACTAAAAAATACTGAAAAAATCTTCTACTCCAGAACTGCTTGGTTCCGATGCTTGATATTTGGTATGTAAGGTCGCCTAGTGGTCCTATTCCAAGTTTGTTCAAATGGTGGCCCCAGGATCCAAAATTACCCTGGGCCAGGGAGTCTTGGGTTCGAATCTAAAAATACTTAAAAATCTTCTACTCCAGAACTGATTGGTTAAGATGCTTGAAATTTGGTATGTAACATCGCCTAGTGGTCCTCTACCAAAGTTGCTCAAATGGTGGCCCCAGGATTCAAAATGGCCCTGGGCCAGGGAGTCTTGGGTTCGAAACTAAAAATTAATGAAACATCTTCTACTCCAGAACTCCTTGGCTCAGATGCTTGAAATTTGGTTGGTTGGTTGGTTGATTTGATGCTTAACGTCCACGGTAAACAGCTAAGGTCATGTCGGGACGGTCAGTTAACCTAACCACACTATTCCTGGGCAGGCTTAGACCTCCTAAGCGGTTAACCAATACTAAGTGCACATACTTTCGCCAGTAACTGACAACTGCCCTTCTTGAATCAGCGGAAGGAGAAACGAAAGTATGTGGCCAGACCGGGATTCGAGCTTGAAATTTGGTACGTAGCATTGCCGAGTGGTCGTCTACCGACTCTGTTCAAATGGTGGCCCCAGGGACCAAAATGGCCTTGGGGCAGGGGGTCTTGGGTCGAAACTGAAAAATACTTAAAAATCTTCTTCAACAGAACTGCTTGCCTCAGATGCTTGTAATTTGGTAACATTGCTTAGTGGTCCTCTACCAAGTTTGATCAAATGGTAGCCGCAGGGTCCAAAATGGCCTCGGGACAGGGAGTCCCAGGTTTAAATCATAGAAATACATAGCAAATATTAAAAAATCTTTTTCACAACCGCAAGGCTCAGATGCTTTAAATTTGGTATGTTGCATTGCCTAGTTGCTCTTTACCAAGTTTGTACAAATTGTGGCCCCAGGGTCAAAATGGCCCCGCAACAGGGAGTGCTAGGTTTGAACCATAGAAATACATAGAAAAATATTCAAAAATCTTCTTCTTCAGAACCACTTGGCTCAGATGCTTGAAATTTGATATGTAATATTGCCTACTAGTCTTTAGCAAGTTTGTTCAAATGATGACCCAAGGGCCTAAAATGGCCCCGCCCTAGGGGTCCTGGGTTTGAACCATAGAAATTCATAGAAAAATAATCAAAAACCTTCTTCATCAGAACCTTCTGGCTCAGATGCTCGAAATCTGGTATGTAGCATTGCCTTGTATTCTCTTATCAAGTTTGTTCAACTGATGGCCCCAGAGTCCAAAATGGCCCCGCGACAGGGAGTCCTGAGTTTGAACCATAGAAATATATAGAAAAATATTTAAAAATCTTCTTTCTCAGAACCACTTGGCTCTGATGCTTGAAATTTGGTATGATTGCCTGTTGGACTTCTACAAAGCTTGTGTAATGGTGGCCCTGGGATCCAAAATGACCCTGGGGCGGAGAGTCTTGGGTTCGAAATTATACTTAAAATCTTCTCCAGAACCCCTTAGTGCAGATGCTTGAATTTTAGTATGATGCATTGCCTAGTGGTCCTTTACCATTTTTTTTCGAATGATGGCACCTGGGTCAAAAATGGCCCTGCCCCATGGGGTCCTGGTTTTGAGCCATAGAAATACATAGAAAAATATTTCAAAATCTTCTTCTTCCGAACCACTTGGCTCGGATGCTTGAAATTTAGTATAATGCATTGCCTAGTCGTCCTTTACCAAGATTATTCAAATGATGGCCCCAGGGTCCAAAATGGCCCCAAGCCAGGGGGTCCTGGTGTTGAACCATAGCAATCATAGAAAAACATTCAAACATCTTTTTCTTCAAAACCATTTGGAAATGGTTGCAAACTATCAGGTTTGTTCAAATGATGATCCTAGTATGACCTTTAACCTCTTTGCTCAGGTGAGCGATTCAGGGCCTCTTGGCTCTCTTATATTAGCTCAGGGTGAGCTATTGTGATCAGTCAGTGTCCGTCGTGCGTCGTCCGTTGCCTACAATTTGCTTTAAAAGACATCCTCTCTGGAACCGCTAGGCCTAGGGCTTTGATATTTGGTATGAAGCATTGTCTAGTAGACTTTTACCAAGTTTGTTCAAATAGTGGCCATGGGGTCCAAAATGGCCCTGAGGGGGTGTCCTGGGTTCGAAATTAAAATATACTTAAAAATCTTCTTTTCCTGCACCACTTGGTGCAGGTGCTTGAAATTGGGTATGTAGCATTGCCTAGTGGCTCTTTACTAAGTTTGTTCAAATGGAGGCCCCAGGGTCCAAATGGCCCGCCCCAGGGGCTCCTGGGTTTAAACTATAGAAATACATAGAAAAATATTCAAATATCTTCTTCTTCAGAAAAACTTGGTTCAGATGCTTAAAATTTGGTATGTAGCATTGCCTAGTATATTCCTACAAAGTTTGTGTAAATGATGGCCCCAGGGTCCTAAATGGCCCATAGAAATACACTGAACGCCAAAAGAAACGCACACAAAGTATATATATGTACATTAAATTTGCAAAAGTAGCCAGCTGCTACTAATTTTTGTCTTGTTAGTTTGACGTGTCCATGCGTTTTTTGAGAAAAAGAATATCTAAAACCCTCAATATCTCTTACACTCTGAGAAAAACCAACACTTTCTGGACTGGGTAGAATTAAAAGTTACAAAAACAAGCAATCTTTCAGAGGTTATTTTCTCAACTGCAGAATCTTTTTGAATCACGCTTTACGTGCGACTGTAAATCTCTTTATCAGAAGAAAATTTGCTATAATAAACAGTTCACTTTAAGATAGGGTTTTCCATTAAACCTTCGAACTCTGATATTTTCAAACAGAAAAGGAAAAAACTTTGTATCAGTAATGATACTGTAGTGAAATGCAACACATGAAATAATTTATAAAAGAAACTGTAGTGTGTAGCATAAGCAAAGCCGTTGTCGGTCTTCAAAAATTACTATTTGTTTAATACAAAGGGAGGTTATTTGAAAATTGACCGATTTCATAGCACTGTCGTTTAATTAATAACCACAACATTCATATGAATTTAGCGTTTTTCTAACAGTTGCATATCAAAGACCATTTCTGGACATAATATGCTTTATTTGAAAAGGAAAGATAACTCTTGGAATGGAATTTAATGTTTTTCGAGAAAGTGAGAGAACTCTTTTATGAAAAATTTTAATCATGATAGTTTCCTTGTGCACTGTAGTCGGTTGAATATCATAGTCTAAGCAATGATCGATTTGGACTTGCCTAGTGATAGTGCCGAAAAAAAAAGAACATAAACTGTGTGCGTTTCTTTTGGCGTTCAGTATACATAGAAATTTTTTTAAACATCTTCCTCTGCAGAACCACTTGGCTCAGATGTTTGAAATTTGGTATGATGCATTGCCTAGTAGACTCCTACAAAGTTTGTGTAAATGTTGGCCCTGGGATCCAAAATGGCCCTGCGGCGGGGGGGGGGGGGGCAATGGGTTTGAAATTAAAATAAAAATCTTCTCCAGTACCACTTGGTGCAGATGCTTGAAATTTGATAAGTAGCATTGCATAGTGGTCCTTTACCAAGTTTGTTCAAATGATGGCCCCAGGGTCTAAAATGGCCCCTTCCCGGGGGTCCTGGGTTTGAACCATAGAAATACATAGAAAAATATGAAGAACCACTTGATTCAGATGCTTGAAATTTAGTAAGTTCTTGCCCAGTGGTCCTATACCAATGTTATTCAAATGATGGCCCCAGGGTCAAAATGGCCCCGCCCCAGGGGGTCCTGGGTTTGAATCATAGCAAAACATAGAAAAATATTCAAAAATCTTCTTCTTCAGAACCATTTGGAAATAATGCAAACTATCAGGTTTGTTCAAATGATGACCCTAGTTTGACCTTTAAACTTTTTGCTCAGGTGAGCGATTAAGGGCCTCTTGGCCCTCTTGTTTAAGAAACTTGCCGAAATGCTATATACCATTATAAATATTAATCAGACATCAAACAAGTATTCTCTTTAAGCATTTGTTTGGCTCTTTTTGGGTTTAACGGCTCCGAAGTTTGTGACAGTATTTCAGTCTATATCGAGCCGTCTCCCAGAGAGAGGGAGAAAAAAAAGAGATATGATAGGCGAGGGAAAAATGACTAAACGATTCCCATCCGCACCTACTGCAAGCACAGTAAGCATTTGTCTTTTATCCAAATAAGAAGGACGCCTAGGCACTGAAAGCTACCCAGCACCATCGCCTGACCCGACCATCCCAGAGGCAGAGAGAGAAGTGATATGGTAGGGGAGAGAGAAAAGGCCAAACAACCCCCACCCACCGACACCTACTGCAAGCACAGAAGGCCCTTGCCCTACTTTTGTCCAAAAGTAGGACCCCTACCTCCACCTCTCCACGGCACTGGAAGTTACCCAGCACCATCACCCGACCATGACCACCCCATACAGAATTAGGATTTCATGACTACTGATACATAGTAGTATATACATATGCCAATGTATTGGACAGAGGCATTGCCTGTATTTGTTCTCACCAGCTGGTGTGGAAATACAGCTATGTATGATAATCACTGAATTGTGGTGAATACAAAAATCTGCATAAAATTCGGAAACAACAACAGGTCTTCACAAAACTTAGTAGATGCCTTCTTTATGTTCTTTCGCACAATTTAGAATCTTAAAATGCAGGACTTGTTGATATAAAAAAAGGTTTCATATAAGAAAAGGTCAAAGGGTAATTTTCTTTCTCAAAATTAAAAACAATAACATCGATATTGAACATGTATTTAGTCCAGAAGGTACATAAATACATTGAGAAGGGCGTCCCAGCAATTATAATTTTAATTCTTTCACACACTATCAGGTTGAGCGGAAAAAATAGTAAACTGTGTCTTAATGTTTTGGCAAAATTATGAATAACACAGAGGGAAGTCTACTGTTTCAACGTTGAAAATTTTCACTTACATACCTGTCTTTGTCATAGTAATGTAGTTTTTATACTGTATGTGTGATATATGTATACCCGCCTATCCTTTATTTAATACATGCATCCCGTATACATGCACCGTATAAATTTTCGAACATTTGAGACTAAGCTACTGTTTTTATCTATTCTACATCACAATTTGAGAGCTTGAACAAATAATTACTGGGACGCTCTTCTCAATGTATTGAAGTACCTTCAGACCTAAATACATGTGCAATAAAGATGTTTTTTTTTTGTTTGCTTCTTTTGTGTGTGTGTGTGGGGGGTACCCTTTGACCTTTCCTGATAAAAACACCTTTTTTTGTCAGCACGCCACTCTTTATAGCTCACCTGAGCCAGCGGCTCCGGGCGAGCTTCAGGATGGCAAGGCTCTGTCGTCCATCGTCCTCGTCGTCTGTCTGTCCACAGTTTTAAACAACTTCTCCTCTGAAACCACTCATCCATTTGTAAACAAATTTCAAATATAGCCTCCAGAGCTCATGGAAACGCAAAATTGTTCAAACGGTCCCGGTCACATGACCGACATGGCCACCACGCCCATATATTGTAAAAGCCTTTAAAAATCTTCTCCAGAACCAATGAACCGATGGCCTTGAAACTTGGTATGAAGCATTGAGTACACAAGTACTAAAAAGATTGTTCAAATCATGACCTTTTCTGGTTCTTTTATATGGAAAAATGCTAGAATTTAAGATTTTATGAGAATTGTAGAAGATTTTGGCTTAAAAATTGGTGAACATGTAAATAGTCATTTTAATGAGTACATGACAGTTTATGTGTACAAGAGGTCAATGTCATTTTTTGACCTTTGACCCTGGTCTCTCATATTTCGAACATCTAAAAAGTCACTAAGCCAGGTGTAATCAAATTTCATATAATGCTCCCGGGGATGAGGGAACAAACATTTGTTCAAATGGTCCAGGTCATATGACCAACATGGCTGCCACGCTCATAACCAACATGGCTGCCACGCTCATATATGGCAAAAACTCACAAAGATCTTCTTCTCCATTAACAATTGATCAATGGTCTTGAAACTTGCAATTGGTATGTGACACCGAGTACTCAAGTAATACCAAGATTGTTCAAATGATGACCTTGGTTTGACCTTGACCTTTTAAACATCTCCTCCAAAACCACAGGGCCAATTGCTCTGGTGAGCGATTCAAGGCCTCACGACCCTCTTTTTTGTATTCTAAACATTAGAGAACAAAATATTAGAAGACATTTTTACGGCAAAGTCAAATATGGAAAAATGCAAGAACTTTAGATTTTATGGGAATCGTTGAAGATTTTGGTCTAAAAATTGGTATATACAGTCATCTTAATGAGTAAATAAAGTTTTGTGAGTACAAGAGTTCAAGGTGATTCTTTGACCTTTGACCATGATCTCATATTTCCACAATTTCAAACACCTGCTAAAAAGCCACTGGGCAAAGTGTAACCAAATTTCATATAGAGCCTCCAGGGGTTGAGGAAACGAGATTTGTTCAAACGGTCCAGCTCACATAACCAACATGACCGTCATACCCATATATGGCGAAGCATATAAAGATCTTCTTCTCCAGAACCAACTGACCAATGGCCTTATAACTTGGTATGTGACATCGAGTACATGTACTTTAGTAATACCAAGATTGTTCACATGATGACCTTGGGCTGACCTTGACCTTTTAAACATCTCCTCCAAAGTCACTGGGCCAATTGCTCATGTGAGAGATTCAAGGCCTCATGGCCCTCTTGGTTTGTATTCTAGACCTTAGAGAACAAAAAATAAGAAATCTGCTATTTTTCGGGGAGATGCATTAATTTATTATAGTTTTATACAGATATTTGTATTTACTATACTTCTATACAGACATTTGTATGACCCACAACTCACCCACTTAGCTTTACAATTTCTTCTCATTGGCCTAATTTCATGAAAATGTACATCGTGTCAAGATTTCGAGAGCAGCACTTTATCTCAGAGGCCTGTTAGATTTCATATTACATGTACCAAACTTCTCCAACTCACTTTTCAACAAACAATGTTCCGGTGATGCACTGTCATAAAAAATGATTACGTGTCAAATTTTCAAGATCAGTCTTTCATCTCGTTTCCATAATCTCATGTTTCAGTAGTTATAAGCTCAGGGGAGCTACTTAGGCCCAACTGGTGTTAGTGTTACTATACTGAGAGACTTTAGAAACGCACCAGTTTGTAGCTTTGGATATGCTAGAAAAATAATTTTTTGTTTCATACAGCCATCAACTATTGTAATTTTGGTTTATTCCAATTTTAACCGGGAACACAAGCTTTCAAAATGAATGCAAAATTTGGCTTTAGAATATTCCTAAAGGGAGATAAATTCGCATTAATCCAGTGATGATTGAAGCGTGATTTTCAGTTTGCTGCAATTTCGTTACTGCTGATCAGATTTCAATGACATAAAAATCAGAGGTTATTCATTGTTCATGCTTTGTGTTCTCTTTTTATCGGTTACATTTCTTTCTTTTCAAGGTCATTTTGCAAAGATTCAAACTTTTTGCACAAAATTCGGAAGTGAACATAACAGACATTTGAATAATTACTCAAATTTGCTTTGAACTGGTACATTCAGACATACTCTCATGACCTGGGTAGCTGTACAGTCAATTGGTCGGCTTTTAAGTCGGGCATCTCCAAATTTTGAACTGTATCCTATTATTTTTTTTAAAAAATCTAATTTTCGAACATCGATATAACACTTTTTCAAGGATCTTTGCCATTTTTCATTGTTTTACAGTGTGTGGTAATCATTCAGATGCATAAACATTAAAATTTGACAAAATGTGAATTCGTTAAAATATTATGCGAAAAAGTAACAAAATTTCCATTTTCTCGAAATTTCTATGCATGGTTGCACACTCTCTGTAAGCGTTTGCAGACTTAAAGAACTCAACCATGCTAACTCGCACGCGTGCTCAAACGTTTCCAATATTGCAAACTCTGGGTAAAATAACATGATACACAATGATGCGTTTTTAAAGTCCCTCAGTATATATATGGGCATTGCGGCCATATTGCAACCTTCCATATATTCGTTCATTCCTCCAAACTATAGAGGCTCCATATAAAATTGACTTCATTTGGGGGAGAAATGTTTGAACGAAATATATGAAATAGTTGAAATTGAAACGAATTTGTTCAAATTTTGTATCAATGCTTGGATTTTCAAAGGGTTTTCATTTAGCAACAATAATGACAACAAAATGAGACTTTATTGTTCTCATAGCATATCTATAATAACCCTATTATGTACATTCACAAGTAAGTAAAACCACGACAAAATGTGCTCTAACGCCTGTCCGAACAGGGACGGTTCAATGCAGTCTGAGGATATTTGGAGATTGTTCTTCGCAACAACAATGTATAGATACTGGGAAATCAGTGTCTTGTCCATTCTCACATGCCGTAAAAGTATATTTTCTCTTGTGACATACTCACCATACAGAACATATTTCGGCTCCTCAATGAGGGCCCCTAGGTCAAATGGTGCTTATGGGAGACTATTTTATAATTATCCATGAAAATATATTTAACCTTCTAGGTAACGCTTTTGTCACGAGTTAATGAAGGGCTACAAACCAACGTATGTTCTTCCTGAGAATTCGCCAAAAAATCGTGCTTGAGTCCTCATTAGGACCTCCATACTGGCGTGTTTGTTTTGGGTTACAATATAGAGGTGTTTAAGGAACTCTACAATAAAGCATGTTTTGGTCTCTCATTAGAAGCGCATTTGTCCTTAGCCAGAGAGGAATTATGATGTGTGTTTGATTTGGAATTGAAATCAAACTGGGACCAGTCCGAACAGTCCGATCACAGCAGTAGTCAGACAAAACAGATGTCCTTATAAAAAAGGATATGCCAGCAAAGTCCTTTATTGTCCAGTTTGAAAAAGTCAGGGTAAACAGACTGGATCTGCTACATAAAATGAAGAATTAGCAAGGAAAAAGGGCATGACATTTGAATGGAGGCGATTTAATATTCCAGCTCTAACTTAAAACTACAACTATATTCCAGTTTTTACAACTCTGGTTAACTATGTATGTACATGGGCTGTTACGAAACGGAAAAAAATACATTGTTACAAAACGACTAATGACCAAGTCGGTTGGTAACTATGACTCGTTTTCGTTTCGTAACAGCTCTTTTTCGTTTCGTAACATCCTTGAAACACAGTTAACTTGGTGTGAATTATACACCGTGAACAACGTGTCTAAATCGGACTAACGAGACGTTCTCAGTTAAGCTGGGCCATTAGCTATTAATTTTGTCCTTCGTATTACCTTTCTTTAAATTACAAAATAACGGTTCTATTTACCCTCTGACAAGTAGCTCTCTGTCTAAAGAAGTAGATAAAAGTACCAAGACATGCATGCGTTTTGTTAGACATTTTAAGCACTGGTTCGAATAATGATACCCTGGTTTAAAAGGCGACGTTTTTAAATGTCGCAATATTGCCGTTGCACAGATATGAACGCCGCACGGCTAAAAAAGATAAACCACTGCTTAAAATCGAGTTCCATTATTAAATTCAGGTGATTTCTTACATATTTCCCCGCTTAAACAATATCTAGTGGGTAGTTTTTGCTACGAAATGAGACTGGGAACTAATGTCGCAAATTTTATGTAACCTACGTCACAGCGGTAAATTCGTGATGCATGTATTAACTAAAATGGCTCGGCATCATAAAACTTACGAGATCACACGAAGAAATATGTGTTCTTCAAGATTTTATATCATTTGTGCAAATTTGCTCCATTTTGTATATTTTACTCGACTTCAAAATACATGACCCCAGCATTTTTCTGTAAGAATGTAACCTTACGTCACGTGCTTTATTTAAAACTGAGCAAAGCAATCGCTCTGAAACTCATGTTCAAAATTCTACCTAGTAACAGCTACAAGATGGTGTTCTTAGATTTCATGCACTGAAACATTAAATGGTATAAAAACGTTAAAAAGTGTGTACTGTAACCTACGTCACACGTAACCTACGTCACAACGTCACTAAGACCATGTCTTGAACGCGTTGACGTCATTTGATTAAGCAGCGCTATATAGAAAACCCCTTTCTTCCAAAAAAGAAAATAAAAACATTTTAAATTGAAACCAGCCAAAATAATCAAATGTCAGTAGATTAGTAAATGTGCAATGCTACGCATGTCAAAGAAATCGTATGCGACACCGTGCTTGAACGTATCTAAATAACGTCATGAAATATGCCATTTCTAATTGTAAGGGTATGTCTCTAAACATGGTTGGTATTCCATAATCTAAAACTATTATCTGAAAATATTTTAAAGCTTTGAAGCATATATAATGAGCATTATGGTCGTGATTTTTTCTTGAATTCTGGCAAGGTTGTATATATGGCCATTTTTGACCGCGAATGGCCCAGCTTAACTGAGAACGTCTCTAACGTCTTGCACGCGTTTACTATTGTTATGACTGACCTGTTGACCTTCCGCGTTCTGCGAAAGTAACTTTCTTTTGGCATAAGTTAGTGTCCAAGTTACAAGACATAAATGTTCATGCTACTCAAATATTTTGTCAGTTAATCCTAGTGATAACCTGTGTGAACGGTAATTTAAACAAATTTGCTTTTCTCTAGAACTCCGGACACACAGTAAAAAGAATTAGCCATTTTCACTCCACTAAGTTTTATACAGGAATGTGAAGTTGGTTTGTTTTTTGTTTTTCGCTTTTCGTTTTTCGCTTTTCGTTAGGCCGGGCCGGGTAGCGCAATCGGTAGGGCACCTGACTCGTAAGTCAGAGGTCCTGGGTTCGAATCCCGGTCTAGCCACATACTTTCGTTTCTCCTTCCGCTGATTCAAGAAGGGCAGTTGTCAGTTACTGGCGAAAGTATGTGCACTTAGTACTGGTTAACCGCTTAAGAGGTCTAAGCCTGCCCAGGAATAGTGTGGTTAGGTTAACTGACCGTCCCGACATGACCTTAGTTGTTTACCGTGGACGTTAAGCATCAAATCAACCAACCAACCAACGCTTTTCGTTTTTCGTTTTTCGCTTTTCGTTTTTCGACATTCAACTCCTATTTTAACATTCGCACTGAAGCCGAATATCGAATTTTGACATTCGAAATCCTATTTTGACATTCGAATTCAGACCGAATGTGGTATTTTGACATTCGAAATCCTATTTTGACATTCGCACTGAAGCTGAATATCGAATTTTGACATTCGCACTGAAGCTGAATATCGAATTTTGAATTTCGAAATCCTATTTTACCATTCAAACCCAGGCCGAATATGGTATTTTGACATTCGAAGTCCTATTTGGACATTCGCTATGAAGACGACTATGAAATTTTCACATTCGAAATCCTTTTTTGACATTCAAACTCAGGCCGAATATGGTTATGGACATTTGAAATCCTATTTTGACATTCGAATTCAGGCCGAATATGGTATTTTGACATTTGCACAGAGGCCTGATATCGAATTCTAACATTCGAAATCCTATTTTGACATTCAAACTCAGGCCGAAAATGATATTTTGACATTCGAAATCCTATTTCGACCTTCGCACTGAAGCCGAATATGGTATTTTGACATTCGAAATCCTATTTTGACATTCAAATTCAGGCCGAATATGATATCGTGACATTCTAAATCCCATTTTAAAATTCGCACTGAAGCTGAATGTCGAATTCTGACATTCGAAGTCCTATTTTGATATTCGAATTCAGGACGAATAAGGTATTTGGACATTCGAAATCCCATTTTGACATTCGCACTGAAGCCGAATATCGAATTTTGACTTTCGAAATCCGATTTTGACATTCGAATTCAGGCGAAATATGATATTTTAACACTCGAAATCCTATTTTGACATTTGCTCTGAAGCCGAATATCGAATTTTGACATTCAAAATCCTATTTTGACATTCAAACTTAGGCCGAATATGGTGTTTTGATATTCGAAATCCAATTTTGACATTCGCACTGAAGCCGAATATCGAATTTTGATAATCGAAATCCTATTTTGACATTCGAACTTAGGCCGAATATAGAATTATGACATTCGAATCCGATTTTGACATTCGCACTGACGCCGAATATCGAATACTGACATTCGAAATCATATTTTGACATTCAAACTCAGGCCGAATATGGTATTTTGACATTCGAAATCGTATTTTGACATTCGCACTGAAGCCGAATATCGAATTTTGAACTTCGAAATCCTATCCTGACATTCAAATTCAGGCCGTATATGGTATTTTGATATTCGGCTTCAGTGCGAATGTAAAAATAGGATTTCAAATGTCAAAATACCATATTCGGCCAGAGTTTGAAGGTCAAAATAGGATTTCGAAATTCAAAATTCGATATTCGGCTTCAGTGCGAATGTCAAAATAGGATTTCAAATGTCAAAATACCACGTTCGGTCTGAATTCGAATATCAAAATAGGATTTCGAATGTCAAAATATCATATTCGGCTTCAGAGCGAATGTCGAAATAGGATTTCGAATGTCAAAATACCATATTCGGCCTGAGTTTCAATGTCAAAATAGGATTTCGAATGTCAGAATTCGATATTCGGCCTCTGTGCGAATGTCAAAATAGGATTTCGAGTGTCAAAATACCATACTCGGCTGAATTCGAATGTCAAAATAGGATTTCGATGTTCGAAATTCGATATTCGGCTTCAGTGCGAATGCTAATATAGGCGTTGAAAAGGTAGTAAACAACCCAGTAGACAGGCAACGTTGAGTCGACTTTGAGTCAACGTTGATTCAGCGTTATGACACTGAACCAACATTGGTTCAATGTTAATTCCTCGTTTTGTGCACGGTGAGCTATTGTTTTTATAGTTGTGCCAAAGCCGTCAACATGGACTTTTGCCCGGGCGAGGCGTGGCGCCATGACGTCCCAATGACACTGATGCGACGTCATGTTAACGTTGTTCTGGCGTCGTATGCTAATTGGATGTATCAGTCATATTAGGGTACAATATGATTTCGAATATGGTAATTTGATAGATGACGGTTCTATATGTTAAAAAACTCTCCTAAACTAAGGCTGTCTGCCCATCTTTCCCCTCTTCCCTTCTTTTTTACAGCTACATGTATCTTCATGTGAAATGCTGCGCCATGCAGTGCAATGCAGTAATATTCTAGCTATATTTTGGGACGTTGTCTCATCTATCATGCATTATGACCTGAGATGGAAATAAAGTTTTGTTCTGTTTTGTACAGGACAGAAGTGGGGTTTTGTGAGTTTATGGAACACGCATGTCTGCATAAGTATCAGGCTTAATTAATATAAGTGTTTAAGAATTACCTTTACTGTGTGAAGGTTAAGGACATATGGCCTTTGCCTAAAACGATCTCGAAAGTATGTGTCTGTATGTATGCTTGTATATCATACGCTTGCGTGCGTGTGTGTACGTACGCACACGCATGTGTTTGCATCACAGGAGAGGAAAAACGTCATTGCCTAATTGGGACTCGAAGCCCAGGCATCTCGCATACCATGCGAGCACTCTGCCAACCAAGCAACAGAACGTCATGGCTGACCGTTCGCATTTCGACCCTGCGAAATTAGATTCGTCCCAAATCTGCAAGGAATCACGGTGGAACCGACGAAACAAGCACTTTTTTATACCGATGACCCTAGTGTGGACCCACAATGGTCATCAATGCCAAAGAGAATGAAAACCTCATGGTCCGACCGGGATCGAACTCATCCCACCTCCTGCCCACCGTGCGAGCTCTTCGCAAACCGAGCCACACGGCCGACCCTTTGACGGACACACGGCGGCAAGTGCGTGCAACTATGGTGACGTACCGCTGAGCCACTTGGGGATCGTCGTTAGGAGAATTGAACTGAACCGAACACGGCCGATCCCGATGCGTGCGTGCGCGTGTGTGTGTTGATAATTAAGTTTGGAATACTATCATTGCTTAATTCCATTTTTTCTTGTAAGCTCAATGGCTTTTCGAAGACCATCTTATGAAGTTATTTTCATAATCATCGTTTCTAGTTCTGTAGGCTATTTCTTTGATTTTTTCCGGTATAACATCCTCGTCAAAAATTTTAAAGATAAGCAGATGGGATCAGAGAGAGACAGAGAGTTAGATGGAGGGACGCGGCGTATTTGGTCGACCAAATTGGTCTATGAGAGGCCGAAGTTAGAGGTGTAAAGGTGGGTTTACACGATGACACATGTTGCATGACACGTGTCATGCAACCATTTTGTCGAAAGAAGGCTATGCTTAGACATGTTGCATGCAAAAGATTTTAGTCATTTGAGATATGGTTTTTGGGTGTTTACACGGTGACACATGTTGCATGATATACATCATTTTGTAACTTGTAAACCCACCGTAACATCAGGTTTGGTAAAAATACATCAACTTTAAGGGTTGTTACCTGGACATTCATTCGATACATGTACTTCAGGAACCAGCCATAAAGTAAAATGTTGAGGTTTTACAGTTCCTCGTGGCCACACGGGCAGTGGGGGATAGAGGCCCACTGTATCTGGGACGGAACATATGAAAGGAGGTGACCATCATTTTCCTTTCGCTGTCTCATCTTTCCCTGATTCGGAAAAGGTACCCATTTATAGCTGGGTTGACAGGGTTCTCCGGTCGCCGGCTGGCACAACCCGGTTTCGAACTTGCGACCCTCTGCACCACAACCGCGTCGCTCTAACAATTTAACCACGGCGCCTTTCTAAAATGTGATTCTCTCTTTTTCTCTAATTTTTAGGAGCCTGTTGCCTGCTGATCTAGCGTTTCCGGGTTCTAGCCCTGCTGGAGGTGTCAATCTTTCAATCGTAAACGGAATTTCATTGCACACAGCCTTTCATTATCATCCACAAATTGTCCTCATATGACTGCAATACTGTTAAGAAAGACGTAAATCGCAAGTCATCCACCCATCCATCTCTCTAATCCCCCCCCACGCCCCACTGAAAAAAATCTTACCTGAAGTAGGTTCCCAGGTAGCTAAGTGGATTAAGCAGGTTCCCCGATAGCTAAGTGAATTAAGCGATGACCTACTGCTCTATCGGACGCGGGTTCGAGTCCTTCCGGAGGCGTAGTTCTTTCCATCGTAAACGGGGTTCCATTGCACATAGCCTTCCATTATCACCCGCCCATTGTCCTGATATGGCTGAAATACTGTTGAAAAGGACGTAAAATGAAGTCATTCATTCATCCATCTTACCTGAAGTACACCGTGAGCTGTATACATAAATGGACAGCATAAATGAAGGTCGCAGTGCAGAAAGGTACCTGTCGGTGTGTGAGAATAAGTGTGCGAACAGGGAAGTCCCTAACTTCAGTCAATGTATTCGCTGTACGTATAATATAATGCAAACTTGCGAATCTAAAGAGTAAAACTCAGTTAAACGGCCAAGCAGGTTAGTATGAGTATTTGCGCTTCATGTGTGGCCTTAGGTCCATTTTTACGAGACGTCACGGAAATGTACATTAGACATGAGCCATGGCGAAAGTGTGGAAGTGTATACTTAATACATGTATTAACCGTAATGAAAATACGCTTGGCGAGAATTGATTCCAGTTTTCCCTTTGGGTAGGTCCCTGGGTACGACAACACCAGACACAGCGGTTTCAGATTTAGTTGATGTTGGAAACGCAGCTTGCAGGTAAGTTTACTAAATCTATCGGGCCTCGGACTCTGGGCCCTCGGACTGTGGGCCCCGAACTACATGGCATCAGGGCTAACCTGCCCTTGGATTAGCGGACCATCGGACAATCGAGCTTTTGCAACTTACGGAATAATGGGCACACTCGTCCTGACGCATACCCTAGCTGGATGATAGCAATCACCACGGCGGCCTGTCTATCAAAGGAGGGGGAAGTTATATCAATTCGCTTCATTCCAGTATTCTTCAAAGCAGCTCTCTTCGCTCTTTGAAATTGTCTCCCCACCCCTTGTTCTGTCTACCTCTTCTTCTTCTCCCTTTTTTTTTCACTGTATCCCATGGAATCATCGAAGAACTTGAGATGTGGCATTCGATTTCTTGATCATGTTCAATAGTTTAATATTTTGTTCAATATTTTTCAATGGCTGCTTGGATCTGCGATTTTCCTCTTTAGTTACGTGGTCCCTGTATGAGGTGTTCAATAAAATTGGGTAGCATCTCATCTAAAGGGCCTTTAGTTTTTTCTGTATCTATGCTGTCAGAGTCCGCGTTTCACTGGAATACAGAAAGATGTATTTTTTCAACATTGATTCAAGAGATACGATATCTCTGCAACTTAGTTTCAGATGGATTAAGGCTGCGGTGGCTTGTGCAACCCACGAAAAGGCCTCAAGTTTGGAGCTATCATCTGAAACAGCTGAGACAATCTGCATATAATATATGCTGAAGCGCACTGACGTACTCGTATGTTCTGTGAGCAAAGCCCCCCCCCCCCCCCGATACACACATACACCCCCCCCCCCCGATACACACATACACACACACGACCCGCTTTCCGCTACAGCAATAGCTCTCATTTGCACAGTGTAACTCGAATATATGACTTTCTGATGAATGTATGACGATATATATACACACACGCTCGCACAAACGCACATAAACTTTAAAAAATAAATCCGTAGATTTTACGGTAGAATACCTGGCAACCAGCTGCCAGTCCATATCCCTTTACTTTTACGGGCGTCTGCCTGTAGAACACTTCTTGAAATCACGATGTGGTAGAATTATCTTGTCTGACTGCACTCGAAAATACCTTTATGGTGTTGAAGAGCTATACATGTATGTCTAAAACAATGCCTGTCTTATTCTACCCTTCTCTGCGTGATGACTCCTGCCAAAGTTTACGGACGTCCGTATCTGGCCGCTGGTTGCCAGGTATTCTACCGTAAAATCTACGGAAATTGTTTTACAATGTAGATGCTCTGACATCCTTAAACCCTCTTCAAACTGCCCCCGCCCCACCCCTCTCTATCTACATACACTCTTACCCAAGCTGCTAGCTGTTAAATAATGTCTGACCACCTCTGTAGTTTGCCAATAGCTGCGGCTATACATATACCATGTCTTTTAGACCCCCGAAATCTCATCGAAATAATGGCTGGCCTTCTAATCTAACGGTCCCGGGTTCGATTACTGCTCGAGGCAGAAGTCCTGATAGAGTAAACAGAATTCCATTGCACACAGCCTTTCGTTATTACCCTCCCATCATCCTGATATGAGTGAAATCCTTCTGAAAAGAACGTTTAGTCGCATGAATCCATCTATCTACACTGTACAAAAAATCCGTAGATTTTACGGTAAAGTAACTGGCAACCAGCTGCCAGTCCTTTTACCGTTATTTTTACGTGCGCCCTTAAAAATGCAGGAATCATCAAGCAGCGTGGGACAGAACAGAGCAGATGTCGTTTTGGTAAGATAGCCCCTCAACAATACAAAGTTATTTTCTAGTGCGGCCAGTTAACATAAAACTTCCATTTTGTGATTTCCAAATCATGTGATCATGGTTGTCCTAATAAAGGCACACATATAGTGTTGTGTTGTAGCTGTCAGAGAATAGTTTCCCCCTTTCCCCCCCCCCCCCCCCCGGAAAAATTGCTATGGGAAGGACGACTATATAGTGGATTGTCCGGACCTCATAGAGCCACTCCCCCCCCCCCCCCCCACCCCCTGTAGTCCTTTTCCCCCACCGGAAAATGGGCTGTTAGAGAATTCGGTACGGCTATTTGTATTTTATGGAACGGAACGAAACGGAACGCCATGGAACAGAGATATTTTACGGAATCAGATTAGAAGTTATCTTCTTCAAGGGAGGTGATAAATACGATTTATGCGATTTGTACCTAATACGCAAAATTAGCAACCATGCTAATTATACTGAACAAAAAGAAACTTTACTTTTTAACGCAATGTTTTACCCCACAAATTAAGGGTATCTTATCGTACTTTAAATTGCTTTTAATTGTCATACGTCTTACAAGATAACCATACGACAGATTATCGAATATGTTTAGCACCGATAAATCATGAAACATGCATGTTTTTGTCAGCTAGTAAGTATACATGAGGTATTCCCTACATGTACACACGCCATTCTGTAGTCCATTTAGTCTGCATATCGAAAATTAAAGAAAAAGTCAATCACGTAGATCGTTGAAATGCCGCGCTTACGTCAAAATGAGTGTGATAAAGCTATTGGCATGATGGCCGCCGGAACCAGCGTTACACGCGTTGCAAGGCTGTTTGGTAGACTGGTATCAGTCCATTAAATAAAACAAGATCATAAATGAATACATCAAAATGAATGTACATATCATACTCTATCACTACATTTCGAAAGATGTTGGATTTAGTGTCCATGTCGAGCGCTCTAGCTCAGGCAGAAATTTTGTCAATATTGTCCAGGTACGTAATCTCCACCCACACTTTTTTGCTTATTTGTGACTTTTCATGCTTGAATTTACCAGGGATGGTGCTTTAGAGGGTCTGAACGCTATAGTTTGGACGGAAAATGAAAAAATCGTGTACCCAAATCTCCATATTGACAGAAATTGGTGGATTTTTAGTTCGGTGTTTCAAACATTTGCCACAAGTTAGTTCAAGTCCTGCTCATTTCTGCGGCGAACTCCGACGGGGAATAAAGTTGAATCATATCTACACACAATAGCATCGGCAGTTGTTACCTGGGATCGCTAATAAAGAAATAAAAATTGATAAAATTCTTCAAGACCTACCTTTGTTTACTGATTTTCTGTCGACAGCACTAGCTCGCGGGTTCCCGGATGTGACGAGGGAACGAAATTCCATTGACCTATTTTGCAGCTAGTTCCACTGATTACCACCCGTGTATAAAGGACCCATACTTCTGCGACGTCATCGAATCGCAAGGCTTTATTGTCGTCAACATCTGAGATGGTGTCATGTGGATTGGAATAATGTACTCTTTACCTACGAATCTCGGTTCAGTTTATCACAGGCTGATGGTCGTATACATGTGTATCGGAGGCAGGGTGAAAGGTATACAGATTGTTGTGTTCGCGAAAGAGATCGGTTTGGTGGTGGTTCAATGATGGACTGGGGTGGTATTTGTGGTGGTCGAAAGACGCGTCTACTTATTTTAAACGGAAATTTAATGCAGCTTAATGAGAGATAAAAATTATTTTCTTACGATATGTACTTTGGCAGATATCCTTGAATAAATTAAGTGTAAAGTTTCTTTTTTTGTTCAGTATATAATACTCAGTAATACTAATTTAAGAAAAGGAGAGGTTGTGACTTATTCCCATCGCAGGTATTCATACACATATATACGCATACAGGAAGATAAATGTTTTTTTTTTTTTTTTTTCAATCGTGTTTGATTCAGCAGGGGGTTTATTATACTGAAAATAATAATCGGACATGTGCCCCGATGGGAGTCGAGCCAAAGGCTCCTGCATGTGCGCACGCACAGTTGCACTCTTGTACAAATAGAAAATTGTACAAATTTATGTGCACAACCACGCATACTCCTAGCCTTTTATTTATTTATTTTTTTTTTTGCCTGGCACGAAAAACCAAAATGCCTTCCTGTTTCACCAGAACACAAATAAGACAGACTGATCAATGGACTCGTGCATGCGGTTGTAGCATCTGTTATCCGGCGATATTATTCAGACGGCTACTTGCATTTCAGTTTCATTTATGAACCTCACTGTTATGATTGGCGAGGGGGCAAATTCCACCATGTAGCGTGTTTTCCATAAGTCTTATTACCATGGATTGTTGTTGTTATTTTATTGTTTTACGTCCACGGTAAACAGCTATGGTTATGTAGGGACGGTCAGTTACCCTAACTACGCTTTTTTTGGGCAGGCTTTGACCTCCTAAGCGGTTAACCAGTACTCAGTGCACCTACTTTTCGCCACTAACTGACAACTACCTTTCTTCAGCGGAAGGAGAAATGAAAGTATGTGACCGGACCGGGTATCAAACCCTGGACCTCTGGCTCTTGAGTCAGATGCGCAACCGATTGCGTTACGCGGCCTGGATATTACCAGGGGTAAAATCCACTTTAGAGGGAAAACGGCTATGCAAAAACACGTATAGTAGATTTTTCCCGGGAAAAATGGGCTATATAGTGATATTTGCGCCGGGGGTTGGGGGTGGGGGGAATTCTACTATATATAGCCATTTTCCGGTGGGAAATTCTACTATCAACTATATATGAAAAAATCATAATCATCTTTCCGTGGGGAAAACTACTGGGGAAGGGTGGGGGGGGGGGGGGGGTGGGGGGTGGGAAGCCGCTCTCTGACAGTAGCCCCTCATCAACCCTTTACCAGGACGAATCTAATGAGTGGTTAAAATGGTTAAAAAATAAGGAGAATTTCAGTCCAGACCTATTAAGCACCATTTGACATAGATGGCCTCAATGAGGAACCGCAACATGTTTTATGAGGAGCGGGTTATGCTACGAGAAAATATATAGTTGCGGCATGTTCAAATTGTCAAGACAATGGTCAGCGTGCGTATCTCGCAAATTGATCGGGAACTGTACTTTTTGTCTATGTAGATTCCCCAGTATATGTTCCCCATTATCTATACACTGTTGTTGCGAGGAAGACTCAAGAACAAACCTGTAATTATGAAATGTTGTACTTTGTTATGTTCATGAAATAATATGTTTAAACTAAGAACAAACTGCAAAGATCCGTAGACTGAACATCGTCCCCCCTGTTCGGACATGCGTTAGGGCACATTTTGTCGTGGTTGTACTAATTTGTAAATGTTTATGATACGGTTTTTATAGATATTGTATAAGACAAATAAACGTCATTTTCTTGTTGTTGTTTTGTTAAATGAAAACCCTTTGAAAATCCTTTGTCTTAAAGTTGGCAAATTTCGTATATTGCTTATTCAGATATGGCTCGAGAATGACAGTATACCAAAAAGGATCCCTGTATACTCTGGGAGCAAATTCTTTCGTTTAGAAGCCGACCCTTTTCGGAAAGGGCTTCATTGTCGCAGGAAGAAGACAGGAAATGACAAAAGTTGTCACCTTTTGTAATACGGCGGTGGTTTTAGACATTATACGAAACCAGCCCAAACGTTAACCAAGAGATCTACTACTTTAGACCTATTTATACTAGCCAAAAGTTCTAACCGGCCACGTACGTTTTAAAATCGATTTTCTTCAAACCCCAAAACAATCTTACCGTTCTATTTACGTCCCCAAATAGGCGCATGTGTTAGTTAACTTAACCACCAACAGTTGTGACAATATTCTTAACATTACGTCCAGGATGCGCCGATGAACACAAGCACTCCCATTTTTAAAATTCACAAAATTCAGCATTTCGTAACAAATTGCGAAAAATCACTTTTTCAAATATCCAATTTGCGTGAGCAAAACCATCTCATTACTAAAGCGAATGAATGAAGAAACAGATTTATGCAGAAAAGAAAAGTCTTCCTGCACGACAGTGGTCGCTTAGGGTCAAAATGTTAAAACTTACCCCACCACTCAATGCAAATTCTTGTTAATTTTGAAAATGGGGGTACTCGTATTCATCTGTGCCTCCAGAATACAGTGTACGGAATAATGCTAAACATTTTAGTGGTATGGTAAACGATCTGTGGCTGTGATCTGAAATGTGAGATTGCTAATAGCATTGAGGAAAACGATGAAAACTAAGTGGCCGGTTAGAACTTTTGACTAGTATATATTTCAAAACAAGAGGAACATTAGGTTCTGATCGCTCCCTCGAACCCTGAGACTGTCATGTGATATGAACTTAATGACCTTGACCTCTTGAATTCATATGAATTGAAATCTGCATTTCCATATCGCAAAGTGCAGAGTAGCAGCAGAAAAAACGGCTTTACCTATTCAAAAGCCTAAGGGGCCGAATTCGACCTTGTCGTAAGAGGTCATGATCATCCCAGGGTCATCATCATGTCAGTCTTGAACTACAGTCCCAAATGCTACGTATCATGTTTCAAGGTGATTGGCTCAGTGGTTCTGGAGAGAACGATTTTTAAAGTCTTTTGTACAATGTATGGGCATGGCGGCCATCTTGGTCATGTGACCTGAGCCAAATATATAAACTTTCTTAAGGGCAAGGTTACCCCAGGGCCAGCATTTATATAATCACTGTAGTACTAGATTCCCAAATACTATATACCAAGTTTCAAAGCAATCCGCCCATTGGTTCTGGAGAAGGAGATCGATTAAAGTTTCTGAACATATATGCCTGGTCTTTCTTTCTCACATACCACACAGAATTTATATGCCAGTAAAAGACCTTGATCTCTTGAATTCATAGGGATTGATTTTGTCTGCATCTTAGAGTCTAATACCAACAGAAAATGCACTTTTTCAGTGTTTCCCATTCAAAAGCATATGGGACCAAGTTTGACGTTGCTCTAAAATAGGTCAAAAGTCTGCCCAGGATCATGATTTATATTATCTTTATAGTACTAGAATCCGAAATGCTACATACCAAGTTTCAAGGCAATCGACTCATTGGTTATTGAGAATCTGTTTAAGGTTCTGCAGTACACATCGGCCATTTTTGACCATATTTCTGCATAAAAGCACATCTAATCACAGCCCAAATAAAGCAAAATTTTTAAATAAAAGAGGTTCTTTCCCCTAGGTATAATGAAACTGTATCTCTAAATGTACAGAATGCTATTGTAAAAGGTACCTTTGAAGAGTTTTTTTCGTTTTTCTCTCACATGGTCAAAATTTGTCTAAGTCCATTTTATACAAGAAAGTGTTGATATTATCCCCGTGATGTCACATGATATTATTCAAGCATTACTGAGTTTGTCCTCCTGGACACACTGTTCACCCAGATGCAACAAGTTGGTGCCCATGCCAAAACATGCTCATATAAGTTTATGGGAAAATGCACTTTTTGAAGTGCATGCTAGCTACTATTATTTGTCTGTGTATTGTTACAGAAGTGCTAGGAATTTGCCATCAGTGTTGAAGACAGCAAGTTCCAGCAGCTATGCCTGGGCAGGTAATTGAAACTGGGGGGAGGGGGGGGGGGGGGGGCTTCGAGCCTAATGTGAAGCCATATATCAGTTATGAATCATTCTTTCTATTTTGTAATGTTAAGTGCTTATTTTGAACAGTCTTTCATAACAATGTTCTATATCATCAATTCAATATAAAGATTAAAACGTCCATCTCTGTGATTTAATTTTCTTATAAAAATCATGTTATAACAAGTGATAAACAGCCTAGACTTCTCATTTGCTCCTTACTTGGAGCCCTTTACTCCATTTGTTTGGCTGGGCACTCCTTTTTTCAGAGAATAGTCCACTCTTGATATCTGAAAGTCAAAGTTCATCTCAAACTACTGGTAGCTCAAAGTCAATTTTCTGATCCCGGAAAATTTATTTTGAGATACCAGTAGTTTATAATAACAGGAGATGAAATATGTCCAAACCATTTTCTTTGATTTAAGAGGGTACTTTGAAATATCAGTGTTTGAGATAACAAGAGTTAACTTAACTATATCGTAAAAACTGCATTATCGTAAAAACTGCATTATGGGACATCTACGTTTTCTCAAGATATATGTAAGCGACTCTTATTTCAACATCCTACTGGAAACCCTGGAGGGATTTTCTTTCTGTTCACAGGGGCCGAAAATGCCGAGCCTTATTGTCGATGGAAATATCATTAAAATCATGCAGAATTGACAATGTTTAAAAAACCCAAGGTTTGGGAAAAAGGCAACATTCTAAAAATACTTGGAAAAGCTCTGGCACATACATGTACTACTTAAATCAATATAAAAGCTTAAGCTTGTCATGCATTTTTCAAATTTTAAGCCTATTTTATTTCTTCCAATAAATGTCCCCTCTCTAACAAACACTCCTTTCCATTTTTTTCTGTAAAGATTGACAAAATAACAAAGAGATTGGCTCCAGACCACCATTTTTTATTCATTGACATAGTTTTGTCTAAAGAGTTTCATATATCGACCCTAGGACTAGCACTGCCCCCTGGCATTTATTAAGACACATACAGTAGTATATTTCTCAGTAAGGTGCCATTATGGATAGCTAATTATGGAAGTTCTTTGAGCGTTTGTTTTTCGTATAAAATTGTATAGTCTTCCATACCTGCAGGGGAGTTTTTTATGGCCCTACCAAACATTTATCACCTAATGCAGCGAGAATAAAAAAAAAATCTGATGAATGAGCTTCTGGAATCAAAGAATGAAATTAGCAGACTCTGTTCATGTGCAGTTATTTAAATTTGCAACTTTACTGCCCATATACCCCTGCCCAGAAAGATTGGATAGAAAAAAAATGAATTGGATGAAAAAGTCAGCTACAAACAATCCCCATAAAGCACCTACTGCAAGAACAGCAGAGCCTTGTCCCAACATTGGCCAGTATCAGCAGTACTCCCCAGTGCTAAAGGCTTCCTTGGCATCTTCGCCCTCCCATTTATCTCCAAGTGTTAGACTTAATACTGTATTTGTGACATGAAATTAAAACTGCCCATAGAATGAATGTTTTCATATATTCCCCCCTATTTCAGTTGTTCTGTGTACAACTGGATATCCGGAGTGTTTGACAGCTATGCTGTGATACATATATTTGCTTGTAGACATTTAAAGCCTTGCATTTGTGATATTGAGTCAGAAACTTGATTCATGAAAAATCTCATGCTATAATTTAGATACAGAGTTTAAAAAATAAATTTCACAAACATATGGCTGAAACAGAATATGTTAGTATCACGCATCTAAATCCATTTGATAAGACAGTTATAGATTTTTTGGATTGTTTTTGAAGAGAACCCCCCCCCCATTCTTGAAGCAGGAAAAATAGTAATATCACTCATTCAATGTCACATATACAGTCAGAGAAGGGCTGCAACAGGCAAAATTATGCAGCCTTTAAAACGATGGTAATACCATTTTAGCTACCTATACAAAGTGGCTGTTGACCGAGAACACGGTAGCAAAGATGAACAATACTATTGTTAGTGGCTGTCGACCGAGCTGAAAGTGCTGTTGATTTATCTCTGTCAACAGCCACTTTTGCATGTATGGCTAATGAATGTTTCGGTCGACAGCGCAGGTAGGAAACTTTTAAATGTGGAATATTCAACCCGCATATCAAAGATATTTTTCAGGGTTATTCCATAACATATGTCTAAACAAACACACAACCAAATCCACATACCCACCCACACACCAAATTTTTGATAGACATGATGCATACTGACATATGTGGTCAGAAGAAACATTGCTGTTTGCTATACGACTTTTTAAGATTGTAAATATGGCAACAGTTTCACAGGTAACTTCCACAGGTGAAATAGGTATTAAATATAAGGCCAATAAAATGATACATATGCGTTTTCAGTAACATTTGATTTCCAATATATACTATGCACAATAAATATAGCAATTTTTTCGTATGTGTCAGAGCCACCATATTAGGATTTTATTGTCACTTTACTGCATAAAGATATAAAGGCCGATCATTCGAGATGGACTAGCAGGTAAAAGAATCCAGATTGCTCAATTGTAGCGTTTGAACTATCGTGACGTCAGTTTTTATGACCATTGTATCTGAACTACATTTAAGATCATGTACAAAAGTCACAACCATAATGAGGCGGCTGGTTTGCTGTTAAAATGAAGGAAAACGCTCTAAAACATTTGAATATGCTACGAGTATGAGGTTTACAAAGTTCGAAAATTTGACATTTTCCCTTGTTTTTACGTTATCGTCTTAAAAACTTGTTTCTAATCGGTGTTTCTTAAATCCCTTTTGAGTGTATCATTGTTTGGTAGCTACCAATATGATAATGTAAACAATTCAGAAAGAAAATTCTTCCCGGTTACTGAGCGTAAGTCAAAAGTCTCAGACTAACGTCATCATTTTCTCACAGTTACGTTATACTTCTATGAAGAAACTTCACAGTCAAGTCAATCATGGTGTGACCTTTAATTTTAGCCTATTGTTTTCCTCGTGTTTTGATTCTGCATTGAACTAAAGCACCCCTGAATCATTGCACATTGGACCGAATTTACACGTTTTAACGTCAATGGCGCATGCTTAGATTCGTCAGTTGTTAAGCTTAACCATATCTTTTACACAATCAATAGCTTTGACAAGAAAACTGAGCATGGAAATGTTTAGAAATACCGTGCAAATAATCGCATGCTTACCATTTTTATCTTGCTTTTCAATGGGTGTGAATTTCGGCTAATGACCCCTTCCGCGCTTATCGCTTTCCCCCAATATCAATTTTAAAGATGGCTTCTGTAATCCCATGGTATCTTAAGCCCCAAATATGGTTCATTTCAATTCAATTTAATTTCGCTCAATGTTGCACTTCAGTAATGAGAAAAATTGCAAAATATAAAAATTTGCTAAATATATTTTGCATAGTATAGATGGTATATCAGACTCGTTTTATATAAAAAAAACTATATTGAGACAATAGGGAGCCAATATGGATGGCTAAGGGAATACCCAAGACATCTTTCCAAACATGTCGGTGTTGCAGTGGAATAACTCTAGACATCACTGACTTGCCTGAAACATGCGACTTTTTAATGTAAGCCTAAGCAGGGTATATGTCAACACTTTCTTGTATAAAATGGACTTAGACAAATTTTGACCATGTGAGAGAAAAACGAAAAAAATGAGAACTCTTCAAAGGTACCTTTTACAATAGCATTCTGTACATTTAGAGATACAGTTTCATTATATCTAGGGGAAAGAACCACTTTTATTTCAAAAATTTGCTTTATTTGGGCTGTGATTAGATGTGATTTTATGCAGAAATATGGTCCAAAATGGCCGAAGTGTACTGCGGAACCTTAAAGCTTTTCACTATATATGGGCATGTCGGCCATCTTGGCCATGTGACCTGGACCAAATATGACATCAATTGAAATCGGCCTAATAGTTTCAGAGAAGAAGTCCTTTGAAAACGTTGAAAGACGACGGACGAGTGACCTTTGACCAAAGTCACAAAATGACCTTGACCTCTAGACTTCATAGGTGTTGTAGTCGACTGCATTTCCTTATCACAGAGCGCAATAGCAACAGAAAAATTCAATTTTCAGGTTTTCATATTGAAAAGCCTAAGGGATAAATTTTGACCTTGACATGAAATAGGTCGGGGTCAACCCAGGGTCATCATTAATGTGAGCTTAGTAGAGCTAGAGTCCCAATCGTTACATACTAAGTTTCAAGGCCTAGTGGTTCTGTAGAGAAAGATTTTCAAAGTTTTTTTTACAATATATGGCCATGGCGGCCATCTTGGTCATATGACTGCACCAAATATATAAACTTTATACCCCCTTTGCGTGAAGGCTGCATACGAAATTAAATTGAAATTGACCTGGTAGTTTCAGAGGAGAAGTACTTTGAAAATGTCAACGGACGCCGGACGCCGGAGGCTACCATCCTAAAAGACCAGAAAATATACAATCTGCAGAGGAGAAATTTTATAGCCGCCGCACGGCGTTCGATCAACACCTAAGTCGATATATAAGTTAGAAAAACTGTATTTTTATCATATGTATTTGTTCCTCATCAAAAAGGGTTACGCACATTTTCAGTATGTCTATAACATCTATCAGACTCGTTAACAGAAAATAGGTCAATGTGACCTAATTCCACCATAGTATTTTCTTTTATTTTTCCACTACAGATTTTTTTTTACCAGTTTGAAAACCAAGATCCCACTTATGTTCCATGCCAAATTTTAGTAAAATATACCAAATGTTTCTGGAGTAGAAGTTGATTTTGCTATTTTTCGTAGGTTCAATAACGGCGGCCATCTTGGATTCTCAACCTGGCTGACGCACTGATATGAAAACAGATCACTTTCGGTCCATGTGAGCTAAAACTGGGGGAACTGTTGAAAATATAACATCTTAGGCGTGACGGGCGGACAAACAATCGGAAGAGTAGACAATTAAGGGTAAAACATAGTGTCTTCTGACTATCGTCACGGGGACATAAACAAGAGGCCCACGAGCCACAAAGCTCACCAGATTTCTGGCTCAAAATTACTATCGCATTTGTATGGTCTCAAAGTTGCTGTCACATTTGGACAGGCTAATACAACATATACTGCTACAAAGTTTCAGTCTGACAGTCTGTTGAGTTGATGACACAATATATGTGCCGCGACACGAGGAAACCAACAAAGTGGTTTTACGCCCAGCGCAGACTCAGATCAGCCTGGGCGTCTGCCCAGTCTGACCAGGCTCTTTGTTAAGCGTTTAAAGGGCAACTGAGGGTCTAAACTACCTCCAAGCGGACAGCAAAGACTCTGATCAGCCTGGGCGAATGCCCAGGCTGATCTTAGTCTGCGCTGGGCGCACATCCACTTTGTTGGTTTTGTCGTGTCGCGGCTCATATAACTTTTTCCTTATTTTGATTGACATGGCCAAAAATGGATAACTTAAAGAGAATGATTCGCTATTTTTTCCTTTTGGTTGCCATGGAACCCAGTTAAAATAAGCGGTGAACAGAAAAAAATAGGGCTGATAGAAGACCACTCAAGTAATATTTCTTAAAATGTTAGGTTAGAATATCTGCAATGGCTTAGCAATGAATCCTATTGTTTTTTTTTCCATAACACTAAGATGGAAAACATAAAATCTGTAAAGGCTAATGTAATTAGTATGTCTATGAACTATCTGCCTCATAGAGCATATGGTTTCTGAGCAGAAAAGTTATGGTATTTTTTTTTTTTTTTTTTACAGTTTGGTTTCCATGGCAACAAATAAAAATGAGCAGTGGGCATAAAATCATATGGCTTATAGAGGACTTCTCAAGGAACATTTAGGGAGCTCCGGTAGCTCAATGAGTTAAGCGCTGGCCTACTGATCTAGCGGACCGGGTTCGAGCCGCACCGGGTTCCAACCGAAAACGGGGTTCCATTGCATACAGCCTTTCAGTATCACCGTCCCATCGTCCTGATATGACTGAAATACTGTTGAAAATACTGCTTCCCTTTTATAGAGCTTTTAAAATCTTCCCTTTTATAGAGCTTTCAGTGTTAACCTGTGCAATACTTCATACTTTTCCGTGCCAAAGTCTTGTTCGTACCTGAATGGACCCCATTGGAAATAAGCCATTTAGGCTTTATGGGCTATCCATGGGTATTAAGAATGAATCTTTCGAATCAGTGAAAATGGGTGTGGGTGTTAGTTTTTTACTTCTAGCAGCCTAGCTCATTCCAAAACTCCTTAAGTTCTAGTCAAATTCACTGTGATAATTTTATATTTTTCTTAAATTAAATTCATATAGATATATACATAAATATCATTTAAGTGTGCTCTTAAATACCTCACTTGTTGATTAATTTTTAAATTTTAATTTCAAAAATCGCTTTTAGATAGTATATGTTACTTTGTTAAATGATCTTAATTCCTGAATAAATCTTAATCTTAATCTTAAAAAGGACGTAAAATCGCAAGTCATCCATCCATCCATCCATTCAATGGACATTTCCCATAAAAGTTTTGTGTAAATGTCAGCAATGCCTTGGCAGTAGATGCCAGTTTTCAATTTGGCCCATTAAAAGTCTATGGAAACACTTAGTTGCCATAGCAGCTGAACTAGAGCTAATTTTCATTAAAACACACAAAATCTGTAATGACTTATGTGTGCAATATATCCGTAAAGTCTCAGCGTCAGAGCTTTGGGTTTCTGAGACGACATTTTGAAAGCATACATTTTTTTGGCATTTTGCTTTTCATTGGAACCAATAAAAATTAGCCATGGGACAAAAAAGAAGACTGGTTAAGAGACTTTTCTATAAAAGTTTTGTCAAAATATTTGCAAAGGCTTAGCAGTAAATGCCATTTTTTAATTTTCCCTATTGTAAGTCAGTGGAAACTCTAAGTTGCCATAGCAACCAAATTAAAGGTCTGATTTTCATAAAAACACAAACTTTTAATCCCCAAGCCCAAGGGTGCTACATATGAAATTTGGACCCAACTGGCCCGGTGGCATCAAAGGAGATAATTTTTTAAGTTTTTTTTTCAGATTTTGCATTTCCATGGCAACCAGTTAAAAGAGCAGTGGGCAAAAGAACATAAAGCTGACAGAAGATTTCTCACGGAACATTTCTATAAAAGTTTTATCAAAATATATCTGCAATGGTTTGGCAGAAAGTGCCAGTTTTCAATTTTCCCCATTATAAATCTATGGGAAATTTAAGTTGCCATAGCAACCAAACTAAGGAGCCGATTTTCATAAAAAAAAAATACAGACTTATAATCGTCCAGCCAAAGAATGCTACAGATGAAATTTGGGCACAATCGGGACTGTCTTCAGAGAAGATGTTGTTTGAGAGTGTTGACGACAGACGACAACGAAAGAAGACGACGGACAACTGCCTATCCTATAAGCTCCCCCGGGGCCTTCGGCTCTGGTGAGCTAAAAAGTAGAATATTTTTTGGTATTTTGTGTGTTTACGTTTTTGTAGTCGTTTATGTGCAGTTTCTGTATATAACAATATGTATTATGTATTGGTTTACGTGTCTTCTTATGTTTACGTATTGTGTTTATGTAGTAGGCAGCTTATATGAAACATATAAAGTTGCAATGTTTAGCCTTCTCGTCCCAGATTTGCCAGGATACACCGAGACGAACAAGAGGGCCAAAGGGCCCTGAATCGCTCACCTGAGGAAAAAGGTTAAAGGTCAAACTAGGGTCTTAATTTGAACAAACGTGATAGTTTGCAACCATTTCCAAATGGTTCTGAAGAAGAAAATTTTTGAATGTTTTTCTATGTATTGCTATGGTTCAAACCCTGGACCCCCTGGGGCAGGGCCATTTTGGACCCTGGGACCATTATTAGAATAACCTTGGTAAAGGACCACTAGGCAATTCTAAACGCTAAATTTCAAGCCTCTGAGCCAAGTGGTTCTGAAGAAGAAAATTTCTGAATATTTTTCTATGTATTTCTATGGTTAAAACCCAGGACCCCCTAGGGCTGAGCCATTTTTAGCTCGCCTGAACGAAAGTTCAGGAAGAGCTATTGTTGTCACCACGGCGTCGGCGTCCGCGTCCGCGTCAGCGTCAGAGTCAGCGTCGGCGTCCGGATTGGATGTTTTGGTTAAAGTTTTTTAAACACCTATATCTCCCTAACCCATGGATGGATTCTTTTGATACTTGCACTGTAGTTAGATATTGGTCCAAAGTTTAACATGGTACCACCCCCACCCCATTCCTTGACCTTGATGTCAAGGTCATGGACTTAGAAAATTGGGAGTTTTTTGGGACTGGATGTTTTGGTTAAAGTTTTTTTCTAAAGCCCAGTATCTCCTTAACCCATGGATGGATTTCTTTGATACTTGCACTGTAGTTAGATATTGGTCCGAAGTTTTCCAAGGTACCACCCCCACCCCCCTCAGTGACCTTGATGTGAAGGTCATGGACTTAGAAAATTGTCTTTTTATTAATTGGATGTTTTGGTTAAAGTTTTTTAATGACACATATCTCCTGAACCCATAGATGAATTCTTTTTATATTTGCACTGTAGTTAGATATTAGTCCAAAGTTTTACAGAGTACTACCCCAGCCTTGCTCGGTGACCTTGATGTCAAGGTCAGGGACTTAGGAAATTTGGTCTTTATTAAAGTTTTCTAATTGCGTACTGATTCATAATGCTTGGCAGAGATTTAGTTTACACTTGAACTGATGTTAGACACTTTTTGAGTTTTTACAAAACACTATATACTTACCCGACTGGATGACCTTGATGTCAAGGTCATGGACTTTGAGTTTTGTCTTAAAGATTTTGATTAGTTTTATATTAATGAAGACATAATTTCACAGTGCCACAATGGACTCAGTTGATACTTATACTTGGACTGATGTTAGATAACGGTTAAAGGCTTTGATACATCCTAGCCCTGCCCTCCTCCCCCCTACCCCTTAGTTCTTTTACCTCAAGCTCATGGACTTTGAAATTTCATGTGGATTTTTTTTTTATTTTAAGACATTTCTGAGATAGCTTTTGTTTATAAATGTCTAGTCATTATGGACATGCTTGCCTGAAGTTTTATTCAGGTTTCAAGTTTCATAGTCCAATTGAGATTATGAAATTACAGTATGCTCTTCTCTGGTTTCGTCACCAGATATTGTCAGGGTCACTGAAGAGGCTTTATTAGCCGAAACTACATAGTCTGGCCCATGTTCCTTCTTATGAATGTATTCTCTGCTCTTGAAGGAACTCTTTCAGATTTTAATTATACATAGCAGTCCACACCACCATAGCGACTGTGTGATGGGCAAGCACCTATTCAGGCGAGCTATGCTGTCAGGTGACAGCTCTTGTTGACCCTGGCACCATCATTTGAACACACTTGGTAAGGGACTACTAAGCAGTGCATCATAAAAAATTCATGCATTTGCACTAAGGGGTTCTGGAGAAAAAGGATTTTAAGTACATTTTAATTTCGAACCCAAGACACCCTGTCCCAGGGCCATTCTGGATCCCAGGGCCACCATCTACACAAACTTTGAAGGAGTCTACCAGGCAATGCATCATACCAAATTTCAAGCATCTGAGACAAGTGGTTCTGAAGAAGAAGATTTTCTAATAGTTTCCTATGTTTTTCCTTGGCTCAAACTCAGGACTCCCTGCCGCAGGGCCATTTTAGACCCTGGGGCCATCATTTGAACTTGATAAAGGAACACGAGGCAATGCATCATACCAATTTTCAAGCATCTGAGCCAAATGGTTCTGAAAAAGATTTCTGAATATTTTTCTATGTAGTTCTATGGTTCAAACGCAGGAACCCCTGAGGCGGGGCCATTTTAGACCCTGGGGTCATCATTTGAACAAACTTGGTAAAAGACTACTAGGCAAAGCTACATACCAATTTTCAAGCATCTGAGCCAAGTGGTTCTGAAGAAGAAGATTTTTGAATATTTTTCTATGTAGTTCTATGGTTAAAATCCAGGACCCCCTGGGGTGGGGCCATTTTAGACCCTGGGGTCATCATTTGAACAAACTTGGTAAAAGACTACTAGAAGCTACATACCAAATTTCAAGCATCTGAGACAAGTGGTTCTGAAGAACAAGATTTTTAAAATATATTTCTATATATTTCTATGGTCCAAACCTAGAACTCCCTGTCGCGGGGCATTTTGGACCCTGGGGCCACCATTTGTACAAACAGCCACGAGGCAATACTACATACATAATTTCAAGCATCTGAGCCTTGCGGTTCTGAAGAAGAAGAATTTTTAATATTTTTTAATATTTTTTTACGTATTTCTATGATTCAAACCTGGGACTCCCTGCCCCGAGGCCATTTTGGACCCTGGGGCCACCATTTGAACAAACTTGGTAGAGGACCACTAGGCAATGTTACATACCAAATTTAAAGCATCTGAATCAATCAGTTCTGGAGCAGAAGATTTTTAAGTATTTTTAGTTCAGAACCCAAGACTCCCTGGCCCAGGGGTAATTTTGGATCCTGGGACCACCATAAGAACAAATTGGTAGAGGACCACTAGGCAATGTTACATACCAAATTTAAAGCATCTAAACCAAGCAGTTCTGGGGTAGAAGATTTTTAAGTATTTTTTAGTTTCAAACCCAAGACCCCCTACCCCAGGGCCATTTTGGACCCTGGGTCCACCATTTGAACAATCTTGGTAGAGGACCACTAGGCAATATTTCATACCAAATTTCAAGCATCTGAGCCAAGTAGTTCTGGTGAAGAAGATTTTTTTAAGTATGTGTAAGTTTCAAACCCAAGACCCCCTGTTCCAGGGCCATTTTGGACCCTGGGGCCACCATTTGAACAAACTAAGTAGAGGACCACTAGGCAATGCTACATACCTAATTTCAAGCATCTGAGCCTTGCGGTTCTGAAGAAGAAGAATTTTTAATATTTTTTAATATTTTTTTACGTATTTCTATGATTCAAACCTGGGACTCCCTGCCCCGAGGCCATTTTGGACCCTGGGGCCACCATTTGAACAAACTTGGTAGAGGACCACTAGGCAATGTTACATACCAAATTTAAAGCATCTGAACCAATCAGTTCTGGAGAAGAAGATTTATAAGTATTTTTCAGTTCAGAAACCAAGACTTCCTGGCCCAGGGGTAATTTTGGATCCTGGGGCCACCATTAGAACAAACTTGGTAGAGGACCACTAGGCAATGGTACATACCAACTTTAAAGCATCTGAACTAAGCAGTTCTGGAGTAGAAGATTTTTAAGTATTTTTTAGTTTCAAACCCAAGACCCCCTACCCCAGGGCCATTTTGGCTCCTGGGTCCACCATTTGAACAAACTTGGTAGAGGACCACTAGGCAATATTTCATACCAAATTTCAAGCAACTGAGCCAAGTAGTTCTGGTGAAGAAGATTTTTAAGTATGTGTAAGTTTCAAACCAAGACCTCCTGTTCCAGGGCCATTTTGGACCCTGGGGCCACCATTTGAACAAACTAGGTAGAGGACCACTAGGCAATGCTACATACCAATTTTCAAGCATTTGAGGCAAGCAGTTCTGGTGGAGAAGATTTTTAAGTATTTTTTAGTTTCGAACACAAAACCCCCTGCCCCAGGGCCATTTGAGACCCTGGAGCCACCATTTGAACAAAGCTGGTAGAGGACCACTAGGCAATGCTACATACTAAAGTCCAAGCATTTGAGCCAAGCAGTTCTGGTGAAGATTTTTATTTTATTTTTTTTATTTTCGAACCCAAGACCCCTGTCCCAGGGCCATTTCGGTGAACAACATTGGTAGAGGACGACTAGACAATGCTTCATACCAAATATCAAAGCTCTAGACCTAGCGGTTTCGGAGAAGATGCCATTTTTACATGCATGAAAAAACAGCCATGGGATTACGAGCAGTTACTGTAGTATTGGCTTTACGTATCTCGTTATGTTTATGTCTTATGTTTATGTAGTAGGTCTCTTAGGGGAAACTTCTCTAATAAGTGGATTAAGTTATGTCAAGCAGAAGACGTTAGAGGTTCCCCAAGTTATATCATTCATATTTAAGTTTCACTCCTATCCGAGATCTCATTTATACTAGATATCTCTAAGGTAAAAGGGTATCGGAGAGGCAAGTGAGATTTAATACTACGAATTTCTGGTGTCTTGGATTGCTGGACTGACAATAATCTAGTTAAGCTGATAAATTTTAAATATATATATTTTTCTTTTTCAGGTGCTGTATAGCTCTACACCTCTAAAGCTAGCCGCCTGTGTTCCCTATACTAATCAAAACTAGAACCGGAGTCAGTCAAATCCATACGTTCAGTGTCCGTTGTTTCTTTCTCCACTGTAGTTTACTTTCATTCTTTTTACAATCTTAGCTTGTTCTTATTTCCTTTTCCCCTTATCTATCTCATCCTTAGTTGTTGTTTTTATGTGTTTTTTTTCCTTGTTCTTCTCTTTTGCATACTATAAATATTTCGCCGTTACATGTGTATATAAATGTGTTTGTTTCGATTCAGCCCCTAGACTGGAGAGGTGCCTGGGTCAACTCTTGGATGGGCTTCGTTGGTTCCAGGGCGGGTACCCATTAGAAACGCCTTATAGGCGGTTCTAATGTGTAGCCGTCGCATATGTTACTTATGGAGAATTGGCTGTTATCCCTGAGTTGTCAACAGGCACTCCCTTGTCTTGGCCACTGTATATGAGCACAAAATTTGTTTTATATATACTCTAATATTTTGCACGTCATTGCCGTATTGTACAATGTATTTTGATATCACTTTGTGGGGAGGACCGTAACTAATGTTGATAGAACTTGTGGTCCAACCCAATTGCTTGTACATTTGTGGCAATAAAATATGTTTAAACTAAAATATCTGGGGTACTTTTAGAAAATCCCGTCTTATAGCAATCACTCAATCGGTCATTTCTGTCATGAGTTAAGGTAACACTACATACTAGTGAGATAGAAGAGTACTAGTAGATAGTAACACAAGATGAAGAGTACGTGGTCAAAATATCACTAAATTTCGACGACGAACAGAGCAAATTTGTTGCTAAAAAGCTGTACGGCTGTGTATCTATCTGAAATGTACAGTTTGATAAAAGTCACCAGACGTGTTATAAAACCTCCCTAGATAGTTTTTTTTTTGTTGTTTTTTTCGAAATGAAGCAGCCAGGTGAGTGACAACGCTAGGAAATAATCATGTGATTATAGAAATTGGATCAATAAGTATCTCTGCAAATCGAACAAAACCAGCAGACTCTGTTTTCAATATGAAACACTAACCATACCCCCTCGCATCCCCCGCCCCACTCCCCTTGCACCTGCTTTAGCGGAACTCCTTTCTCATTGTTCTGACCGATCAGAAAGGACTACAAACTAAAGTATAACGAAACACGGAAAGGCTGTCGAAAGCACTCAACACAAACTGTAGTGAAGAATAATTTCTGAAAAGATGGATCGTTTGCGACAAGTTACAGTAACATACCAACAATAGGGGCTTGAATCACTTTGATTTGGATATAATATTACAGGTGGTATAAACATATAGACCTGGGAAGAAAGTCTGGGTTTAAATATTTGGGGCAATATTTTTTCCAGAGAAAAGTATGATTTCCTCAATTAAATCATTGGAATTATTGCCAATGTGAGTAGCAGAATGCGTCTTCCAAACGAAAGTACCTGTTTTATCCTAGACGACAGAGGTATTTTAATCCGCGGGCTTCAAAATGCGCAAAACTTAAAACTCCACAGTAACGTGATACAAGATTGTTGTCTATTTCGCACATCTTACAAGCAAAATTGCTTATGATCAGTAGTATATTGTCTTGATAGTATGCATTCATTTTAATACCATTTATGATCAATAGTGTATTTAAAACAGTAGACAAAAGAAAAATCTTTAAAGAAAGACAATCGGCGCAGATTAAATGGAAGTGTGTTTTGTAATATGTCTCTAGGTGAAGAGTTGACAATAACTTTCATGAATATGACTCAAGTGAGCTATATCGGTAGGCACCCACAACCGTAATTTTGACACTGGGTGGCGACAATGACCTATCTGAAGATTGAGCTGTCTAATTTGGATTTCCAAAATGGACCGCGGTCAATCTTGAGATTGACCTGATTTCAAAACAAATACTTACCAACATGATGCATTGTTTGTTTGTGTGTATTAAACCGAAAGTAGAAATCGAAAGTAGATCTACAACGAAAAAAGAAAGTTTTGAATATCTGCGTCTGTCTTCGATTAAATTTCTATTGCAAATTTCCGAACAAGAGAAACATTTTGAATTAATATCCGACAGAGTGCTAGTATTCACGCAGTGCAATACGACGGGAAAAAAACGAAGATTAAATATTCATTGACCTTTGATATTATTGGCTAAATTTTGACATACGCGTTATTTGACCAATGAAATCTTGTAAATTGTGGAACAATACTGCAATTATACGCGGCTGCGCCGCGAAATAAAACAACAATTAAATATGAAAAATCGCCTGAAACTTACGCGTTTAAACATTTTATGAGGTGAGATTATCGATACATATTCACCCTTGGTCAACTATGTAACTATGTATACACAAGGGCTGTTACGATACGAAAAAAAAAGAAACAGTTACGAAACGAAAAACTGTCGTAGTTACCAAACGACCTGATGACCAGGTCGTTTGGTAACAATGACTCTCTTACGTTTCGCAACAGCTCTTTTTCGTTTCGTAACATCCTTGAAAACATAGTTAACCGGGTGTGATATTAATTACTCTATAAAGCCTGTTAAGAATCGAGAGTTTTTCATTCGATTACCTTCCTTGTGGTAAGCACAAAAGTGAAAAAAAAATCCTGTATGACGTTACTATGGAGTTTTGAATTTCGATGCAGCTTTAGCCAGCAAATTAATAATGTAGAAACAACAACTTAAACTAGCTGGGGGAAAAATAGACGTTCTTGTGAAGAAGAATCGTTCTGCTACATGACTGGTCCAATTCAAGTTTTTCTACCTCATTTTTAACTTTTACATAGGGAAAAAAACAACGTTACCCAAAAGATTTTAAGCCAGATTTTCTCCCCTTGCCGATATGTATATGGTTCAAGCCCCAGTGTACCAACTAAGCGAAAATAACATGTTTTGGTATTTATTGAATCTGCTCCGAGAGTCTTCCTTTGCTGAAATGACACGCAATGAACTCTGTTGAACTTATAAAGTAAAAACCGATCTGAGTTGCAGATCAGTATTTGTTCTTGTGCCGGCTGAATTGAGTATAATCTCGATGCATGCGCTATACAGCCAACCTGTATGCATGCGCCATAAAGCCATTTTTCATACAACGTTACTTTATTACTAAGATTGTTGGATTATCCGTAAATTGAAAGTTTAGAAAAGGTGTGCTAAACAAAGATTCGTTACCATAAAGTGCACAATTATAAAAGAAATTCAGATTCGTTATACTGAATTTGTTGCACCTTTCTGACACCACGTTTGACATCTGTGAGCATATATATATAGCTTTATTATATGCTAGGTTAAACATGGAAAAACATTTCATAAACACATTTAATCCATTACTGAACAGTTTTAAATGACGTCATAAATATATGTGCACAATAACGTAACGGTATAACGCCGTTACTATGTATACAACGCCATTATTCCCCTGATGATCTTATACAGTGAAATGCATAGGGAAAATTAAATTATTTACAGACGTTCCATCTCGTTAGTTTGATTTTTCATATACAGAGCTCTGGTTCCGGACATTATTTTTGTATTTTTACCTATATAGCTTTATATAGCAATATAGCTTTAAAGTGCTCGGCTACGCCTCCATGTTTAAGCTGCAATAATTAAAGGGAGACAAGTTGACCCTTTCTGGACTAGTGGACTTGTCAATCCTTATCATTTGGATGAGTCTTTTTCTAGATTTAGTGGTTTCCGGTGAATGTTTTCACTTTCATTGTAATTTGCATAGAAATTCCTGTACAAGAAAACAGTGAAGAGCCTGATCAGGCGCCGCGTTCTGCGGCGTCTGAACTGGGTCTGCACTGTTTGCATATGTCCTCAAAACGAGTTCCCAGTCTAAAAGAATTAAACAAAGTTAGAGTTTGCTTTTCAGACTGCTGAATCCCTTTTACAAGTAAGACTACCCTTGAAAGACAAAACATGTTTTCTTAAGACAGAGCATTTTTTTCTTAATAGTAGATCCAAAAAAAAAAAAAAAAAAAAAAAAAAAAAAAGGCAGATCGGAAATGTCTTTCCTGGAGGAGTATCAAAACACCTTCAAACCCATAAATCATAAAACAAAATCATCATATTGAATTAGCTGTACTTTTCCGACATCAAAACTGAAATCTGTACGTGTAGTTTTCTTATGGTTTAAACTATATTTATTTCACGTAAATTACATGATAACATTTACAGAGTACAAAATGGTGAACAGGATTTGATAACAAGCATCAAAACTTAAACAGTCATCTAGTTTTCTTTAAAATTCTTTCCAATTTCTACTTCGTTTTTATATATATTACTTAAACCGAGATTTTGTCTTAACAAATGGCAATTCATTATATATCGATTCTCATTTATCTAACAATAATCATACGTGTAATAAACACATGGAATAAGTTGCAAAGCATGTATTGAGCGTCATTAGACAGTTTCAGATTTAATGCTTGAATATCTAATGCACGTAAACTGCACCACCTAATTAAGCCGGCATTACATATCACAGTAAAATCAAATTACTAATGGAGATATGCATCATGAAGGGCCACAATCACATGAAGGGCCACAATCACAGACCACAGCCGTCCATGGTAAACCAACCAAGACATATACCAATACATGTGAGATAGATTAAATGAGTCACATCATGTGATTTCAAACAATGTGGCATTACATGAAGTGACAAGCAAAGGCTCTGATCAGACTGCTTATGTGTGCAGTCTGATCAGAGCCTTCACTTGCCAGTGTCAGATCAGCCATCTATGGGATAGCCCACACCAGATAGCCAACAGTGAGACCTCTGTAGAGCCTCTGTAACAGATAAGGATAATCAGAATATCACATGACAAAACTGCCACATTGTTAGAAGTCACATGATTTGGCTGAAATATGAAAAGCAAAGCAACCATATCTTTCTTCAAAGAAGGCCTCGTGATGATCTCTCCAGCGAGTGGCTACAATACCATACGTAGAACAACTTCGGAAGGGTCAGGACTCAGTAGTAGAATTCACCATGATTTTTAAATCGATTTTACGGGCTCCTGATCTTCTTCCTAGATACCGATATGTACAACTGTAGCCTCTACTTCTTGTACTTTGTAGCTTGAAATTATCAAACAACAGCTGCGATCCGGACATGTTTTGAACCGACAAGGATAGGTCTTTTAATTCGTTTATGGTAGTGTGAATAATTTTAATTTAATTTTTTAAGTGTTTGGTTTTTTTTTATTGTGTTTAATTGCATTGACATTTATTCATGACAACATCAATGTAAAAGAAAAAAAAGATTACAATAGAAAATTGACTGCACCTTTCCATTATAGTGTTTGTATTTGACATGGCTTATACCTTCAAATTAGCCACCAAGCCTCCTATGTAAACGAGAAACATTCAGGCATTGTAAAACAGAAATATTTGGCGACTGATTAAGCTACAAGATGTAACATATTTTGGTCTGCAGAACTGCTCCAAACGGCTGTTTCAAATGTGTCTGCGACTTGATTGCGATGACATTTATCAAATTCAAAACACGCAATTTAAAAAAGTATATGCACCTTTCTAGTCTCACGTATGACACGTCATATTCCTGACAAGCCTGAAAAAAATTGCTGTTTTGTTAAGCAAATAACCTTCAGGTAATGGTTTCTATTTGTAATTTATTTCCACTTTTTCACAGTGTTTTCCTATATTCAGATATTGACCGGTTGATATAGATCTAAGCTATTTAGAACCTTTCTCATTCAGCTGCTTACTGTCTTTACAACCTTATGTTTACCCATATACCTTCTTCTAGTCTTATATAGACTTATTTTAATACTGTCATATATTTACATTTCCAATGTAATAGACCTAAAAAGTTTGACCATTGACAACAATAAATACATTCATAAGAGTAAGAACAGCAGCTTCGATTTTAGAGCCGCGAAACGACAAAGTGGCATGTGCACCCAGCGAAGAATCAGATCAGCATAGACACCCGCCCAGTCTGATAAGAGTCTTCGTTGTCCGCATGGAGCTAGCTTAGACCCTTAGCTACCCTTTAACGCACAGCAAAGACTGATCAGGCTGGGTGGCTGCCCAGACTGATCTGAGTCTTTGCAGAGTGCGTATGCCACTTTCTTTGTTTATTAAATACCTATCAATGATACACCATTAGAACTGTCTGTTTTTTCTGGCCATCTGATACAAAGAACCGTATTAAACTGGCGTTTTCTGAATCCGTATCAATATCCCTTAAAACGAGGCTATTTCTGAGTTCCAGCTTCTGGCGCGTCATTTGTTAACGTGCATCGTAGAAACGAGAGCTGTAGAAACGAGAGTAGTGACATAACGTCAACAAACACGTCAAAGGGCGCGCTACGATAACTCTGTCGGTAGCGTTTGTCTCACGAGTAGGTTCGAATCCGAGTCGATGCATAAGCGATGGCAATATGAATAGCTGACTGTTCCCTAAGGTATATAATAAATTATTATAGTATCAACTTGATCTGGCATACTGTATTACGTCTCGTGGGTGAGCTCATACCATCGGATCATCCTCGACGCAAGCGTCTCGGGTGATCCGATGTTATGAGCTCATCCACTCGACGTGATTTAGTACGCTAGACCAAGTTACTAGGGGCCTATAATACATTTGTCGTATCGCGGCTTATAATATAGACCATATTCTATGCCTACAGTACCAACTCATGCTATAGTAACTCGATCGGGTCCTACGTGGCCTTACGTTAAAACAGGAGATATACTGTTGATTTTTGTCGCACCTGCTTTAGCAAGGTGCGATATAGGCGTCCGGTTTTCCGTCCGTCCGTCAACCCGTTCGGTCGTCCGTCCGTTCACATTTACGTCGACCCTAAATTTTAAGTCCATTCAAATGACTTTTTTTTTCTAAAACCACGGCACCCATGGTTCTCAAATTTCACATGCTGCATGACCAGACTGCAGGGCTTCTGAATGACAAAATTCAGCTTGGTCCAGAATCCAAGATGGCCGCTGTTACTAAAAATAGCAAAAACATTAAAATCACTTTTTTCTCCAGAACCACATGGTATATTTGGCTGAAATTTTACAAGGAGCATTAATGGGACCTTGGTTTTATAATTATCAAAATGAAAAAAATCCGTAGCGGAATAAGGTCACAGCGATCTACTTTCTGTTTACGAGTCCGAGTTTGCAAAAACGCCAGTATCTCTAAAACACTTGAACAGATTTAAGTCAAATTAGTCAGAATGGTCCTTAAATGGAGTTCTTTGAAACTTAAGCGAATGGAGACCATCCAAGATGGCTGCCAGCCATCGTTACTAAAAATAGAAAAATGAAAATGACAACATCTCAAGAGCCCCTGAATGAAATTGGACTAAATGTGTATCAAAATGATCCTTGCATGAAGCTGTTTCATGATTTTTTCAAATTGACCATCCAAGATGGCAACCATCCACTGTTTCTAAAAATAGCACAAAACATGAAAATGATAATATCTCATAAACTTCTGAATGGATTTTGACTAAATATGTTTCAAAATGACACTTTTATCAGGTTCATAAAGTGAAGGTGTTAAGCAGGTGCGACATAGCGTTCCGCGGAATTCTTGTTTTTCAACTCTGTTGCACTGTTCGTTTAGACACTTTGTGACAATTGAGCCGCGACACGACAAAACCAACAATGTGGTTGTGGGCCCAGCGTAGACTCAGATCAGCCTGGGCATCCACCAAGTCTGATCAGACCATTGGCTAAGCGCCTAAAGGGTAGCTAAGAGTCTAAGCTACCACCATGCGGACAGCGAAGACTCTGATCAGACTGGGCGGATGCCCAGGCTGATCTGAGTCTGCGCTGGGCGCACAACCACATTGTTGGTTTTGTCGTGTCGCGGCTCAATTTAATTTAAATAATTAATGTGTAAGGGTAAAACCCATGTTTTCCGCTATTATCACAAAGGTTGGCAATTTAAGAGACGACCTCCATTGAGAAGGAGGGCAAAACATAATAAAATTTCCTTTTAAAAGGAAGGCTTGCTCAGCTAAAACAGTGAAATTTTCATGAGTTGTTATTGAAGTGAACCCGAGTGTTAGTGCACTTTCTGTTGCTTACTTTTATTTAGCAAAGTATTTAATTTCTAACTTCTTGAATAGTGGCATTATCCACGGATGTAAGATAAAAAGAAGTGTAGAATTTATTTGAAAAACAAATTGAGGACACACACACACACACACACACACACACACACACACACAACAACAACAAACAACAGTTTTCCAACATTTTGGCCGGCCGTTAGTCATGTCTCAAGGAAAATAATTATATGGACCTATTTCAAGTCTTTTCTTTACGGCTGTTGAGTCACATTTAGACTGAATCAAAATTTTAGGAAAGACTGTTTCAAACCCATGTCTATGGAATCTTGGCACATCTGAACTTGGCATCAAAAGAAGAAATAAATAAATATTTACTGAAGTTTATTTTTGGTTTAAGTGGCATCAGTGGCAGTGACTGGAACAAACTTTTGACACTCTGAGAAGAAATGCATGCTGTTATTGTTTGGACAATAACTTGCTTTACACCATTTGGGAACAACAATGCACGGAACCTATTGCGTTCGTATTTCCATGAACTCCCGACAAATGAAATTTATCTTTTATATTTATGCTATGGTTTTACATCAATTTTGTTTACTCTTCGTGAAGTTCTGACTAATTTAATGCCAAGCAAAGGACGAAGAATAGTTATTACCAACGTGTTTGGTAATGAATACGTCACTATGACATGACGTATATCAAACATTACGTCGGCCAATCATCTATTTGAATTATCCGTGACGTTGCTTACGCGTAAGATTGCATGAATGTGTGTTGTTCGCCGATGTATGAACATCGTCAGCCCAGTATAGGTTCATCTAAGGAAATCGTCGACGAGTGCAAATATTTCTCTGTACATTTGTATAGCTGAACTAAGAGGGCAACATTAGAGAGTGTTATAAAAGCAAGAAAAATGTCCACACACGTCGACCCGCACCTACTGCAAGCACAGTAGGCCGGCCTTGTTCTACTATAATCCAAATAAGTAGTCAAAAGCGCTTGTTTCTAAATCTAATGAATAAATTTGAACTCTGCTCTTTCAGTTTTTACAGATACACATATCAGCCCACTCCGCCATTAGCGCAGTCTTATCAGTCTATCCTCAGCATAAAAGATGTCTTCATCATGGATCATCATGAATAATATATATGCCGAAAAAGACTGATCAGATCCCATGAATGCACCGGCGCTGGACAGTGTGCCGGCTGCTCTGACCAATCAGATTATGCGATGCCCTAAGGCCTATTTTTCGCGACGCCGCTGCATGATTTTTGGAAAAGCTAATGTTTTGCGCTATTGCTATATATAAACACAGTTTCTTACACAGGTTTTGGTATATTTCTCCGGATGCAAAGCCAAATACTTTGCATTAAATTCAGAGTTTCATTTTTTATGCAATCAGTTTATAAAAAGAAAAAGAAATGTGGCCAAGTTCAAGGCACTTGTAAAAGAAATACGTGCTTTTTAACGGAAGTATTAAAAAAAAGTATATGTACTATCAAAAATAGAATAAAGTTCCCATCTGTTATTTTTAGCAGATGAGGTAAATCGATCGGATATGGATAAAAATAGACAAAATCGAACGAGGTCTTTGTTTGTTATGTCTGTGAGAAAATAATGAAGAAATGAAGTCTCAAACCGGAACGAGCTTTCCAATCTCTTTGGCTTAATATTGCGGTCCTCAAAAAAGTTTAGAACGAATCGTTGCAGTACACACTCTCCGGGTATTTTCCGACTAAGTGTGACGTATCGTTTCTTCCGAAAATAACTCGGTATCACTAAACCACTTGAATACTGGCTTGCCGCCGAAACGGCAAGCCAAAAATGGCAGACTTACTTCCTCAGACAGTATACCGAATCACCTTAACTGTTTCAAATTAAAAGACTTCCATTTAAAGTTCCAGCGTACCCATGGAAAGTAATGAAATTTATTGTCCTGACATCCTTGATATTATTTATGAACGACACTTTCTTTTATACTTTCCAACGAATTATAGAGATTTCTCGATGAAATCAAAATTGATAATCTCACTATTTTCAAAAATAGGATTTTTGTGAAATAGGCTCATCTATTTGTTGATTAATTGGCTAAACCTTACAGTGGGAACGCAGACTCATCACATTTGAGTAATTCATTTTCTGAATGGTCGTCTACGCACAAAAAAGTAATCCCTTTTTTCGCCGGAGAAAAATGGCGGGAAATTTTTGTCAGAAACAGCCCCAAAATAATGCTCATTTGAAAAGATATGCAGTCGTGGTTTTCTGACGGACCAGATCACAATGAAATTTTATGTTTTATTATTGAAATCAGATGCATATCGGTACCTCAATGCAGTTTGCACACCCAAAACAACGATCACAATTTGACAACCGTTTTTCAGAAAATTAAAACCCTAAGACAGTACCCCAAAGTTATTTTGCAAAGAAAATTGTCCCAAAACCAAATTAGATGCCATTATAACTGAACCGTAGTTCATACATTCGACCGTCTTTCAGCGAGGTATATCTACGGGAGAAAGTCTATTTACGTTGAAAATCGAAAATGAAGTTGGTCATTTTTACAGCACGTGCGTTTGTCAACACACGGACATTTTTCTGCTGGATCGACTTGAGCCAGTTGAGGAGACCAACTGTTTCTTCATTTATGGTACAGTAAAGTTTGTAATCATTTAGCATACTGTGCATTTATTAAGATTTTGCGTAAGTCTGCCTGCCTGTGATTTTTTGGGCTTCTGAATTTATGCTACACGCCGAGAACGAACGAGAGAAAGCAAAACAAACACACTGGTACTCGAGTAAACCACAAAGTTTGACAAACGAAAAACATTGAGTGATTGACCGGCTGTTTTTTTAATAGTGGAACAAGAAAGAGCAAGCGGGATGATAATAAATATTTCAAGTGAAACCTACATGCTTTAGTCGAATTACGGACAACTCGCCCCACAAAAATCTCGCCCCTAGACAAGTCGCCCCTCCTTCAGGTGACAACTCGCCCCACATTCTGAGACAACTCCCCCAGACAACTTCCCCCAAGACAACGGGCCCCACATATTGAGACCACTCGCCCTTCTAAAGAATTCTGTCATGGACGACGCCCCCGCCCCGCCCCTCCCCCCCTCCCCCAACACACACGTACCCTTTCAGAAGGCATCCCACAAAAAATACAAGAGACAGCTTGCTCTTACTCATAAATCTGTCAAAACCCTGTCCCGTTAGGCGCTAAGGGACCGACCATTTGATATTCTGGGGGGGGGGGGGGGGGGCGGAGGGGGGCTTTGGATATGCAAGAAAAAAAATAAATTAGCTCATAAATCAGACATCGAAAAACAAAGAAAAAAAACCTGGCTCCACCCAAATTTCTTAAGAAAAGTCTGCAGATAATTCCATTTGAATTGAGTTTTTAAAATGTCACTGGCTTCTGGGGGCGCAGACTCCCCATATTTATAGTAATGTTTTAATATCTACAATTTATTTTTTACACCAGCAGTACCCCCCCCCCCCCCCCATACACATATCATATGTTCATACATTTTACCAAAAAAAATCCTATACAACATTCACACATTCACATACATGTATTATTGATCAGCCGCATTACGAAGTAAATGTTTCTACTAAATAAAACTGAATTGCAAAAGAGTCACTAGCTTGTGGGACACAAAGCCATTATGGCAAAATAAACACTCTAAAAGGAGGCAAAATTCCTAACAAAAACAACCCTTTATTTCTTTTATCATCATTCCTAGTTTTGCTCTATTTTTTTCCAATCTTAAAATTGCCATTAAAATTGGGAAATTGCTTTGGCTTAATTCTGGGGGGCGTTGCCCCCTAGACCACCTCCTTTGTTAACTTCTTAGCAAAGAACTTTTAGCCATTTATTAACTTGCATTCATTTATAATGTGACTCTATCAATAAGTATTTACAAGTAGCACATCACACTTGTGTGATAGGCTCTTGGTATTTATCAAACTTTCAAAAGTGCGAATAAAAGCATACAGGGATGTTTGCATCTGTACCATAGATGAACAGGGTAACATGCTCCAGGCACTGGTTTGCTAATGCAAGCTAACCCATGCCCTTATTCTTATGATCGGTCCCTAAAGGGGACAACAAATACTAATAAGCATTAATGCATGATTTTAGCATGTCTCCCAGCCACAGTTTGATAATTACTCTGCAGCTGCAGAACCCTCAAAACCTCGCTGCTCAGCCCCTGGGTGTACCAGGTTATCGTTGAAGTGCTTTGGGTATTTAATGTATTTACCAAGGCCCACCCATTCACAACCAGGGTCACGGCGAAGCTCTTCCTTTTTTTTTGGGGGGGGGGCACAGGGGTGGGGGGAGGGGGCGAGTTGTGTTCTGCGTCGGGGACAAGAACGTAGATATTCTAGTAAGGTGAGTGTCTGAGAATATGGGGCGAGTTGTCTTCTGAAAGTGGGACAAGTTGTCTTCTAAAAGATGCAGTTGTAATGACAAACAGCGTAGATCCTGCTTCGGGATCTATCGCACTTTAATCACTTTTTTCATCAAATTCGGTAATTTTCCTTGAAGGAATATGGAGGCTTCAATTCAATTCATTTCAATTCAATGTATAATTTAACATTGATTCAACACTGACTCTCAACATTTTGCTATAACAGGTTTACCCAAGGGAAATCAGTTTCTGTGCACAAGGCAGTAAGTATCTGCCATATTTTTGAATAAGTGGGTCAAATTTTACCAAACTTCCATGGATATATCGTTTGGACAAGCCAAATAGCATCTTTGCAAGTCAAGGGTACTAAGGCCACTTTGTTTCTTATGTATGTAAGGAACAAAGTGGTCTTAGTACCCTTGGATTGCATAGTGGTCTTAGTACCCTTGGTTTGTAAAGATGTCTAAAAAGTTGATTAGGTTTTGGTGACTTTGACCTCATTTTCAAGGTCACAAGAGGCCTTAGACTTGACCTTCTGACTTCTGTGGTCTGCGTCAGCATGACAATTTCTTGTACCCACAATATTTCTTGGACCAATTTCACCAAACTTGCATGGATATATCATTAGGACAAACATAAGAGCATAATAGATTTTGATCACGTTGACCTTATTTTCAAGGTCTTCGGAGGATTTAGTCTACATATGTGAAAATTTCACTTATACAGTATGCTGTATATCTCTTCAGCCCCCACTTTCAATCTCTTCAGTAAGGGAAAAAAGGAGACCGTGTTTGGCAACACATAGGAAGAAACTCGTGCAGAAAGAATTATAATAGTGATTTGAGAAGTAACTTCCCTTATATTGAACTGGCTGACGTACCATAAAGTCTCTAAAGATTGGAGTGAGTGAACTCGGGTTGAACGTCCCACCAACAACGAGGTCATATGGAGACAGGACCTCGGTTTAAAGTATACGAAAGACCGGAGAAGCGGGGGATCGATCTTGCGACCCCTGGATGGGTAGTCCGAAGTCTAAAGATTGGAATTAAGCATAACTGTCTTAAAACTGATGTTTGGTTTTTCACTGCAGTAATGCGTCTAAAGATGCAGATGGAATGACAAACAGCGTAGATCCTGCTTCGGGATCAGTCCGACCAAGATCTGAAGTGTTTGTCTCTATATTATATTACTTTGTATCGAACTGCCCAAAAGTACTCACGAAAACGCTAGAAATAGGCTAAAACTTTTGCGAATTTGTTAATGGAGTATTGAGGCTTCAGTTCAATTCAATGAATAATTCAACATTGATTCAACACTGACTCCCAACATTGATTCAGCATTGAATGTCTGCTGGGCCTTTAATACTTCTGTATTCCATGTCAGTCCATTGGCTATCACCCCATGAATGCCATAGGGCGTAACCTATTTTGAGTCGACATTTATTAAAGAGAAAGTCGACTGATCAAGTAAATTTTACCGGCGAGACTCCACTTGGCAGCTGCGCTACCGAGACTCTTTGGACTGTGGGAGTCGGTATGAGCCGAACAAGAGTTGCAAACAATGCTTGGTTTGTAGATTCAGACTCTAGAATGGGTTGAGTTTTCATACGATTTCTAGAATGAGGAAATTACAAATTTGTAGATCTTTGTAATCGTGTCTGTTCCGCGTGTTGTCGCTGATGACATCACACCAAAATCACACATACACATACTTTTCGATATTTGTTTTATATTTGACCTGAGAAAAGGTGCAGACTTGTCAAAGCTGCCAGGCGACAGAGTCGATTCCCCCTACCCCCCCCCCCACACACACACACACACTCCGCCTCCCCTTTCCTCTCACCAACCAGCACACCGGGCCTGTACGACAGAGAGCGGAGGGTGCACCTCCCATAACCGAGCAAATTACATAAAAAACATGCAGTTTTCTTCCAGAAAGCGAGTTTACACCCCTAAACTAAAGCTCTAAAAGTGTCCTTGAAATCTGGATTTTCTTAACTTTCTTACCCCCTTTAACCCACCCCAACCCCCACCACCCTAGGGCACCCCTCCCCTCCCGCCACCTCCCCACTCACACTGAAATTCGTTCCAGCCACACCTTCTTACCCTCCGCCCCTAATCCCTTGGCAAAAGTATGTGTACGGGCCTGCACAACCATTCCATTTGATCCTTCAGATGTAGGACCCATTAAGTTTTCTCTCCCAAAGTGAAATTTCACGTGCTGTCTTAATTGAATAGTTGTTTAGTGGTGTAGCGATATTTGTCTTGCTTTAATTTTTCAAACAGGGTCGCGCGATATAGCATTTGAAATATTGGCACACTGGCTGTCAGCCAACTCACAAGTTAATATCAGTAATACAATCAATTTACTGTTTACTGTACGTCACAATTTCATGACGTAACCAGCACTCCTTGTTTACAAACTCGGCGGGTGGGTATGGAATTGTGGTTATTTGTGAATAAAATATAAAGATAGACTTCTGTCATGCATTGTATTTTTAATAAACATATTTAATTTAATCGCGCTTGGTATTCTAGCAATACATGGAATAATGATTCTCTCGATTTTGTCGCAAACGTTGAAATGCATAGCCGGGCCAGTGATGTAAACACTATTGTCCGCCATTTTGTTGAAAACAAGAACAAATTGCGTAGAGTACCCGAAGATTATTTTGCAAAGAAAATTGTCCCAAACACCGAATTACTTGATTTTTGTCACAGGGAAAGGGCGAATACCATGGTTTTCCATGGCATATGTCCGCCGGCGGGAGAAAGTCGAATTGTTTTGAAAATTGCTTTTGAAGTTGACTTAAAAAGTCTGTCTTTCGACGATCGTGTCAACTGCTCGAATGCCGAGTATCTCGGTGTTCAGTTCGGATCTCAGAGAACTAGGAAATTAAACCAAGATGTAAGGAATAAAACCGTGTATTATTTTCGGCTGTGTGTAGTTTGATTCGCCGACAAAGCAGCACTGAAATTGCGACCCGTTCGTCGATTGAATCTGAATCTGAGGAATTTCGAACGTTTTTTCGTTGCTATCTGTATAAAAATATCACTCCGCCATGGATACGCGTTCCCACTGTTATCCGGCCTGACATAGATTACGTCACGCATGTTTACACGTCATTACGACGTTAATGACGTCATTAAAGGCGTCAACGTAACATTGTTAGCGCACGCGACGCCAGGCCGCCTAAGTCTCCTGTAGGCATTCTGTCTTAGCAAATTTCTTGAGATCCGTTTATCAAAACGAAATGATAAATAGAGAATACCATGTTTATGTCTTTTGATATCAAGTTTATCAGGCGAGACCAGATACAGCGTAGGACTGGCGAGGCTCGCCGAGCCAGTCCGACGTGTTTCTGGTCGAGCCCGATAAACTTTATATCAAAAGACACTATCATGGTTTTCTATTTATCATGCATCATTTGAAGATTTTACGGCGTGAAGAGAGTCAAGCAAATGAAAAGCAAACGCATTTTATACGAACTTGCTGACGTCGCGAATGCGTTGTGACGTAAGTCGGTTACGTCATTTAACCAATCTCATCCACAGCAAGATTACCACGAAGCGAACAGGCCTATAAAACAATAAGGAAGCAGAAGGGACACACCTAAAAGGTCAACAAGAAGGGAAATCCCAGCCTGCAAATGACGTCGTACTGAACTCAAAGCGAAGTCATTACGTGGCATCGATGTCGACTTCATTTCGACGTCATGTGCCCGTAGCGATTGAACAAAATCAGAACAGCCGCTTTAGAATGTCAGTAGCAAAATACTAAGGAGTGGTGGTGAGGGTGGTGGGGTCGATTTTTACAGGTATCAAGTCTTCACCCTAATGTTCAATATTGGTCATGATGTATAACAAAATAAATAAACACAGAGGAATCGAGCATCAATACAACAGACATCAAAAGCTATTCAATATACATAAAACGTGTTTTTGCCCATTTTTTTATTATTTTTAAACCACAAAACAAACCAGAAAGCAAAGTGGACATCTATTGACGTCAACTCTGTAGGTCAACAGAAGTCACAAAAGATCGAAAAAATGAAGGAAAAAAAAACAAAAACAGAACCATCGTCATAGAGCGGTCAGTAGTAAAAAGAGTTACTGGAGAGGCTTGGGGCGTAAACTGATTTTGCAGGTAACAAATCTTCAGCCTAGGTTACGGTACTCTTCAAAATAAGATATATTCTATTCCCCTAGTGTTGAGGCTAGGATATGGAATTTGATTGTATGATGTCCTGAGCATGTTCATATACACTAAATATTTACCCCATGTACAAGTATTTAGTGTGATTTGAAAACTTTTTTGTTACTGTTGTTGTTGGATTTCATTTAGAACATTGTTGCTAAGCGATTAGCAGTGATATGTCATAAAAATGTGCAACGGAACAGCCGTCAGTTGAGAAATGATCTTACGGAATTACTTCAGTGACCAGCTGACTAAGGTAGTGTAATAATACTATCACGATGGACAGTGTTGCGCGTTTCATTGACAAAGTCAAACCGAGTCGACTGTTTTCGCTTCTTTGGTGTATTCCATGCTTCCGAAAGATCTCAAATTTCAGATCAGAGCTTCTTCATTTATGGCCAGTTATCTGGCAGTACAGTATTCACATAGATTTCATTGACAATAAATGAACCGCGACACGAAAAAGCCAACAAATTGGTTGCGCGCCTAGCGCAGACTCAGATCAGTCTGGGCGCATGGAGGTAGTTTAAACCCTTAGCTACTCTTTAAGCGCTTGGGGAACAATTTGATCAGACTTTGTGCATAACCGCTTTGTTGGTTTTCTCGTGTCGCGGCGCAAATGAGAAGGAATTAATCTGGTATGAAGACATTTTTTTCACATGCAACGTTTTACGAGAAGGCAATTAAAAAGTCTACAAGCTCTAAACCTAATGGCAAAGTGACCAGCTCGCGTGGGACTGAACAGTCTGTTGTTGTTGGAAATGACACTTATCTCAGATACAATTGGCACGTACGTACTTACATGTACTATATTCACAAAAAACAAATGTTAATCATTTACGTTTCATTTACTTCCAGCTGATTCAATAGGATTAGTTTCTGTATTTAGGGGGGAAAACCTGTCATAGTTGCAAACAAATTGGATGTTTCTACACGCCCACTGTATCTAAGAAACCTCTCTCTCTCTCTCTCTCTCTCTCTCTCTCTCTCTCTCTCTCTCTCTGCATTATATTTCAGTAGCGTAGAAATACAGTAAACATTCAAATAATAGGGACAGATAGGTCAGACGTCAGAGAGCAAACAAGAGGACCAATGGTCCTGTAGCTCACCTGACACTTGGTCCTGGTATATATTTTAATGCTTTTATACATGTATATAGCACCAGGACAGGGGCAGATATCCCCCCTCCCTTGGGGATTAATGTTGAGTCCCAATTTTATATACCAAGCCACAAGGTCACTAGGCCTTTGTTTCTGGACAAAGATTTCTGAAGGATTTATATCATAAATGGGTGTGGCGGCCACCATGTTCATACGACCATGACCATCTGAACAAACTTTGATTCCTTTGACCCAGTATTAAAGCTCCATAATATATGAAACACAGTAATCATTTGTATAAACTATGATGGGCCTGAGTGCCCAATGCTACATACCGGTACCAAGTTTCAAGGTTATAGGCCTTTCGGTTCTCGAGAAAAAGACGTTTGAAGAGTTTTTACCATATATGGGCATGGTGGCCATCTTGGTCAAGTGACCAAGACCATCTGAACAAACTATGGTTTCTTTAAGCCGGTGAAGCTCCATATGAAATATGGCTTCAATTGACCCTAGTGGCCTCTGAGAAGATGTTTGATAATGTTGACGGGTGACAGAATCTCAATGACCTTGTACAAAAGTCAAAGAATGACCTTGACCTTTAACGACAAAATATCTTCATCTGGTCATTTAGTCAACCATATATACCAAATATTGCACCTTAGACTTAAATTGGTTCTGAAAAATCCACTGTTTAAGCATTTTCCCATATAAAAGCCTACATAATGTACCAAAGTTGACAGTGTCATAAATTAGGTCAAGGTCAACGCACGATCATTTGTATAAACTATGATGGGCTTGAGTGCCCAAAGCTACATACCAAGTTTCAAGGTCATAAACCTTTTGGTTCTGGAGAAGAAGATTCTGAAGGGTTTTTACCATATACGGGCATGGCGGCCATCTTGGTCAACTCCCTGAGAACAAAATTTTATTCCCTGATCACACCTATCAGACTCCATATGAAATTTCGCTTCAATCAGACCAGTGGTTTCAGAGGAGTAGACGTTTTGAAAATCTTGATGACGGACAGACCGACAAAATGACCTTGACCTTTCAGTGACATAATATCTTCATCTGGTCATTTAGTTGACCATATATACCATGTATTGTACCTAAGACTTAAATAGTTTCTGAGAAATCCACTGTATAAGCGTTTTCCCATATAAAAGCCTAACATACCAAAGTTGACCATGTCGTCAATTAATTAAAGGTCAACACATGGTCATCATTTGTATAAACTATGATGGGCCAGCATGCCCGATGCTACATACCAAGTTTCAAGGTCATAGGCCTTTTGGTTCTAGAGAAGAAGATTTTCAAAAGGTTTTTACCATATATGGGCATGGTGGCCATCTTGGTCATGTGACCCAGACCCCGGGTATAAACTTTCGTTACCCCATCCCACTGAGACTCCATATGAAATTTGGCTTCAATCGGCCCAGTGGTTTCAGAGGAGAAGATGTTTGAAAATCTTGACGACGGATGGACAGACCGAATGACCTTGACCTTTAGTGACATAATATCTTCATCTGGTCATTTAGTCGACCATGTATACCAAGTATTGTACCTAATACTTAAATAGTTTCTGAGAAATCCACTGTTTAAGCATTTTCCGATATAAAAGCCTAACATACCAAAGTTGACAATGTCATAAATTAGGTCAAGGTCAATGCAAGGTCATGATTTGTATAAAATATGATGGGCCTGCATGCCCGATGCTACATACCAAGATTCAAGGTCATAGGCCTTTTGGTTCTGGAGAAGAAGTTTTTTGAAGGGTTTTTACCATATATGGACATGGCGGCAATCTTGGTCATGTAACCCAGACCCCGGGTATAAAATTTCGTTTCCCTCCCACTGAGACTCCATATGAAATTTGGCTTAAATCGGCCCAGTGGTTTCAGAGGAGAAGATGTTTGAAAATCTTGACGACGGATGGTCTGACGGAATGACCTTGACCTTTAGTGACATAATATCTTCATCTGGTCATTTAGTCGACCATGTATACCAAGTATTGTACCTTAGACTTAAATAGTTTCTGAGAAATCCACTGTTTAAGCGTTTTCACATATAAAAGCCTAACGTACCAAAGTTGACCATGTCGTAAATTAGGTCAAGGTCAACGCAAGGTCATGATTTGTATAAATTAAAATGGGCCCGCATGCCCAATGCTACATACCAAGTTTCAAGGTCATAGGCTTTTTGGTTCTGGAGAAGAAGATTTTTGAAGGGTTTTTACCATATATGGGCATGGCGGCCATCTTGGTCAAGTGACCCAGACCCCGGGTATAAACTTTCGTTTCTCCATCCCACTGAGACTCCATATGAAATTTGGCTTCAATCGGCCTAGTGGTTTCAGAGGAGAAGATGTTTGAAAATCTTGACGACGGATGGTCCGACGGAATGACCTTGACCTTTAGTGACATAATATCTTCATCAAGTCATTTAGTCGACCATGTATACCAAGTATTATACCTAAAACTTAAATAGTTTCTGAGAAATCTACTGTTTAAGCATTTTCCCATATCAAAGCCGAACGTACCAAAGTTGACCATGTCATAAATTAGGTCAAGGTCATCACAAGGTCATGATTTATATAAATTATGATGGGCCCGCATGCCCAATTCTACATACCAAGTTTCAAGGTTATGGCCTTTTGGTTCTGGAGAAGAAGATTTTTGAAGGGTTTTTACCATATATGGGCGTGGCGGCCATCTTGGTCATGTGACCTGGACGAAATATATAAACTTTCGTTCCCCCATCCTGTTAAGGCTCCATATCAAATTTGGCTTCAATCCACCCAGTGGTTTCTGAGAAGAAGATGTTTAAAAGTGTGAACGCCGACGACGCCGACGCCGACGACGGACGACGGACCAAGTCTATACTATAAGCTCACCTTGACAGGTGAGCTAAAAATGCAGACCCAGATAAGACTGCTCCTAAATGGAGCTGTTTGATCAAGGTCTACACTGTTTGCTAGTCCACGCGAACTTAAGGCAATGGTCAGAAATTCCAGTGAGATCCTACATCCTACATTGGTGCATTGTAAAACCAATCTGTTCCATTTTAGGCAAATTACGCTAATTATTTTTGGTGTTCAAGTTTTAGAATTTTACGGTACCATTATCGACCGTTAGGTGGTATTCATCAACTCCGACCTATTGCATTATTGGATGCTTGGAAATCTATTTTTTGTTTCGAGATTTGGATAACAATCAGCCAGCTTTTCACGCGGACCGAACAGCTAGCTAAATGATTCGAATCATTGCAGAAGCTGAGGGCGAGGGTTTGGATCCAGTAAACTTGACTAGTTATCCCCCCTCACACACACACATACACATCCACCCAACTAATCCAGTAATTTAATACTGTCCGTTCCAAGCCGGTACTTCTGTTGTCGGTTCCTCAATGATAACTGTTCTGTTGTCCGCTGATCTGTGGTCCTCTAGCATTATGGTCGCCTGGATAGTTGCCTTCTTTGCTTTCTGTTTTGTTTGTAATTTAAAATAGAAAAAATAGTGAAAATAGATGTTAATGTTTCTTGTTCTTGTTCTTCGTGTCGGTGCTTTCGTCCAGCTGTTGTGTGAGTGGTGTTTTCAATTGGGGTAGCTGAATGATCATTTGTCTGGGAAAGAGCCGGGGCCGTATTTATAAACCGACTTAAGTTGTTGCTATGCTGTTGCTAAGGCTAAATTTCTATGACTGTTCCTCCAGAGCAAATTTCATAGTTGAAGGGAATCTCCCTCATACACATTCAGCCTTAGCAACACCATAGCAACCACTTAAGTCATTGTATAAATACGGCCCCTGTTCATTCAGTTTACTTGAATGTTGTCAATTCATGTATATACTATACTATATACTGTTTTGGTTTTGAGGGTGGGATATTGAGATCTGATTTAATTGGTTCCTGATCATTGCCTATTTTTACTCTCTTTTTTTCGACTACTTTTTTTTCGTATAGATTACCAGAATGTTCAAATAGCAATATTACACTGAAGAAAAATAAGCAAACACAGTTTTCTGTCCCTGTTTAGAGAAATAAATAATATGAAATTAAGGTACTGCCTTTATGCTAACTCACTCTTCACGTTGCTTGAAGACCTTTGAGAGATTGAGGTGCTAAACTTGACACCACATTGCTGTTGTAGTCTGCGGATTAGGTAGAAGCTCAAATGGCGGTATATACTTCGATCAAGGGTGCACTCATTCACCTTATCATTCAGATACTTTAACAGTCTAGGTGTGAAAAAAAACATCGGGTTTTCAATGGTGCAAGTAACTGTTTGCAAAATAAACTTCAAGCTATACAGTTGGGGTGTGTGCCTTCATATTTGCAGCCACTGTTACAAAAGTAAGCAGCCTTTATGACTTCCTTTTTGCTTCCGCGCAAGGCATAGCCCTTCCTTGTGGGTTTTCTATGGAGGGAGAGCGTCTGCTGCAATGGTTGAGGACAGATTATTTTCTTAGGGAGCTGGTCCTGAGTTGCAGGGCCGCAGAGATGGGGTGGCCGATTTGCTTCCTCTGAAGATGTTTCACTTCAACATTTTACATGTATATACTAGTATCCAAAGCCATATACTGTCATGGGCAGGAAATACATCACTTGTTTTTATGTTGTATTAAGTTAGGGGATAACTGTACTCAAAATTGTTATTTGGGGAGGTAAATCGTCGTTTTTATTTTTTTTGGTCGGAAATTTCGTTTTACGGCGACGCACTAGCGGAGCCGTAAAACGCAATTTGCGACCATAAAACCGACGATTTACCTCCCAAATACAGTTATCCCCATTCTAATGCACCTTTCACAGTTTCACCTTTAATAGTGAGCTACTTTGCACCCATAGCAAACGCTTTCAGCGACGTAAAACCAGACGTCACAGAAGCAATGTCAACCAATGAGGAGCGACGTTACGTTATGACGTCGGGTTTCCGACAGTAAATCGCATGGTATATATACTGTCGCAAACTATCAGACGTCGCGTTTCATACGTAAGTGCAATTCAATTGTATTTTACTTGGTGTTATTCCTGTAACTGGATTTTAGAACAGTTAACTCATTTGAGTTGAGAAGTTGCTAAGCCGCCAATACCCTTGAGCGACATGAGCCTCATTGTGCAGGAAAAGGCATCAGCAACGGGGTCATGCACTGGAGTAATGCATAGTGGAAAGCCCCTGGGAGGGGAGGCGGGGTCCTCAATTTCCCTGGCCCACAGTCACGGTCAAGGAATTATCTGAACCAGGTTCAACAAGGCTATATAACCTCTACGTATGCTCGTATACGACGGCAGAAGACATTACAGACTTCTAGACACAGACTACCCGAGACCATCAAACTGTCAACAAACTAAAAAAAAAAGACAAAAACACTTGTGGGGTTTAATGCTGGACTGGCTTGTGAATCCGTCAGAGTCTATATTTGAATGTGGAAGAAGTATCGCAGTGCCCAATAAGAAAGAACCACTGCAGACTTGCTCCGTATTCAGACATAACGGAAGCATACGTAGGTTCGACTTCCTAAGGTGTCCCGACAGTCTACTGTCATAAGTCAGAAACCCTGATTAATATCAAGCTGCCTTGTGACCTTGACGGGGTACACTAATCAACTGGAAGTCCACGCTTTCCTCAGCAATCTTCACAATTAAGCGGCAGGGATTCAACCGCCTTCAAAATAATATTATCGGAAGTCAATCCTGCTGCCCTCTCTCAGCAAGCCTATTATTCCGCAGTTGAGAGACACATACTTCTGACAATTAGTGTAATTACTGTATCAAATTATGTCGTGTTTAAAATTGTATTTATGATGGTTGCTTTGATTAGCAAAGCAAACAATTCCTTTTTGTATCTGATTGTCATTTAAATATTCAGTTCCAAAGATAATTGAAAGGTGCTAAAATATAGATGTTAAGGCTGTGTTATGTTTATTTTACTAAAGTCGTGGAAATCAACATTTCATCAAAGTGTTTCTTAACACTGGCCTTACACACCATTCAAACTCCATTCTAACGTAGGTGGGCTCTCTGCTGCGCTCTCGGGTGCGCCGTCATTTCCAGTTCACATGACGCGTCACAGTACTGGGGTTTTACCCAAACAAAAAACTCAGTTCCGGTTCCTCTAACAGACAACATAATCTAGAACGAAATACATTTACAATTTGTTCTGTTCTTTTTACGCACATATTCAACAGACGTGTGAATTGTTGTAGAGAGAAATATTTTATGTACATTTACTCCATAGAATGATTGTAAGACGAATTTTTATGCCAATTCAATGCGGTAACGGCACTTGGTTTGTGACTAGTCTCGCAATAATTTTCGAATTTCAAAGATGGCAGCCACCAGAATTCGTGTCCACGGTTTTAATGGGCTAAGTATATAGGGACAAAACTATCTGATAGCAACCAACCAACGACTTGTTTGCCGCCGAAGGCGGCAAACAACGAGAGTTGGTTGCTTTACGATTAAGGCGTATTTCTGTTCTATTCTATTCTGTCCCGTACCACTAAGGCTTCGAAATTTTTGTGTCACTGAATTTCCGGTCGGCGTTTTCTTTCTATGGAGAAACGAGACGCTGGCATTTTTATTGGACGATAATAAATTCCTGAACTTCCGCCGACACTTCCCTGGCAACACGCGTCTGAATTCCAAAAAAAATAAAAAATCCTATGATGGCCGTGAGAATATTCGGCTAGAAGGCCGTACAGCTCGAAAAAAACAACAACAACCCTTACCTACCTTTCAACTGCGGCTTCTCGGCATCTGTTTATTGGTGACACGCATTATATTTCTAGGTCGGCAGCAGGCAGGCGCACAAGTGATGTAGCTAGAAAGCTTTACAACTGTCTAGAAACTGTCTACTCTCTTGTTGAGGCACTCCAGCAAGTGGTTTTTAGTGGACCTTATTTCTTTAAAGATGCTTAAATATCAAAATTTTAGGTTTAACATACCCAAAACCATTTCTCGTAGCTAAATACTGACTTGCAGCATATTGCATGACCTCTTTTGTCTATTTTTATCATTTTTTTGTTTTGAGGTGGGTTTTCCAATAGTAAAAATATTCCTTCTGGTTTCCAGCCTTTGATGAGGTTCATTTTAATTTTAATAAAGCTGGGAACCACCCATTGTGACATCACAACAGAAATGATGTCATCACTAATAACCTGATCTGTTTTGGAATATGACCATTTCAGCAAAGGGTTGTTTGCAGTGTCAGCTACACTTATGCATCTTTTTGTTTTCCAAAAAGATATTACTTATGAAAATAACTGCTATAAGATATAAGCATAAATTCTTCTGAAATGATTTCATGTTAATTTTATATGAAATGGTAATTTTCAAGAATGTGCTTGAAACATGCCACCCCTACAGCAATAATGGTTATCTTGAGGCGGCCATTATGAAACTGAAAAAAAATACATTGCAAGAGATTACTTTCCAAGCTTGAGAGCATGCCAATGAATTTCAAAAACTCTACTGGACAAATCTGACTGCGAGAAATGGTAGTAAACTGAACCATGTAAGTGGAATTTGCTGTTTCTTTATCCTTTAAGTATAAACTTCGAAAAACCACTTGCTGGAGTGCCTCAACAAGAGAGTAGAAACGACAAAGGCTGACGGAGAGATGCAAAACAGCTTTTGACTTCCACTAGGCCTATCGGTTTTCCCTCAGTTATATAAATAATCTAGTAATTGATTGGATGAAGCACCAGTGTGACGTTGCATCTTTTATGTGTGACGTCAAAACCAATACTGGTTGCGTTCGGGTTTTTGCCAATGTCACTATTGACATGCCAATGACGCTCTGAGTTTCAATATTGGTACCACTGGCTCTACCATTGAAACCAGCATTGCCGGCCATTGGCTGCCAATACTGCAGACACCTAAGGGCGTGGGAAAAATTACCGTGGTGGTAAATTTGCGTCATTCAATACGGCAATTTATTGAACCCATCATAAACACTCGAGTTGACAAAGGAGAATTTTTCCCCACAATAATGAAAGAAAATTAGAAAAACTAAAGCAATGGTGCTATAGGCGCCATCGACTCTACCAATGGTACCTTTGGCGCCATTGGCTCTACCAAAGCACTGCCAGTGATGACATTGGCAATTTTGCCAGTGGTGCCAACGGTTGCCAATGGCACCATTGGCTGCCGATACTGTGCAGGGTTTTACGGTTGTCAGTGGTACCATTCTCTCTCTCTCTCTCTCTCTCTCTCTCTGTCTCTTCAAAACACCTGTCCCCTGTTCTGTCTCTTGCCTAGGCCTACTTTTTTATTCTCATTTCATTATCATTTATTTGACATCTCGTGATACGAATGTGTTGTTCAGATGTCGACCGAAAATGGTAAAATTAGTCAATAAATCAATCAATAAATCAATCAATCAATTAATTAATCTCATAACAAAAGGAGCTATCCGTGCAGCTGTGCTAAAATTTTCTTGTTTCAGTTTTTTACTGGAGTCATAATGTAGGTTGGTTGCAATTTAGGTGGCGCCTATTTCATATTACTGATACAGTAAAGCGAACAAACTTCGTGTGTTCGCTATAATAGCAATTGAAGAAATTCGTAACTGCCACAGTACTCAGAGTAGATGCACTTGGTTGACTTTCACTGTCAATATTGGCAGAATGACAAAAAGAAAAGAACCATTGATCGTTTCGTTTTGACACACACAGATTTCTTTTTTGTTTGTGTATTTATCTGCTAAACGCGGTGCTTAGTTGTTTATTTCCTACTTTCATCCTGCCTTCAGTTTATCTTTATGCCGGAATATCTCGGTAGAACAAATTTTATAAAGACAAGTATTGTCAATGTCGTAAATGCTGCATCAGACAAGATTCTTATAATCTTTCACTTTCATATTACACGCTTGGACCATTATCATATCATGTTGCCTCTTTAATGATATGTCAGCGGTCATTTTAATGTTTATCAGCAAAAGGCTAATAGAATGTTTGTTTAATGGTTGTTGCAAATTCTGAGTGGTAATACTAACTCTGAGCTTTCTAATTGAAAACAGCCGTTTCAAAGTATTCGATATAAAAAGGGTTTTCATTTTTTTTTGTGAATAGAGATTCTACAATTATTGATCAGCCAAATTCATACCCCCCCCCCCCCCCCCCAAGACTTGCCTGCCTTGTTCAAATATGTTGTCCTGTTGGAAGTATATTTGAAGTTTAAAGATTTACGCCCTTGTTTATGATTACAAACACGTTTCCATGAAATATTGTCACAGTAACTCCGAAATGACCCATCTGTACATTTGACAATAGAAATTAGAAGAAGTTTTTGTGTAAAATAATTTTGAAATAAGAAATAAAATAATTTTTTACAGTCGCGGACCGCGACCGAAATTGTCTTATTGGATAGAATTAATTTGCTCTGACGTCACTAGCGCGAGCACGAATCAGAAAAATACCTAGGTATCGTCATATGACCGTAAGGCGTGGTAACAACTTTCCTATTGGCCGACGATAGTGGTCATTTACATTTTCAGTTTCAATATTTTATTTTCATCAAAAAATACGTTAAACTAAAACACTTTTTCTGAATTTTTTACAATGGATTTAGGTATGATAATATATTATCTAACGAAATTGGTAAAATTGTTTGTTTTGGAGATGGTGACAAAATGAGGGAGTATATCTTTAATTAGACAGTCCCAAAGGGAAAAAAGAACACTGTATATTGATATTGACCCTTATCAGTAAGGATAGGGAAACTCATGAAGTAATTTAAGCTAGAAAAATCATTATTATATATCAGTTGTGTAAGGCAACATATCTGTGAGATTTCATGAATTTCTAAAGGCGATAGAGTTACAGACCGGACACAAAATTCTGACCAAGCAAGAATTACTTATGATCCAGGTATACAACAATGACGTTTTTGCATAATTTAGCCGCGACACGAGGCAACCAACAAAGTGTTTGTGTGCCCAGCGCAGACTCAGATCAGCCTGGGCATCGTACAAGTCTGATCGGACCCTTGGCTAAGCGCTAAAAGGGTAATTAAGGATTTAAGCTACCTCCATGCGAACAGCGAAGACTCTGATCCGACTGAGCGGATGCCCAGGCTGATCTGAGTCTGTGCTGGGCGCACAACCACTTTGTTGGTTTTGTCGCGTCGCGGCTCATATGTTTCCTTTCGCACTCTCAGCGAATACTTCTGTAAAGTTCCATGACTATATCTCAAAGAACTTCAGCTTAGTAGTTATCGCTAGGAACAGAAGTAATAATGACAATGGCGGACTAACGGACGGACGAACGCCTACTGTTACCAATGTCCCCCGCTTCCTAACGAGGGGAAACAAACAAGACATTTGTATATATTTAACAAGCAATGAATACCGACAGCCGAAAACCCCATAGTTCATTAGTCCGATAGACGATTAAGATGGGCATTCATGAGATGACAAAGATGGACATTCATTAATAAATGAATTTATCATATGACGTCGCTGGTATTCAGTGGATAACGTCATGACATAAATATCGTATGACCACACATGTAATAACACCCCGGCGCGCACACGTAACGTCATTGGCAATGTCATTGTCAACAATGCTTTTCTTATTGAAATAATGTTCAGCTTGAAGGCGTTAAAATCCCGTTTTAAAGGGTCATATGATAAACCGAATCTTACACTCGTGGTCATTTCATATGAAATTTATGAAACGAGCCTTCGGCTCGTTCATAAATTTCATATGAAATGACCACGAGTGTATGATCCTCTATATAGATAACATAATCCAATATGCTACCTAGGGCCAAGTCGAAAGAGGAAAAAGCTGCCTGATACCTATCATCCAGAATGTGGTAAATAAATTGATGAAGGCATATGGTTAGACCTCCATGGTTTATCCTACAATTTTTCAAAGACAGAGATTTTATGTGACTACCTATTTGCTTCCATAGAGGAGGAAGCCTTTTCACAATGGGGTCTAATCTGAAAGAAAAGGATTTTTTTTTCTAGAAAATTCTTTCTTTTCAGAGATGGCCTTCAATTGGGAGAGAAGCAATGATAAAGATGGCAGGTTGCTTCCTAAGATTCCACAGATGCATCTTAAGAGATGACTCAAGAATGAAAAAGACGCCTCTTGGTCTTATAATGAGATATTTTCCCTTGAAAATCGGTACGTTTTGCGGCGGAGGACCATCGCCTATTTGTGGCAATTTCGTGTTATTATATCAACTCTGTTGTAGTTTATACTCCGCCGCTAGCGAAGTGGGGGTCTTTGGTTATACACGTAGTAGGCTTCCGTGGTTTCGTCAGTCTATTCATTGACATCGTTAACAACTCCGTCCTTTGCAAACTACTTATGAAACTTTACAGAAGTATGCATCTATGCATGCGCGTGACGAAATAAGTGAAAATGAATAGTCAGTTTTTAACTATACTGCACAAATAAGTTAAGGATCAATTATTAGACTGAAATTTTTATACTGAAAAAAATATTTTTGAAAAAACCATTCTCTTCTGTTGAATACACCTGACAATGCTGCACAAAATTGCATGACACATATTGTAATCTGATCACGGACACACCAACAGAAATGAATAAACAGGCATACCCCTAAAATCAAAGTGAAAAATGGCACTAACATAAAACGGAATGTCCATTATTTTTGGCTTTATCCATGCAAAATCATTTTCAATTGTCAGTGTGGCCTCCAGGGACCTGAATAACTGTATGACAGCCACTCGGTATGCTTCTGGTAAATCACCAGAGTCCCATTTAGGGACCTGTTTGCCATTTTTCACGAGAGGCCTGAACCCCGTGATCAGGATTGACAGTGTAATAAGTCCAAAGAATGCTCAATGGGATTCGAAACTTGTGATCAAATTGACATGTCAATGCGGGCGATTGTTTCTGTCGCTAGGTACTGGTCCACCACATTTTCCCTGTGCTTCGATGATGGCATCGCCAAAAAAATCAGCAAACGGTCTCGTAATTGGATAAAACATGTCATGTCTAGCTCGAACACCAATCAGAGCGCCTCTGTCTGGCATGCGCAAGTCCATACAGCTGCCAGTCCAGATGCCGGACCATACCATCACACACCCTCCCATAGACATGTCATATTCACAACACGATTTAATTCATAGTCTACGCGACGAGTACCTGGCAGGCGTCACATCCTTCTTTCATCATCATGGATATCTACATACAAATCTGGACTCATCTGTGAAAAGAACATGAGTCAATGACCCAGCTGCCAATTTGGGTCACTTTTTGCCGACTGTTACCACGCATTTCTATGGAATCGCACCACTCCTCATTACCAGCATGCAAGTGCACAAATTAGCTGTATAAAGTTTGTTTCTAACCGTTTAGTCTCAAATAGACAGATTTAATCATTTTAATGGACAAAAAAGCGCGTCCTATCAGTGTATCGTGATGAAATAGTAGCTTTGGGCAGATACTATCCGTATGGACAAGTCTAGTTGATCACAAGCTTTAAATCTGATTGAACGTGCTTGAAAGATGTTACAACACATAAGTTCTAATCACCAGAGGCTTCAGGAAACTCATGGAGAGCTAATTCAGACATTTCATGAAAAATGGCAAAAAGTCCCCAAAGGAGCCTCTAGCGCTTTACCAACAGAACACCGAATAGCTGTTATGCAGATATTCAGACCCCCAGAAATATCGAGGAGCACTGGCAATAGTTTTGCACGGATGAAGCCAAGAATCACGGATATTCAATTTTGTTGTGATGCCAATTTTCACTTCAATTTTAGGGGTATATCTCTTTATTTGTTTCTACTGGTGTGTCACATGATCCGATTCCAATATTTTTCATGCAGTTCTGTGTCACTTTGACAGCTCTATTGAACAGAAGAAAATTATTTTTTGATAATTCTTTTTCATGATCTAAGCTTCAGTCAAATATTTAATCCCTATTTTTTGTCCAGGATATAAAACCGGTTATTATTTGACAGCAAATGCTTTTTAATGACCTTAAATAGATATGTCACTAGGGCAAGTAAAAATAATCAATATACCAATATCGTAAGTCCAAATGAGTTTATCGTTGAAACATAAACAAGTCCAAACCCTACATTAACCCCTAACCAGAGAAGAGATAACTCTATATATACTGAATCTCAGAAATAACGCACCACTTTTAGTTCAAACTTTAGGATATGAAACCTGTTGTTTAAAGAAGAAAATACATAGTTATAAGTTAAATTAATGACATGAAGTTTTATTTAACTGAATAAATAAGTCAAGCGTGAAGAGCATGCAAAGCCATGTACCCACGAAAAGCAAAATCACAAACTACGGGAAACGTTTATTAACTTCATTGTACAAAATACCTGTTAAGGTTTTCTGATGAATTCTAATGCTTCCAACGTTAGTTTTGTACTACTGCATGTCACATAGTGCACTTGCAATTAGATTTTCAGCAATTTTTATTTAGGACTAAGAATTCTTTGCACTTGGTCTGTTTCAGGAAACCAGAATATTTTTAAGTAGCCTTTAGAAATGGGTCGATGATTCAAAACCTTAATTTGTGCCAGCCCATGTACAATTTCCAAGAAATAGCAATTCAGGTATATGCCGTGAACTTATTTGGTAATAGGCACAGATGTAGTATGAAATACGTAAGCAATATCACCATGGAAATTGCTCTATGAACTTTATGATAATAAAGTGCATGACCTTTGATGATATAAAGCCAGAAGCGCATCGCGCTCGGGGAGTTTGGATTTTGATTGGGTTTTAGGTTAAGTCTGTAACTAGGAATTTACAAAGAAGCAACAATGAATTTGGCTTATTATGAACCTGGATAGTAGTAGTTGCGGAAATGATAACTTTAATAAAACTACACGATCACTTGACTTGCCATTAAAGATGGCCCGATAGTGTGACAGCCACTGGGTCGCTAGGAAAGTTTACATGAACCCCTTTGAGGTTCACTAACTTTGCACGCGACCCAATGTAGTTTACACTTCGATAAACATGAAGGGGTTCATGTAAGCTTTGTTAGCGACCCAGTGTAGTTCATACTTATATACCAGAAAAATGAATTCCATACCTTAATTAAAATCATCAATGCTTAGTTTCCTTGCACGAAGCCTTTATTGATTTTATTGGGTATAAAGAAATGAGTTTTAATACAGTTTTGTGTACTGGGTTTTAAGCTTATTCCCTATGGTCATTTAAAGAGAAAATTATTTTGGTGTACATTCTAACAGATTTGCTGTCCTTTCTGACAAACAAATCACAGCATGATTAGAAATTATGAGTATTGCTTTTACGTTAAATAATTGGTTTATTGTAAACCTTCAGTTGCGGTTTAAATCGGCATTGGTGTGCGTGCATTCTTTTGTTTTCGAACGCGCAATTACTTCTAGGATAATCAAGCACGGCATTGCAAAATATACTAGTGCATGCCCTGTGGCACGTGAGCAGTAAGTTTTACCATTATCTAACTCTTACGTCGGGGAAGATTGGCCTCGCCAACCGAGTTACCCTCACTAAATAAAGACATTACTTACTTACCACCCTTTTTGTAGAGGAGTTACCGCTTTCGACTTGTAATGTAAATAATGGTGGTCTTTAAGGTGTAATCAGCAACATCTTAACATATCCGTAATTGTTACCCAAGCACGAATTCTAAAATAGTCCGCAGATCGGTGCTGTCGGAAAAGTTCCGCCATTTCGCACAGAAGGCCTTCGGATTGACATTTTCAATAGAGAGCGAAGATTTAGACTCATCAAATTTAACGCTAGTATGTACATACTGGTACGGCTCTTTATCTGTTCTTGCATGTTATGATGCAATGTTCTATTTAAACGATTGTACGCTTGTCCTGAGAGGTATGCTATTATTAAAAGAAACGCCCCATTTTATTTTGTTTCAGAACTGTCGGAATATTTCCAGTGGGTAGACAACGTATTATACTGGACAAAAAAAGTTAAGGATCAAACATTAGACTGAAATTTTTATATTGAAGAAAGTAATTTTAAAAAAAATCATTTTCTCCTGTTGAATACATCTAACAATGCAGCACAGGATTGCATGACACATATTGGAATCTGATCATGTGACACAACAGCAGAAATAAATAAACAGGCATACCCCTAAAATCAAAGTGAAAATTTGCATTAACACAAAACTGAATGTCCATTATTTTTGGCTTTATCCATGCAAAATCATTTTCAGTTCTCAGTGTGACCTCAAAGGGCCTGAATAACTGCATGACAGCCACTCGGTATGTTTCTGGTAAATTCTGAGAGGCACATTTAGGGACTCGTTTGCCATTTTTCATGAAAGGCCTGAATGAGCTTTCCTCGAATTTCAGGAAGCTTCTCGTGATCAAGATTGGTGGTGTAACATGTCCAAAGAATGCTCGATCGGATTTAAAACCTGTGATCAAATTGAAATCTCAATGCGGGCGATTGTTTCTGTCGCTAGGTACTGGTCTACCACATTTGCCCTGTGATTCGATGATGTCATCGCCAAAGACTTCAGCAAACGGTCTAGTAATTGGATAAAACATGTCATTCCTAACTCGAACATCAATCAGAGCGCCTCTGTCTGGCATGTGCAAGTCCACACAGCTGCCAATCCAGATGCCGCACCATACCATCACCCACCCTCCTCGACACATGTCATATTCCGCAACACAATTTAATTCATACTCTACACGACGTGTACCTGGCAGGCGTCACACCTTTCTCCCATCATCGTCGATATCTACATACAAATCACGACTCATCTGTGAAAAGAACATGGGTCCAATGACCCAGCTGCCGATTCGTGTCACTTTTCGCCAACTGTCGCCTCGCATTTCTAAGAAATCGCATTTATCTTGGCCTCACTACCAGCATGCAGCGCAAATTAGCTGTGTAAAGTCTGTTTGTAACCGTTTTCGCTGAAACTGGCCGGTTAAATCATTTAATGGACAGACAATGCGCGTCCTCACAGTGTTATTGTGATGAACCAGTAGCTTGGGACAGAGACTATCGTCCGTATGGACAAGTCTAGTTAATCACAAGTTTTAAATCTGATTGAACATGCTTGACAGATGTTACAAAACACCAGTTCTAATCACCAGAGGCTTCAGGAAACATCTGGAGTGCTAATTTAGAACTTTTATGAAAAATAGCAAACGAGTCCCCAAAAGAGCCTCTAGCGCTTCACCAAAAGAACAGTGAGTAGCTGTTATGCAGTTTTTTAGACCCCCAGAGATAGCGGTGAGTAATGGCAATGGTTTTACATGGATAAAGCCAAGAAGCACGGACATTTAATTTTGTGGTGATGCCAATTTTCACTTCAGTTTTTGGGGTATATCTGTTTACTCGTTTCTACTGGTGTGTCACTTGATCCGATTCCAATATTTTTCATGCAGCTCTGTGCCGCTATGACAGTTCTATTGAACAGAAGAAAATTATTTTTGGATAATTTATTTTTCATGATTTAAGCTTTAGTCAAATATTTGATCCCTAACTTTTTTTGTCCAGTATATACATGTATAAACAACGTTGTATTTACATCGATGCAACGTCAAAACTTTGCATCGACGTTGATGCGTGTAAAAGGTGTGTGCCAGATAGGAAATATGGTAGGGATTTTTAAAAAAATCAAACTGTAGCATCTCTTCTTTTGATTCGTGTAGGTCCCAGCTGGGAAATAATGTTCTATTATTCTTATAGACTTAATAATAAGCGCATTAATAGTAAAAGCTCTTTCGTCATAAAACATTTAGTCCCCTGGTAGTCTTCAAAGGTCAGCAAATACCAAGTTTTGTTTAAAGTTATGACGTTTTGCTTTCTGGTTATTTGTATGCATTCCTAAGCCTAAATCTTCCTTTAGATATTTGAAGCAGGGTATCCAGGATTTTCATAGGAAGTATGTTTTGGCTCCTGCTGACAAGGCCGCAAACAACATTGTTGTTGTTTGTCGGTTGCACTATATTAACACTTTGAAGCAGGAACTTAATGGCACCACGGCTTACGAAGAGACTTTTACAGATGAGAAGACTGTCGTTAATAGCCACTCAAATAATTTGCCTTTAAAGTTTGCTGTAAACGTTAAGGAACGCCAAGACAGACTTCCTACGATGTATTGGTTACTTAAGCTTCACAAAAAACCGTATAAAGCTAGATTCATTGCCAACTCTAGCTCTTGTACTACTACAGAATTATCTAAATTATTAACTTCTTGCCTCACTGCTGTGAAATCTCGTGTCATTTGGTACTATGAGACAGTGTATGAGAGGTCAGGGAAGAATATGTTTTGGTCTATAAAAAATTCTGGTGAGGTACTTAGTAAACTGAAGTCAAGAGGGTTCCGTGCGACTAGTTTGTCCACTTATGATTTTTCTACTCTTTATACCACATTACCCCATAATTTAATAAAGGAAAAACTTGTTGATTTGATTGAGAGGGCCTTCAAAAAGTTCTCCAAAAATGAAGATACCCTTTATATTGCCTGTAACGATAAGAAAGCGTTTTTCACTTCTACTGACCGTAAAATATATAGAGGATATAGTCTTTGGTCATGTCAGAATGTATGTGACGCCTTATCATATCTCTTAGATAATATTTACATCAGATTTGGTAATAAGTTATACAGACAAATTGTTGGTATTCCGATGGGTACAAATTGTGCTCCTCTTGTGGCCGATTTGTTTTTATTTTGTTATGAAAGAGATTTCATGACTTCTCTTTCTGTTGATAATCAAGCTGATATCATTGAGGCATTTAACTCAACCTCTTGATATTTAGACGATCTTCTGAATATTGATAATCCTTATTTTGAAAGCATGGTTAACCAAATTTACCCACCTGAACTTAAATTGAATAAAGCTAATACTTCAGATACCGAGGCCCCCTTTTTGGATTTACATCTATCTATTTCTAACGGTTTTGTATCTTCTAAAATTTATGATAAACGTGATGACTTTGACTTTGATATAGTTAATTTTCCATTTTTGGACGGTGACGTTCCACGTCGTCCCTCTTATGGAGTGTATATTTCTCAACTTATAAGATTTGCTAGAGTGTGTAGTCATGTAGATGACTTTAATGCTCGTAATAAATGTTTAACCGCTAATTTTCTTCAACAGGGCTATCGGTATCATAAGCTTAGAAAGGCTTTTTCTAAATTCTATCGCAGACACCATGAATTGGTTTCAAAATTTGATGTCGGATTAAAATTTCTTTTACACCAAGGCCTATCGGAACCAGAATTTTATGGTGACTTAGTATACAAATTCAAAAAGATTAAGGGTAGGACTGATTTTTCTGATCAATTCCGAAAAATAATAATACGTCACAAACGTATTGGCTATAATTTAAATGTTATGCGACAGTCTGCATGCTTAGTGATTAACCCAATCACGGTTGATAGCTTAGCTGCACTCTTTAATTGCACACCGGGGGATCGGTCGTCAGACTCTATGATGGCCCCGACCTAAAGCTATATATTTTAGTTGGTTGGGACCGGAGCCTTTTTGTCTGTTGCTTGGTCCACCGGGGCTCAACTGGTGACCTTCTTTTGCTTCAGATTTCCAGTAGGGTTGTTTGGCAGGACAGGGATCTCCACCTGTCAGACGGCCCGTTGTATCTGTTGAGTCCTCGTCTTTGCTTCTTCATGGTGTTGAAATTTGATTTATGTGTTTACCGTGATGATTCATTGACGAGTTAGAGGGTTATCATGCGAACCGAACAACCAACTAAATCTTTTGTACCACTTCAGAAACTGAGGGTGAGGTTGGGCCTGTAAAATCGATTTAAGCCCCCCAGTAATTCATTACTGACCGTTCCAAGGCGGTAGTTCTGTTGTGGTTCTCTGTTGCCTGTTTTTGGTGTCAGAGTTTCTGTGATGTTTTACCTTATGTATGTTCTTATTATTTTTGGTTCGGTTTGGGTTGCTGAGTGGCCACCTTTTGGGAACAAGCTGCTCACTCGGTTGGCCATATGTTCTCTGTATCTTGATTATTTGTAATCTTAGTTGTTTCCAACTATGGTTTGAGGGCTGGATTTGGATTTTGATTGTTTCAGTTCCTGGTCTTTGCATACTTTTTACTTTTAATGAGCACGTATTCTTGAAAAAAATATCATATTTTCTTTCAGACCTAATCCCATATGTAGTCTTATCTGACCCTTAAAAAGTAAATAAATGAGAGAATTTATTCATTTCAATGCGTTTGCAGGTACAAACTAGAAAATGTGTTTATGAAACACTATGCCCCCAACCATATGCTTACCTCTAAAGAAGGTTTATCCCCTAATGTTTAAGTCGGAATGGGGTTTTAATCAGTTTATCTACATCTTAGCCTGTAACTGTATGCCAAATATAAGGAACATAGTTTAGTGGTTCTTCAGATATTCTGTTGACAAAGTTATTCATATAGCTCCTTCATATTCAAAATGCCTATGTCCGAAAATGGGAAAATTCCACCAAAAATTTATGAAATAGGATCAACAGTAAATCAGGTCATCTACACCTTGGTCCAAACCTGCAAGCCAAATTTAAGGATCCTAGCTTATGCAGTTCTTCAAATATTTAGTTCACAAGCTTATCCCTATACAAAATGCCTATGTCCGAAAATGGGGCATAACTTTGTCAAATAATCATGATTTTTTTTCAAAACTTAATCAGGTCATCTACACCTTGGGAAATGACTTCCTGCCAAAAATCATAACCCTAGCGTCAGAGGTTCTCAAGATATTTTGTTCACAAGGTTCCATAGGCTTATAATGCACTAAGTTGAAAAAGGGGCATAACTCCGTAAAAAATTCACGAGTTTTTTTTCAAAAGTTAATCAGGTCGTCTACACCTTGGGCAATGTCTTCCTGCAAAAAAACACAATCCTAGCGTCAGGGATTTTTGAGATATTTTGTTCACAAGGCTCCATAGGCTTACAATGCACTAAGTCGAAAAAGGGCATAACTCGCTCAAAAATTCACGAATTTTTTTCAAAAGTTAATCATCCACACCTTGGGCAATGTCATCCTGCAAGAAATCATGATCCTAGTATCTGGGGTTCTTGAGATATTTTGTTCACAAGGTTCCATAGACTAAGTCGAAAAAGGGGCATAACTCTGGAAATACGTGACTGGCGGAAAAAAGAAAAAATACGGGTCCACTTATTTTTCATGTACATGCCACATATAAAATTTCAAGATCCTAGCATAAGCGGTTCTTGAGTTGACCAGCTGCCCAAAAGTGTTACGGACGGACAGACGGACGGACGGACGGACAGACGGACTCACGGACGGACAGGCCCAAACCAATATGCCCCCTCAACTTCTCCGAAGTTGGGGGCATAAAAAAGATAAAGGCGTTGCCGTAGGGGCAGTGGATCTTACGGGCCCAACGTATCTCGGGCACAGCATGTGCAAGGCGCAGCCTATCCATCTCCTTTCGCTTCCTCTCCGTTTGCAGTGTTTGTTGGACAGACAATTAAACACAAATAAAACAATCTTCATGTGAGAAAACATACTGACTTGAAATTATCAAAATATTGTAAACCAGAAACAGTGTCCAAAAATTTTACATAATAACGTCAAACGGACCTTTATGCTCCTTTCAAGGGGACGGTGGTCGGGCGATGGTGTTGGTTATAACTTCCAGTGCCGGGGCGTCCTACTTATTTGGATAAAAGTAGGGCAAGGGCCTACTGTGCTTGCAGTAGGTGCGGATGGGTGTTGTTTGGATATTTTTCTCTCGTCTATCATTCCTCTTCTCTTTCTCTCCCTCTCTGGGAGACGGCACGATATTGACTGAAATACTATCTCAAAGGGCCGTTAAACCGAAACAACCAACCAACCATGTTCACTACAACCCGGATAGTGCTTCTAGTTCAAACCTGAACTGGTCCGTCTGGTCATTGAATTCATTGAGAATCATTCTAAAAATGTTCTCTCTCTCGTTCTCTCTTTCTTTCTTAAAAATCCATCGTTTAGGCTTTTAGTTCTACTTTATAACCAAACCATACCTTACTACAATACATACCAACCCTTTGTTGACCAGTGGACTTATCTATTTGTCTATCCTTGTCATTTGGATGCGTCCATTCTAGTTCCAGTTCTAGGGGGTTCTGGTGTTGTTGTTCTTTTTTTTTTTCACTTTTATTGTGTTTTGCATGAAAAAAATTCCTGTAAGCAAACCGTGTACATCCTGGTCAGTCGCCGCGTTCTGTGGCGTCTGAAGTGGGTCTGTACTGTTTGCATTTGTCCCCAAAACGGGTTCCCAGTTTAAAATGAAAGTGGTCTAAGTACCCAAATCATAAGTCCGAATTCGTAAGTCATTTAAACATAGACACAATTCTAGAATATTTCAGATACACAGACATGGACCTCACAACAGAGGTGTGATCAGGTACCCGCGGGTAGTAAGCATTACCTGCCTATTATAAACCACCCGCCATATCTACGAGGGCTGTTCAGAAAGTTCTGATCTTTAGGTCCACCGTACACAATTTAAAAGGTATTTGCACGAGATGTTCATATGCATAAAGTACATTTTATTACCTACACATTCATATATATATATCGTTACTATCGGACATTTAGTCTTGGAGATATGTGCGTTTTAATTAGAGCCACTCGGTACCACTGGACTTTATTCTTAACAACTATGAAAGCTTCAGATATGTCAGAAATAAGGGCTTATATTAAAGTCCGCGGGGCCTTGAACATTCCTACTTAACAAATTCAAAAAGGAACTGTGTGACATTTATGGATCTTCTGCCGTTCAATAATTACAGTTCGACGCTGGTTACATAAATTAAAAAATGGAAAATTAAATATTTAAGACGGTGGCCGTTCGGGGAGACCCCGTAATTCTGTAACTACAGCAAGTATAGCTGCTGTCAAAAGTATGGTTGAAGAAGTTGCCCGATATACTGTTAGACAAATAGCAGCATATGTAGGTATAACATCGGCAGCTACGCATAAAATTCTGACAGAACATTTGGGACTGAGGAAAAAATGTTCTCGTTGGGTACCCCATTTATTAACAAAGGAAAAAAAAGCTGGCCGTTTAGAATGTGCCAGGGAATTGCTTAAAACATATAAGAATTGTCACGACAAAAGGATAAATGGACTGCTAACTGGTGACGAATCTTTTGAAACCCAATGAAAAGTCAATATTAAAGTGTGGATCTCAAAAAAAAAAAAAAAAAAAATAGACCAGTTATTGCGAGAAGGTGTAAGCTTTCTAAAACGGTTCTTTATGCTATCTTCTTCAATTCAAAAGGCCCTGTCGTTCAAGTAGCTTCACCAAAAGGGTGTTCAGTTACTGGCAAGTTTTATAAAAACAATGTATTAAAGAAAGTAAAAAAAATATCATTTCAAACGGCGTCCAAAGACTGGCATACGCAACATCTGCTTAATTCATGACAATGTCCCAGCTCATAAAAGCAAAATTATTCAGGACTATTTGCGCACCGAAAACATTACACAGCTGTCCCATCGCCCATATTCTCCGGATCTAAGCCCATGTGACTTTTTCTTATTTCTCAGACTGGAAAGTATGTCATCTGGTAGACATTATGACTCGAGAAGTGCATTAGGAAGTGCGATATATCAGTGTCTCAACACCATACTAAGGGCAAACTACTTTGCAGCGTTCCGTCCATGGATTTCCAGACTTGAAAAGTGTATTTCAGTTAAAGGAGAATATTTTGAAGGAATAAAATAGATGATTTGATAATATCGTTTAAAATTATCATTTTATAGCCCCGTGATCAGAACTTTCTGAACAGCCCTCGTATATATCCATGGAAAAAATCAGTGAAAATGAAATTCCGGTATTTGAAAGCTTAACTAAGCTTCGGCTGAGGCCATCGAGTCGGAAATTAGTTTAGAAACGGCCAAATTTTAGGGATCAACGAGGTCATGGTGTCTCCCACAACACTTTTTAACTGTCGACACCAGCTTTACTTCAACAGTTTACGAGTGAGTAGCTTCCCTCTTTCAACAAAATCTTGATATTTGAAACAGACTCTAGCATAGCGGACTAGCTGAGACACCAAAATTCCGTACGCAGGTGCCGAAAGGATATTACTACTCAAAATGGGAAAACTGAAGTCCCTCTTGTCACAAAGCCTTGTAACAAGCATAGAGATAACACTCTAAGTATGAAGGAGATGGACTGGACTCTGTGGTGTCTTTATTTTCAAGTTCACATGGATAGATGAGGTCAATAAACCCTGAATCTTTGGATTATTCAGAGACAGTACATTATCTTTGTACCTGTAGGTGAAGTTGAATTTCTGTGCAAGGTGCTTATTACCTTCTTTTAAGGTCAAGAATACGTAAATGGCACATACCTAGAATGTTTAAAAAATTGCACAGGAGTGCATTTTCATGTGTTACATATAATTGTGCAATAAGAAAGATAGGTCACCGAGTACGTTTAGGCGCTAGATCAGATTGAAGATCTGAAATTTTTAGGCCGTTTCCATTGACGGCAATAAGAATGCGATGAAAATGCTTAGATTTTTAAAATACTTAAACGTACACACTTTGTTTACCATTACTTAGATTTTTTTTCAAAAACTGACATTTTATGTCAGAGGATCCTTTACTCAAATGAGGTAAAAAAAAGTCCTTGACTACCGAGTTCGTTTTTGAAGTAGGGCTTGATAAGCAAACATAGGTATGTATGAATTTACGCCACTCGTTGACGTCATTTATAAGAGACGTTGCAGTCGTTTATGGGCGACGTTTTAAGACATGCTAAGACCGTTATGAGAATATGGAAGGATGACGACTAATAGGGTTCTCATGATGAATGCTTTGGTGAAAGAATCTATTTTTCAAACTCTCGTAAGGGACCGACCATTTGATATTCTGGAGGGGGGGGGGGGGGGGGCTGGTATATTTATCAAAAAAATTCCCTGTCTTTGGATATGCAAGAAAAAAATAAAATATCCTGGCTCATAAGGGGGTTCAAAAAAATAATCTGGCCTCAAAAGTAAGAGAAAAAAATAACCTGTCTCCACCCAAACTTTAAAAAAAAAATATTGTCTGCAGATAATTCAATTGGAATAGAGTTTTTATAATGTCTCTGGCTTCTGGGGGGCTGCCCCCCAGACCCCCATATTTATAGTAATATTTTAATATTATCTACAATTGGTTTACACCACCGGGCCTGCATGTGCATACATTTACAAAAACATCCTATACAACATTCACATACATGTATCATTGATCTGCCACATTACTAAGTAAATGTTTCCACTAAAACTAAGTTGCAAAAGAGTCACTAGCTTATGGGAGACAAAACCATTATGGCAAAATAAACACTCTAAAAGGCAAAAGTCCTAATATAAAAACCCCTATTTTTATAATCATTCCTAGTTTTTCTCTATTGTTTCCAGTCTTAAAATTGCCATTGAAATTGGGAAATTGCTTTAGCTTCTGGGGGGCACAGCCCCCAGACCCCCCTTTGTTAACTTCTAAGCACATAACTTTCAGCCATTTTATTAATTGCCATTCATGTATAATGTGACTCTATCATGTAAGTAATGTGACTCTATCATGTAAGTATTTATCAAACTTTCTAAAGTACGAATAAAGCGTGGTTAAGCATATATTGGGGTAGAAAAAAAAAACTTAAATTCCTAATGTTAGCCCTAAAACTTTGCCAAATAGCCCTAAATTTTGGCCAAAATATCCCTAATTTAAGGCCTAATTTTTTTGCCAAACTCATACAGGGATGTTTGTATCTGTACCTTAGATGAAAAGAGTAACATGCTCCAGGCAATGGTTTGCAAAAGCAAGCTAAATAAGCCATGCCCTTGGCCTGGTTAAAGACAGCACCATGTTCTTTTTGTGAGAAAAAAAGGTCTAAAAATACTGATGTGGGTAAAATAAAAGGATATTAAGGTCAAGTAAACAAGGATCTGATAGTTCGGCTATAAAATTAAAAAAAAAAAATCTGTTTGAGTCATTTTTAAAAAAAATAAATTAGCTCCCACTTGGTGAAAAAAAAAAAAGAAATTGTTTCCAGAGGCCAGTGAAATAAAATGTCGTGTCTCCATCAAGAATACCAGCCCCCCCCCCCCCCCCACCCCCACCCCCACCCCCAGAATATCAAATGGTCGGTCCCTAAACAAAAATTAATAAACTTCTATCAGTAAATAAATATGGTTTCTGCAGCCGACACGAAATGTGCCGCTAAACGCAAAATGGAAAAGCCCAGTGAGTAAACCAAATTTCCTCTTAAAAACTGCGTTACCCTAACATGGTAATACCAAATCAAAAATGCGCTGTCATAATAAAATGGGTATTTTGGGGCATGTACTGTCAGCGGAAGCTCAGATCAGTGCGCCCCCGTCCAAACTGACCAAAGCCTTTGTTGTTCTCTGGTACAATGATTCCTCGAGGAACTGTGAAGAGATTATGCGTATGCGCATGCTGATCTGTGTGCATTCATATTTACTGACGACTCGTGCTCTTTCGGTGTGGCTCATGCTAGTCAGATAAAAGTGACTTTTCGCCCTTTTGGACAGTATTTCAGTCATATCGGGATGATTGAAAAGTTAAAAGGCTTAATTCCTTCGTCGGTAAATGTAAATGTATCCTTGTGGCCGTAGGGGAGGTGTGGGTAAAAGACTCGCTGTATCTTTTGCAAAGCCATACTATCTCTTCATACGGCATACACCCTCATATGAGTGTTACGTGCAAGTGGAAGACATATTGTATCATTTCGTGTAAATTTTATGATCAAAATGAAATTTTTGATGTCCAGAAAGTATTTTAAAATCGCAAAAGCGGCATTATAGTAGATATTACAACCCGATCCCAATAAAGCTCTAAAAATCAGCTGGCACACATGTACATGTACTTGGTTAGGATGAGCAATCCTACCGGCGCCGCGGAAGAGTGATTATAGACGTTCGGTTATGATGCAGACTGTTGCAGGTAGGATTCCGGGCTCGGCCAGCCAGCGACCTTTGTCAATCAGGGAAGGATAACGCAGCGAAAAGAGAAGAATTTGCTCCGCCTTTCATATGTGTGTCTGAAAGTCCTGTGAGCCCTGAAATTAGGGAGGGAACATGTATTACGGTCAGGCTTTAACTGTTATACACACGCTACTCTGTCTGTCTGTCTCTCTGTCTGTCTGTCTCTCTCTCTCTCTCTCTCTCTCTCTCGCATTAATTTTGTATGAATATATTATGTTAATGAAATAGCTTCCTAAATACAGGGGCTTGAATAAGCAATGACGGCAACAACTCCCTTTTTTTCATGTTTGACATTGTTTAATGTCCGATGGGGGGCATATTGAAAATAACATTGACTAGAAAGTATTTCGTGACGCAACGTCCTTCGCGACGCGCGTAATTAATTGCGCCAGTCATTTACGTATTCTTGACCTTAAGAGCCCTTTTATAAACTCTGCCTCATACCCGTAAAGAAACAAGTCGGCAAGTAATTAGGGGCGCAGTTATTGCCCATTGGAATGCCATCTGTCTGCTGAAAAATTTGTCCGCTAGATTCCACGTAAATATTGTCGAGAAGAAATCCCAGCATTTAATGACATCATCTTCAGAATATTTTGTATGAACATCAGAGTGGCCCTTAACAAAATATGTGTCCAGATACCGAAGAAAAACGCATTTGTATCGACGATTTTCCGTTTTTGTGGAAGGAACAATTGTTAACAATTTCTTTTAGTTTAGATTTTAATCTTAAGTGTGGTATTGTCGCATAAAGCGTAGAGAAATCGAAGGTTTTTATGTTATCTACCTCAAAAAGTGCTTTGGAATGTTTTAGGATCCACATCTAAAGGGCTAAACACAACTTTTGTTTACTGTCCATTGACTGTCCTTCCATAAATGCAGACAGCATGTAATAAATCTCTGTGCAGTATAGAAGTTCATTGTATCAATGGATAGATGGATGATTTGCAATTTTACGTTACGTCCTTTTTAACAGTATTTCAGTCATTTCACAACGATGGATGGGTGATAATGAAAGGCTATGTGCAATGGAACCCCGTTTACGATTGAAAAGATTCCCGGAACCGCTAGATCAGCAGGCCAGTGCTTAACCTACTGCGCTACCGGGGCTCCTCATTGTTGTATGCAAAAATGCCTTCGTTTCCTCGAGTGAAAGTGTGTACATGAAAAGGCCATGGCATGATATGAACATAATTTTTTTGTAAAATTCATGTGAACAAAATGTCAGCAAATAATCCTCTTTTGGTGGTAAGAAAGAAAACAAACTTTGCATCCTGACAGGCTTTAACAGAATGGGCCGCGTCTTAACATGTTTTTACATGCGGTATGAAGCCTAAATACGAGTCGACATTCTATACTATGTAACAAAAAAAACAGATATCGAAATCAGGTCATTGTATGTGTCAACTAAAATGACCTAAATACTTTTTCAACACTTTTTATGAGAAACTCAAGTACGTGTCAGTCATTTAAAGCCGGCCAACTACAATGATGAAACTGTAACAAGATGCTTGCAGCGAAGCCTAACGATAAAATATTATATGAATTTTTATCATTGATAGAGCTACATATCGGCCCTTCAAGGCAGTGGGAGTTTTTGTAATTCATGATATAATCTTTAGGTTTCACATCGTAGATATTTCTCAAAGTACATGTTTTAAACTATACCTTCTGTTCAGGTAACGTCATTTCTTTAACATAAAACTGAGAGAGGCGCTACCTTTTGTTAACGAGTTGTACTAGAAGAGATTTTATCATGATGAAAAACGGAAACAAAAAATAATATCTATCTCATTCCATCTTCGAGCAAGACAGTTTGGAACATGCCATGTGTTCATAATCCATGATTCTTCCGAAGAACGCGACGTCGCGGGAACGGTTTTGATTTACGAGACGTCAAGTCATGCGACTGACGTGTTTAAACCATTCAACTTGGAAGATGGAATAAGATAATAATTCAGTCTCTTGGTTTTTCATGTACGTGTAGTTAGATTATCTAAAACAGGATTATACTTAAAGTAAAATTATGTCGAAAATCGCTCTCAGGAATCAGAATACGTTGCTTTGTAAAATATCTACCCGGTGAAATCATATTACTCATAAACATTATGTTATTGTAACATACAATCATTTCAGATATTTTTCGGAGAAGTCTTTCAGTACCTCTTGACGGCACGCACTTTGGTATAAAATTTATTTCAATAACTTGACGGAAAGTATGTACACTTGAGCGCTGTCTATTTTGCATGAAAACGTCAAACCATGATATTTTCACGACGTCACAGAAAAAGAAGTATTTGTTTCACACTCAAAAGAAAATTGTTTTATGATTTAGAGAAAGCTGAACTTGTTGATTATTAATCATTTTGTATGAACGCTGGAAAAAATATTGTGTCCTATTCCATCTTAACTTTCTTCTTCACTGTCTCTAAACTTCAAAAGCGTAGAAGAAAATAGATAATAGACAAGTCTCTGCAGACAACACATATTCCTCCCAAATATGCTCCTCGGCAAAAGTTTAGCATATTGTGAAAGCAAAAATTCGAGGATTATTAGAGGTAATAACAATTTATTTCAGGTTTTCTGTGGAAGTCAATGTGTCCTATCATCAACACCAATATTTCATCTTCGTGGAATTAGCACGTTTGATTTGAACTCAGAAACAACCGTAAAGGGCGAGCGCGAAGGTAAATTGCCAAAAAACACATTTTGGGAAGAAAACATATTCTTGTAATGCGCTGTGAGTGACTTTTACACCAATTTAACGTTTGGTAATGGTAAATGTTTTTGGCGAATACGAACTTATTTCCTTTACAACCATCATAACGAAGCATTATTTTCTCTCGAAAATGTGAATTTCTGAAGCATTCATTTATGTGCTCTCTTTATGCAGTGCTTGCTCAAAACAATTTAAATCTTGTGTTTTTGCAATGTTTAAGCATTGGTGTTGAAGAAAGAATGCATTTATCTTAATACTGAAAAGTGGAACTAAAGTATTATTATTTCTAATGATCTTGGTATATTTATTTTAAAAATGTGCTAAACTTTTGGCGAGGAGTATAGACTACAATTATATTTAAGTGGACACATTATTTTTAGTGTCGAATACTTAAGTCGCATATGTCTCCTGTGGAACAGAGGAAATACTGATTCGAAGAAATATCAACTGCGTTTTTGTGTTGTGTTGTGAAGGGGTGCCTAATTCGCTTCTGTTATTTTGTTTTATAGCGATGAGTATACATAAATGTGAAAATGTTCTCTTTGTTCCTGATATTATCTCATATTAAAAATGTCCAGAAATAGCGTATGTGTCATTTTCAGACATGCTGTTAGCGAAACGCAATCAATGGTAAAGAAATTTAAATGAAGCAGATTTTTTTTCTCAACGAAAAAACACTTTGTTTTGATTGAACGCAAATGAAAGCACTTTTTTGCTTTGAAAACCGGGGCAATATGTAAAATAAATATAACAAAGAAATTTAAAAAAAAATCCCAAATGATGCTTTTGAGCAATATTAAGTTTTAACAGTTACTTGCAAGGAAAATGGATTACTTTATGTTCAAACGGAACGACTGTAGACAAAGAAGGACATTATAAGTGCATTCAGGCCTATCTACAGTCCTTTGAATATACTTGACTTTTGCAATGAAAAGTTTTTGTCTTCATTGCAACGACCCAGATGGAGATTTTTCTTATGAGACTGCTCATCCAATCCTAGGTACAACTGCTCATTCTACCACAACAGAATCCGGGTCAAGAGTTATGGTCATGTAAAATCGATTTAAGCCCCAGTAGGGTCAAGTCGGCTAAATTCGGACAGGAGGTAAACTCGGACAGTGACATTCTTTCCTTTATATGTCAGTTGTTTGGAATTATAACAAAAATTTGTGGGCAAACAGTGAAAATCCTAATGAGACGGCTCATTATTAGCCGTCTCATCTGGATTTTCACTGTTTGCAATGGTCTGTTCGAATTCACATGCTGTCCGAATTGACCTATCTTCACCCTAATTTATTTCTGATCGTTCTGGTGTGATTAATACTATTATTGTCATTATTTGTTTGTTTTAAATTATCAAGAAATAGATTCTTGCTTTCAGTGATTTGTTGCCCAATATATCACTGGCTGGAGGTCAGTCGTGAAGTGGAGCACGAAGCGCGAGTGCAATATTCACTGACGACTGATCACCAACTGACCGACAGGCTTTTCGCGTGTCTTAGTTTGCTATGTATGCCGTCTTCATTTTCTCCTTCCCATTTGATGTTTAGAGCTGAATGTGCTAAACGGTTGTGTAAGTTCCTGACCATTGCTTTTTCACCTACTTTTGATCAGGCTTTTCGTATCCAACACCCTGTGCCCCCAGCTTCTTGGCAGACAATTCGTTACATAATAAAATGGATAATATGCTTGACTACGTTTTTGTCAAAAGCAGACAGTCAATACAGCTTTTGGCTGCTGTAAAGCTTCAAATACAGTGGCATGTAATAGTATTAAACTCATAGCAATTAGATATAGGAAAATATTTACAAAAAAACTCCTTTGGAAACTAAGAACACACACAAGATCGAAAATCAAAGACAACATTTTCATTTGTTAGCCTGAACACGCACCTGAAACAGGTAAAGGTTCCCATAGCCTAGTAGGTGTAGGGGTAGTGGGGATTAAAGGCACTGTGTCTTGGGAACAGCATATGATAGACGGAGCCCATCCCTCTCTTTTCGCTGCCTTGTTCTTCCCTGATTCGAAGCAGATACCTGTTTACTACTGGGTTGATAGAGAAATTTTCCACTCGTCTGATGGCGAAATCCAGGCGCGATCTCACGACCTTCCGGCGACTTTCTGCACCATAAGGGAGCGGCTCTAACCACTTGACCATGGAGCCTCCCTGAAATCGCTCCTAGTGCCAGTTTAAGTGGCACTTGATTTTTCAAAGGTACAAGAATGGGTTCGGATGGCAAACCCCAGGCGCGATCTCACGACCCTCCGGCAACTTTCTGCACCATAACCTAGCATCTCGAACCATTCGACCACGGCGCCTCTCAGAATACGCTCCTAGCGCCTGTTTAAGTTGCACTTGATTTTCAAAGTTACAAGAATGGGCTCATTGATCTCAAAGAAACTTAAAATAGAAACTACATTATGCGTAAGTACAGGGAGACTTTTTATAGCCGCCACATTAGACTAATACAGGCCGCGGTGAAGAAAAGTGAAGTCACTACTGGAGAAATGAACTGTTGACAAACATACATAATAGAGTGATTGCCCTATTATAATTATTATTTGTATTATCACCATCCTCATATTCATCATTTATTACTATATTTTGACATTGTATCGCACATTTCACAGAGCTACATGTCAAACATATATATCTTGACATCTTTTGCTTCCCGACTGGTATTATATAGTCTGCTGTCATTTAGTAAAAGACAAACTCAGATATTAAAACATGTGATTTAGTCTGCACTTCATCTACAGTCTAGGCTGCCCATTATCCTTGCAAGGTCTGATAGACCCCTCACCTGTCCTTACTGACCTGGCAAAGTCGAAGCTGGTCCATTCTTTAAAAAGGTAAGTAGGAACATTCTCAAAAACTGACACATTTCAATCCCAGATCCAACCCAAGACATCATGTGGGAAAGAGACAACATAAAATTAGTCACCACCAAAGACAACACCAGCGGTAGCAATGTGAACAGACATTTCCCGTAGGTGGTCAACGGGCTAGCCTAAACATCACAAACAATATATCAATAACAGACATAGCATCTAACAACACATAAAACAACCAAAAAGAACCAAAACAGAAATGCCGTCGGTTTTCCTATCGCTTACGACTGTCTCTTCTTTTTTCCTTTTACTATACCCTGAATATCATGCTGCCTGAAATGTGGCAAAACCTCAGTTTTCGTTTCTTGCTAATGGTCAGGAGTTAACTCGTGATTTCTAATGACCTTTGTTCTTCCTCAATGGCTATACATACCGGTATAAGTTTCGTTCGGTAGGATCTCATCTCAAAGGCCTGGGTTCTTTTTATCACTGTTGTTACAACCCACATTACACAGGCATTTCACAGGCACACAAAAAGCCTGTATATATATGTCAACAATGTGTATATGCTTATAATGTAAAGTTAAAGGCTAATCGCCTTTGTTTGTCTTGTAGCCTTTATTCATTGTATTTCCAGCCTGTTTCTTTAGTAGACAAGGGTCACCTGCAAGGTCTTTTCACTTGACCGGTCCTATTCGATACTTATGCTGTAAAGCCTCATTGGTCAGTGATCACAGGGTATAATCGATTCCGCTAATTTTTGCTTCCTGCAGAGACTGTACATCATATTTGGCTTCCGCCGAGACTGTCCGCGATATCTTGCTTCCTGCCGAGACTTCTGTACATGATGAATGGCTTCCTGCTGAGACTGTCCGCGTGATTCTGCTTCCTGCCGAGGCTCTCGGCAGGAAGCAGAGTCACGCGGACAGTCTCGGCAGGAAGCCATTTCTCGAGGACAGTAGTCCCTGCAGGAGGCAAGAGTTCGCGGATAGTCTCGGCGGAAGCCAAATATGACGGACAGTCTCTGCAGGAAGCGAAAATTGGCGGAATCGATTATACCCTGTGGTGATCACTTGGTTTTAGATGCGTGTGGCAAACTCTGAGATCACCTCATTTCGCTGGTGGTACAATTCATTATTTTATTGTATTCATGTTAAGTTCATAGAGTGCATATTGTCATAAAGCACTACTGCCCTGATTCAGCCTCAGTTCACCTGTGGTTCTGCGGTCGAGTCACTTTTACCGGACACTGCAGATGTTTTTTTGTTTTTTTGTTTTTTTTTTCTGAAAACATCTCATAATTATTCGATCTATACTTTGATGTCACTCCATTTTATTTTTTTTTGTCTTTCTTTTGGCTCGTAAAGCAGCACATTTTCGTGTTGATATGTAAGTCTGAATTTGTGTGTAACATTATTTTTTCACAGTAGTTCATTCTGAGTGGACGATTCCGGATTGAGGACATTTTGGGTCACCGATCGGCTGACACTTGTAATTTACACAATTGCTTCACACATTGCTAAAATTTCACCATTTTACTTGTTTAATTTTAACACGACTTTACGAAGCAAATGTGTGCTTATGCAACACCCTTCATGTGCGTCCGGATGCGCATGAGCGTGTGCGTGAGCCTTAGTAAAATATTCACCTTTTGCGTTTAGCTCAATTTCTAGGAAACTGCAAGGGCAAGGGCCTTCAGTCATGCTCCATAGATATGTCTGGGGAAGATTTACTGGAAGCAGCAATGCATATCGGGTCCTGGACTAAATTCCACTCTTGATAGAACATAGAAAAAAAAGCACCTGTTGCGTTTAACTCAATTTCTAAGTAACCGCTAGGGCTAGAGTCTTCAAACTTGCTCCAAAGATACGTCTGGAAAAGATCTACTTGACGCGATGCATAACAGGCCATGGTCTATATTTCACGGGTGATTGAACATAGAAAAATATTCACATGTTGCGTTTAACTCAGTTTCTAAGGGCTAGATTCTTCAAACTTGCTCCATAGATACAACTGGGAAAGATCTGGGGAAGATCTACTGACAGCAGCGATGCATATTGGGCCATGATGTATTTCACGGTTAATTGAACATAAAAGAAAATATTCTCCTGTTGTGTTTAGTTCAGTTTCTAATTAACCGCAAGGGCTAGAGTCTTCAAATTTGCTCCATAGATACGTCTGGAAACTATCTACTGGGAGGAATGCGTATCCGGGCCATGACCTATATTTCACGGCTGATTGAACATAGAAAAATATTCACCTATTGCGTTTAGCTTAGTTTCTAAGTAACTGCAAGGGCTTGAGTCTTTAAACTTGCTCCATTTCTACGCCTGTGAAAGATCTACTGAAAACAGTGATGCTTATCGGGCTATGACCTAAATTTCACGGTTGATAGAAGATAGAAAATTTTCATCTGTTGCGTTAAGCGCAGTTTCTAAGTTACCGCAAAGGCGAGAGTCCCCCAAACTTGCTGCATAAATACATCTGGGGAAGATTTAATAGAAGAAATGAAACATATCGGGCTATGACCTATAGTTTACGGTTGATTGAACGTTGAAAAAATACTCCCTTGATGCGTTATGCTGTTTCCAAGCATAGTGAAGAAACTGCGTACTAGCACTTCTACAGGTGTGAGCCAATTTGACATATGCGAGTAATAAGGGAAAGTTTCATTATCACTTAATAACTTCTTTTTTTCTTAACATATTTTTACATCACAAACGGTATCAGAAAGTAAAATTCTTCATCTTAAATATTGTGTTTTAATTTCGATTCTAGCACAAGTACAAAATGGTCTTTTTTGGGGTGATTTTCTAGAGGTACATAATTAATTAAAACAAATAACAAAATCTCCGTAAAACCAGTAGGGCGCATGAATTTAACGACTAATTTCGAATCAAATTAATACAAAATGTTATGCATCACAAATAGATCAGATTAGAAGAAAGAGTATATTTTCATCTGGTATAAATTTTATTTGTCTAGCTAAATGATAAAATGGTCTTTTTTCAATATTTGTTAAAATTTTAGTTGATTATTTTTTTGCCGGTTGTTTCCGTGCGTTTACGTAAAATGCGACGCTAGGACACGACTCCGGCTTTCAGGTAATAGCTCCAGGCGGAGATTACCACGATAAGATATGATAGAAAGTTGTAGAAATGAATTTTATTCAAAATGTAGATTCAGTCCTGTGTCTAAATTTTGCTTGAACTGAAAGATAAAAGTAAATTTATTTAGTTTTTATTTTATTTTTCTGGTCCAGATCTGCACTAGAGAACGTTTTTGGTTTCTGGTGTTAGAATAGAAACGAAACCGTGCTATTGAAATACAATTATAATTGATGCCGATATTCTTTGGTCTTATTAGCAATCATATGAAGAGATAGGTCGGCTAACTTCTTTAATTGGCGAAATAATTGGTATCACTGGTGCCGAATTGAAAGACACGATATAAATTATCTTATGATTGTATAATGCCAATTAGTAAAGTCGGTATGTTTAGAAATTAAGCGTTTGCTCAATTGTTGCTCATTTATGTAATTATTAATGTGAGGCAAAAAGCCACACTATCGGCATAATAGTTGACTCTAAGACCCAAACAAAAATAGATTACAAATTACTAAATGAGGGTGAATTTCGGACACTAAAGAAGAAATTCTATCTTCCAAGGATGGAAGGACGATAATGACAGGTTGTGTAATGGAAACCGTTTACGTCTGAGAAGGTTTCCGCCTTCGGAAATCGAACTTGGGACCGCTAGATCAGCGGGTCAGCGTTTAGCCCACTGAGCTACAGGGTCACCTCGTAGATAAAACTTTGGCGGTCTCTAGCGATTTAATATAATTTTGTTAGTAGGACACAGAACACTTTATTTTTCTACAGCATTTAAGTTATGTTTATTTGTTGATTTTTTTTTATATATATCTTAAAGAAAGTAAATTACTTAATTTACAAAGAAGGTCTATAGGCATGTTTTTTTTCATTCATTTGTGTCATTGTTCTATATAATGCATTATACAAATCCGTTATTCCAAGGAAAATGTTCTTATTGTATCAAGTTTGATCTCTCATGTTTATTATTATTTTAAAATTTATAATCTTATTTTCATCCAGTTTCATCAATTTCACTTTAATTCAATTCAAATATTACTCAGTGTCAATTTAATCAATGTGTGAATATACACTATTACTGACACGGCACGCGTATAACTGTGTGGCAATATTTAATTGAGTCGCGACACGAAAAAAGTGAAGAAAGTGGCATGTGCGCCTAGCAATGACTAAGATCAGCCTATGCGTTCGCCAAGTCTGATCAAAGTCTTTGCTGGTGGCATGGAGATAGCTTAGCTACCATTAAAGTACACAGCGACTCTGATCAGACTTGCCATATGCCCAGGCTGATCTGAGTCTTCACGTAGTACATATGACACTTTGTGGGTTTTGTCGTATCGCGGTTCGACTGGATTAACCAAACGTAATAAGCCGCGACTCGCCAAAACTAACAAGGTGGCATGTGCACTTCGCGTAGATTCAGCAGTCCGAGCAGAGTTTTCCCTTTGCGCGTAAAGGGAGCTGAGAGTCTAAGTCTTCTCCATGCTGACAGCGAAGACTAAGATCAACCTGGACATCCGCCCTCGACATGCGCTTACAAAATAGCATAGGTCTTAGCTATCCCTTTGCGGACAGCGAAGACTGGTTAGATTGGGTGGATGCCAAGGCTGATTTGAGTCTTTGCTGGGCGTACATTCGGCTGTGTTCGTTTTGTCGTGTCATGGAAAAAATCTGTTCTCTTTAACGATAAAATAAATGCATAATGTTTATTCACTCATTTTAAATTCTAGGTTTTTATCATCATGAAATTTTAACTAAACTTATTTTCACGAGACTTTTTTTTAATCAAAATTTTGTGCAATCAATCATATTTTTGCTTGACTGTTCTAACAAAGCCCTCAGTTATACAACTGTGTGACATACAATTCATTTATTTATTTATTTATTGTTCTTGATAATGTTGAACTTAAATTCTATGTTTGAATCAAACATACATTGTGCCTTATATAATGTTTAAGAGAGAGAGAGAGAGAGAAATTAGTCACGTAAAATTTTGATTATCTTTGCATTATGAGACTAAATGACATAAACTGTTAGTAAATATAATCAATATAGCACCTCTTTTTCCCCCTTATTGGCTGTCAAAATCATTTTGGATTTCTGGAGCATGACAATTCCTTTTAAGAACCAAACATCTTAGAAAAAAATAACAATAATAATAATAATAATAACAATTAATAATAATAATAATAATTTTATTATTATTATTATTATTATTATTATTATTATTATAAAATATCATTATCATGTGTTCTGACAGCATAATGCAAAGGAAATCCAAAAGGTTTAATTACATTACCATGATTATTTTATGCATGAGTCTGTCTGACTATTCTAAGGCCCATATTCACAAACTAAACTCAAACTCCACCTCGACTCGAACTCCAATAAGGTCGGTTGAAGTGACGCTCGAGGGCGCCTCGAGTGAGTTAAGTTCAAGTATAGATTTGGTATTCACGTTCTCCACTCCACCTCGACTTCGTGGAGGAGACTCCAGCTACACTCCAGTTAGACTCACACAATGTAAAATACATCGTGGACCCAGACCAGACCTCCTAAAACGTATAAACTGTAATGATGTCAAATTTGAGACTTGGCTGACTTAATAAACAGTGTTGAACTATATCGTACTAACTGTATAATTTGTAAAATTAAAATTAAATCTACCGCAGGAACTATGAATTTCCGCTTGACGTCTGAGCGTCCGTCCGGTGTACGTTTCCGTGTTTGCAGAAGCGTCTGTGGTGTAGTGGTTAAGCTACCTGTCACTGAAACATCGGTCATGGGTTCGATCCCGTTCTCTCAATCATTTGATACAATAAATGACTTTTATGGGTGTTTTCATTATTCGTAGTTTCTACATTATTATACCCCAGTATATGATGTATGCTATGGGGGTATATAGTTTTTGGTTGGTCTGTCTGTCCGTTCGTTCGTCTGTCAGTCCGTCTTTACACAAGTCTTTGGTTTCGTCCATTGAACTTTCGGATAACATTTTTTCATCGAAGGCTTTTAATTGCTCAAATTTCGGTAACCACAAGTGAAATTCTTCTAGTAGTAGGTGTAAGATGGATGGATGGATGACTTGCGATTTTACGTCCTTTTCAACGGTATTGCAGTTATATCAGGACGATGGGACGTGATAATGAAAGGCTGTGTGCAATGGCGTCCCGTTTACGGTAGGAAAGATTCTCGCTTCAAGCGGGGCTCGAAGCCGGTCCGCTAGATCAGTAGACCAGCGTTTAACCCACTTCTGGAGCTCATTTTAGGTGTATGATACTTGCATACAATTACCTTTGATCCTGCGAGGACTAGAGATAAAAAAAATAGAAATAAAATGAAAAATAGATTGTATCCATTTTAAGAAATTTATTTTTTTGTATTAAAATGTTTTCTTCTTCTTCTTTATGTTTGAAACTAATGGTAGTAGTACTTGATTCAAGATCAGCTAGGGTTATGTAGCTAAGTCGGTGTATAACGTTTATGATGAGCACCCTCTATCAAAATTGTATAAAAATGAATATAAAAATGTGTATGTTAAAGCCTAGTACTTTCAAAGATTTTTATTTGTTTGAATACACACATCCGACCCCTTCTCCCAATCACACCACCACCACCACCACCATCGCAAAAGGAGCCTGTGGTGGTGGGGTAATTTGGTTTTCGATCTGTCCGCCAGTCTGCTGTCCGCATTTTAGGTTTTTTGCTTTTACAGCATTCGTCGGATCTCAATGACATTTGGAACATACATGTATGTTGACCTGAAACAAGTGAGCCTTAAAAACAGGGGCCCCATAACTGAGGTTTTTGAATGAGCTACGCCTCTTTGTAGCTCTTGATTTTAATCGATACTGTAGCTTTCTGCTAAAATGTGTAAATAATGTCAGAGTTTCCTTATTTAAAAATTTATATTGAAGGATGGTATCAATCAAGTTAAACATTCGACTTATATTTGACAGGTTTGGGTGCAGTTGTTAAATTTCTTTCTTTCTTTCTTTATTTTTGTTAAGAGGGGGAGGTTAACGGATATTTGAGACAGTATTTCAGTCTATATCGTGCGCGGCCTCCCAGAGAGAGGAAGAAGGAAAGGAAGATAGGACAGACGCAAGTAAAAAAAAATCCGAACCCCATCCCACACCTGTTGCAAGCACAGCCGGCCCATGTCCTATTATTATCCGACTTTATAATATGATCCTCCGATACCCAACCTTTAGCATGAGATACCCCGTAACGTGCAATTTCTACATTGGACGTCGTGCTATAAGTGAGACAGAACGCGGTTTGTCCGATTGTACATGGTCGATAATACACTTGCTAAAGTTCGTGAATTATCTCTCCGTACCGAGGCCGACGAACATGCTCTTGCTAACACTTGTAGGACGCACCGACACTGAAAGTTACCAAGCACCGTCACCCGACCCGACCCGACCCAGAGTGAGCGTGTGTTGGAGGGAGGAGGATTTTCCTCTCTCTCTCTCTCTCTCTCTCTCTCTCTCTCTCATTGAGACGGATCAATATAGACTTAATATTTTCTTAACAATATGACTGTATGGCGATACAAAGTACATTTTATGACAAAGTCAAAACCCTGTCCGTCTGAGAAACGTACACGTAGCACCCTTACTGCTGAAAATTTGTCACATAAAAAAAGATTTATTAAACAAATATGTTGATAGCGTATTACATAGAAGTCCTCTGGCCTATAACAACATTTTTGGTAGTCGTGCTGCTTCGAATTGTCATAGCATAGCCATAAAAACGCTGAAATATAAACAAAACTAAATTCGAGTCGCCGTCAAGGGAGCTTCACCGTTCCTCGAGCAAACCTTACTTATTGGAGGTGACTCCAGCTACACTCATGTCTGTGAATACGACTCGACCTCACCTTCAGATTATCCTTGACCGTTAGGTAATTATAGCTACTTATCCGGTAAGTTCGAGTCGAGGTGGAGTTTGAGTTTAGTTTGTGAATATGGGCCTAAGAGACTCATGAAATGTATTCAATATTCAATTAAAGTCATAAAGATCGATATTTTATCATGATCGAGATAAGAATATTAGCCTGAGGAAATACCTTGACACCTGCGATTATCGCATACTGTCGTTAATGCCCCAGTCACACACACACATTACGGATTGGGCGGATAGTGGCGGACTTTAAATCCACACAAATTGTGGGCGTGGTCTCTGTCCATATCGAATCCGTATCATATCCATATGGTATCCGCAAGGTCCGCAGGATATGCCACCAAATTTTGAAAAGTTTAAATATTCAGGCGCGGACGAGCTAACCATAATGATCCGTAACTGAAGGCATTTATCCGCATTTATGCGTATCTAATCCGTATCTAATCCGTATCTCGACCTATCTTCCGCGGTCCACCCAAAATTTGTGGACAAATACGGTTTCATGCGGATTGTTACGGTTAGTTACGGGTCTGATTCTGCGTATTGTTACGGATTAATGCCCCAGTCAGATTAGCTGTTCGCAATTATCCTCACCAATACGTATCTGTCAGTATTGAAGTGTAAGTTATCCGTATAGAAACGTATCTGAAGGTAAAAGTCCGTAAAAAACTCCGAACGAGACCCAAAACTAACCGTAATTGAAGGTAACGATCTGCGCGAAACCGTATAAGTCCACAACTTGGGGTTGGGCTGCAGAATGATAGGTTTATATACGGATTAGATACGGATAAGATGCGGATTAGATACGGATTATATATGGATAAATGCGAATGAATGCCTTCAGTTACCGTTTGTTACGGATCAATACGGTTTACTCGTCCGCGCCTGAATTTTGAAAATTTTCAAAATTTGGAATCGGATCCTGCGGACCCTACGGATACGATACGGACAGTTACAGACTCTGCGGATGCAATACGGACCTTTACGAATAACACCGGACAGATACGGATGGGCCATCCGCATATGCGATACGGACCATTGCGAATAAAACCGGACAAATACGAACGGGCCATCCGTAGCATCAACAACATCTTTCCGCATCTAGAAGTAACAGAAGGTAATGGAAGGCAAGTAGTACGTATACATTCGTATCATCTCTCATCGTATTGATTCAAAGGGAAACTATCTGACCGCAGACATCAGCATTTATCCTTAATCACACGCATCTATAGGTAACTGTATCCGTAATTTAATCAAGAAAATAAGCCACGCCCACAAATTCTGCGGATTATTGTGGATTTTTATCCACAACTATCCGCCCAGTCCGTAATGTGTGTGTGTGACTGGGGCATAAGTTTCGGAGATCAACCGAAAGATCTCTGGAGATCTACCTGTCCAAGATGAAACTCAATAACCTAGATGACGAAGTACGAGTATTCTGCCAGATGTAACCACAAGCGCTAGAGTTTTCAAGACTGTTTGATGTACGAACATGATTGCTTGGGATAATGACTCAGTAAGGCCGGATGTTTGACCTCAAACTAACAGTAGGTTACATTGACCTTTATTTCATGGTCTAGAGAATTTGCCTAATAACTTGAGGACTATTTAATATACAAACATGATTCTTCTTATAATTACTCAGTATGACCAGATGTTTGACCTCAAATAAGCAGTAAGTCAAAGAGACATTTATTTTATGGTCCAGTGATTTTACCTAATATCTTGAAGGCTGTCTTATGTGTATCCATGATAGCTTTGAATAATGACTCAGCATGACTAAAAATATGATCTCAGACTTACAGTAGGACACACTGACCTATATTTCATGGTCCAGTGATTTTGCCTTATATCTTTATGACTATTTGATTAACAAACATACGTCTAAACTCAAACAAACGTTGGTCATTTTGATTGATTAACAAACATACGTCTAAACTCAAACAAACGTTGGTCATTTTGATTTATATTTCATGGTTCAGTGACTTTATCTTATATCTTGAAGACTTTTTGATGCACGAACATGATTGCTTGGGGTAATAACTTAATATGATCTGATGTTTGACCTCAAACTAACAGTAGGAAACATTGACCTATATTTCCTGGTCCAGTGATTTTGCCTTATATATTGAAGACTGTTTGATGGACGAAAATGATTGCTTGAGAAACAGACTCAGTATGGCCGGATCTTTGACATTAAACTTACGGTAGGTCACATTGACCTATATTTCATGGTCTAGTGAATTTGCCTTATAAGTTGAAGATTTTTAATGCACAAACATGATTCTTCTGATAATGACTCAGTATGACCGGATGTTTGACCTCAAAATAACAGTAGGTCACATTGACTTATATTTCATGGTCCAGTGATTTTGCTTTATATCTTAAAGACTGTTTGATGTATGAGCATGATTACTTGGGATAGTGACTCAGTGTGGTCGGATGACTGACCTCAAACTTAGAGTAGGTAACATTGATATATATTTTATTGTCAAGTGAACTCGCCTTATAACTTGAGATGAAGACTATTCAATGCACAAAATGATTCTACTGATAATGACTCAGAATCACCAGATGTTTGACAAAAAACTAACAGTAAGTCATAGACACTTTCATTTCATGGTCCAGTGATTTTACCTAATATCTTGAAGACTGTTTGATGTTTGTACATGATAGCTTTAAATGATAACTCCATATGACCAAAATTGATCTCAAACTAACAGTAGGACACATTGATATATATTTCATGTTCCAGTGCTTTAGCCTAATCTTAAATTTAAAGAGTAATTACACTTCAGAAACTGACTGAATCAGATCCCAAACCCTATCCCCAACATCAAAGGGAAAGATTGACAAAGACATCCCAGCAAACAATAAATTACAAGTGATAAGCCGAGTCAGCAGCTCTTTCCCAAATAGGTGGCAACTCAGCTATCTTTATTGAACTAAATTATTCAGACCAACAGAAGGGTTACAACAGACTAAGCAAATTATACGAAAAACATTTAACAACTATTTTTACCTATTTTCTATTTTTATTATAGAAGGGTTAAAATAAGAATACAATAAATTAAACAGCACCGAACATAAAACAAATGCAACCGCAACGAAAGTACCGCCTTGGGACGGTCAGTAATAACTACTGGGGGGTTTAAACCGGTTTTACTGGACCCAAACCTTCACCCTCACCCTCCGCCGCGGTGCATACAATTAGTTGGTAGTTCGGTTCGCATGGAGGTCCCCTAACTCATCAGAGAGTCATCACGGTCAACAATTAAAATCTAGAAAAGACCGTGATGAAGCAAGGATAAGGACTCGACAGCCAAAACGTGTTGAGACACTTGGAGATCCCTTGGCCGTCAGCAACACCACTGGAACACTGGAGCAAAAGAAGACCACCAGTTGAACCCCGGTGGGCCAAGAAACAGAAAAACATCCGGCCCCAACCAACTGATATATAGCTTAATGTAGGGGCTATCATAGAGGCCGAACCCCGACCCACCAGCGTGCAATTAAAGAGAACAGCAAAGTTGTCAACCGTGATTGGGTTAACCACTAAGCATGCAGACTGTCGCATAACATCTATGTGATATAGCCAGTGCGTTTAAATCGCATGATAATTTTCTTAAATTGATCAGGAAATTCTGTTTTCCCTACGATTTTGCAAAATTTATATACTAAGTCACCATAAAATTCAAGTTCCGATAGGCCTTGTTGCAAAAGTGACCTTAACCCTGTATTATATTTAGAAACCAATTCAAAGTGTCTACGATAAATTTTAGGAAAAGCTTTCCAAAGTTTATGATAAAAGCTGTAAAAGCTTGGCAGTCAAACTTTTATTACGAGCATTAAAATCAGCCAAATGACTAGACACCCTAGCGAAGCAAATAAGCTGAGAAATGTAAACACCATAAGAAGTGGTGCGGGGAACATCATCATCCGAAACGGAAAATTAACAATGTCGAAATCAAAATCATCGCGTTTGTCATAAATTTTAGATGAAACAAATCCGTCTAAAATTTTTAAATGTAAATCCAAAAGTGAGGCCTCGGTATCAGAAGTATTTGCTTTATTTAACTGCAATTCAGCAGGATAAATTTGACTAACCATTCCTTCAGAATAAGGACTGTCAATATTTAAAAGGTCGTCCAAGTATCTAAACGTTGAGTTGAATGCTTCAATGACATGAGCTTGAGTATCATCAGAAAGAGACATCATAAAGTCTCTTTCATAGCAAAATAGAAACAAATCTGCTACAAGAGGAGCGCAGTTAGTACCCATCGGAATTCCTACAATTTGCCTGAGTAACTTAGTACCAAATCTGATGAAAATGTTATCTAGAAGATAAACTAAAGCATCACAAACATTTTGGCAAAGCCAAATTTTAAACCTTTCTTGGTCATCGGAGGTAAAAAAAAAAAAGCATGTTTATCATTACAAGCAAGATAAAGAGCACCCTCTCTCTGAAAAGTAGTCTTAATTAAATTTATTACTTTCTTTTTATTAAATATGGGGCAAAGTTGTATAGAGTGTAGAAAAATCGTATGTAGACAAACTAGACGCGCGATATTATATACATTTCAGTTTATCAAGAACCTCAGTAGAATTTTTAATTGACCAAAACAAATTTTTGCCTGACCATTCGTAAACTTTTTCACAGTACCTAATTACATGAATTTTGATAGCGGTAAGGCAAGAAGTTAATAATTTGGAAAGTTCAGTAGTGGTACAAGCACTGGAATTAGTAATAAACCTGGCTTTATATGGTCGTTTATGAAGTTTAGGTAACCAGTACATCGTAGGAAGCTTGTCCTGCCGTTCCTCTATATTTACAGAAAACTTGAGGGCTATATCATTACAGTGCCTAAAAACAACAGACTTTTCGTCTTCTGTAGACTCTTCATAGGCCTTAGTGCCGCTAAGTTCTTGTTTTTGTTAATTAACAAACATAATTGGTTGGGATTATGTCTCAGTATGACCCAAAGTTGATACTCAAATAAACTGTAGGTCATATTGACCTATATTTCATGGTCCAGTGACTTTGCCTTATATCTTGAATAATAATTGATGCACAACTTGATTATGTGGGATAATGACTCAGTATGACACAAATTTTCCCCTTAAATAAACAGTAGATCACAGTGACCTATATTCCATGGTCCAGTGATTCTGCCTTTTTAAAGACTATTAGATGTACGAACATGATTGCTTGCGATAATTACTCAATATGACCGGGTGTTTGACCTTAAAGTAACAGCGACAAATGGGTCACATTAACCTATATTTCATGGTCCAGTGATTTTGCCTCGTATTTTATAACACAATTTCATGGATTAAACTTATACTTGCGGGTCCCCTTTAAAAAATCGAAAAAAATATGGATGTGTGCCCATATATCCCAAATACACTATTGACTTAACTTTATAAACCAATTATTCAAAGCTAACAAAAGCAAAGCTTCTCTAAGCTTGTGCAACGATCTCAAAGGACTAGAAAATATAAACCACACTATGATGTAAAGTTGTTTATTACGGACATTTAATTAATTCCTGTTTTATTTTACTGCGTCGAGGGAAAGGCCACAATCACAACTATTGCACAAGCTTTTATATTGCATGCATACATGCACATTGTGTAATACGACTATCAAGTAATTTGACCTTAATCAGAACACAGACTACTTAAGCCCATGTTACACTTTCCAATTTGTTGAATCAAATACGGGTTGATTTATGTTAATTCAAAATTATTTTACAGTGTAATGCCCCAACCAAATAGTCTTTATTGCATTTTGAAAGAAAATAACAAACATTAGATGGCGATAGAACCGGTCCAATTTTTCCCCAAATTTTTCTTTGCAAGCAACTGGTTAGAATGGAATTTACGACTTGCATCTCCATCAGTCAAGGTAAATAGGGAATTTCTCTCAATGAGGGTTATATGGTAGTTTTATAGGAAAAACATCTTTTTCTGACATTAACACATTCTGACAAAAACTCTGTTTTAAACCAGCAATAGTTATGATATTTAAAGCATTCCAGCCTTTTTGATGAATAATGATGTACCCACCAAGTTTGGTGCTAAACAGATGACAGTGTGTCATGGATATTGACTCAAACATTTTATTTAAACAACAATAAATGAAGAAAAGTTGACCAAAAAAAATTACAGTGTATCATGAATGGTTTATCAAACATTTATTATAATTCAAGAACATTTTATCAAAGAAGTTTGATAGTGTAACATTGCCTCTAAACGAGGCAAAATATTCACATTCACTTTTTTGCCATTACCGTCTCCCAAATGAAAAAGAGAGAAAACTCTCGCTGACATTTGAACCGCGATACGAGAAAGCCAACAATGTGGATGTGCGCCCTGTGCAGACTCAGATCAGCATTGACATCAGCCCAGTTTGATCAGACTCTTCGTTAAGTGCTCAAAGGGTAGCTAAGGGTCCAAGCTAGCTCAATGCGGACAGCGAATACTCTGATCAGACTGGGCGGATGCCCAGGCTGATCTGAGTCTGCGCTGGGCGCACAACCACGTTGTTGGTTTTGTCGTGTCGCGGCTTCATTTACTCTAACAGTCGAGTTTATATCGATAACTGCTTTGTCGAACGATCCAAACATTCTTAAGATTCGGGGGTAAGAAGAAAATGCTACAATAAACTCAATAATAGCTATAAAGAAGTCAAAGGTTACAACTCAATATTTGTTCATAAGAAACAAATGACTAAGTAACATACCAACACCAAGAATATGTTACTTGTAAGAAAATAATCATGCCTGGACAATTTTCATAATTGGGTTTGCTGTTGCTTTAGTCATTATCGAAGTGCATTATTTCCTTGTTATGTTTTTGTAACATGAAATCACGGCGTATGTGTTGACAAACCACGGAGTATTGGTAAGCTTTGATTCAGTCTCATGAGTATGTCTATGTCAAAGACACAGTAAATTGAGTAACGCATTCGACTTGTTATCCTATCAACATTACTGAACTAAAATAAGCCAGGCATATGCGAACAGAAAAGACTCAGATCAGCCAAAGACTCAGATCAGCCAGCGCATTCTGTTCAGCGACTTCGCTGTTCGCAAACACCGTGTGTGGACCCCGGTGAAACATAAATGTAGCCTTTAGCTAGACTGTATAGAGTTACAGATTGCTGGTTTGAGTCTTCGCTGTTCACCTTAAGTTAAGCAACGCAGCTCATCGTTTAAGAAATAGATCAGCTCTAGTGGTGAATTGTTGAGTAATAATTCACTGTTTGGAGGTCAGTTGTAATGTAGATCATATCACGAGCGTGGAGCGCGAGTGATATGATCTACATTACAACTGACCGACAAACAGTGAATTATTACTTAACAATTCCGTGATATAGTTGAACTACACTGCTCAAAATATTTAAAGGAGCAGCAGGTATTTTCCATAGATGTTACTTCAACATATGCCCGGTTTAACGGCCCATAAATCTGACCGTTAGTAGGTAAGAATTTCCATCTATTTGCAGCACTTTTAAGAAGAATCAAAGTCTAAGACAAGCAGAATTTCAGTACAACAGATGGCCTGCTCATTTCAATGGTACAAGTTTTGCACTTTTCTTATTTTCTGAAATTGAGTAATTTTGATGAAGTCTATAAAATCTCATAAATTTCTTGTTCAAAGGGATCTTCTCAATAAGGGTCATCTTGAAAGACTTTCATTTTCAAAGACAAAATGGTTCTTTTGAGTTTGGTTGAAATTATCACTCTTTTTACCTGTTCTGAAAAATTGTAAATTTTTAGCAAAATTTCAGTTTTACTTAAAATTGTCCATGGACGAGAGCAGGACAAATATTGAATCAAAAATTGTGCAGTCAGTAACCTCTCCCCTCTTTAAAAAATGGCAAAATAAGTGGAAATTTCGTGTCTTTATCAATCGAAAGTATATAACCTCAAAGTAGGGATGCGTTGTATGGTCGTCTATGGAAAAATATTAGGTGTTCCTTTAAATATTTTTAGCAGTCTATTTCGATTCTAACACTCAAAAAGGCTGGAAAAGTATTCCTTTCATTCAAACTCTCCCAACCTTCCTGCCCGGCGCGTTATATTTAGCAAAGAGTCTGATCAGACTGGGCAGATGCCCAGGCTGATCTGAGTCTGCGCTGGGCGCACAACCACTTTGTATATTTTCATCGGTACCATCATGTTCAAGATTAAGATTACGGCTCCCTATTTGCCGACCTTTTAACTATTGTTTCTTGCTAACTTTAATGTACAGTTTCATACATTACATTAAGCGCACTGTGTTAGAATAAACGTTTTCGTATACTGTATACATTCCATCATCTGTATTGCAGGCAAAGGGATTTTTGGAAGCTGGGCAAACTTAGCAACTGAAGAAAATGAATCAGATTTATGAAATACGTAATTTTGATAAACTACATTTTTCTGAAATTTCATATGATGACTGTCCGCTTACTCTAATGTATGAAATTGTACATTAAAGTTAGCAAGAAACAATAGTTAAAAGGTCGGCAAAAAGGGAGCCGTAATCTTAATCTTGAACATGATGGTACCGATGAAAATTAACAAAGTGTTTGGTTTAAACATATTTTATTTTCAAAATTTCATATAAACACACAAACATTTGTCATAAGCAAGTAAAAGGATTAGAACGAAAGCACAAGTACTTATAAAGTTCATCTCCTTAACTATATATAGTATGTATACATCATGGCGTATATTTTTCAAGCTAAATTAATCAAAATTTTCGTGCAGTGGGTATGTAATATCTATATCGAGAAGCAATGATAAAAAAGTGATACTGAGTAAAGGAAAAAGAAACACAAAGTGTTTGTCGCCCAGCGCAGACTCAGATCAGCCTGGGCATCTGTCCAGTCTGATCAGACTTAGCTAAGCGCTTAAAGGGTAGCTAAGGATGTAAGCTACATGTACCTCCATGCGGACAGTGAAGACTCTGAACAGACTGGGCGGATGCCCAGACTGATCTTAGTGCGCTAGGCGCACACAACTTTGTTATTTCTGTCGTGTCGCGGTCCAATTATATTCAACGGTAACGATGCTGTGTAAAGTGAGCAGTCATCATTGAAAAATAATGAAAATCAAAAATCTGGAACAAAGGACTGCTGAACTGAATATGGAAATCGTAAGTTAAAAAGAAATAGCAAAAACGAAAATCTGTTTGCTGAAAATTCAAACTCATGTGCTCCGTAGTATACTCACTATTAGATTGTCCTGTTTATTTTGAAAATTTGGACAAAGTGATAGAAACTGTATTGAGCCATGTACAACTAAGGCTACATCTAATGTACAGCTATGGTAGAAAAGGCAATGGAAAAGAATATTGCAGATTGATTTTTTTTCAAATTCAAGAATATATACATAGGCTCTTATTGGGGCCAGGACATGCTTCTTCTCCTTGAATGTAAACTATGATGATAGCTGCTGTAAGACAAATGCAATGACAGCTTCTGTCGAAATACAAGATGCAAACACATGTAGGAATTATGAGAAATAGGTCTCACATAGTCTGGCTACAGACCCTATGTTCAATATATCCCCTGGAAAGGAACATATAAATCTGACTAGCAGAGAAATATACTTATTCGACTTGAGCCAGGCTGTGTCGTACCATATTATAGCGTTTGCGATTTTTTTCACACATTTCATCTCTATAGCTAAAACTTTTCAGCTACATGTGCAATATTCACAGTTGAGTGACAAAATCTACGTTTTTTTTACCCCAAGAATGATGAAGTCTATAAACGTCGCTCATATATAGGGTAAAGTCGGGTAAATTCGGACAGCGGATAAATGCGGACAGTGACCTTGTTTCCTTTGTATGTCAGTTGTTTGGAATTAAAACAAAATTAACTGGGCAAACAGTGAAAATCCTGATGAGACGGCTCATCTTGAGCCGTCTCATCAGGATTTTCACTGTTTGCAATGGTATGTCCGAATTTACCCGCTGTCCGAAGTTACCCGACTCGACCCTATAAATGTGTTGTCAACTCCAGTTAGTCTCGGGGCTGGAATACAATGTTTTTCAACCCATAAGGTAGAAAATTATTGTTGATACCAGGGCTTAGAATTACAGGAGAGTCAACATAAGGATGGATGCCGGAACAGAAGTGGTGAATTTTTTTAACCCCAGACATCGCCATTCAATGATTAATGTGCATGATGCTCGAGTTTTGTAGCACATAACGCATGCCCCTGGTAAATCGTTTATAATAGGATAGTTTCATTTCACAACTTTTAATACCTGGTAAATGTGAGTCAGTTATACATTGATCATTTTAGCTACATTACTGAATCATTCTAACCGATGCACACTGGCGGCGAAGTAATTGCTACAACAGACGACCCGAAAGAATACTGCACTATAGCATAATCGAACTCAAATCCGTGCTATCTTAAATTATATGCTACAAAGCCTTGGAATACGTCGATTGTTTCACAGGCGGGAAAGTTACACAGGTACAATTCTATCGGAGTATTCACTTCGCATATATAGCATGTCATTAGGACAAATTAATGGCTACGGTTAAGATGCTGCATACTTTTTTTAACCGTTTCCATAGCGGTTACTGTCAAAATTCTAAATATTGGGACGCATAGGTCTGCGCAAACAATCTCATAGGTGCAGTCTTATTAAGGTCTACACTATTTGCCATTCTATCTGCATTTTCTGGAAACATAATTGCATTGTAAAACCGAACTGTTTCATTTCAGGACAATTACGGTTTTTCATCATATGACGTCGCATCTGAGAGTGTAATAAAGTCATGATTTAAAAACGATAATCAACTAGTGGATTAAATATGCAAATTACGTCATAACGTTATGCGTTGACGTCCATAAAATTCGCGTTTTCTAATGGCGAAATCATGACGTTTGAGTGCAAAATTTGCTAATAACATGCAATTTTAGTGTCATATGATAAACAGAATCTTGCATTCGTGCTCCTGTATTATTGTATTTATTAAACTCGTTGGGGAAAACCGATAAGATGCTCGGCATGGCCTCACATCTTCTCTTTTTCCCCCAACTCGTTTAATAAATTCAATAATACATGAGCACTCATGTAAGATCCTCTATATCACAGGTGTACCAAGTTCAGAACTTTTACAGTTTTCACTAATCGCACAGAACGAATGTTATTGGGATAACTAGCTACGGTTTGACTTAGTGCTTCTACTGATATTGGTTAAAATACAACCCACTTACCTGACTGCATTGTGAAAATGATAAAGGCGCTTGTTAAAATCCACGTGGCGTCATCATGAGTAACAGTGTGCTCGCTCCGTAAGGAATCCGTGTCTGTGCTATTCAAAGACATCCTGAGATTGTCCTACCCCGCACAGCTGTGTTTTCTCTTTGCACATATAACAATAACGAAACAGCAAATAATTCCTGAACATTTAATGATCACAATTTTAAAATCCTTACAGTAATAAATTCGATAGTGTGATGCACTGCTTCTCCTAATGAGTGTGAGCATTTTGATTTACAGTTTTCAGATATTTGTCTTTTTTGTGGTCGCATTACACTGACAGATGACATTCTTATGATATAATTTATTGCCACACTATCGAGACATGATTTCAGAAGATACCGTTTAATTATGAAAAACTATCAAAGACTAGAGATAGACTGTACTGACTTTAGCAATCGATATAACATAACACATTAACTCAAGAGTAAAATCAGGTGTCTGTAAAGTTGCATAATTTTATGATAAATTTACTCATGGAATTGGTGTTATATTTTTAATTTGTTTTACTGAAATGAATCACTGAGACCCCACGACAAAAAAGATAAGCTATTATTAGGAACTGATGTAATCAGATCCTACATCCTGCCCTAGAAAATAAAAAGGCAAAGAAGTAAATAAACATGAATTTCCAGCAGGTCACATTTTAATATACCTCTAGATCACCTATCAGGCTTGATAAAGGGTTAAAACAATTTTGGTGATTTCTCAAACATAATTAGCATGGAGTTATAAACCCTTCTTAAAGGGCTACTGAACTGTTTTCTCCGCTTTCTCCAGAAATATTCTTAATTAACAGGTAAGAGAACAGAGTGCTGGAAACCCCATCGAAAAATTCTAACTCAGACTTAAATTATTGGCAATTAAAGTTTCTGCTAATTAGATTTTAAGCCCCGCCTACTTTATCTTTTCTGGAGCTTTACTTGCATAATGCAATTTTGATTCCAGTAATTATCATCATATTCTGATGAAAAATATTTTAAAAGTTTCCATTAGGTGATATAACTTATTACACTTTATCCGTTCAGAAGAAAAAATAAATAAAAAATATGGAAAAAAACAATATGTAGAATTTATTATAAGTTTTAGTAATATGAGTTACTGAAATAGCGTCATATCATCCCTGCATGTTTTCAGCTACTCTAAATTTTAAATTCCTCATCACTTTGTAACCCTTCAGAGTTTTTTTTTCCTTGCAGTTCTCGACATTCTTTTAGGTAAAGCAATACCAGTTATTTCCAATTATTCCAGTGCATGTTGAAAATCAGTTTAGTAGTCGTTTAAATCAGCCTCAGAAAAGGTTCGGAAAAAAGGGGAAGCATCGTGAAAACATCCCAATACCAGGACCTCTAATAAATATGTATTGGTTAAGAAAATTTGTTTACAAGTTTATTTTGATCATCTCTGGTTTACATGTAAACAACAAGAGAATCAACAATAACATTCATACAATAATGGTTATGGCGTTGGCGTCGTGAGATATTACAGTGATTAAATACAAACGAGCCAGTTGAATAGTAAAAGAGCAGGTGCGCAGCATTGACCCTGAGCTGACTCCATTCCGTGCGCCCATTGCCGAGACCTTATTTATAGATTCCATTTTTTTTCAGTTAGTTACGTAGATACGAGGGTTGACCCATTTATAATAGCAATGTCCACTGAGCATTTATTCAGCGTGGCATTATTATAAAATTATATCAAGCTGTACATTATAAAATCATATCAAGCTGTAAATTATAAAATCATATCAAGCTGTAAAGTAATTCAGTTTTGATTAACAGGGTTAATATCATTTCGTTTACGAGAGCTTTCCCGGTTTAGCTTCACATATTTCCGATTCGTCTGTATTTATCTTCAATGCAGCATGTGTTCAGTACGTAGTGTCGGCCATACACTCTTACCAGGAGTTCATCATAGTGCAGATTATGTTATTCTGTTCCTCTGGGGTCATCGGGCTCAATCCGACTCAATCTGACATAGAGTTTTCTCTGAAGCCGGTGCTAGGGGATGGAGCATTGTAACTGTACACGAACGACTTCAAACTAGTTAAACTGAGTCTGTTATTTTCGTTTCTGCGACGCCTTCTTTGGTTCCAGGGCATTTTCACTCAGAATTCCTTTAAAAGTTTACTACTGATGTCAGGTTTTATAAACATAATTCTCGTGACAATCACGAATTTACATTAAATGAAAATAAAGCACCAAAAGACGAAATTCTGATGACATAGCCTTTCTTCTGTTGCTTTTCCGGCACGCAGTATTAAGTTTGCCAGTTAGTACAAAGGTTTGATACTGCCGATTAAAAAATGCTGATTTAAAAAAAAAGAAAAAAAAACTCGTCAATATGTGTTATGCATTTTTGTTTAAAAATTTAGAATTACTGTTTCACAAAACTGACGGCCATAAAGTGACCAGAAGGCTTTTGTTTAGACACATACCAACACATCTGAGTCGCCAGTAGCACTTCCGCGAACCGCAACACCTGATTGCAATAGCAAACAAGAAGGTAAGTCTTCTTAGAACTTTAGAGCTCTATGATTCGATACATTGGGCACGTTTGGCATAATTACTTGGCTGAACTCGAGCAATACATATCTTTGAGTCTCATTAATTATGCCAAATGTGCCCATAGTGTGAGGACCATGGGCGATGGGACTGTTCCAATATATTTTGAAAGCTAAGATAAACATGACGAACAGATTTTACCGCTGTAGAGAGGGTTCGGGTATTAGTAAACCGTTAAGTACGAATTTGCATATTGAACATCAAATATGCTACTTTGAAAAAATGTTGCCATATCAAAACGTCCCCTTAAATGCGAATAATGACAGTGACTTGCGACATTCGCCGTTACCATGCTTTTCGTGTATGTCGATATCTTGATAATTGTTCAATATATCTTATATAACATTTCTAAAAATTATGCAAATACATGTAGATCGAGGTTCTTAGATATGAAATCTTGTTCATTCCATTATACACAATTTTCTAGCTCCAGCGAAATTAGTTCTAGACCGTCTGTCGTATTAAATCTGATGCATTGAAAACATAGTATCTATTCTGTCAAATTCTCAAAATATCAAGTTAACATCTGATAAACTTCATAGTCGCATGTCTATGTTTCCTAATATTACAAAAGCTTGCGACATTAAATATTTTCGCAAACTTCTACAGATGTTACGGTAAATCCGGCACGACATTTAGCGTGGCTAAGAGAACAGCTAGAGCTATTTTTTTAATTTGTTTCTCGTCACTAACGAACAGCTCTGATGTTTAAAAGACATTTCTGTTACAGACTATGTGCCTGATACTAACAAATCAGTCTGATAACCAACAATCTGCAAAACGACACAATTAAGAGGTAACCGATATAAAAAGAAACCGTTGTTACTAAAAAATATAAATTTCATATAATCTGTTTGTTAAGGTTTTTGGCACAAAGTGGCAAGTGTGTGCAAACAAGTAAATATTGCAAAGCACCAACATACGTCACATTATGCTTTTGCCATCTTCTCCGAAATGCACCACATTTTGCCTTTACCAACTTTATTTAATACAGGCGAGACACCGATAACCACCTTATTCTTTCGTTGTCAACTTCGTTCAATACAGGCGAGACACTATAAAGCAGCGCATAGTGTTGTTGTAAACCTCTAAACCTCATTTAACACCGGCTTGCCGATGCCAAACTAAGTAGGCAACGACAAAACTCGAGAACTGGTGTTAAAATTAAGTTGGCAATGGTAAAATAAGAAGGTTGTAGATGATTGGCCATGTTTCACAATATTAATAAAATCAACTCTCGATATCTCAAATTCGACGTTCATCCTAACTACTAACTTCTGTTCCCAGAAAATTTTCTTCGAGATATCAGTAGTTAGAGTTTAATACATCTTTAATACATCTTTCCGAGCCACACCCAGAATGTCACTCAAAAGCCACCTGGCAGTGTATAACTGACCAATGCACAGACAACTCATCATGTGACATAGTCCCACAAAAGAAATCGCAAGTTTTGAATGTCCCACACTACATTGTAAGTCCGTGATTTCACCTTACAGTTAATAAAGGGATCATACGCCTTTAACGTAGTCGTGGTTTCGAAAAAGTGATTTTATTGATATATACATGTCTACCAGCATTGAAAACGGCAGTCCCACATCAGTTACATATACGATTTATACAGCATATATACGATTTATACAGCATATATTGCACACAAACAAAGCTTATGCCCGACAGTTCTTTACCTCGAAGTGCTACACCATTGCTTCACAACCGGAAAAGTTATCTTATTTTATGTAGATAAAAAGAATTGTTAAGACAATCGTGGTTATCAATACTTGGACAAGATTTCTGGTTACTGTCGTTATTATTTTGTCAGTACTAGTTTAGCCTAATGCTCATCTAAATGGTCAATGACCTGTATGGTCGAGTCGGGTAACTTCGGACAGCGGGTAAATTCGGACATACCATTACAAACAGTAAAATCAAGTTCATGAGCCGGCTCATCAGGATTTTGACAGGTTGTCCAGATCTTTTTGTTTCAATTCCAACCAACTGACATATGAAGGGAATAATGTCACTGTCCGAATTTACCTGCTGTCCGAATTTACATGACTTGACCCTAGTGTTTTGTTCTGCAACTCAGACTTCCGAATCTGAAAGGAAAATAAACAATAACTGTGTCACTAAATAAGATACATTTATCAGATACAATTATTAGTTTCCGCATTTATTTGAATGACAAATTATTAACATAGTCTTAGGTCGATATCTGTTATCCCAATGCCAATGAACTTAGGTCAGGCAATAATATGCATGTTTATAAAAAGAGCAGCTTTGAGTTATAATCTTTTTGGCTTAACGGCTCTTTGTCGAGAATGATGTAGGCCCTATACATTGATTCTATCATCAAAACATCAGCATTATATCACTACTAGTCCTTACCAAGATATAGTATATATACTGAACACCAAAAGAAACGCATACAAGTTTAGGTTCAGTTTCTTCTGTTAGCTGGTATATGGCTTTAAATCACATATAGCAGAAAATACTACTAACATCTGCCAACGGTATAAACTTAGCCTCTTGCAAAATTAAACTTGGGTTAAAGAGCGGTTACTAGAAATACCGGAATACATTTAATTACCGGAATATACCAAAATACACCGGAATATACCGGAATCAACCGGAATATACCAAAATACACATTTTTCTTTACCGAAATAAACTTTTTTTTTACCGGAATATAAATAATTTTATCTAAAATATGTCATTTAATATTTGCTGAATGTAATTGCTGGCAAGTGACCGACCCCTACAAAGACCCAAACCAGCTTGCAATCTGCACAGTGATACCTATCTAATACCCATATGTTGGTCCATTTATTCTCACTACCAATAAAAAAGATAATACTTATATGGAAATGGTACTTATTTTATTTATTCTGGCAATATTTAAGTTTATTTTGATAATATAAATGTATATTTTGGTGTATTCCGGTGTATTCCGGTATATTCCGGTAATAAGGTAGATTCCGGTAATTCTAGTAACCCGTTAAAGAGTTATCTCAATTTATCTTGAAACATTAAAAGTTGTTGTAAGAGTTGTCTTTCCTTTGGCAGTATAACGAATTGTTTCCAAAACGCGGCTCTAATGTGTGGTTATGAAAAAAACAACATCAGTTTTATTACCATGGTATTCTTCTTAGGAACCTGACAGTAGTTTGAAGTTGAAAACTTGTCAAATTATCTCCCTTGCAATTAATAAATAACAAATTAGGAAGTCCAATAACATCAGAAGCTCTGCAATGCTACGAAAAAATTATTTGCAAATCTTTTTATTTTACTCTTGTAAATTCATTTAACCTCTTCGTATGAATGGTTTTTGTTCTTTTCAAGAAATGCAGGGTGTTAAAAGGTCTATGGGAAATCCAATGGTAGGCCAGTGTTACTGTTTCTACTGCCAACTTTCACCTGATTGTTTCTTTAAAACGCAAGGCTCGATTGCTTTGATTTTTTCGCTGTTTCTTATCCTTGCTGCGGACATTATGTCTGGAGGAAATAATTGGCTGAGCATTTTATGGAATTTAAAATTCAGCTTCTGAAAATACGGTGACTTTAAGTTTAACCCCCATCACACAAGCAAGCGTTCTGGTCTCTAAAGTTTATGGAATATCGATGCATTAAGGTGCTCATTCTGTTGGAATATCATAAAGAAAGTAACTGGTAACTTAAAATGTCTAAATAAGAGCATATACCTATTCCTTCAAATAAATTGGGCGTATACATTGTATGCGTTTCTCTTGCTGTTCAGTATACATAGTGCCTAAATGGGGCACGCTAAGGAAAAACTTGAACTCCCATCAGTTAGCCAGCTCGGGAGCTAACTAAATTTACGAACCATTGCAGAAGCTTGGAGCGAGGATTCGGCTCAAGTAAAACTATTTTACGCTCCCCTCTATCCACATCCAAGTAATCTATTACTGATATAACTGACCATTCCAAGGCGATACTTCTATTGTGGTTCCTTAATGTTATTTGTTCATATGTATACTTGTCTGTGGTCTTCTAGTAATATGGTCACCTGTATAGCTGTCCACTTTGCTTTGTGTTTTGCTTTGTAATTTCAAACAGAGAACAGGGTTCGAGGTTATAAAACTTGAGAATAATCTCAAACTCAAAATAAAGCTCACTGATTGGCTGCTTCCGAGCATGTGCTCGGAAGCAGCCAATCAGTGTGCTTTATTTTGAGTTTGAGAATGTACTCAAGTTTTATAACCTCTGGGCCAGGTAAAAATAGATGTTCTTGTCACTTGCTCCTTTTGTCCATGTCGGTGCTATCGTTCCCCTGTTGTGTGAGTGGTGATTCCAGTTGGGGTAGCTGAATGACCACCGCGAGCGCTTTTAGTTAACTTTATTTCAGTTTATGTATATACTTATCTTCTTTTGGTTTCGAATGTGGGATATTGGATGTGATTGTATTACTTAATCATTGCTATCTTTTTCCTTTATACAACGAACCAAAACAGGCATGAAATACTAAAATTCTTTACATTAAATATATTTATCGTGCACCAAACAAAAGAAAATTTACAGGCCAAACATCCGAATAGTTTACCAAATATGTTTCGATAACAGTTTTTTGGTCAATCTTTTTACAATGCTTTTACCAACAGTGAATATGAACAACCTTTGTCATCAATGGCACTCGGCAATTGCATCTGGGATTTTGCGGAAGGTGTATACAAACGTAAACATTTAAAACTGTTAAGCCAGGCCGGGTAGCGCAATCGGTATGGCACCTGACTCGTAAGTTAGAGGTCCTGGGTTCGAATTCTGGTCTGGCCACATACTTTCCTTTCTCCTTCCGCTGATTCAAGAAGGGAGTTGTCAGTTACTTGCGAAAGTATGTGCACTTAGTACTGGTTAACCGCTTAGGAGGTCTAAGCCTGCCCAGGAATTGTGTGGTTAGGTTAACTGACCGTCCCGACATGACCTTAGTTGTTTACCGTGGACGTTAAGCATCAAATCAGCCAACCAACCAACTAAAACTGTTAAATGCATACGCTAATAAAAAGTATGAACTATGTTTCATTAAAAGGACAAAAAAGAAAAACGTGTTTACGACGATTTCTAGCAGTCGATATCTCAGCTGTTCGAGACCATGTTCGAATGGAACAAAATCCGTGCTTTAATCGTGAAATTGTCGTGCTGTTCGAACTTGGTTTTAGGCTTGCTAATTGATATTCCGGGTAGAAATTAGTCACACGACGTTACCTGACATCACTTTGTCGCACCGGAACAAGCATTTTTGCTTTACTTTTATAAGCCTCAAAGCCATTCTGTTTCTGTTGATTGACCTAACGATACACGAGTCACAATAAACGACGATTTTGATGATTTTCAGGTAGTTTTAGATGATTTTTTTCAATCGTATCATACTATAAAATACCAGGGGCCGTATTCATAAAGCCACTTAAGTCGTTGCTATGCGGTTGCTAAGGCTAAATATCTATAAAGGAGATTCCCTACAACTATGAAATTTGGTCTGGAGGAACAGTCTTTGTAAGACTATTCCTCCAGAGGAAATTTCATATTTGTAGGGAATCTCCTTCAATGAAATTTAGCCTTAGCCACAGCATAGCAACCACTTAAGTCGTTTTATGAATACGGCCCCTGAATAGCTGTCATTCATTGTTTTATTCCATTAACATTTGCCGGGTGCCCTGGAATGGTATTGAACACTCGGCGTTTACACCTCGTGTTCAAACAACTTCCTCAGGATCCGGCCAATATTAACGCATGAAAACACATGAACGATCCCTGCATTGCACTAACCTATGCGGACTTATGGGGTGTCTAACATCGTAGAAAATTTCTGTCATTAATTTTCAACCAGATATGAGACGGAATTATGAAACAGAAAAACTGATTAGAACTCAATAGAGCACTTGTTGCCATTATCGTGTAGAATTTTTCAGCAAAGGCGTTAATTGGCAGGAAGGCTGTTGATTGCACACGCCAATTACATGTATGACAAGTTTTTGAACTTGTCTAGCCTTAGCTGTTGCAATAGCTTACATCCACTGGATGCGGTTAAATAATATTTGTGGAAAATCATTTTGCATTTTCAAACGTTGTCAAGAATTCTCAAGTCTCTTTTAAACGATGCTGTTTCATAAAATTTGTTTACTTCTGTCGTTACTAGCCTCCTTCAATGTTCTGAAGATTATGGCTTATTTGAAAACGGCTTGTTCGTTGTTCTTTTATTGATACATTTTCAGGGAGAAGAACACTTCTCTTTTATTTCTGCAACTGGGGTCAACTCTTTAAGAAAAGAATTACTCCCTCAGGAGTATAATTGGGCCGCGACACGAGAAAACCAACAAAGCGGTTGTGCGGCCAGCGCAGACTCAGATCAGCCTGGGCATCCGCCCAGACTGATCAGAGTCTTCGCTGCCCGCATGGAGATAGCTAAGAGCCTTAGCTACCCTTTGAGTGCTTAGCGAAAAGTCTGATCAGACTGGGTGGATGCCCAGGCTGATCTGAGTCTGCGCTTGGCGCACAACCACATTGTTGGTTTTGTCGTGTCGCGGCTCAAATATTGTTTTCTTCAAGAGTAGGCCCCAGTTTGAAATGGCCACGTCGTACAGTGGAGCAAACAGGAAATCACAGTAGTTGTATCACTTTGTAAAATTGTCGAAAAAAAAAACAACATGAAATTATATGCACGTTCCTTGAATAACATGTTGGATGTTGTAAGTTGGAGCTGGGCTGATATGATTAGCGAAGATGCCCTGTAAGTAACAGCTCTGCGGTGTCCTACGGTTATTGGATAAGTCAGGACAAGGGCCTGTGGCGCACACAGTCGGTGCAGGGTGATGTCTGTTTGAGATTTTTTACTCTCTTCCATTCTTTTTCTTTTCTAGGAGACCGCTGAATGACTGAAATACGGTTTCAAAGTAAAAAGATAGGCAATGATCAGGAATTAATACAATCAAATCCCACATCCCGCTCTCAAAACCAATAGGGAAAGAAGCAAACACACACGGAAAAATTGAAACAAGTTTACGAAAGACACGCACAGTAAACCAAATGAGCAGCTCTTTCCCAAACAGGTGGTCATTCAGCTTACCTAATCAAAAACAGCATCAACATCTATTTTTATCTACACATGTATTTTATTTTTAACTTACAAAACAAAACAAAAGGCAGATTGGGTAGCAAAACAGATGACCAAACCACCAAAGAACATAGACAAGCGGACATAGCACAATGTAACATCAAGGAACCACAACAGAAGTACCGCCTTGGAACGGTCAACAAAAGATTACTGGGGCTGGATCCAAACCTAAGCCCAAATACGCAAACAAGCAGCTCCAATGGCCTTCGAAGTTGTAGGTCGAATATGCTCTGAAAGGGTCACGAATCTATTACGAATACGAGGATTCCTTCTTTAGTTTTAAATAAAATCTAAAGCAATTCAAGAATCTGTTTACGTTTGCACCAACCAAGGGACCGTTTATAGACCTTAGACTTGTATAACTTATAAAAATACTTATCGCTTTGAAGGCATTATATATGAGCGAATTCGTGTTACTAAATGGATGGCTGGATGGATTGATGGGTGGATGGATGATAATTTAGCTATACGTCCTTTCAAGTGGTATTTCCATCATATTGAGGCTGTGTGCGATGGAAGCCCGTTTAAGACATGAAGCCCTTAACCGAGTGTATAATTACCTACGTATCCATTTAAAATCCAGAATTCCAAAATTGAATGCTTTTACAATCAGTTAACGTCATAAACATGATGCAGCAATTAAACATACATTTTAAGAGCTTTCTTCTATGACTTAGGATTGGTTTAAGCCGATATAACAGCACTGGGTCTCCAGAATTTCTGTCATATCCCCTCTTCTTAGTCATGTGATGCTGATAAAAAATGTACTGAATTTTCCTATGGTTATCTCTAGAAAAGGTATAAAGTAAAATTTCAGTTTATTAATGAAATAGTTAAAACGGATTCTTTCCGAAAATAGTTATATATATAAAAAAGAAAATGTTAACTTAGGTTTTCTATTGTTTTATTCTATTTTATATTGCTTAATATATTATTTGTATTTTTTTAATGTGAGAAAGAAAGCAAGAATTAGGAGCCAATTTACTTCTTTGTTATTTACATTTATTTCATCACTCATTATTTTTTTTATTTTTCACATATTTTTACTGCAACTGTTTAAGACATGAAGCCCTTAACCGAGTGTATAATTACCTACGTATCCATTTAAAATCCAGAATTCCAAAATTGAATGCTTTTACAATCAGTTAACGTCATAAACATGATGCAGCAATTAAACATACATTTTAAGAGTTTTCTTCTATGACTTGGGATTGGTTTAAGCCGATATAACAGCACTGGTCTCCAGAATTTCTGTCATATCCCCTCTTCTTAGTCATGTGATGCTGATAAAAAATCTACTGAATTTTCCTATGGTTATCTCTAGAAAAGGTATAAAGTAAAATTTCAGTTTATTAATGCAATAGTTAAAACAGATTCTTTCCGAAAATAGTTATATATATAAAAAAAAGAAAATGTTAACTTTCAGTTTTCTATTGTTTTATTCTATTTCATATTGCTTAATATATTATTTGTATTTTTTTTAATGTGAGAAAGAAAGCAAGAATTAGGAGCCAATCTACTTCTTTGTTATTTACATTTATTTCATCACTCATTATTTTTTTTATTTTTCATCTATATATTAATATTTTTACTGCAACTGTTTCTCTTAAATCCTTAGTCTCTTGGTTTTTTTTAAAAATGAAGCCATTTACCAGGATGCTTTGTAGAAAGTATTTCCTCTTTGCATAAAAAAGTCTATGGATGCTGAGATCGGTATGTGGTGAAATCGGATCGAATGCACAGATTAATATGTCTCGCATTGTTTTTGTCATGGCTCTGCTTAAAGATGTACTGACTGATGGGGAAAATACAGGACTTGCATCATTCTGAGGTTTCCTCTTTTCTTCCCAGATCATAGAAAGTTTAATTTACATGTATGGTCTGAAAGATAAAAAGCTGTCATACTTGCAGCTTTAATGGTTGATTTTTGAATGCGCCGTAAACATGTCGGTTAATGTATTAGCTTTATACTCATTCTCAATAAATGTGTGTTTCTAAGTTTAACTGCACTGTTTTCCTGCTTATATTCTGTAACGAATCACTCCATAATAATACGCGTATATCAGACACTGTCTTTTTTTCTTATAAAATATATTCTCACTATCTCTGATTTAGAGACACTATTCTTTAATATCGAATGTCGACGAATGCGAGCATCACTGTCTGATAAAACTGAACTTATCGTACAAACTTTTCAACAAATATGCTTTACACACAGTGTAAGCAAAAATAAGACTGCTTCTGACGGAGTCTTTGTAACTGAGCCGCGACACGTCAAAACCAACAAGTGGCATCTGCGCCCAGCAAAGACACAGATCAGCCTGGGCATTCGCCCAGTCTGATCAGAGTCTTTGCTGTCCGCATGGCAGTAGCTTAGACCCTTAGTAACCCTTTAAGTGCACAGCGAAGACTCTGTTCAGACTGGGCGGATGCCCAGACTGAATCTTATTCTACTCTATGCTAATCATGTCATCCTTACACTAACCCTTGTGAGCATCTTAACTGAATCACAACGAAGCTGTAAATCAACCCAAATTCAACTCTTACTTTAACGAAACCTAAATTAAGCACATACCCGTGGGACGTATATTAAGTGCAATATAATGGTGCCCGGCGGACTGTAAAGTCTAGCCAAGTCCATCACAGAAATTATTAGTGGTAGTTTTATGTTTCCCAATCCAGAGCTCATTTACAGTTAATTATCAAAGACATATTACAGCAAACTGTCAAAGACATTACAGCGGTCTCGATATAGAAAAAGCAAACACCGTAAAGTCAACACAGTCTTTAATAAATAAATCGGCGAAGCCCAGTTATCTGTTGTAATACTTTTCCAAAGGAATCACCACTTGACTACTTGATGGTCGGAGTCGGGCGATGGTGCTGGGAAACTTTCAGTGCCGAGGCATCCTATTAATTAGACTAATAGTACGGTAAGTAAGGGCCGGCTGTACTTGCAGCAGGTGCGGGATTGGGCTTGTTTTAATTTTTTACTGTCGTCTGTCCTTTCTTCTTTTTCTTTCCCCTTTTCTTCGGGAGACGGCTTGATATGGACTGAAATACTGTCTCAAACGGCCGTCCAACCAAAAACAACCAACCAACTTGAATATACGTGTATTCAATTCTTATTCAAATTTTTGTTTGCTCCCTTCCTCCGGGATTTGAGTTTTTGAAATATTAGTAATGCTGTTTTGCTGAGCTAAGGAAAGAGCAAGGTATTTAAAGTTTCTACATTCCCGAGGAAGAGGTTTACCCCCGAAATTTTGGATAAGAGTTGAAAATATTCCAGAATGCAACAAGAAACATAATGCAATTTTGTTTGTTTTTTTGCAATTGAATTCTGATTTCAAACAAATCCGATCAGTGTCCTTCATGCTACGGCGGATACCAGTGCAGCCAGTTTGAAAGCAATGATATGCCACATGCCAGTCCGATCACATAATGTGCTCTCTTTGATACCGATACTAACGGAATATCCACTATCCAAATACTATTCAATTTGCATAATATAAAGGTACGTTTATGATCAATGGATACACTTTCAGGGGTTTAATTCTGCTGTTTTAAAGTCCCCATAGTCCTATAAGTGGTAAAAACGTCTAAACGCAAATCATTATGAAACCAATTCAACCTACACGTTTGGTGATAAAATATGAGTTGATGTGCACAGCTTGATCCATATACCTAGCAAACAGCATGGGAAACGTGTTTTTGAAAGACGACAAATCGATCTACAAAAACAGTTTTCCTTTTAAGGTTTCCCGTTGAGCGATGCAATATAAACAGAAGCGGTACAGTGGAACGGACTCCACGGCTGTACATTCTATTTTTACCATTTCCTCATTGTTTACGAAATCGAAAGTAGGTCATTTTAGTTGGCAACTAAAATGACCCAAATCGATTTTCGAACCTTTTTATGTGAAACTCAAAGATGTTTTTTTGGTTTAAAGTTGGCTAATTGCTGTCATTTACAGTGACGAAACTATGGCGAGAAGCCTACAGCGGTACCTCACAATAAAATTTTTCATGCTGATAGGGCAATTGGGCCTTTAAGAATACATTCTTAAATTTGGAGGAAAGCGTTTGCTCCCATAGGACATTTTTAAAGGGCTTCGTCGCTAAGGGAAGGAAACATGAAGTCACGAAAGTTGTTCCCTTTTGGAGAATGGTGGTTTTCCCATAAACCTTAAAACTTGAAACTATATGGTAGCAGTCTACTTTGGCAAGTTATACATATATCCGTGTATGCCTAATACTGACATAAATCATTCTGAAGCGGGATTCATATCGTTTTGGTAGTCGGTTAGGTAATCTTTATGATGTCTTCTCCAGTGAGTATCCTTACATATTTTCTCCACGAAAGTTTCTTATTGTTAGACTAATTGTGTTTATTTACGTAAATATTCTGTTTCGTTTATTGTTACATTTCTTCCATTTCTAATTATGTCCTATCCTGTTTTGTATTCGTATTTTGTGTTTCAAAATGTAGCTTTAAACTTGTTTGTACTTTCTCTTTTAATATGAAGTTTTGTTAGTTCAATATAACTGGTTGTTGTCTACGCATATTCGGCTTTTTACGCATTTCTAATGACATACTTCCAGTGTGATTTTCTATACAGGTGACTGTCTGATATTTTATCATTTTCTATAAAATGGATCTAAATCAAATCTTTTTGCGTCATATGGGATTGTATTCTAAATATCAGCATATATTTACATTCTTGGTGTATTTACTGAAAAGCCCTATAGTAAACCATTGGAACGTAATGTAGTTTACATTCCAATAATTACATTGAGACACGCGACGTCAATGACGTAAAAATAAACAATGGCTCTCTACAAACTGATTGAACGCCAGCAACGTCATGACGTCATGCATGCCGTTCTGCTGTTAGCAGAAGAAACTGCGTGTACATGTTTTAATGCTTCAATTTTAGCGCTTATACAAGATTTTTCATGAAAGACTTGATTGAAACGAATGTAAATATAAGCAATGAACTTAATTTTTTCTGATGCTTATCGAAGTGTAAACTACATTGGGTCACTAGCAAAGTTTACATGAACCCCTTCGGGGTTCATTCACTTTGCACGTGACCCAATGTAGTTTACACTTCGATAAACCTCAGAAAAATGAAATTCATTCCTTAAGTAAACTAATACAGTTTTGTCAAGTCCAGCAGCTAATTAGGCAGTGGGATTATTTTCTTCGAATACATAATAGCTACGACATGTGAAACGGTACATTCAGCCGTATGCATTGCGTAAATACTCAAATCTGTCGACTCATTGGATTTTAAATGGTTAACACTTGCACAATTCGCACTTTCTATGTGAATATCTAAAGCATTTTTACAAAAGGCGTATCCACATGTGGAAATACCACTTTTGATGTAAGAAATATGGGCGCATCACTCTGGACCCCTCCTGGCTGGAGATTGTCCGCACACTCGGCCGCGGATGTATCCAGACATGACACCCCTCCCCCAACGCCACTCCTCTGTAGTAAGCTTAGAAATGATAGTTTGACATAACGAACTTTTTTCATTTACTTTTTTTCATGTCAAAATTCCTTGTAAAATTTCACAGGAAAGATGAAAGTTTTGAGGCAGTTTGTTTGAGGCTTTACAGTTATAGGCGTTTGCTGTCAGTTCATTGTCTTATTAGACCTCACTATATCAGAGGCATGACTGTATAGCGTCAGAATTTCACCTGAGGCTAATTTCATAGCATTAACAGTTTGACTTGTATAGTGTCAGAAATTATTTCTTACTACCCTTCTAAAGCTTGACTACTTCTTGGAGAGAATAATTGTTTGAATTGTATTGATGTTGGGTTAGACCTAAAATGTCCTCCTTTATAGCCACGCTAAAATAGTGAATATGTGTATGTCAAGCAGAAGACCCACATAACCACACTGAAAATGTGTGGCTATTGACTTGATGTATATGCAATGTGTAGCTATTTTGGATGATGTGAACTCGATTTGTATGCAGTTTGGTTCTTCAGTGGACAATGTGGATCATTATGCATGTTAAGCGATGGAAGCTAGTGGTTTAAGGGGAGCGACAGCACAGTTTTGTAAACTGTACCTCCGCCGGCAAGCCTCTGGATCATAGTTAACATTCAGGATTTATATACGTGAATTTAGATAGCTTTAACTTGCAAGGATTCCTAGGTACAGGATACTGGTATTAAGCATTAGTGGGAGAGATTTGTCTTCTTGCAAAATTATCAAACGTAACAAAAATCCCATAAAGCTTGTTCTCTTGTCTGAGATATATTAATAATTGCATTAAACATTTTGTCTTGCCTGATAAATACTGTTGTCCCAGTTTGCAAGACAAGAATAAATACGGTAGTTTTGCAAGGCATGATAATCATTATGTGGACTATGTGAAATCATGTAGGAAAAGTTGAATGCTTGGCAGTATATCAGTCGGGTATTCAGATATTCAGACATTTTGAATTTGAACAGTGGGCACGAAGAAGCATTAAATAGACATCCCATTTAAAGATATTCGTTATTTTAATATAAATTCCCTAAATGTGGAAGACTTTTATCTGATACTTCTGAGCGACAGTTCTCTGAATACTTCCAGAATAACAGACAGCGTATTTTTACCGTCAAACAAGATCACACTATCAACATCGAAAAGGAAAAATGGGAAGTTGTTTCGGCGGAAATGAACACGCCATCTCAAGCGATGAATATGTCTGAAAACAATAACTGTTTTTATGCCAGGGCCAAACGGCATTAGATACTAGAAGAATAGGAAGAACAAAGGAATTGTGTTCTAGTGAAGAGGTTGTTATTACATTAAATTATTTCTTCCAGAAGGGAATTAAAACTCTTCACATCGTTTGGTGGATGAGGTACAGTCTACAATAGATACAAAACATGGAGCTTTATTGAAACGAATAAATGCTTCTATCAGCATTACGTACGTTAAAAGCGCACATCGTCTCAAAGTTGTTGCACAAAAATCGAAAACAGCTCAGGGTTCGTTTTCCAGTTACACTTGGGAAAGCTCCTGGAGTTATCGCAATATGTCAGAAAAAACACTGGAAACGAAAGATATGATTTCAAATATGGAATAGACCTAAATGTTATGCATAATCGTACGTATATGCAGATGTAGTTGATTATATATTATACAAGAATGCTAACTTGAGGGTCACTATTTTTTATCCTACGGTATTCGCAAAAAGGTCAGACATTAAAATCATTTTAATTTAGGAAAATATAATCGATTTCTAATATCACAGACACACATCATTCAAAATTCTTCAGATAAAACAATACTGAGGACCATGAAACCAGTGAGGAAGTTCGCAGGAAGATCCAAGCAACCATTGGAGATTATGACAAACTCCTGACCTCCGTCTCAAGGTCGTCTGGTTTAGCAAAGACAATCCTGCAGGACACAGCGAAAGGAAAGAGAAAACGAGGTAGACAGAAGAACAGTTGGTAAGAAAATATTAAGGAATGGACAGGGGTGTCATTTGCTAGCTAAACTAGGGCAACTGAAGACAGGACTAGGTGGAAAGGGATTGTTGTAGAGTCATTTGTGGTGCCCCAACGACCTCACCAGGTCATGGGATAGACTATACTAGAGACTATTTTAAATGTCACAATGGTACTTTTCTATTTTCCATGCTCAAATCTAAATAATTGCCGAATTTAGAGTTATTAAAATCAGATATGCTTTACGGATGAAAATTATTGGCAACGCCTCTCCATTATTACATTGAACATGTATGGACTCATTAGCTGAAATTATACAAAAGCACGGTATAATAAGAGGCTGTCCGGACTAGAAGGAAAACCACAATGAAGTCACAAATTCAGTTTAAAATCCTTCTGGCAGTTTAAAACTGGAGTGATCAGTGCACGTGTAATTGAAATAAGGTGCTCTAGAGCCCGTATACGTTGAAATTGCAAATCAAAAAGTAAAAATGTCAGGCAGGTAAAGTGTCCGAGAGAAAAATATCATGAAAGCTGAATAAGACTGGAGCCTTAATCTTCGACTGTGAAACGTCCATATTACGACAGAGGTGCTTTACATTAATTACTGTAGATCTAGGTCACCCTGCTTTTTGCAACAAGAGTTTGCATCGACGCTATTCCACCTGCAGGGTGTTGATGAGTCGCCTTCTAGTAAAATCAGTTTATCAATTTTCAGAACAATTATATGGTAGTTACTTTTGAAATATGCCAGTATACGGCAGGGTATCTACGATGAACATGAATATATTCATTTCATGCCAACCGCCTATTTGGCAGATGGAATATAATGAATTCCTTGGTTATGAAAGCATTCACCTAAGACGAATCATCGGATTGCCTGTACTTCTGTTGTTTAAAAGGTAAACATCCGTAAGCTGTCTGGATATCGTAGAGGCGCGCGCGAGGACTATGGAGAAGAAATACTAATCTGTCATCAGGATCATGAAAATGTCAGTGAAGATCAGCAAGATTTTAGTCTGAGCTTTTTTAGTCTTGCTAGCGTATATGTTGTTGCCATTTACTGTAATATCGCAAAAAAAAAAAAATTAAAAAAAAACGCAAGTCATCGTATACTTCGTTTAAAACTAGAAAGTGTATTCTACCATTTTTAGTGTATTTTAACCAGAATTCAGTGTTTCCGTGATGATTCTGATTTAAAGCATTGAAGTCAGGTCTTAAAAATACTGATTAAATTATTCCATTACCCTTAATCTGGTAATTTTTTTAACTATTCTATAACTAAGACTTGTTTGATAAAGCAACAGGAATCTTAATGGAGTTTGGCTTCCATTCTTTTGGATTGTTTTGGCTTGTTGTAAGTTCTCAATACATCAGACGTTTTCCGCATGCCCTTGCCTGTCGGCTTTCTTGAGACATGAAAGTTTTACATAGTACCAGCACCTCAACACTTGGTGATCTTTGGGTCAATGTTTCGGACTTAAAATGTTACAGTGTTTGGTAACATTTTAAATGTATATGATGGATTCATATGAAACTTTCACTAATGTTGGTAGTGCATTGCTTTTATAAATTGCTAGCCCCTACCCCACCCCCATCCCCACCCCACCCTCACCCCCGCCCCCGCCTCAGCCCCTTCCCCTTCCCCTCTACCCTCACAGTATAGGGATCTTAACACAGCCTCGAATACCATGATCGATTCATTCTCACGTCGGATTAATATTTAAAACTGCTTTAGACTTTTACTCAGTACCGGCATCACCCTTTGCGTTCAAGATCGTTCCATGGTTGTGTTTTTAGTTGCGCCTGATGTCATAGTTTCTGTGGCTTGTGTTATAGTTTGTTGTATTCGTTTAATCGTGTTACTCGGTTAGTTAGGGTTTTTTTTTGTTTGTTTGTTGTTGTTTTTTTGTTGTTTTTTTTTTTTTTTTTTTTTTTTTTTGTTTTTTGTTTTGTTTTGTTTTGTTGTTTCTTTCGTTCCTTTCAATCTGCTGTAATATAAAACAGGTGGATATTCTTTGTGCTTAACCGTCAATTAGGTTAACAGTGTAGACCCAGAACGTGGCGTCTGATAAGTGTCTACACTAGTTGCATAAGATAAATTGGTATTTTACCTTAAAAGCAAAGTAAAGGAAAAAACAAAACCCGACATCCCTTAATTGACAAGTGTACTCAACCAATATATAAGGGTCGAATAATTTAATGCGCTAAATGGGTTAATTGGGTTAGCTTTATGACCGTCCACCTGGAAGGGGGTTTCTCTTTTTAATGTCTGCTCGTAGTATCTAACTATTTTAAATAAATGTTATTGGTTTCTGAGCTGCGACTCAACAAAACTAATAGTGGTATGTGCGCCCAGCGAAGACGCAGATCGGCCTGGGCAACTGCCCAGTCTGATCAGAGTCTTTTCTGTGCGCTTAAAGGATAGCTAAGGTCTAAGCTACCAACATGTTGACAGCGAAGACTCTGATCATACTGGGCGGATGTCCAGGCTGATCTGAATCTTCGCTGGGTGAACATGCCACTTTGTTGGTTTCTCTTGTCGCGACTCTTATCTTGGTGTTTCCGGTTTGGTGTCGTTAGTAGAATGTGGAATGTGGTTCTTTGTCAATGCTTTTTATACTACTTTTCAGATTCAGCATTTTTTTCGTTATGGACAAACGCTATGTCAGGCAAGCCTTACTGCCTGGTAAGCGGTATAGACTTTCTTTACTTAACCTGTCACTTTCTTAATAGCTGCTACACAAACGATATTTGCTTCTTTTTACCAGGTAACATCGAGATAGCGTGTGTGGCTGTAATTATGACTAGAACTAGACAAAAGTCATCTGAATATTTATTTCCGGATTAAGAACACTTCTTTTAGATATTGTTTATCGTTGTATTTCTGTATGGAGAATTAATGAGGTCCACAAGGTCAAACTTGCCGCTGGATATCATGTCATAAAACAATATATTTGTGGCTTGAAATCAAACCTGGTTCTGGCGGCATTTCAGGAAACTCTACTTCAGGTGCTTTTGGCATCAGTCGATGGTTGTATTGTTGCATATACGATCGTTTTCCTCCGTGTCTTAAACAACATCCAGAAGTATTCCTGTTTATTCCATGTAATCCAATGTTGCGTGGTTGTTTGAACGCTGTTGTGAATAAATCTCGTTATACTGCGGCGATAAATGGATATAATACAACAAAAAACAACAGTTTATCCTCTCAAGAAATCTGTGACATATGAGGAACTTCTTTCCAGTTCTCATAACGATGTTCCCAAGGAGGCCTTAAGAGGAACTAGAGAACTTGGAACTTTTTATAGCACTGGCACATTAACTTATCTCAACCAGCTAAATTGGCACAAAAGTTAATAGAAGAGTCAATGATATGCCACAATCACAAGCCGCAGCCAACCCGCGACACCAACAGGAAGCACACACACGCAAAATAAACAAATGCAGGAGAAGCACAACAATCAGCTCCATCTTCCCCAAGCCAGGTGATCAGAATGATAAGACAAACGCAGATACTAGGAAAATGAGTAAAGACTAAGAGGACTTAAATATATAAAGCGCCCCGTGGGGTAAGCCACAAAGTATAAGAAGCAACGACGGAACTGCCGCCTTAGAACGACCAGCAGCATAAACTAACGGGGCGGGGTGGGATTGCGGGTTTAAATATATTTCTAACAGTGGTCAAACTTCACTTTTGGTCCCGAGAACAACTTAAACGAAACACATTAACATCTGTTCATACCTATTTTCTATCTTTTATTACAAAACTTAACAGGAAACAAAGTGAGCAGCTATACAGGTGGCCACATTGCCAACAGGTCACAGACAAGTAGACACAAGAACAACATTGAAGAACCACAACAGAAAAGAACAAAATCGGGACTGCCGCTTTAGAACAGCCAGTAACATAAACTACCGACCGGGGGATAGGTGTCGACAAATTTCACCTTTGGTCCCGATGTATATATGGGAAAAAGATTGTAGATTGTGGCCTAAGAATTGGTACGTACAGTAATCTTAATGAAAACATAAAGATTTATGAGAACAAGAGGTCCTTCGAACTTTGATCTAGGTCATTCATATTTTGACACTTTCAAACATCTCCTCAAAAGCCACCAGGCCAATTGTAACAAAATTTAATCTAAGGCCTCCAGGGCTTGAGGAAACATTTACGGTCCAGGTCAACTGACCAACATGGCCGCTACGCCATATATGGTAAAAACCTTTAAAAATCTTCTCCAGAACCAACTGACCGATGGCCTTGAAACTTGGTATTATGCTTCGAGTACTCAAGTACTACCAAGATTCTTCAAATGATAACCTCGGATTGACCTTTATCTTTTTACGGTAAGGTCAATTTTGCTTCTCTGTGCCTTTATATGGGAAACTTATAGAACAAAAAATTGTTCAAGCAGGCCAAGTTACATGACCATCATGGCCGCTACGTCCATATGGTAAAAACTTCAAAAAAAATTCTTCTCCAGAATCAGTTGACGGGTAGCCTTGAAACTTGTTTGTAGCATAGGGGACCTGAGTTCTACCTAGATTGCTCAAATAATGACCTTGAGTTGAAATTGGCCGTTTTAGTTCAAAGTCAAATTTGCTTTCTGAAGCTTTTAAATGGATAATGCTATAAGATATTCAGAGTTTATGGAAACTATACACGATTTAGGCTTAAAAATTGGTATATACCGTTATCTAAAATGGGTAGAGAAGAGCTATATAAGCTATCAGCTTTCGTTCTGATCCTATTTCTTAGTGTAACTATCTTGTTTATACATGTATGTTGTAATGTGCATGCAGTTTTGGAAATAAAATATGTTTAAACCAAAATGGGTATATGGAGATTGTCTCTCATATGTCGACAATTTCAAATAAGTCCTCCAAATTCACTGGGCATATTGTAACCGAATTTCACACAGAGCCTCCAGGGTTTGCAGGAACAAAAAACTTGGTGTGTAGCATCGGAGACCTGAGTGCTACCAAGATTTACAAATAATGACCTTGTGTTGACCTTAACGACGGACAACGGAGCCTGCCCATCCTATAAGCTCCCCGGAGCAGCTGGCTCAGGTGAGCCAAAACTAAAATGGAAATAAACAACAAAAAAAGACTAAGATAAAATGCTGCAAAAAATATTTTACTTTAGTCTCCTCAACGGCCAACTTAGTCAACCGATCGAGACAAATTTCGTTTGGATACAGCAGCCTCCAAATAAAACTAATGGCCTCTTTAGGCAATGGGATCGGAACGGACGTCGGTTCCCTAGTAAGTCACCAACTGTTAATGCTCTCATCAAGACCTTGGCTTTGATAGCTGGAGGTTGACTACAAATAACATCTTCTAAGGTTGGGATAAGCAAGTGTCGAGAAAATCTTTTCAGCAGTCTCGGAGAATACAGATTGCTAACTTGTCTGGTATTTTGGGCTTTTCAGTATATAGAAAGGGCTGTCGATCGGTCGTTCCGGATGGAAAAAGTTTTTTTTTTTCATACACACTGGACCGCAATCGTAATGCATAGTTTTCGACAATATTCCACTGAGTATAAATGATGACCGTCGGCGGCAACATTAGACGACGGGCGTGAACTATTTTCATTGAGGTAAAACGGATATTAAAAAAAAACAATAATTTTGCATGTTGGCAGCTTTCATGAATAATGGTCATCTTGAGAGGAAAACAAAAGCCACTTGTTCGTCCTTGGATTAATTTTTTGATTTCTAAAAGGAAGAAGTGCAGACTTTCATTTCCTAGTAAACACTTTTATCCCACTATTTTCAATATATCAGGACAGACTGAACCTTTTATTCCTTAGCTAGAAACAAAATGCTGTAAGGGTTGTGCCTTCGTTGACTGTATTTGAAATCCTAAAATGAGTTATCAGTAGATAAACAGTTCTGTCATTAACACACGAGATTAATCATTTTCAAAATGCACTATTATCAGGTTATGGGTATTAATTGTTGGTTTTCTCGTGTCGCGGCTTAGATATAAAATTACTTCCTGTTACTGAGGATTAGATACAAAGATAATGTAATAACGCACGAAACATTCAACACACAAGTAGGCATGCTGTCCATAAAATTAAAAGATACTACTACGAAAGAGAATAAATGAGCCGCGACACGAGAAAACCAACAATGTGGTTGTGCGCCCAGCGCACACTCAGATCAGCCTGGGCATCCACCCAGTCTGATCAGAGTATTGCCTAAGCGCTTCAGGCGCACAGCGAAGACTCTGATCAGACTGGGCGGATGCCCAGGCTGATCTGAGTCTGCGCTGGGCGCATAACCACATTGTTTGGTTTCTCGTGTCGCGGCTCATATTTTTAACATGACCGGTAAGGAACTGTAATTTTCTTAGAATGGTATATGGAAATGAGATCAAAAATGGCTCTAGCATCAACGATTCTTAAATTAAAATAGGTTTTATCTTGTTCAATCTTGTAACAGCCTAAAACCAAAACCATGTACAAAGATGTATGTTAATACCATGGTTTAGTGTTACTTCGTGCTCGCTTAGGCTTATTTTTTATTTAACGGCTAAGATCTTTTGCGGAAACTATTCGAGGGCTTTTATGGAATTTTGTACTTTTGCTTGTTGATGGTGTAAACCCAGTTAAAAGACGACATCTGCCGTTGGCAGAAAACAAAAATAAAATAATTTGAAATTGTTAAGTTCAAACTAAAACAAATGTTGGCAGAAATATTGGAGTACGCCGCGGCGAAAAAAGGAAACGTACGGGGTTTCAGTAATAAATTCATCCTGATCCGTTTCATGTTGGTGTGCTCATGGAAGACCTCGCTCGTGGTCTAACTTATCATTGTTCGCATATGACTTGTAGTAAATGTTAACATTTCAATTTTTCCGCCATTTTTGTATAGGGGAACCGCTCTCATGAATTTCTGTTTCCTTCCCTGGAGGGGGAAGCGGCTCTTCCAAAAGGGGGTCTACTCTAATTGCTCAAAAATAAAAATGCTAGAGTTACTTCACCTAAATGTGAACTAATTCACCATAAAACACTTTGTTTCTCGTAAAGCTATTTTCTCGGTTCCCTAGCAGGCACACAAGGTTGAATCAATATTTATTCAACCTTGATTCAACGTCATGACGTTGAATCAAGGTTGATTCAATATTGATTCCACCTTGCCCACTGGCTCCTTTCTTAGACACAAACTTTAACCTTTTATTGTGAACTCTCGTTATCTCAAAATCGAAAGGGAGCTTTGAGATATCAGTCAGTGTTTGAGATAACAAGAGTCAGCTGTATGCCCGTTTGTTCTATTATTTTTGCCGTATTCAAGGACAGTCGGCAATATTCATTCATTCATCCAATCTTGTTAATATTTTCTAGATTTGTTATTCAGTAAAGTCTGCATTTGACATGGGAAAAATTGGATTTAGAAGATTAAACGTAAGTACATTGCATGAATTAGCTCACGTGAAAAAGTAATTTACTTTCCGTTCACATGTATTTTAAGTCCAACAAGTATTTCTTAATTTTCGCCAATTATTTTTCAATCAAATCTCAGAGAAGATGCTATGCAATTCCATGCGCTGGCAAGGCAAAGGGAAAGTTTGTCCCAAAGTTCTCTGGTTCAAGAGCTAACCCTAACCCTCAGGATCTTATAATAATACAGCCATGTAAGTAGTAAGTTAAACCCCGGTCCCACAGAGCTTGCGACCGCGCCGCGACCTATCCGCGACTAAAAAAACTGACAGTCGCAGAGAGGTTGCAGAAGTCGCGGAGAGGTTTTATAATGGTCGCAACAAGGTCGCAACAAGGTCGCCGAGCAGTCGCCGATCAAAATTAGTCGCAGCCAGTCTTTTGAACATGCACAAAAGACTAGCCGCGACTGATTTTGATCGCCGACTGGTTGCAATGGTTTTCTGGAAGTCGCCGATCAGTCGCCGAACAGTCGCCGATCGGTCGCCGATCAGTTTCATCAACACTTTAGTTCTGAAATGTTGCAACCTTGCTGCGACCTATCGGCGATCTGTCGGCGACTGTTCGGCGACTGATCGGCGACCGATCGGCGACTGACCACTGGTGAGACGGCGACTGATCGGCGACCGATCGGCGACTGGTCGCCGACTGGTCGCCGACAGGTTGTAGCGAGCCCCAAAAGATCGCCGAACGATCGGCGACAGGTCGCCGACTGGTCGCCGACAGGTTGCAGCGTGCGCCATTAGATCAAGGTTTGCAGTGCATTATTTTATTACCAGGGCTCAAAGTGTTCGCATCATGGTACATAGAGGACCCCCCCCCCCCCCACCCAAAAAAAAATGAAACATCGTCGCCAAAACAGACAGCAGAAATGACTCCCGACGTTCGGACGCCTGCTTCAGATGAGGAATCTCAACAGTAAAAGAAAGGAATCTCAATAAACTGCAGCGTTTATGAAACCAAGGTCTTATCCAGTACTGTGTTCTCCTCCTCTGTCTTAATCGCCTGTACACCATCATAGACAATAGAGGTGTATGCCGGTTGTTTCGTTGCAAGCAACGAACTGAATCTGTAGCTGTGTTATTTTGACAGCTTTCACTGAAATGATTTCATTCTTGTCACCACATTTCCATTGATTTTTTATCGCAGAACGGTCGCCAATCAGTCTCCAACCAGTCGCCGTTCATTTGAAACCAGTCGCCGAAGAGTCGCCGATTGGTCGCCGACTGGTCGCCGATCATTCTGAACTAGTTGCAATCCTGTCGCCGATCCTACGGCGACCAGTTGCAGTGAGGTCGCCGATCGATCGCCGACTACACACGAAAGCTGTCGCCGACTGTACGGCGACTGATCGGCGACTGATCGGCGACCACATTTGAAGAGGAAAAGAAGTTGCAATGGTCGCAGAGGTCGCAGGTCAGTCGCAGACAAAATCAGTCGCAAAGCGGTCGCATCGCAGTCGCAAGCTCTGTGGGACCGAGGCTTTAGTAAGAAACGAAAGCCATCCATTTGGTCAAGACACTGACGTACTATGTACAGACTTCAACTAGCATTGTTTGTTGTTTTTTTTAGAAAACATATCTCCTCCCCCTCCCCCTAAAAAAACAGCACTATTCCCATTGTAACAGTCTCCAAATAAGTCTGCAAAAGTTGGAATGGTAACGTAACCTTGAACATAAGGCAAAAGTCACCAAAATCTTACCAGGTCACTCTTATCAAAGTTGTTAAAAATCAAAAGACATGGAACAGACAAGTTATTTTTATTGACAATTTAACAGTGTAAGTCGGCCTGTGAACGTAATTCACACGGGGGTGAATGGGGTCAAGGTCACTAAACACTAATCAGCACCTGGCTAGTCCTCATGATATATAATGTCCAAGCCTGGTTAAAAAATCACTTATGGACGGACGCTCGGCGCCCCGTTACTGCGGCTATGGATTCGTTCCGCTGAGGTGCGGGGGTAACGTCGATATGAGAATTGAAATATGATGATGATGAAAAAATCACTTACTAATTCAAAATATACTGAGTATACATGATACAGGAAAGTGTCATATCCTGTGTCCTCTTGTGACCTCACGCTGGTCTGGCATTCAACACAGGCAACGAGACAACGTACTTTAAAACACGATAGTTTTCGCACACTTCTTACATTAATTTAAAACTATCATTCTTACGGACCCGGCAGTTTACTAGACCTCTTAGTCAGACCAGATTTTCGAAGAAATTCCGTCTAGTATAAATGCAGTGCTGGAATGAGTTTTTTCACCAATTCGTTGGCTGGTCGTTGTAGCCCAAAAATTGTTTTCAAGCATTTCTTGAATATGCGTATCAATTCAGTAAAACTTTTGAGTCCTATTTAAAGAGTAAGGGGTCGGATGGTCCGTGAGACTATACTTCTGAAACAAACTTATCGTGATGAGCAGAACAAGCAGGTTCTTTGTACGTTGTCTTCGTTGCCTGTGTTGAATGCCAGACAAGTGTGACCTAGAAAATGGGGTTTAAAATCAACCAAAAATGGCCACTTACCATGTCCCAGTGATATAATGTAAAATCTGCGGAAACTCCACTCACTGGTTCAAGAGCTAACCCTAACCCTCAGGATCTTATAATAATACAGCCATGTAAGTAGTAAGTTAGTAAGAAACGAAAGCCATCCATTTGGTCAAGACACTGACGTACTATGTACAGACTTCAACTAGCATTGTTTGTTGTTTTTTTTAGAAAACATATCTCCTCCCCCTCCCCCTAAAAAAACAGCACTATTCCCATTGTAACAGTCTCCAAATAAGTCTGCAAAAGTTGGAATGGTAACGTAACCTTGAACATAAGGCAAAAGTCACCAAAATCTTACCAGGTCACTCTTATCAAAGTTGTTAAAAATCAAAAGACATGGAACAGACAAGTTATTTTTATTGACAATTTAACAGTGTAAGTCGGCCTGTGAACGTAATTCACACGGGGGTGAATGGGGTCAAGGTCACTAAACACTAATCAGCACCTGGCTAGTCCTCATGATATATAATGTCCAAGCCTGGTTAAAAAATCACTTATGGACGGACGCTCGGCGCCCCGTTACTGCGGCTATGGATTCGTTCCGCTGAGGTGCGGGGGTAACGTCGATATGAGAATTGAAATATGATGATGATGAAAAAATCACTTACTAATTCAAAATATACTGAGTATACATGATACAGGAAAGTGTCATATCCTGTGTCCTCTTGTGACCACACGCTGGTCTGGCATTCAACACAGGCAACGAGACAACGTACTTTAAAACACGATAGTTTTCGCACACTTCTTACATTAATTTAAAACTATCATTCTTACGGACCCGGCAGTTTACTAGACCTCTTAGTCAGACCAGATTTTCGAAGAAATTCCGTCTAGTATAAATGCAGTGCTGGAATAAGTTTTTTCACCAATTCGTTGGCTGGTCGTTGTAGCCCAAAAATTGTTTTCAAGCATTTCTTGAATATGCGTATCAATTCAGTAAAACTTTTGAGTCCTATTTAAAGAGTAAGGGGTCGGATGGTCCGTGAGACTATACTTCTGAAACAAACTTATCGTGATGAGCAGAACAAGCAGGTTCTTTGTACGTTGTCTTCGTTGCCTGTGTTGAATGCCAGACAAGTGTGACCTAGAAAATGGGGTTTAAAATCAACCAAAAATGGCCACTTACCATGTCCCAGTGATATAATGTAAAATCTGCGGAAACTCCACTCACTGGTTCAAGAGCTAACCCTAACCCTCAGGATCTTATAATAATACAGCCATGTAAGTAGTAAGTTAGTAAGAAACGAAAGCCATCCATTTGGTCAAGACACTGACGTACTATGTACAGACTTCAACTAGCATTGTTTGTTGTTTTTTTTAGAAAACATATCTCCTCCCCCTCCCCCTAAAAAAACAGCACTATTCCCATTGTAACAGTCTCCAAATAAGTCTGCAAAAGTTGGAATGGTAACGTAACCTTGAACATAAGGCAAAAGTCACCAAAATCTTACCAGGTCACTCTTATCAAAGTTGTTAAAAATCAAAAGACATGGAACAGACAAGTTATTTTTATTGACAATTTAACAGTGTAAGTCGGCCTGTGAACGTAATTCACACGGGGGTGAATGGGGTCAAGGTCACTAAACACTAATCAGCACCTGGCTAGTCCTCATGATATATAATGTCCAAGCCTGGTTAAAAAATCACTTATGGACGGACGCTCGGCGCCCCGTTACTGCGGCTATGGATTCGTTCCGCTGAGGTGCGGGGGTAACGTCGATATGAGAATTGAAATATGATGATGATGAAAAAATCACTTACTAATTCAAAATATACTGAGTATACATGATACAGGAAAGTGTCATATCCTGTGTCCTCTTGTGACCTCACGCTGGTCTGGCATTCAACACAGGCAACGAGACAACGTACTTTAAAACACGATAGTTTTCGCACACTTCTTACATTAATTTAAAACTATCATTCTTACGGACCCGGCAGTTTACTAGACCTCTTAGTCAGACCAGATTTTCGAAGAAATTCCGTCTAGTATAAATGCAGTGCTGGAATGAGTTTTTTCACCAATTCGTTGGCTGGTCGTTGTAGCCCAAAAATTGTTTTCAAGCATTTCTTGAATATGCGTATCAATTCAGTAAAACTTTTGAGTCCTATTTAAAGAGTAAGGGGTCGGATGGTCCGTGAGACTATACTTCTGAAACAAACTTATCGTGATGAGCAGAACAAGCAGGTTCTTTGTACGTTGTCTTCGTTGCCTGTGTTGAATGCCAGACAAGTGTGACCTAGAAAATGGGGTTTAAAATCAACCAAAAATGGCCACTTACCATGTCCCAGTGATATAATGTAAAATCTGCGGAAACTCCACTCACTGGTTCAAGAGCTAACCCTAACCCTCAGGATCTTATAATAATACAGCCATGTAAGTAGTAAGTTAGTAAGAAATGAAAGCCATCCATTTGGTCAAGACACTGACGTACTATGTACAGACTTCAACTAGCATTGTTTGTTGTTTTTTTTAGAAAACATATCTCCTCCCCCTCCCCCTAAAAAAACAGCACTATTCCCATTGTAACAGTCTCCAAATAAGTCTGCAAAAGTTGGAATGGTAACGTAACCTTGAACATAAGGCAAAAGTCACCAAAATCTTACCAGGTCACTCTTATCAAAGTTGTTAAAAATCAAAAGACATGGAACAGACAAGTTATTTTTATTGACAATTTAACAGTGTAAGTCGGCCTGTGAACGTAATTCACACGGGGGTGAATGGGGTCAAGGTCACTAAACACTAATCAGCACCTGGCTAGTCCTCATGATATATAATGTCCAAGCCTGGTTAAAAAATCACTTATGGACGGACGCTCGGCGCCCCGTTACTGCGGCTATGGATTCGTTCCGCTGAGGTGCGGGGGTAACGTCGATATGAGAATTGAAATATGATGATGATGAAAAAATCACTTACTAATTCAAAATATACTGAGTATACATGATACAGGAAAGTGTCATCCTGTGTCCTCTTGTGACCACACGCTGGTCTGGCATTCAACACAGGCAACGAGACAACGTACTTTAAAACGCGATAGTTTTCGCACACTTCTTACATTAATTTAAAACTATCATTCTTACGGACCCGGCAGTTTACTAGACCTCTTAGTCAGACCAGATTTTCGAAGAAATTCCGTCTAGTATAAATGCAGTGCTGGAATAAGTTTTTTCACCAATTCGTTGGCTGGTCGTTGTAGCCCAAAAATTGTTTTCAAGCATTTCTTGAATATGCGTATCAATTCAGTAAAACTTTTGAGTCCTATTTAAAGAGTAAGGGGTCGGATGGTCCGTGAGACTATACTTCTGAAACAAACTTATCGTGATGAGCAGAACAAGCAGGTTCTTTGTACGTTGTCTTCGTTGCCTGTGTTGAATGCCAGACAAGTGTGACCTAGAAAATGGGGTTTAAAATCAACCAAAAATGGCCACTTACCATGTCCCAGTGATATAATGTAAAATCTGCGGAAACTCCACTCACTGGTTCAAGAGCTAACCCTAACCCTCAGGATCTTATAATAATACAGCCATGTAAGTAGTAAGTTAGTAAGAAACGAAAGCCATCCATTTGGTCAAGACACTGACGTACTATGTACAGACTTCAACTAGCATTGTTTGTTGTTTTTTTTAGAAAACATATCTCCTCCCCCTCCCCCTAAAAAAACAGCACTATTCCCATTGTAACAGTCTCCAAATAAGTCTGCAAAAGTTGGAATGGTAACGTAACCTTGAACATAAGGCAAAAGTCACCAAAATCTTACCAGGTCACTCTTATCAAAGTTGTTAAAAATCAAAAGACATGGAACAGACAAGTTATTTTTATTGACAATTTAACAGTGTAAGTCGGCCTGTGAACGTAATTCACACGGGGGTGAATGGGGTCAAGGTCACTAAACACTAATCAGCACCTGGCTAGTCCTCATGATATATAATGTCCAAGCCTGGTTAAAAAATCACTTATGGACGGACGCTCGGCGCCCCGTTACTGCGGCTATGGATTCGTTCCGCTGAGGTGCGGGGGTAACGTCGATATGAGAATTGAAATATGATGATGATGAAAAAATCACTTACTAATTCAAAATATACTGAGTATACATGATACAGGAAAGTGTCATATCCTGTGTCCTCTTGTGACCACACGCTGGTCTGGCATTCAACACAGGCAACGAGACAACGTACTTTAAAACACGATAGTTTTCGCACACTTCTTACATTAATTTAAAACTATCATTCTTACGGACCCGGCAGTTTACTAGACCTCTTAGTCAGACCAGATTTTCGAAGAAATTCCGTCTAGTATAAATGCAGTGCTGGAATAAGTTTTTTCACCAATTCGTTGGCTGGTCGTTGTAGCCCAAAAATTGTTTTCAAGCATTTCTTGAATATGCGTATCAATTCAGTAAAACTTTTGAGTCCTATTTAAAGAGTAAGGGGTCGGATGGTCCGTGAGACTATACTTCTGAAACAAACTTATCGTGATGAGCAGAACAAGCAGGTTCTTTGTACGTTGTCTTCGTTGCCTGTGTTGAATGCCAGACAAGTGTGACCTAGAAAATGGGGTTTAAAATCAACCAAAAATGGCCACTTACCATGTCCCAGTGATATAATGTAAAATCTGCGGAAACTCCACTCACTGGTTCAAGAGCTAACCCTAACCCTCAGGATCTTATAATAATACAGCCATGTAAGTAGTAAGTTAGTAAGAAACGAAAGCCATCCATTTGGTCAAGACACTGACGTACTATGTACAGACTTCAACTAGCATTGTTTGTTGTTTTTTTTAGAAAACATATCTCCTCCCCCTCCCCCTAAAAAAACAGCACTATTCCCATTGTAACAGTCTCCAAATAAGTCTGCAAAAGTTGGAATGGTAACGTAACCTTGAACATAAGGCAAAAGTCACCAAAATCTTACCAGGTCACTCTTATCAAAGTTGTTAAAAATCAAAAGACATGGAACAGACAAGTTATTTTTATTGACAATTTAACAGTGTAAGTCGGCCTGTGAACGTAATTCACACGGGGGTGAATGGGGTCAAGGTCACTAAACACTAATCAGCACCTGGCTAGTCCTCATGATATATAATGTCCAAGCCTGGTTAAAAAATCACTTATGGACGGACGCTCGGCGCCCCGTTACTGCGGCTATGGATTCGTTCCGCTGAGGTGCGGGGGTAACGTCGATATGAGAATTGAAATATGATGATGATGAAAAAATCACTTACTAATTCAAAATATACTGAGTATACATGATACAGGAAAGTGTCATATCCTGTGTCCTCTTGTGACCTCACGCTGGTCTGGCATTCAACACAGGCAACGAGACAACGTACTTTAAAACACGATAGTTTTCGCACACTTCTTACATTAATTTAAAACTATCATTCTTACGGACCCGGCAGTTTACTAGACCTCTTAGTCAGACCAGATTTTCGAAGAAATTCCGTCTAGTATAAATGCAGTGCTGGAATAAGTTTTTTCACCAATTCGTTGGCTGGTCGTTGTAGCCCAAAAATTGTTTTCAAGCATTTCTTGAATATGCGTATCAATTCAGTAAAACTTTTGAGTCCTATTTAAAGAGTAAGGGGTCGGATGGTCCGTGAGACTATACTTCTGAAACAAACTTATCGTGATGAGCAGAACAAGCAGGTTCTTTGTACGTTGTCTTCGTTGCCTGTGTTGAATGCCAGACAAGTGTGACCTAGAAAATGGGGTTTAAAATCAACCAAAAATGGCCACTTACCATGTCCCAGTGATATAATGTAAAATCTGCGGAAACTCCACTCACTGGTTCAAGAGATACAGTACATAAATTGTTTTTATGGAAAATCTTAGCTTCTAGGTGCTCCTGTACATGTGCACTTTAGATTATAAAAATAAAACTTTGACTTATCCCAGTGATATAGTCATGCAATTCATATTTATCCCAGTGATCATCGTCATATAGTCGCGCATCTTTGGTAAAATTCATAGGCTGGTTTCAAGGATAACAATGTTTCTCAGAGACAACGGAAATTTTAAATTTCTTAGCCGTGAACATGGGGTCAAGGTCACCATAACTAATCGACTCTTGTCTCATGCCAGTGATGTATTCATTTAAATTTAGTAAAACTCTTAGTAACACTGATTTGTAAGATACTGGCCACTGCTTTAAGAGATGTTCCACCCGCGCAAGCTTGCTTTGTCTGAAACTTACCATTATTCGTCCAGTGCTAGCCTTGAAAATGAGGTCATGGTCACTTGAATAGAATTAAAATCTTAATGATGTCTTTCAAGAGCAGAGAAGGAACATGGGCCAGACTACGTAGTATCGGCTAATAAAGCCTCATCAGTGACCAGAAGGAGCTCAATGAAAACCTTAAAAATATGTTAAGAATATGTTAAGAACTTATCCAACGGTTCAAATAAGACACTGTCCTGCCAATGCGCATGTCAATATTGATGCTGATGCACACTGGTATGGCAATCGGAACCTCGCTCCGTGATTCACGGAATTGGCCGAACGGTGTTCCGATTGACAGGTATGGGTCCTCATCAAAACTAGTATGTCCCTATCACCACTGGAATGAGGGTAGGGAGCGTGGGGTCATACGTTTTACTCCAGGAGTAAATTTGCATGTGAAACATACTTGTGCATCTAGTCAGACCAAGAGCACATATGCTTATGTGTGTATTTGTGTACACATGAATTTACGTGCGTGAGTAAATTTTGCATATATGTAAAATATACTCACGTAAGCTAATTAATTTGCGCATGTGAACTGCATATTAGGTAACTATGTTTGGTGTTGCTTTAGCTGAGGCGTTAGTTTTATGCAAAGATATAGGCATATTCGGTACCAAAATGTGTGAAGTTTATTTGGCAACATGATACATTATTTTTAAATTAATTAAAGTAATTTTGGTATGTTTCTGTACGCTTGAATGACATGGGAGTGAAAAATAAGAGTTGCACATTTTATCGTATGACGTCGCATCTAAGAGTGTAATAAACCCATGCATTAAAACCGATAATCAACTAGTGGATTAAATATGCAAATAACGTCGTACCAGTATACGTTGACGTCATATTTTCTTTTATACTTTTCAATGAATTATAGAGATTTCTCGATGAAATCGAAATTGATAATCTCACTGTTTCAAACAGTGAAATTATCACTTTCGATTTCACTGTTTTCAAAAATGGGATTTTTGTGAAATAGTCTCATGCATTTGTTGATTAAACCTTATCCGGCCTGACATAGATTACGTCACAGATTTTACACGTCATTACGACGTTAATGACGTCACTGAGCGCCAACGTAGCATTGTAACATTGTAAGTGCACGCGACGCCAGGCAGCCTAAGTCGCCTGTAGGAATTCTTTCAAGATTAGCAAATTTCTTGAGATCCGTTTATCAAAATGAAATGATAAGCTATTTTTCAGTTGCAAACTTTGTTAACAACCAATATCATACCCAGTAAACACGCTGGAAGCATCAAATATGGCGAAAAACGGCTAGGAAAAAAGTTGTGTCTCTGTCGTGATGGCTAACGCATTGGAATAACCTAAATAATTGCATTTTTAAAGCATAAAAGAAACAGAAAATTTGACTATTTCAGTGTAAGATCGATTTTTATTTCACTCATGAACACCAAAAGTGGTATTTTCACTCGTGGCTTCGCCACTCGTGGAAATACTGCTTTTGGTGTTCACTCGGTGAAATAAAAATCGATCTTACACTGAAAAAGTCAAATATCCTCTATTCGATACCGAATTCGCCTAGTGGCGAAATCGTTACGTTTTGGAGCAAAATTTGCTAATAAAATGCGATTTTAGTGTCATATGATAAATAGAATCTTGGAAATAGAAAATGTTTGGCATACATAGCCTAGCATCTTATCTTTTTCCCCAACTCGTTTAATAAATTCAATAATACATGAGCTCTCCTGTAAGATCCTCTATTTAATCTCTGTTCCAGGCACTTCTGACGTCGCTAGGCAGTTTAACTGCCACAAAAATGCCATCATCTACCTGCAGTGATCCGTAGGAGAGGAGGACATACAAGGTACAGTCACTGATGAAGTAGTTTCTTAGGTCTAAAACAACGACGCGAGAAAACCAACAAAGTGGTTGTGTGCCCAGAACAGACTCAGATCAGCCTGGGCACCCGACAAGTTTGATCAGGCTCTTCGCTTTATGCTTAAAGGGTAGCTAAGCTACCTCCATACGGACAGCGAAGACTCTGATGCCCAGGCTGATCTGAGTCTGCACTGGACGCACAAAAACATCGTTGGTTTGTCATGTCGCGGCTCATTTAGAATAGAAACTAAAACGTGCAACTTTTACTTTTTACCCCCATCTCATTCAAGCATAAAGAGATATAGTGAGAAATGCCTAAATTAATTTGAAAATAATAACTCATGTTTCCAAACTAATTTCACACATTTTGTACTAAATTTGCCTATATTTCTATCTAAAAGGTACATTTTTTTGTTTTTAAGTCAACTGCACAGTTTCTGTCTGGTGTCAGTATATACTGAATTACAATTTCAAGTGGCGGCATGGTCTTTTACCAAATGTTGCTCCGTGTACTATTACAGAAATTGGTCGCAAAAAGTACTTTTCATTTCTTCGATAATGCTCTCATTCTTTCAAGTCGCTAAAATTGTTAGCTATGAATCCTCATTTGATTGGGTAAGCAATGTCCCCTGAGTGTCAGATCATGATGACTGTTGAGTACAAGAGCTTAAGAAAATAATTATCAAAATGAGTGCAAAACCTTTTGAGTTTATCCAAAGCTTGAACTCTAGACACCTGTTGTTTCGAAGATTCTTCATATTTTTTACGTATTTTCATGCATATTTGTAACTCCTGATTAAAACTACCTCACCAAGGCCGGCCGAAAATTAGTTTTTTATAGAAATTATATAGTGCAACTTATTGAAACGACTTCATCTCGTGCTCTACATGGAGGAGAGTGCAAAAGCACTCTTCAAGCACTAGGAAAAGGACACATTAAAATAGTCAGAATTCTGAAACTGCACCTAGCACCATTGATTTATACTAGCCGCGACACGACAAAACCAGCAAAGTAGCATTGTCGCCACGTGAAGACTCAGCTCAGCCAGGGCATCAGCCCAGTTTGATTAGAGTATTCGTTGTGCTCTTAAAGTGTACCTAAGCAGCCTCCATGCCGACAGCGAAGACTGATCACTCCCTCCCCACCAGGCACCACCTACCAAAGAACCAAAATTTGCTATTCTCTTATGTCCTCTTTATTGATAAGTGGGCCCATCTATAGAAGGGTACCCAACAACTGGATTTGAGGCGCTGGCATACATTTGTATAACTGTCGACAACATTTCTGCTGGAAAAAAAATCAGGAATATCTTAATTTATGGGTTATCTGCTCTTGCAACAGTTTCGTGTCCATGCTAAAGGTCATTAGTTCTATGGAATATTATTGTGAAACTTCATACACCAACTCATCTTACTGAGTTAAGGAATTAAAGAGTCATTTGCCTTTGAGGAAATTTTCTGTCTTTAGTCCATTGGACTAGACTATTGTCACGAAACTTCATATGCAACTTTATAAACTAGCTGCCCTTGTCAGAATGCGAGGACTTTAGCACCGTAACGCTGTTGCATATTTCCTGTGAAACTTCACAGATATGCTCAGTTATTGAGATGACATGTCATTAATGACACAGACATTTCCTGAACTACTTGCCCTTTATGTAGTGGCAATAGCTCCCCGGCTAGGGGATTATGTATCCTTTGTTACGCTACTCTGCACGGCAAACGTTGGTCTAGGTGTATGTTAGCCTATTATTTCTCTTTCAAATATTTTACAGTCGTTGAGCTGAGAACTAGTTTTCCAGTTCTAACGAAACTTTGACTTAGTCAAAAAGATTCGTACTTTGAGTCAAGACTGTCACAAAATTTCCGTTTATTTTTCAGGGGAGGCAAATTTTGTGGTATGTTGTATGCTTCCCTGGGCAAAACTCTTCCAAAGTGGGGTCTACTCTTAAAGGAAACGATTTGCCTCTAGAGAAGCTAATTCTTTCTTGCAACGAGAGTTGTACCCAGTCTAGAAGTGATGCAAAATTGAAAATGGCAGAAGTTGATTCTTTTGAAAGTATACAGTTTCGCATTAACTCTTTCGGTGCCAAAGTCGCAAAAATGCGACTTTGCAAACAGCGTATATCCAGATCAGCCGGCTCTTAAAAGAGCCGTCTGATCAGGATCTACACTGTTTGCCATTCAAATATGAACTTAAAAAGCCTGATTTTATGAAAAATGTCTTTAGATTGTTAAAATTTCCAATTACAAATCTGTCGTCTGATGATTTGAGCAGACGAAAATTTGTCGTCTGAAAAATTTGGCGCCGAAAGAGTTAAATGCTCTGCTGCAACCTTCACATGTTTTAGTTGTTGTTTTTTGTTTTTGTTTTTGTTTTTTTTGTTTTTTTCGAAAAAAAAAGGTAGATCTAGTCTATCATCTTTTGATGGCTCATGCTGATATCATGCCATGCCCGGATCGAGACCACCACGTACTGGTGGGGCTCTGGATAACTGGTGGGACAGGGAAATGCCGAGATTTGTGTGTGTGTGTGTGTGTGTGTGTGTGTGTGTGTGTGTGTGTGTGTGTTCTGTGGGGTGGTGTGGCGGGAGGGTGGAGAGGAAGGGGCTTGCATAATTAGGGATCAAAGTGACAAGTTTTGATCATGTCTTTTTTGCCTTGAAATATACGTTGCGATATCATTAGAATCGCCTCGCCGAAGCGATGCTAATGAGATGTCACAGCATATACCTTTATCTAACCACATAAATAAATTATCTCAAATTGTCACCAGATGCTCCTTATTATCTGGAGGCCTACATATTATACATAACACAGAGGACGAGATGGCGGGGCTTAAGCTCTAAAGCCCACCCCCTGGACCCGGGGCTGCATGCATCGTTCTTTGTTCGTCAATCTCGTTCTTGCTACATCCCAGGAAGCACAAAACGTTGTCAAAATGTTGATTCAGCGCCTTGTGTACCTGTTCGGAGAGAATATTGTGTCGGTCACGGCGCATAACGACTTCAAGTGATATGATCCAACAATGTTGCTATAGCTCTATAACTGCACAGATTGGGGTGTGGAAAACATAGACGCTATGTCCACTTATGCACGTTTGCTAGTTAAAGAATTCTTGATCTTAAATGCTCATCACAATTGGCGTTCCCTCAAACTTTGTTGTTATTATTATTCTTATTTCAATATTAAACTTTATTATGATCTGACTTGGCTTCTTAAATTTGCAGGTGAAACTGAATGGTCATCTCCGGTTAGTCGTGACTCAGCATCAGGCAACGCCCTGATAAGTATTTTAAAGTGCTTCCTTACCAAGATGTAATCGTTTCTCATCTGGTCTGGGATTTCGCTTCGCAAGGGCCTCTCTCAGATGCTTGGCGTGTATCCGGTATCAGGCAAACTAGAAGTCTCAGTCTCATTCCTCTGTAACTCGTCTCCTCATTGCACTACTGTCTGCTAGTACCCTAGCGTCATCTTATGCGTCCATCTCTGTCACCCTTTAATGAACAAGAGTTGTTTTAGGTCTACTTGCAATGTGTCTACTATTTTCAACATGCATAACGGTGCCATTGAAGGGGGTGGTCAGTTGGTAGATCAGCCGGAAACTGTCATCGTCTCGCTACCCGGATCACAAAGTTCTTGTGTGTCAGGATAGGATGTTATATTCTTTTTTATTTTTGAGGCGCATCCTCGTATAATTTCGATATTGTTCTACATTTCACAAGATTTCATTGGTCAAATAACGCGTTATCAAAATTTAGCCAATAATATCAAAGGTCGATGAATATTTCATCTTCGTTTTTTCCCGTCATACTGCACTGTGAATACTAGCACTCTGTCTTATATTAATTGAAAATGTTTCTCTTGTTTGTAATTTTACAGTAGAAATGTTATGGAAAAAAGACGCAGAGATTCAAAACTTTCTTTTTTTCGTCGTAGATCTACTTTCGAATTCTATTTTCGGTTTAATACACACAAACAAATTTTGATAGCTATTTTGAAATCGTGTCAATTTCAAGACTGACCGCGGTCCATTTTAGATTTCCAAATTGGACAGCTCAATTTTGAGGTCGCTACCCAGTGTCAAAATTACGGTTGTGGGTGCCTACTGACATAGCTTACTTATTCATAAAAGTTATTGTCAAATCTTCAACTAGAGACATATAATAAAACACACTTCCATTTAATCTGCCCCGATTATCTTTTTTTAAGATTTTTCTTGTTTCTTTGCTCTCTAATTCTTTGAAACGGCTCAGTATGTTTATTTTTTTTATTAATTTATTTATTTTCATTATCATTTTTTCTTTTCTCTTCTGTCTTCCGTCTATCTAGGAGCGGCTCAGAATAAGCTATTTAATTAGTACCGTCTCAAAGGATCGCTGAATCGAAACAATCAGTTAAAATTATCTTTACATTCTAGGCTTTTGCTGCAAGGCTCAGTATGTTTATTTTTTTTATTAATTTATTTATTTTCATTATCATTTTTTCTTTTCTCTTCTGTCTTCCGTCTATCTAGGAGCGGCTCAGAATAAGCTATTTAATTAGTACCGTCTCAAAGGATCGCTGAATCGAAACAATCAGTTAAAATTATCTTTACATTCTAGGCTTTTGCTGCAAGGCAGTGGAAGCGTGTTATCTGCCTATACCCTCAAACTAGCACATTACAGAAAGGTTGCGCTGTTAAGCCGTTTTAGCTGTGCTATTACTTGAAACAAAACAGTAAAAGTTAGCATAATAGTAAATAATAAAGTATGACACTAGAGGTGACAACTGGTTATAGGTTGAACTAGTCAAGAATAGCAAAAAAGGCATTAGATCAAACCACTTGGGAGCTAGAACATGGAAGTTAGCTTGCAAACTGAGCCCTTGAATATGTGAATGCTTCCCGGGTTTACAACAAATTCTTGGAGTGGCATGCATTCGAGTGGACAATGGCCAGTGGAAAAATACATGATCACATGTTGTGTGCAATTGCCTAAAGGTCCATTAATGGCAGTATCGGTTTGTTTTGACATAATCAGAGAGCTCACCCCCAGAGCGCTTATTCTGAGCCGCTCCAAGATAGACGGAGGACAGAAGAAACAAGAAAAATCTTTGAAAAAAGATAATCGGCACAGATTAAATGGACGTTTGTTTTGTTATATGAAGAAGAATGTTAATTCCAGTGCTATAGGCTATGTAGCCCTTGAGCATATACATGTACATACATGCATTACAAATATAAACAATGTGACAGGTAGTACAATAAGTGCAAAATATCACCTTAATGAATACAGAATAATATATGAGTCAATAATCATTAATACTTCAACTATTTATCTTTCCCATTAGCTGTATCCCAACCTACCCCACCTAGACCTTATCTTTGCTTGGAGAGAACTGCGTGACTCTTCTTGTAATATCCCTTCGGGCACTATGCCTAGCCAGCATTGAACCAACGTCTATTCGATATCATGACGTCGAATCGACATTGGTTCAAAGCTGATCAAACCCCATGTGCCCGACGGAATATAAATAAGGTAACTTAATTCGTTGCGAGCCCTAAACTACATATAACGCACATCTGTCATGCAAATTGGAGAGAACTGTGTGACTCTTTTTGTAATATCCCTTCGGGCACTATGCTAAGCCAGCATTGAACCGACGTCTATTCGATATCATGACGTCGAATCGACGTTGGTTCAAAGCTGATCAAACTCCATGTGCCCGACGGGATATTTGTAAGGTAACTTAATTCGTTGCGAGCCCTAAACTAAATATAACGCACATCTGTCATGCAAATTGGAGAGAACTGTGTGACTCTTCTTGTAATATCCCTTCGGGCACTATGCTTAGCCAGCTATGAACCAACGTCGATCCGATATCATGATGTCGAATCGACGTTGGTTCAAAGCTGATCAAACCCCATGTGCCCGACGGGATATTTGTAAGGTAACTTAATTCGTTGCGAGCCCTAAACTACATATAACGCACATCTGTCATGCAAATTGGAGAGAACTGTGTGACTCTTTTTGTAATATCCCTTCGGGCATTATGCTTAGCCAGCATTGAACCAATGTCGATTCGATATCATGACGTCGAAACGACGGTGGTTCAAAGCTGATCAAACCCCATGTGCCCGACGCGATATTTGTAAGGTATCTTAGTTCGTTGCGAGCTCTAAACTACATAAAACGCACGTCTGTCATGCAAATTGGAGAGAACTGTGTTACTCTTCTTGTAGTATCCTTTCGGGCACTATGCTTAGCCAGCATTGAACCAACGTCGATCCGATATCATGACGTCGAATCGACGTTGGTTCAAAGCTGATCAAACTGAAACCGGTATCTCAAGTACACTCGCTCAACCTACGGTCAGCCGACAATGGATCATTGTATGTGCCAAAGTCACGTACAGCAATATACGAAGGATCCCTCTCTTGTTCAGCTCCTAGGCTATGGAATGCTCTTCCTCAGACTACTAGAGACGCGGGTTCCCTAAATGCTTTTAAGAAAAACCTTAAAGCTTGTATGTTTAATTGATTTTACACTCATATGAAACGGGTTTTTAGCATGTTCATATAAACGTCAATCTGATTTAGCATTTATCCTGTAGAACGGCTCGTATCGAAACTTAGCCAGGCTTAGATCGTGTCATATATCTGTATACTTGTATGAACAGGGGGCTTGCTGTTTGGACATTGGTCTCCGCCACAAGCTCTCTGTTCGGCTTTGCAATGGATTAGCCACGCTTGATCTTTGTTGGCCGGGCCGGGTAGCGCAATCGGTAGGGCACCTGACTCGTAAGTCAGAGGTCCTGGGTTCGAATCCCGGTCTGGCCACATACTTTCGTTTCTCCTTCCGCTGATTCAAGAAGGGCAGTTGTCAGTTACTGGCGAAAGTGTGTGCACTTAGTACTGGTTAACCGCTTAGAAGGTCTAAGCCTGCCCAGGAATAGTGTGGTTAGGTTAACTGACCGTCCCGACATGACCTTAGTTGTTTACCGTGGACGTTAAGCATCAAATCAACCAACCAATGATCTTTGTTGCCGTATGGTATGGATATAGGGCTATTTCTTATATGAGTAAATAGAATTGTGGTACTGTTTTATATCTGTTTTAAACTGTACAGCAATGCGTCTATTTTTATTTTAATCTGTGTGCTTGCGACTTGCATTTTAAAGTTACGATTATGAAAACTTGCAAACGTTTTATACGCTCTTAGTAAATGTCTAATTTGAGTTCATGTCATTTTTTTCTATTCTTTATGTGTGCGTTTGATGCTGTTTTTAATTTGGATTGAACATGACTCTTAACTTGTGTCTTAAGACACTGCTTCTTATCAACTTTTATATACAATTACCAATATTTTTCAGCACTTGTTTGCACCTATTTTGTTAACTTTGTGATGATGATGTTTATTATTATGTATATATGTATATAGTGTTATTAACAGAGGGCCACAAGGTAGAATAGCTAACAAGCTAATTGTGTTACCCTCTCAAAACAATGTATAAATAAATAAATAAACCCCATGTGCCCGACGGGATATTTGTAAGGTAACTTAATTCGTTGCGAGCCCTTAACTACATAAAACGCACATCTGTCATGCAAATTGGAGAGAACTGTGTTACTCTTCTTGTAATATCCTTTCGGGCACTATGCTTAGCCAGCATTGAACCAACGTCGATCGGATATCATAACGTCGAATCGACGTTGGTTCAAAGCTGATCAAACGCCATGTGCCCGACGCGATATTTGTAAGGTAACTTAATTCGTTGCGGGCCCTAAACTACATATAACGCACATCTGTCATGCAAATTGGAGAGAACTGTGTGACTCTTTTTGTAATATCCCTTCGGGCACTATGCTTAGCCAGCATTGAACCAACGTCGATCCGATATCATGACGTCGAAACAACGTTGGTTCAAAGCTGATCAAACCCCATGTGCCCGACGCGATATTTGTAAGGTATCTTAATTTGTTACGAGCCCTAAACTACATAAAACGCACGTCTGTCATGCAAATTGGAGAGAACTGTGTTACTCTTCTTGTTATTATAATGATGAGGATTTACGTGTCTTTGAACTATAAGCTAAATCAAGAAGAAATAAACAAGGTTGATGTCCAGTTTTAATTTGCAGTTCTAAATTTCACAGTTAGTTACAGTTTTCATAAAAGAAAATACTGGTATTCCAGTTTCCTTGAGAACTTGCTATTCAAGTTCTAAAAACAATTATAATCACAAAGTCTGTATTTGGAAGTTTCCAAATATAACAATTTTTAGTAGATAACAGTTGGTAAGTCCAAACTATGATGTCTTTACTTTACAGTTGGTAAATCCTAACTGACCCTAAAATTTTTCAAAATGATCAAATTTTGCAAAACAAACATTAGGCACGCCCCCCTAATGAACAAAATATGAATCATGCTGGCCAATCAAACATCAGATTTTTTTCTTATAACAACAATGCATTTACGCTGCCACAATCACACCTTGAGCAGCAGGTTAATCTCGCTATCCATCAATGTGTTTGTTTACCAGATTGAGAACTTTTAACAGGTCTATTGTTTGACATAAGTTTTAGCTCCTTCTGAGACGCGGAAATGTGCTTATCAATAATGATAAAAGTTTAGATCCTTTAAGAGCAAAGAAAACATTCATAAGTAAGAAGTTGGGCCATACCGCGGTTTCGGCTATTCAAGCCTCATCAGTGACCCTTTAAATCTGGCACAAGGAGCCAGAGGAAAAAAACAGTAAATTTGCAGGTTTAACATGGCAGTCGTCTCAAAGACTGATATAAGTCGAAAAATACCAAAATATTTCAAATTTGTTTAGAAAATGAATCTAAACGTATGATCATTTCTGACTTCTCAGAATATATTCCATGATCTCAAAGGACCAAAAGGAAAATATAATCTGCACTATAGATGAGTGCGGGGAGACTTTTTACGGCCGCCACACGGCACAACATCCAGCTGCAGTGATAGTAAATAATGATAAAAGTTTAGATCCTTTAAGAGCAAAGAAAACATTCATAAGTAAGAAGTTGGGCCATACCGCGGTTTCGGCTATTCAAGCCTCATCAGTGACCCTTTAAATCTGGCACAAGGAGCCAGAGGAAAAAAACAGTAAATTTGCAGGTTTAACATGGCAGTCGTCTCAAAGACTGATATAAGTCGAAAAATACCAAAATATTTCAAATTTGTTTAGAAAATGAATCTAAACGTATGATCATTTCTGACGTATCAAAACATGAAAGAAGCGTCGAGTAAATTTAGAATTTGGCACATTTCTTTGCTGGCAAAATTTGGAAAAATATCATCAAAGTTAACTTTATTGCATAAAATGTTAAATAACTAAAACACAAATTATAATTTTAGCATCTATGTTTCATTACGAACAATCTGATACCAAACACATATGAATATTCACTTGAACTTAAACACGTAGTTCAATCTTTTTTCTACAAATTAATGTTTAGGAAATGAATAAAATACAAAACAACAGAATAAGAAAAATTTCCGAATATTTACATCATAATATTATATCCTTTCGGACACTATGCCTAGCCAGCTATGAACCAACGTCGATCCGATATCATGACATCGAATCGACGTTGGTTCAAAGCTGATCAAACCCCATGTGTCCGACGGGATATTTGTAAGGTAACTTAATTCGTTGCGAGCCCTAAACTACATAAAACGCACGTCTGTCATGCAAATTGGAGAGAACTGTGTGACGCTTCTTGTAATATCCTTTCGGGCACTATGCTTAGCCAGCATTGAACCAACGTCGATCCGATATCATGACGTCGAATCGACGTTGGTTCAAAGCTGATCAAACCCCATGTACCCGACGGGATTTTTGTAAGGTTACTTGATTCGTTGCGAGCCCTAAACTACATATAACGCACATCTGTCATGCAAATTTGAGAGAACTGTGTGACACTTTTTGTAATATCCCTTCGGGCACTATGCTTAGCCAGCATTGAACCAACGTCGATTCGATATCATGACGTCGAAACGACGTTGGTTCAAAGCTGATCAAACCCCATGTGCCCGACGCGATATTTGTAAGGTATCTTAATTCGCTGCGAGCCCTAAACTACATAAAACGCACGTCTGTCATGCAAATTGGAGAGAACTGTGTTACTCTTGAATATCCTTTCGGGCGCTATGCTAAGCCAGCATTGAACCAACGTCGATCCGATATCATGACGTCGAATCAACGTTGGTTCAAAGCTGATCAAACCCCATGTGTCCGACGGGATATTTGTAAGCTAACTTAATTCGTTGCGAGCCCTAAACTACAAATAACGCACAACTGTCATGCAAATTGGAGCGAACTGTGTGACTCTTTTTGTAATATCCCTTCGGGCATTATGCTTAGCCTGCATTGAACCAACGTCGATTCGATATCATGACGTCGCATCGACGTTGGTTCAAAGCTGATCAAATCCCATGTGCCCGACGCGATATTTGTGAGGTATCTTAAGACGTTGCGAGCCCTAAACTTCATATAACGCACATCTGTCGTGCAAATTGGAGAGAACTGTGTTACTCTTCTTGTAATATCCTTTCGGGCACTATGCTTAGCCCGCATTGAACCAACATCGATCCGATATCATGACGTCGAATCGACGTTGGTTCAAAGCTGATCAAACCCCATGTGCCCGACGGGATATTTGTAAGGTTACTTGATTCGTTGCGAGCCATAAACTACGCACATCTGTCATGCAAATTACTCAAAGTGGGTATGTGACAAAGCAAACATCACTTTGAGTACCAAAACAAACAAAACAGTTTTGTGTCTACACTGAAAACACATATTTGAAGGAAAAAAGAGAAAATAAACCTTACATAAATATTCATATTCTATCACCATTGAGACTGTAGTTAATAATGAAGCTTATCATTTGTATATTATTTTACAGATTCTAGTTAGTATACCAAAGAAAATTTCTTTTTTCAAAAGCTCTGAATACATATGAAGCTAATTTATTTATATTTTTATTGCTTGAACTGGTAAATAACTCAATACATTTAAACATATTTGTATGTCTCTAGTTTAAGGTTTGACAATAACTTTCATGAATAACTAAATTATGTCGGTAGGCACCCACAACCGTAATTTTGACACTGGGTAGCGATAACGACCTATCTCAAAATTGAGCTGTCCAATTTGGAATGCCAAAATGGACCGCAGTCAATCTTGAAATTGACCTGATTTATAAAATAGTTATCAACATGTTGCACTATATATTTGTTTGTTTGTGTGTATCAAACCGAAAGTAGACATCGAAAGTAGATCTAGGATGAAAAAAGAAAGTTTTGAATATCTGCGTCTGTTTTCGATAACATTTCTATGTAAAATTACAAACAAGAGAAACATTTTGAATTAATTTAAGACAGAGTATTCACAGTGCAGTACGACGAGAAAAAAACGAAGATTAAATATTCATTGACCTTTGATATTATTGGTTGAATTTTGACGTACGCGTTATTCACTGGGTGGTTGCTTAGTCCCGGTGGGCGATGATTTTTTCTGACAATCGTCAACGATTTTTTCTGACAACGGTCCCGGATTTTGTCCAAATCGTCAATGATTTTTTCTCCGTGACGTCATAACAGAAAACTGGTGCGACAAAATGGCGAGTTTAGTCGATTAAAACATTTATTTACAAATCCTATGCTTATTCTTGGTAGAGATTAGGCAAATTAGATAAAATACACATGTTTAACGTGGTCAACAGATAAAAGATACCTGGAAATTTTCGTTTAGGGTACATCTTGAAGAACTGTCCTCTATGTCTATGTCTGCGAAGTTTACCATAGGGTAACGTTAGTTTTAATCATAAATCGGTGTTGGGAAAATGTCTCATTATTTTTTGACACTCTACAATAATATAAATAGGTCTGTAAGCCCATTTTCATTTTTCATAGGTCCCGGATTTTTTCCTACAAGTCCCGGATTTGCTCCTACAATAGATTTAAAGCGCCTGATTTTTTCTGACAACGCAAACCACAAAATGAGTAGTTGTTATGATACGTTAATTCGCATATATTGAACAGTAAGATAAAAAAAATGCTTCAAACTTAATTTTGGTGCATAAATGGATGACAAAATATTTGTCGGTCATCAAAAGACCAGCCTTTCCATTGTATGCACCATGTAGCCCATTCTATTGCTTCAAATTTGGTTGTAAATTTGAGTGCCGCCACGGTCAGGCTATTTTTTTCTCTTATGAGGCATAGTAAATTTACATTGTTTCTCCAGACTTGTGCGTGCATGCATGCGTGCGTACGTGTGTATGTGTGTGAGTCCAAAGCATCAATATTTCCTTTTGTACTATCTTTGGTGTACAGTGCTTGCCTATTCCTCACAATCCTCACCATAGCATAGTGTATATGAGGCTTGAAAATGCACAGGTCCAGCCGGTTCTACGCTTGAGAGACTGAACATTTTTACATACTACACATCAACAGCAGAACAGAAATGTTTAAACCAAAATGTTCTGAAAGTCAGTCCTTTGAAAGCAAGGGATACATAAAAGGAATAAATGAAAATAACATACTCGGTTCAGTTGCAGCCGCCGGGCCGCGTGGCGCAATCGGTAGGGCACCTGACTTATAAGTCAGAGGTCCTGGCTTCGAAACCCGGTCTGGCCACATACTTTCGTTTCTCCCTCCGCTGATTCAAGAAGGGCAGTTGTCAGTTTCTAGCGAAAGTATGTGCACTTAGAACTTGTTAACCGCTTAGGAGGTCTAAGCCTGCCCAGGAATAGTGTGGTTAGGTTAACTGACCGTCCCGACATGACCATAGCTGTTAACCGTGGACGTTAAGCATCTGCTCAATCAATCAATCAAATCAATTGCAGCCATGTCCCTACCAGGAGCTAATCTCTTTTAAAATTTGTCGAAATGAAATCAATGATTCCAAAGGACCAGAAATTATATAATCTGCACAACGATTGGGCACGGTGAGATATTTAATGGCCATTGCATGCCTTCTAACGCCTGTTTCAGTTACGTTTCTATTTGTTTGAGAAAATCTGAAGTTTCTGTTTTAAGAATTTCAGTATGTAATGCCATTGAAAAATTTATGGAGCGTAGTAAACATTGTTTGCCATACTCCCATACAAATGATACTAGCTATTGCGGAATTACAAACTCTTGGCAGAATGACGTCTAGATGACGTCACTCTGGCATGATTTTGAACTCCTAGTTACTATGGTAACAGATATATGACGTCATTGTTATAAACTGTTTGCCATGATCCATCAATTTTTCAATGACATTGCATACTGAAATTATTTCAACAGACTTCAGATTTTCTCAGACAAATAATTATTATCAAGTTACCGGTATTCCGTTCCGTGTTAAAAATGTAATGTGCAACACCAGCCATGCCCCTAGCAGCGGCTCGGCCACTCTATTTTCAGACTGACTCAAAATGAAACAAATGTTTCCAAAATGACCAGAAAATTATGTAATCTATGGTGAAGTTTGGCGATACGTTTTTTCGGCCGCCACACAGCACTTATTGCACTATGATGGAGTACGGGGGAACTTTTAATAGTCGCACGGCACCTCCAGCTTCATGTGAAGTTAAATAAGATTTGAAATGTTAGATTTGTTTAGAAAAATGGAACACTTCCAAAAAATGAAAATAGCAGACTCGGTGTAATCTGCACTTGAAGAGAAGATTCAAGTTTGAAAAAAATGACTTCTGTTGTAATGTCTTTTACGTATTCCTTGCTTCCGAAGGGTTCATAGTTTCGATTTTGTCATCATTTGCATGATGAAGGCAAAAACAGTAAATGCAAATACTGTCTCAAGTCATTTCCTGATGCCACTACGACCCTTCGACATTGTGTTGAAAAACATCCAAACGAAAAACTTTGTCTTCTGTGGCCGCTTTATAATGCAGAAGGGAACCTAATAAAATATAAAGCAAGAGTATTTGATGTGTTAGGCAGTTCGTTAGATGTGACATATAAAATATCCAGTTTGCAAACAACAAGGTGTCAATACACACGAGAACAATCACACAAAGTCCTGTCCAAAAAATTCGAAGAATTAACACATCTACAAAATCTGTTCATAAACAGTTATTTACTGAGCACGACAATGAAATACATAGTGAGGCACGGGGCTAACACCAATTTCCCACGCCTGTGCTGTCAACAGAGCCAGTCAGTTTCTATACATGCTAAAGTGGTTGTCGACCGAGACAGTCGACAGAAGTATCATTCGGTCGACAACCACCTTATTTGAATATACATGTGTCTATTACCATAACTGGTACTGCTTACTACCTCCTTCTCTGTCGCGAGCCACTTCCTTTTGGCATCTTCAAATGGCGTCTTTGTACGGTTCGGTCGACAGCACAGGTACATTGTCTGCTGTGATTCGACATATTCGCCGTTATTTAGGGGTTTACCCTGACTGATCCTGACTAGTAAAGCTAACAGCAAATTTCCGTAACCAGTTCCAGCTGAAATAACTACCATTCCTACAACCTTACAAATTAAAGAAATATTAAAAACCCTCAATTTATTGGAGCAACCATGCTTTTTCTAACCTTCTACCAAAAAGTACCATTTTCCTGACACTGCCAATACGAAACTATCCCGAGACCACTGTAAGCAAATTGGTTAACCCCCGTGTATACTCGAAAAGTAATCAAGTGTATAAATGTGCGCAAACAAAATTTTAGCTGGAAATTATCTGGCAAATCGAAGAAGATGGTGGAAACACGTGGGTGGGAGTAGATCTCCTGACTTTGATTTTGCGTAGTTTATGACGCCACACCAGAGATCTCGTGACGTCCAAGGTCACAGTGACGTCAGACTATCTAATGCTGGCATTTCAGTCAATGTAGTTTATTCAAACAGCAATTAGGTTATATAATGGATTCACAAGTATGAGTAGGCCTATGGCCGTATTTAAGGTTGTAGGGCCTACTAAATCAATGAATTTGCCAATAGGACCTCCACTCCAAACTTTTTATGATTTGATGGGCACTCTTTGGTTTTGCTTTTGTTAGACACTTCCACACCATCCTCTAGGGGGCAAACAGCGTTTACACCCGATATCATACCACTAAACACGCTGAGCAACAGCAGCCCAGGTAACTCAGTGGGTTAAGCACTGGCCTGCTGATCTAGCGGTCTCTGGTTCGATACCTGCTAAAGGCGGAAATCTATACGTCGTAAACGGGATTCCACTGCACATAGCTTTTCATTATCCCCCCACCGTCGTCTTTATCTGACTGAAATACTTTTGAAAAGGAGTCATTCATCCATCAACGCTTAGCAACACCACACTGAAGCGAAATGGCAAGGAGGAAGGTTAATTCTCTGGCGCCAGCAATATCAACTTGGAACAATCTGATCACTGTAATTATAAAGTATAAGGCACTGTAGTTATTAAGCATAAAAGATAAAAAAAATCCTCTCTTTCTGTCGTGTAATGAATTTTTTCACTCATGAACACCTGTAGTGATAGTTTTCCTTGAGGCATACCACGGCATACATGTCAGTAATGCTTCTGATGTTCAATCGGCGAAATAAAATTAGATCACACACTAAAAAATCTAATTGCTGAGTCTATAATCCGAGTTTTGGGTCTCTGAAATGCAATATATGTGGTAGGAAAAAATCCGGGACACTGTAGGAAAAAATCCGGGACATTAAATTCGTTGTAGGAGCAAATCCTTGACATTTGCTGTAATTTTCGTCCTTGGTTTGCAGAGGTTATTTCACAGAAAAAATGTGACAAACGACTAAATGCGCTCATAAAATGCTTCAGAAAACAGCCTGTTTGCAAAAGATCAGGAGAAAAAATTGAAAATAAGTTTGTTCACTTACCCTTTTGCTTCGTCACGCTTACGAGACACTAATTGTCAGAAAAAATCGTTGACGATTGTCAGAAAAAATCATCGCTCACCGGGACTAAGCAACCACCCAGTGTTATTGGACCAATGGAATCTTGTGAAATGTGGAATAATATCGAAATTATACGAGGCTGCGCCTCGAAAAAAGGAATAATGATGACAAAAATAAATAAAAGATAAATAGACTAAACAAGTAGTTCATTATTGCTGAAATATCTTTTTCAAAATTACCTGTTGAATTCCATGTCCCAGTGAAACGCCCGCTGTGAGCTCAGAGGGCTTATCTAAGCCATGTTGCTGTGTCGAACTGTCTGTCTCTGAAGAGTTTGCTGGTGATACATCAAGCAGACATTTATTCACCAAAGTAAGATGACTAGGAGATATTTTTTCTATACATTCTATACACTGCCACATCCGCTCTCGAGGTTTATTAGCAGCTTTACTTCGCACACTTCAGGTTTGCAGGATGAAAACCTACTGTAATCATGTCACTACAGCATACCTTTTTAGCTCACCTGAGCCGTTAGGCTCACAAGGTGAGCTTATAGTATACCCATGCTCTGGCGTCCGTCCGTCGTCGTCGTCCGTCCGTCCGTCCGTCGTCCACCACTTTAAAAGATCTTCTCCGAAACCGCTTGGCCAATCAAAGCCAAATTTCATGTGGAGCCTCCAAGGGAAGGGCGAACGAAAGTTTATATAACTGGTCCGGGTCACGTGACCAAGATGTCCGCCATGCTGATATATGATAAAAACCTTCAAAAATCTTCTTCTCCAGAACCACCAGGCCGATTGCCTTGAAACTTGGTATGTAGCTACGGGACTCTAGTACTACAAAGTTTATATAAACGATGACCTTGGGTAACCTTGACCTATTTTATGGCAAGGTCAAATTTGGTCCCTTAGGGTTTTGAATTGGAAAAGCTGAAAACGTGCATTTTTGTGTTGCTATAGTGCTCTGTGATATTGAAATATAGTCAACTTCAACTCTTAAGAATTCTAGAGGCCAAGGTCATTTAGTGACCTTGTCTAAAGGTCACTTGTCCGTTGTGTGTCAACGTTTTCAAAATACTTCTCCTTTGTAACTACTGGGCCAATTTCAATTTAAATTTCATATGCAGCCTTCAGGCAAACGGGGAACGGAATTTATATATTTGGTCCAGGTCACATGACCAAGATGGCTGTCATGCCCATATATGGTAAAAACCTTCAAAAATCTTCTTCTCTAGAACCACTGGGACGATTGCCTTGAAACTTGGTATGTAGACATTTGGGACTCTAGTACTACAAAATTTATATAGTGATGACCTTGGGTTGACCCTGACCTATTTTACGGCAAGGTCAATTTGGTCCCTTATGCTTTTGAATGGGTGAGTCTGATAAAATTGCATTTTTGTGGTATAGTGCCTTGTAATATGGAAACGCAGTCGACTTCAACCCTTAAGAATTCTTGAGGTCAAGGTCATTTAGTGACCTTGGCCAAAGGTCACTTTCTGTTGTGTGTCAACATTTTCAAAGGATTTCTCCTGTGAAACTACAGGGCCAGTTTCAGTTAAATTTCATATGCAGCCTTCAGGCAAAGGAGGAACGAATTTTTATATATTTGGTCCAGGTCGAATGATCAAGATGGCCACCATGCCCATATATGTCAAAAAAATCTTCTTTCTTAGAACCACAGGACTGATTGCTTTGAGACTTGGTATGTAGCATCTTGGACTAAAGTACTACAAATATAAATGATGACCTTGGATTAACCTTGACCTATTTTACGGCAAGGTCAATTTTTTTCTTTAAGGTTTTTGAATGGGAAAAGCTGAAAATTGCAATTTTCATTTTTTGCTATTAGACACTATGATATGGAAATGCAGAGGAGCATTAACTCTCAGACGCATTTGAAATTAGATAATATTGAACAATTTACCATAGAGTAACTTACCCCAGAGTGCTGAGGATGAATGGACTCAGGTGAGCTACAGGACCAACGGTCCTCTGGTTTCTGATCTCATCTTGATCTTACCCATGAGTTAAATTTTGAAATGTGATCCTTAGAAGCTACATCAGAGGAACTAAGCAATGAAGCAAATGGATTCCAGTCTTTAATTGTGGCTGGTAAGGATAAGTTCCGCCCTGGTATTCACTTCACTTTGATCTTGGCCAAAAGGCCGGGAAGGATGAGTTTTGTTACTCTGCTATCATATCCTATCCTGTCCTATCTTAGTCTATCCCCATCTCCATCCCCATCCCCATCCCCACCCAACCCTCCACCCCCACCCTACCCCACCCAAAATTCATAATCCTCTCTCTGGTATTATTTGGAATTTTATGACCGCGCACGGTGAGCTAGTAAGAGGAGTGAAAATTGAGATAAAAGTTTAAAAGTAAGGTGAATAAATAGGCTTACAGTCAAATAAATCTGCTTGTAACAAGACTGAAGTGAAAATTAAAATCTGAAAGAGTTCCCTCAAGAGCAGAGAATACATTCACAAGAAGGAATATGGGCCAGACCACGCAGCCTCGGCCGACAAAGCCCCCTCAGCGGCCCCGAATGCCAGATGTGTTGTTTCGATGAAAAAACTTTAGAACATTTGACCTTACATTGCTCTGCACTAGAAAACGCAAGAATTTCTGTTATGAATGACATATCGCATGAAAGGAACTCTGTGCTTGACCAAGTCGTGTTTCTCGAACTTGACAGACAGTGAGAAAATACAGATTATTCTGGATTGTACAGTACTAATTGATCAACAGTCGGGGGAAACTCCATATAGACAGGCTTGGATCTCTTGAGTTCCACTGCAGAAGACTGCTGCACAATCTACTGGGCATTAGATAGCGCATATTAAAAACAATCCCAAAGAGACAGCGCTAGGGTTTTGCCATATAAAGACGTCGATGAAATATATATTTATATAATCAGAAACTAGGGACAAATTTAAGCAGAAACAAGAGACATTCACCCGAAACTACAGAGACATGTCTCACTTTACGTATCTACAGGTACGGTTGTCCTATAAAGGATGTAAAGAAGACAAGAACAAGAACAACAGAACAGAACATTTATAAAGAACTTTACAACATAAGTCCTGTAGGGCTTTTTCTTCGACAAACAAGTGTAAGAAAACAAATATCACAGTACATGCAGGATTTAAAATAAATAGTAATATTACAATACAGATCACAGAAGTTTGAAAAGACACATAAATAAAATAAACATTTGTTTGCACTCGAATGTGTGGGGTGTTCACTTTGCTCATTATTTGTTCAGGAGATGATTGATATAAGCGTTTTGCTTGTTTTCAAATCCTGTTATTGCAATTGTGTTAAATGCTGTTTCTAACATGTTATCTTTGATGAATAAATATTGTTTAAACAAAAATAAACATTTAAACCAAACATCTTGATATGAATAAGAAATTAGTTAGTGTTAGTAAGAAGAGTTCCTATTATCCCTGCCATCAGCGCTATCCATGGGGGCTTCATCTGTATTTTTAGGAAGAAGAAATTTCTTTTGCCTTTTAAGATTGCGAGAGTGCGAGACCAGAGCAAAGTCACAATGATGTACAGGATCGTCAATAACCTCGTTGAAATCCCTTTAGGCCAGTACCTGACAGCCACAGGAGTAGCAACTAGAGGACACCATCAACGTTTCCTGCCAATATTTTGCTCCATCAACGCCTACAAGGGATCCTTCTTTCCATCAACAGTCCGTCTCTGGAATGGTCTGCCTGCCAAGGTCATATCTGCACCGACTCTGGATGACTTCCAGCTCCTTGTCAGTGCAGATGTCCTAAGACCGTGATTGTGAACAACATGTTTTTATCTGATTTTAACTGTACATAAGAACCTCCCAGCACGAATGCTTTAAGGTTGTTTACAGTGCGACTATGCCAATATTGGCCATGCACTTCATTGGTAGATGTAGATGTAGATGTGCCCGACTCACTCACTACACTACAGTGGCCAATAATTTTTCACATGACAAACGTTTTTTTTTTTTTGTTTTTGTTTTTTTTACACACGGTGAATGTGCAGACAGTCGTTAACTTTTGTTTACACTTCCGGTGTCATGGCCGACTTAGAAACCTGCTGAACAGAATTCCTGAAATAATTTGTTTTATTTGGTTTAACAACTGCATATATATCTGCCTTATGTTCGCTACTTAAACAAATTGAACTTATTTATATGTTACTTTAATTTAAATAGCAGCATGCCTGTTTATATTCGTAAAAATGTCAGTTATACCCCACCATCCGTGGATAAACCGCCACCTGAGGATGAAGATGACTTCATTAATGATCCAGAACTGATCAGAGATGATCTGCCACAACCTTATCGAATGATAGACAAAGTTTTATCTGGTATTATTGATGATTCATGGGATGAGATATCGCAAAGAGAGGAAGCTAGACAGGAGGAGGCTAGGAAAGTTCGACCACCAGATTTTGAATATTCTATGTGTTTAGAGGGCCCTATTCCTGGTACTCCATTTCCTGAAAAGCAGGTATACTTTGATTGATCCTTCTCTAGGTAGAGCTATACTTTAAAGTCACTAAAAAAATTGTGCTAAAGTTTCTGTCGCCTTTTTTTATCTTTCTTTCTTTCTTCCATTTACGCCTTAACCCCCGAAGGGGACACAGGCGGTGTACATATGTACACTCCGGTGTTGCAGGATGAAAGCCCACGTATAGCCATGTAGCTATAGTAGGGATCTTTAACCTGCACAGGGGGCCTCCAGTTAATGTCCCGATGCGAAGGACGGCACACTTGTTAGCATCATCCCTGCAAATGATGCTAGAAAAACGCATTCGGACATAGGAAGATTTCGCCTCGGGCGGGGCTCGAACCCACGACCTCTGGCTTCAGAGTCAAATGCACTAACCACTGAGCCACCACGCTTTCTATATTATTGTCATTTCCATCGTCTTTATCAGTGTTGCTTCAGTTATTTTGCTTCACAGCTAGCCCTTCTTGGCTAAATATGTTTAATTTTTAATCTTAATGGGTTCTGCTTAAGTCCTTACTATTAGCTGATGAGAATTTCAACAAGTTGTCCGAAGAAGCAACAAAGCTTCAAAGGTTTTTGTACTTTGGAATCATAAACTGACCTATCGACAGCCAGATTGGATTTGTAGCCAGCTTGGTCAAGCATGCAACATAATTACATTTGACATAAATTTCAAGAGTGGTTTTTAGAGGCTTTAAGGTAAATTCTGGAGTAAGAAATGGTTTTATTTTGAAGAATGTATATCAAGGAAATGAGTTTAATTTTCTATGACAGTGTTACCGTTGGAAAATACCAGTAACCAACTAGCCATTTTGCTTCACTGAAAAAAGAAAAAAGTTGCTTTACTAGCAACCATAGTCCAATACCTAACGGACCTAAAGGTAGATACGTCATGAATCACATATTAGCTGCTACATTGCGAATTAAGATCTTTTCCATTCACTACCATGCCGATGGTAGGGAGGCTAAGGTAGTGATTTTTATTTCTGCTTTTCTGCCATAGATGTTATGTTGCCTAACAGTAATCAGCTTATTAAAACTGAAGGATAGCTTTGAAGTTATAATGATAATGTAGTGGAAGTACATAAATACAACTACTAGCGACTTGCTGTAGAAGCATGCTTTTATGGCAACGTGGTTAGGTATTGGACTATAATTTCTAGTAAAGCAACTTTTTTCTTGACTAATACCTGGATGGGTGAACCAGGTTAAGCTGCAGTGATGCAGCGATTTGGTGAATTCAGGTTTACTACATTGGTGGCAGCGTGTTTGCCGCCAGCACCTCGCTGTAGAAGCATGCTTTTATGGTGACGAGGTAAGAGTGGTGGACTATTGTTGCTAGTTAAGCAATGTTTAGCTTGGCTAGTACCTGGATGGTGACCCAGGTTTAGCTGCAGTGGTGCAGCGATTAGGTGGATTACAGTTCAATACAATAAGTAGATATAGACTTGTAAAAAAAAGAAAAATGTAAATCAGTTGTTCAGCTTTTATTTTTGCTGCTCAACTCTGAATGTCTTTTTATGAGCTTGTAAAGAATGATGAAACTTAAAGAAGCCTTCTGTAATAATTTCCTGCAGTATCATGTTTGTTTTCAAGCTTAATTGCTGTTACATATAATATGGTTAAGATAGGTTCAGAAACATAATATACTGGACTCAAAAAGATACCCAACATTTTCAAACTACTAATTTGCTTAAGATTCTGGTGGAATTTTATAATAGAAAGTGTCAAATAGTTTCTGCATTCTTCCCATCAATGTAAGACATAAACTGTCAAATAAAGTCCAGGGGAATTAGACGTAATATGCTAAACATAAAATATTCAAAATTTGACGTCGGTGTTTCTGTCAGAATTGAAAAATCGTGTTGACTTTTAAAGCAGATTTCTAGCTTTGGGCAAGAACAACCAAAGCCCGTTTTTAACCCGGAGAATTTCTAATGACAAACTATAGAGCACTAGAAATATTGTATGAATATCTTCATTCAGATACAACATCAGTATTATCATGCCGTTAAGCAGATAAACAAAGGCTTAGTGATATTTGGAACAATAAAACATAAGAACACACTTTGAGTAATTAGTGCTCCACTTGATAATTGAAAATTGCACATGGTATGAGACATATCATTATCTTTAAGATTTTTTTTATTTTGATGTTAAAAAGACGTAAGCTTGTCCAGGAATTTTTTTAAGCTTACCTCTCACATTTGCCAGTAAACAGTAGAGGAGAAAACATTCAAAGTCTTGTCTTTAAGGGAAGTAAAAACACTAGCTCCGCAAAACTGAAAATGACATCAAAGAATAATGAGACTTACAGTGACATCGAAAGAAAGGCCTTCTTCCAGAATTTTAGCACACTTTACTGGCAAAGAGGAAACTCACTTAGTCAAAATCAATGTCAGAAATCTTTTTAAAAATGCAGACTTAAGTTTGCATATTTTCAGAGTTTGTACTAGGCACAGTGTTATTGACTCCTGCTTATTGAAGACTTTGGGCATTCAAAACAAATGGTTAGTCATGTGAAAATCACCTACTGATTAGACTTTTGTTTGATGATAAAAGTGTAAAAATACATGTAGTGGTTAGTCTAGAATGTGATGTCAAACTTAGTGTTGCATTTCTTTTTTCTTTTTTTTTTTGTTCAGTATATAAAGTGATAATGTAGAATCTGCTATTGACATGGCAATAATTCATTTCAGACTCTGACTTATGCAACATGTATGACAGACAGTGTCGATGGAAAGTACATCTTTATTGGACTGCCATGTGGTCTTGTGGCTCTTGATGCCCTGGGACAGAACTTTCTTGGCTCCTGGGAAGAAGAAGGAGCTGAAATAACTTTCATACACTCTTACTTGTTAGGACCTCAGATATACTTAATTAACACCATAGATGATATGGGTATGTATATATTTGACATTTATCTTTTTGCCTGGTCAGATTTCAAAATTGATTGACAGGGTTTTTTCTTAGATGACCCAACTTTTAAAATTGATTTGTCCAAAAAAACATTGGCATCATGAGTGACACTTTTATTTTGTATGTTAACATGGCTGTCATGTTTGGGACTTATTTATTTTATGTGAATTTGGAAAGAAACCATGTTCACAGAATGTCAGTTTTAAACAAGAAAGTAGGGAAAGTGATTTAGGGCCATTATGTCCCTCTTGTTATCATCTTTTTATTTTGTTTACAGTAAATATGGTAGGTTTCCAATAAACTATCACGAGAATAAATGCTGTATGCAAGTCTCCAGATAATAATGTTTTGATGATAATCCTTCATTTTTTTTTCTTATTTCTCCTTAGAAACATATTTTATGTCCCTTCATTTGATCTATGTATCTATGTATGAAGGTTCTAATAATGGGCCACAGCACATGTTCTCTGAAATGGATCTAATGAGGGTCATAATTGTAGATTTGAAGATCATAAACTACTGTGTATCTATTTGTTGTGCAATACTAAGGTGAATGGGTACACTTCCTAGGAAGCAACTCTGCCATTGTCATTTAGCCTCACTTCTCAAGGTGAACAACTTTTAGAGAGAAAAATAAGGTGACTGGGTACACTTTCAGGGGAAGCAACTCTGACATTGTCATTTTTGCCTTTCTTCTCAATGATGTGGTCAACTCTTAAAGAAAAGAATTTGCTCCACTAGGAGCAAATTCTTTTCTGTATGAGTAGACACAATTTTGGAAGGCTTTGCTATCCATGGTAGCAAACAGGAATTCACAGAAGGTTTTGCCCTTTTCAAAAATGGCAGAAAAACTTGGAGGAATACCCATACACCTTAACAGGACAGTAGATGCCATTGCGATAGTTCATGTAGTCTGTTATGCTTTTTCTGTTGCAGGTATTGGTAGACTATTTGCCTTTGCCAATAGCAAAATGTTTCTACTGAAAACACTTAATTCAAATCCACAGGTAAGCATACATGTACATGTACTGGAATGCGGTCTGTTAGATCTGGTTCTTTTAAGTGAGATATTAATTTGAAAAATGCAATTGAACTCTTAAAAAGTATGCCAGTACTATTTCAAATAGATCCAAAACCTTTTATATGTGCATTTATGCAAGATACAATTACAGTAATATGCAGTGCTTGTTTAAAGATACGTTTACAGTAATATGCAGTGCATGTTTAAAGATACAATATAAAGATACAATTACAGTAGTAGTATGCAGTGCTTGTTTAAAGATACAATTACAGTGATATGTAGTGCTTGTATAAAGATACAATTACAGTAATATACAGTGCTTGTTTAAAGATACAATTACAGTAATATGCAGTGCTTGTTTAAAGATCCAATTACAGTAATATGCAGTGCTTGTTTAAAGATACAGTATAAAGATACAATTACAGTAATATGTAGTGCTTGTATAAAGATACAATTACAGTAATATACAGTGCTTGTTTAAAGATACAATTACAGTAATATGCAGTGCTTGTTTAAAGATACAATTACAGTAATATGTAGTGCTTGTATAAAGATACAATTACAGTAATATACAGTGCTTGTTTAAAGATACAATTACAGTAATATGCAGTGCTTGTTTAAAGATACAATTACAGTAATATGCAGTGCTTGTTTAAAGATACAATTACAGTAATATACAGTGCTTGTTTAAAGATACAATTACAGTAATATACAGTGCTTGTTTAAAGATACAATTACAGTAATATGCAGTGCTTGTTTAAAGATACAGTATAAAGATACAATTACAGTAGTAGTGTGCAGTGCTTGTTTAACCCTATTGCACTCAGAACAGCCAAAACTCCATAGAGTTTTGGCTGTTCTGAGTGCAATAGGGTTAAAGATAGAATTACAGTGATATGCAGTGCTTGATTAGTTTTCCCTTGAAAGTCAATCGGATTGATTACTCCAGCCGGATGAAGCATTCACATGGCCAAGTGGTTTAGCCTTTCGACTTCAGATCATTGGGTAGTTAGTTCCAAGTCCTGCAGGAGTCAAATATTCTGTCTGAACTTATATGGGACTTTGTTGCAAAGAGCCTTTCATATCATCAAAATACTGTTGAAAAAGATGTAAAACCGTGCAAGTCAGCCATCCATCCAGTTTCGCAATTTAAAAAAAGTAAACAAGAAATGAGTCAGATATTAAAAATCTTATGTGAATCAGTTACCATGGGCAATTTCATGTGAGATTTTAGCTCCATGTCAGCTACAGTGAGACATGGTATGTATGGATAAAACGGAGTAAAGGCTGTTATTATGAAGAGACCACACTTATAATTACTCAGATAGATCACATTTGCATAAATCTACATAAATGAACAAAATAAAAGTGTTGATAATGGTTTTGCATACACATATACGTATGTGCCTATCGTTTTCTTTAACTCATGATTTAAAATTTCATTTCAGGATTCTGAGTCAAAGACACTGGTCAGTAAACTAGAGAGCTCAACAGAGGGAGAATACCTAGGCATTGTCATGGAAAGTAGGTCTCAAGATACTAGGATACCATAATTATCCATAATGTTGAGATTCCTAAACAAGTTTCTGTATAAATGTTAAAATCTGAACAAGTTGATTTCGCTATCTGGGCCCATTTGTAGAAAGCATTGTAAGCTTAACAAAGTTGTTAGTGGAGGATTTGCTAAGTTTAATCAAGTGTGCTATTTTTGTGCTTATTTTTTTGCAAAACAGTGTGAGGACTGCTGCACTACAATGGCTTCTCACATTTTTTCAGCCAAAAACAACTGGTTTTGCATACAATACATTTGAAACTATTACATCTTGTTCACTAACCATGTCATTACTTGAGCAACCAGGCCCTGCTGATTTTCAAAAAAAAATGCTGGAGAAAAGTCAAATGGCTGATCAGATCATTACTATTTTAGAAGCTATATAACGGGTTTCAGTGTTTGTTTAGACACTTCTGTACCAGTATTTGGGATCATTAAGTCAAGTTACGTTCTGTGTCCACTATTACCATATTAATCCTCATAAAAGCCCCTGCTCTAATAAACATCCCTGCCTCTTTTCTGAAAAAATACTACATTGTATGAATTCCTGTTTGCTTCTCTAGATGAGATAGCTCTTTGACATGGGGTCTACCCTTGAAGGAAAGAATTTGCTCCGAGGGGAGCAAATTCTTTTCTTAAGAGTTAGGGGAGCAAATTATTTTCTTTAAGAGTTGACCCCTACTGAAAAGGGAGGCAAAAATAGTAGAGTTGCTCTCTCTGCAAGTGTACCCATTTACCTTAATACTGTTTATTAGAAGTATTTGGCAGTGTTTGATTTACTACAATTAGGCTCTACTAAAAATCCCCCTTTCATAAAATGCAACGCCCTGGGGGTGTTTAATAGTATTAATACGTTATATGGGAGACAAAGTCTCAGAGAAGTATCACTAGCTAAATATTATAACAAGCTAAATGTACATGTATGTCCACGAGATTATCAACCATAGTTTTCATTCCTGATGCTCTTGTATGTTCATAGTCTTCTGAAAAGCATTGCTGCTTTCACAGTTTTAATTTGTGTAAAAACAGTTTTATGTAAATGGCCTTACGTGTAAGTAACAGTTAAACCATGGTGTTTCGGCCTGTACAAGGAGATAATCCACAAGCTTTTTAACTATTTTATACCTCCCTTACCTGTGTAGGCCTTGCTCATTGCAAAATATTTCATGCTCAAGTTGGCGTTTTCTGGTAAGGCTGGTATAATAATAGCAGACCTCTCAGTTTGTGAAAGCTAATCTTAGCATGTATATATTGAAGACACAGTTTCTAATATATTACTGTAGCTCAGGAAATTACTGCATTCCATAATAAATCACTGTCTAATATGACTTACATATTTTAGATGTCTCAGCTAAGGAGATGTGGTTAGAAGTGCATAAACTGCCCAGAGAAAACTGGCTTAGTGAGTTAGATACCATTGTCCAGGCTTTGAAGAAAAGAGAAGAGAAAAAAGAAGAACAGGCCATTTCTGAAGCAGTAAATAATTTGTATTTTCAAAGATATATATGAGCCGTTCTCTGTGAAAACCGGGCTTAATGACATTACGTAATAATGACGTTGTTTACGTTTGAAAAACACCAAAAATAATGATTTTTCTGACCTCTCTTTGTTTTCATGAAAATACCTTAGTCATTGAAATGTAACAGAATACATATGAATTCTGACAAAATTTAGTCATTCATATGATAAATGTTGCCATGACAACGCTTAATCCATGGTAACCCTGAAGCCTTGAAAACATGTGGTATATCAATACAAAGACCTATAACTTGTGAAAGAATGTTGCATCATGCAAATTTTCACGTGTGTGCTATCATATACACATTAAACATGAACAAACACTCATTTTTTCTGAGTTATTTTGCCTAACACACGCCAAAAGCTTATACAAACAAACGTTATGACGTTGACGTCAAAACATACTTGCATGACGTTTACAACGTCATGTAAAGAAACTGCACTACCTGTATGATTCTAAAGACCATATCGACGAAACAAATAGTGATAACCGTCTCAAATTTTCAGGAAACGTTTAAAAATGATAGTACTTTCCAGTGATGTTAATATCTAAAATTTAATTGATATGTCATTAAGCCCGGTTTTCCTAGAGACTGGCTCATATATTATTGCTACAAAGGTTACAGGGAAAAGCTTTGCTAATTCACATTTGACTGGTAACATGCCATTGCTCATTCATATTAATTTTGTTTCATGCAAATTCTCTGTAATAATATACTGTATACTTTAAAAGGGAGAATCCTCCATGTGCCTTTATGATAAGAGCTCCTGACTTCAGATCACTGGGTGTCGGGTTTGAGTCCTGCTGGAGGCAAGATTCTGTGTGAATCTAAACAATGCTTCAGTGCACAAAGCCCTTCATAATTACCTTCCAATTGTCCTGATATGACTGAAATACTGTTGAAAAGGACGTCCATTTTTATAAGGGCTATTCAAGGTCATAACTTATATTGTTACAACTTGTGGTCAAATCTCCTTGTTAAGTATGCAATAAAATATGCTTAAGCTCTGTAATCATTTGAAGTGATCATATAAAGCCATCATATTTCCTAACCTGTAAGAAGTGACCTGTTACACAAAAAAGAAAATATGATTCTTTTAAAGATTTACATCCTTGTTTAAATATGTTCGTGTAATATTTACTCAGTAACTCCGAAATGGCCCAGTTATAATTTGACAATAGATATTAAGAGCAATTTTATTAAGAGCAATTTTTGTAACAAGTAATTTTGTTCTAAGAAAGAATTTTTTTTTGTAAAATCGCAGTTCCCTATTGAAATCGCCTCATTGGACAGAATTAATTTACTCTGACATAACTAGCATGTGCACAAATAAGAAAAATATCTAGGTATTGTCATATGACCGTAAGGCGTGGTATCTACTCTCCTATTGGCTGAAGATTGTGTTCATTTACATTTTCAATCTCGAAACTCTATTTTAATTAAAAACTGCATTAAACTGAATCACTTTTTCTGAACTTTTAAAATGGATTTACATACAATTATATATTATCTAACAAAATTAGTCATATTGATTATTTTGAAGATAATGAAAAAAAATGAGGGAGTATACTTTTGAATAGTAATGACACCACATTTTTTCGTGACTATATGGTTTTCAAATACCCATTTCCTAATAGTGTGTAAAGTCAAAGGGTGTAATTTCAGATATTTTAGAGTGAGCTGCTAAGGTGAATGTGTACTCCTCCAGGTTTTTTCCTGCCATATTTTCAAAGGGAAACAACTTTTGTAGCTTCTGGTTTGCTTCCCTGAACCACAAAGCCTTTCCAAACTGAGTTCTACTCTTAAAGGAAGAAATTTGCTCCTCAAGGAGCAAATTCTTTCCTATAAGAGTTGACCTCTTTTGAGAAAGGAGGCAAAACTGAAAATGGCAGAGTTACTTCCCCTAAAAGTATACCCATGCACCTTACACAGCTAAACAGATTTAATGTTTATTTTAGGACACAGAGTCTGTGGCAGTCTCAGAACATGATTCCCAGCAGCAGCCAGATGCTCTGCCCCCACAGGCAGCCCCTGTAGATACGTCAGACCCCTCACAGGTATATATCTTATTTACTTCCTTACCCCACCCATTTGTCAATTCAAGAAATAGCATATTTAAGGGTAACTAAGAAATAATTCTAATTACATAAATATGTAAACTATGGCTCCTCATTTAAACTGCCTCTATGAGGAGGTACAGCATATGATTTTATGGAAAATTAATAGTATCAAAATTTAAATGTTGTATATTCGTTTGTATGCCAACCATATATAACCAGGGCTCAGATAAAGAGAGTTGTGCCAGGTGTGTGCAACTATGATTATGTACTGCTGAGTCACTTAGGGAACCTCGTTATGAGAATTACAACAACAACAACGACACAGAGAGTTGTGTGTAGGCTGAAGATAGTCCTGGGATATATTTCTTATTTCTCTATGTCAGAAAATAAAAAGTTCATTAAGTCCCTTGATTGTGATAGCCCTGGCATGATGGTTCTGATGGAGGTAATATGCTTTTTAGCTCACCTGTCGACAAGGTGAGCTTATAGTATAGCCATGGTCCGTCGTGCGTCGTCGGCGTCGTCGTCGTCCACACTTTTAAACACCAATATCTCCTAAACCAGCAGGCCAACCTTGATCAAATTTTATGTGTAGCATTGTTGGGGTGGGGGATTGACTGCATTAGGTTTAAGGGTGGATTGGGTTGGAACTCTGGTTGCCATGGCAACATATAGCTCCCATAGACTTATAATGGGAAAAACTTCAAAAATCTTCTTCTCTGAAACCATGAAGCCCAGAGCTTACATATTTAGTATGTACCAATGTCTAGTGGTCCCCTACATAAATCCTGCCAACCATGCCCCTGGGGCCCAAATTGGCCACGCCCTGGGGGTCATTAGCTCCCATAGACTTACAATGGGAAAATCTTAAAAAATCTTCTTCTCTGAAACCATGAGGCCCATAGCTTATATATATATAGCATGTATCAATGTCTAGTGATCCCCTACTTAAATCCTGCCACCCATGCCCCTGGGGCTCAAATTGGCCACGCCCCAGGGGGTCATTTGTTTATATATAGCTATATAGCTTAAGAACCTTCAAAAATCTTCTTCTTTGGAACCATGAGGCCCAGAGCCTATATATATATATATAGTATGTAGCAATGTTTAGTGGTTCCCTACATAAATCCTCCCAGCCAAGCCTCTGGGGTCCAAACTGGCCGATCCCCTGGGGTCATAAGCTCCCATAGACTTACAATGGGAAAAACTCAAAAATCTTCTTCTCTGAAACCATGAGGCCCAGAGCTTACATATTTAGTATGTACCAATGTCTAGTGGTCCCCTACAAGAATCCTACCAACCATGCCCCTGAGGCCCAAATTGGCCACGCCCCGGGGGTCATTAGCCCCCATAGACTTACAATGGGAAAATCTTAAAAATTCTTCTTCTCTGAAACCATGAGGCCCATAGCTTATAAATATAGACTGTTTCAATGTCTAGTGATCCCCTACCTAAATCCTGCCACCCATGTTCCTGGGGCTCAAATTGCCATGCCCCAGGGGGTCATTTGTATATATATAGCTATATAGCTTAAGAACCTCAGAAATCTTCTTCTCTGGAACCATGAGGCACAGAGCTTATATATATATAGCATGTAGCAATGTTTAGTGGTCCCCTACATAAATCCTCCCAACCAAGCCTCTGGGGTCCAAACTGGCCACTCCTCAGGGGTCATAAGCTCCCATAGACTCATAATGGGAAAATCTTAAAAAAATCTTCTTCTCTGAAACCATGAGGCCCACAGCTTATATATTTGGTATGTACCAATGTCTAGTGGTTCCCTACATGAATCCCGCCAACCATGCCCCTGGGGCCCAAATTGGCCACGCCCCAAGGGGTCATTAGCTCCCATAGACTTACAAAGAGAAAATCTTAAAAAAATCTTCTTCTCTGAAACCATTAGGCCCAGAGCTTATATGTGTAGCATGAAGCAATGTCTAGTGGTCCCCTACATAAATCCTGCCAACCATGCCCCTGGGGTCCAAATTGGCCACGCCCTGGGAGTCATAAGCTCCCATAGACTTACAATGAGAAAATCTTGAAAAATCTTCTTCTTTGAAACCATGAGCCCAGAGCATATATATGTAGCCTGTAGCAATGTCTAGTGGTCCTCTACATAAATCATACCAACCCTGAACCTGCAGTGCAAATTGGTCACGCCCTGGGGATCATAAACTCCTTCAGACTTACAAAGGGAAAATTTTTAAAAAATCTTCCTTCTCTGTAACCATGAGGCCAAGAGCATATATGTAGCAAGTAGCAATGTCTAGTGTTCCCCTACATAAATCCTGCCAACCATGCCCCGGGGTCCAAACTGGCCACGCCCCGGGGGTCATTAGTTCCCATAGACTAACAATGGGAAAATCTTAAAAAATCTTCTTCTCTTAAACCATGAGGCCCAGAGCTAACTTCTTTAGTACATATGTAGCAACGTTTAGTGGTCTCCAACTTAAATCCTGCCAACCATGCCCACTGGGGTCCAAATTGGCCATGCTGCTCCCATAAACTTATAATGGGAAAGACTTAAAAAAAATTTTCTCTGAAACCATGAGGCCCAAAGCTTACATATTTAGTATGCAGCAATGTCTAGTGATCCCCTGCATAAATTCTGCCAATCAAGCACCTGAGGTCCAAACTGCCCACACCCCCTATATAGCTAAAGAACCTTCAAAAATCTTCTTTTATGAAACCATAAGGCCAAGAGCTTATGTATTTAGTATGTAGCAGTGTATGGTTTGCCTCTACATAAATCCTGCCAATCAAGCCCCTGGGGTCCAAACTTGCCACACCCCATGGGGTCATCGAATCCTATAGAATTGCAGCCTGTTTATTAGCTTACCTGAGCTAGAAGCTTACATTTTATAACTCAGGTGAGCGGTCGTTGCCCTTGGGCTACTTGTTTAAAAAGAATGAACATAAACTGTCCAGAATTTTTGTCAGTCCCACTGATGTAACCTGAAGCTCTAACAAGTCTTGAGAGTCTTGAGTTGGTCTCTGAGAAAGCTTTCTTTTTATACTTCTCATGTTGACCCCTTCGATTTTGTGAAGTATCTATTATTTTCAAAGACAGCCAAACATCCTTGCACTGGTATTTCTCTTCTATTTGTGAATGTTTCTGACATAAAAAATAATTTGTTGCATTCAACTAAAATATAAGTTTCTGTATACTGTATTAATTCTATTTAACACCTCGGGGGCATTGCACTTTACGAAAGGGGGGCGTTTTTAGAGCCTAAATTGTGGTAAATCAGCCACTACCAAAATATCTCTTTAAACAGTATTAAGGTGAATAGGTATTCTTTCAGAGCTTTTGCCTTCCTTCTCAATAGGGCATGGGGTCAACTCTTAAAGGAAAGAATTTGCTCCTCTGGGAGCAAATTCTTTCCTTTAAGAGTAGACCTCATTTTAAAGTGCTATCTCATCCAGAGAAGCATATAGGAATTAATGCAAATTACTGTAACATTATTTTCGGAAAAGAAACAGGGTTGGGGGGGGGGGGGGTATTTATTAGGATGAATACAATATTCTAAAAATTGAGACAAATTTTCCAGAGTACTCATAGTGGAAAAGCACCTGCCAAGGTTTGTTTTAAGCTTTAAAGCAGCAGTTGAAATTTTACATTTCGCTTTTAATATTTCAGCTTTTTAGTTTTCTATTTCATGGCAGTTTTATTTATATTTCATGGCAATTTTATATATTTTTGATACAGTAGAACTTTGTTGGCTTGAACAGGCTTGGGACCATAAAAATTAGTTCCAGCCAAGGGTAGTTCTAGTCACCCAGGGTTAATTTCTAAATGAAGTGACCTCTAGGGACCAGGGAAAGAGTTATAGCCAAGCAGGGTAAACATGCCATCAGGGTTCGAGCCATTGAAGTTCTACTGTAGTTGGCATTACATTGCTAAAACTGCATGACAGTTGATGTACATTAAAATTAAACTAACCAAATGATAGACTGACCACAAAGATTTATAAGTTCATAAGACTAATCAAAATGACTGCATGAGCTGATACATAACAAATGCCACCTTTATGGCAAGTGCAAAAAGCAAAGACCTTGATTAGACTGTACATCTGCACAAACTGAAAGTCTTCACTTTTACAGTAAAATTCTCTGGATCCATAGTTTGTTTATCTGGGCCCTGTGGTTCACAGCATCATTGGCTTAACAAAGTTATTAGTTAAGATAGAGGATCTTACATGAGTGCTCATGTATTATTGAATTTATTAAACGAGTTGGGGGAAAATGTAAGATCCGAGCATCTTATCGGTTTTCCTCAACGAGTTTAATAAATTCAATAATACAGGAGCACGAATGCAAGATTCTATTTATCATATGACACTAAAATCGCATTTTATTAGCAAATTTTGCGCTAAAACGTCAAGATTTCGCCATTAGAAAACGCGACGTTTTAATGGACGTCAGCGTATAACGTTACGACGTAATTTGCATATTTAATCCACTAGTGGATTATCGTTTTTAATGCATGGCTTTATTACACTCTCAGATGCGACGTCATATGATAAAATATGTTAGTCTGTTAGTCTTCTAGTACGTTAAAAATCAAGTGTGCTAATACATATTGGCAAAAACAGGTGAGAAGCTTTGCACGACATGTTTGATCACATTAACTTAGGAATTCATTAGTTCTGAATAACTGGGCCCATTTGTTTAAAACTAATGATTTTTTTTTGGTAGTTAACAAGACTTTAAAATTTCCAAGATGCTGTACAATAAAACAATACCATTTTGGCACTGCAAAAACTCCTCACATTTTTTTTTGGCAAAAAAGTTATGACACTTGATTTTATGGGTACTAGAAGACTTAAAGGTAGGTGCCTGTACTTTGGAATGCATCATAATTTTGATAATTTTTTATCCAAGTTGTTGGAAAGCACTTATAAAGAGGAAATGAATAAGTTTCACTAAAAAAAGCTGATCAAAAATTCGTAGAAAAGTAGTTTTGCAAGGGATTTCCTAACTCTGCTTCGCACACCAGTTAGCGCTATTTTTAGTTCGCGCCAAAAATAGATAACATAGCTGACGTCATGCTGCATTGCATTTCGGGATAGTGTTAACCCATCCGCCATGCCAGGACCTCTGGAAGAGCTCACGGCAAAAGAAAATTAACCGTTGGCAAATGACATCAGAAACTGCGGACTTATAGACATATATACATATTTATTTTTAGAACTGAAATTCCAACAAAAGAAAATAAACAAAAAGGGAAAACGACTATTTTCTACAACATATGATGATTTTCTCAGTAGTAACAGTTTCAGAAAAATAAGAGAATTCAATACTATCCAGAAAAAGACAGAATTATTTTGTGAACATAATTGTTATCGCTAGGCCAGGAACCTACCTTTAACTATTTACACCCCAGTGACGAAATTAGCAAAATTTGCAAACAGCGTAGATCCTGATGAGGCGGCTCATAATGAGCCGCCTCATCTAGATCTACACTGTTTGCCCTCTAGTCTTTGAATTCTCAATATTAAATGTCTTGGACAAGGCATGTTTTTAATTTTTGCAGACGTAAATTTTGTCATCTGCTTTTTAGGGCTTAAAGAGTTAAGGAATCCTTGACTAACAACTTTGTTAAGCTAAAGATGCTTTGAAAAACTGGGTCCTGGGCTCTCAACTGGGAATACTATAGTTGAACCGGACAGATACATTAGCTGATCTGAGTCTTGCTGTCATCAGACATTCTAAGGTTTCTCATGGCTTGGCTTGGTTGTGTTATTGCAAATGCAGTTGCAGCACAAATCCTGTTTCAAAAAAAAATAGAGAAGAATTTTTGTCTGATATTCCTCCCATTGTTTTGCTGTAAGCTTGTTTGAATGCTTTCCAAATGCATTATTCCTATGAAAAATAGATTTTATGTCTTTTGCATTTTGCTAGAGTGGTTTTGAAATTTGATTTATTGAATAAAAAAAAGGGAAGAAACAAAATGTTGGCAGATTTTCATCAAGTTATCTTCTGGAAATGGAATTAAGTCATATGCTAAGAGTAATAAAAAAACTGAGACTTTGAAAATAACTGTTATCTTAGTAGACTTACAGACTTTTGCAATTTATAAGGATTTTGACATACTGTAATGCCTGTGAATATTGGGACATTAAAGCATATGGCAAGGGTGTACTCTCTATCCAACTGCTCTTTTAAGGAGCAGTCTGATCATGAGCTGTACTGCTTATCATTGTGCAAAATATTTGTTTATAATAATTGTGATGATTGGTTGGCTGTGAGATGGGGATGATTATCCCCCTTAAATGATCCCAAATGTCTAAATCAGTCTTATGTAATTAAGATAGGATTTTCCCTTCCAAAGAAATCCCAAAATTCTAGATCCATCTTGTTTTTTATGCCCCAGAAGGAACTTCGGGTGACATATTAAAATCGCACCGTCCGTCAGTCCGTCTGTCCGTCCTTCCGTCCGTCCGTCTTTCCGTCCGTCCGTTACAAATCGTGTCTCAGCTATAACTTTAAAACTACTGAAGCAAATTTGATGAAACTTTACAGATAGTTAAAGCATAATGTGAAGGTGTGTCGCGCACAAGACTTAGATCCCTACGCCCAAGGTCAAGGCCACAATTGGGTCAGAGGTCAAATAATATCTCAAAATCGTGTCTCAGCGATAACTTTAAAACTACTGAAGCAAATTTGATGAAACTTCACAGATAGATAAAGCATAATGTGAAGGTGTGTCGCGCACAAGACTAAGTTCCCTACGCCCAAGGTCAAGGCCACAGTTGGGTCAGAGGTCAAATTGTGTCTTAGAATCGTGTCTCAGCAATAACTTATAAACTACTGAAGCAAATTGAATGAAACTTCACAGAAAGAAGAGGCATAATGAGAAGGTGTGTCACACATAAGATTTAGGTTACCACATTCAAGGTCAAGGTCACAATCAGGGGTCAAAGATCAAATCTTGCCTCTGCCATAACTTGAAACCTGCTGAAGGGACTTTCATCAAACTTCACAGAAAGGTAAACCATAATGAGAAGGTGTGTTATACACAATATTTATGTTCCCAAATCCAAGGTCAAGGTCACAATCTGGGGTCAGAAGTCAAATGATGTACTCAGAACTCAGTACTCGGTACTCAATTACTCAGAAAAGTACCAAAGCAAATATTGCAGAAAGATAAAGCCTACTGAGAAGATTTTCCATTCAAAAGACATATGTTTCCACATCCAAGGTCAAGGTCATAGCCAGAGGTCAAAGATCAATTCATTTATTTTCAATTACTTAAAAGCTACTGAATCAAACTTCATTAATTTTCATGAAAAAGGAAAAAATAATGAGATGATTCACAAATTATGGTTTTGTTGCCCAAGGCCAGGGTCACAGTCACAAATAAGAAAGTATGTCATGTGCAAGACTCAGGCTCCACGCTCAAGGTCAAGGTCACAACCAGGACTCAAAGGTCAGTTTAAGGGGCCTTCGGGGGCATTTGTTACACACTGTAACATTTCTTGTTTTTTTTTTTTTTTTTTTTTTTTTTTGGAAGAGTGGGGGCAGGTGGGGTGGGGAATAGGAGGGGGGGAGGGGGAGAAGGTGTGCTGTCTTACTTCAGGATAAATGGGTAATTAATTGCATGTGTCAGTATTTAGGATATTACAGTATTAAGTTTTGTTCTAGTGTGCAATATTTCTTTTCAACCATATATTTGATATATATGTAGCTGAATCTAATTCACAGTATTTATCATTCAAATTCTGTATCACACAGTTAGAAATAGAATAACTAATGGGAATTTCAGGTTTTAATATATGTTTAAATTTTGTTTATTATTCCCTATTTGTCTTTATTCTGTGACACCTGTGTTTCCGCTAAAATTTTAAGTTGTATTTTTTTACTACAAAACAGCAGAAGCTTTAAAATGCATTTTAAGTAGGTGATTTAATATTTGGAGTTAGACTGTTGTTTCAGATGGTTGTATTATATAATTATACCATAAGTATTCAGGCTCCATAAACATTTCTTCTATGCACTATTACATATTCATATGTTGAAAAAACAACAAATTTTTGTCCCAAGGGATGCTTTACACAACTCATGGCAAAGAATGTAGGCCCTGATCAGGCTGCTCATTAGGAGCAGTCTGATCTGGGCCTGCACTGTGTGCTCAGGTTCTTATGATTGAATATTTGATATAACTGTTAATACATAATGTCCTGTCTTGTTAGCCTACCGAACAGAAGCCACAGGTTCCAAAGAGAAAAGTGTCATTTGCCCAATTTGATCAGAGATCATCTCTGGCTAAACTGAATCTGGTAATATTAGGTGTGGCCAGTATATGGTTTGTTAGGATCTGTGTGGTAACGTTTAGAAGTTTAGGCTGCGACTGGAATGTGTGGATATCTAGCCAGCTCTTGACATGTCCGCATTCTGATTTTTAATTGTTTCGGCCTACACTTCTAACTTTCACAAGATCCATTGTAAAAACAGCTTGATATCAATTATGCTATTGCTATATCAGATATATCTACTGTGTGACAGTATTTTGATATTTTAATATAACATTTAGAGTCAGTTCTACAGGCAACAAATCTAAGACAGCAAATTCACTTTTAACACAAAATCTTTGTCTACAAAAGTTGGTTTTATAAAGAGATCCACTTTATTTATTTGGCTACAAAATGGGGGTTTCCCCTTTAAAAAGACCCCAAATATCTAACTCAGTCTTATGAAATTCTGCTATAAGATGGTTTCCTCTTCTGAAACAATCCCAAAAATCTAGATCCATCTTATAAGATGGATCTAGATTTTCGAGATTGTTTTGGAAGGGAACGAAAATCTTATGACCTATGGAATAAGGAAGTAGCTCATGACAGGGTTAATTCAAACACAGAAAGTTCTTTAAAGATGGGGGTGGTCGGGTGGTGCGATGGTGCTGCGTGTAACATACAGCACCAGGGCGTCCTACTAATTTAGATAATAGTAGGGCAAGGGCCTACTGTGCTTGCAATAGGTGCGGGTGGGGGTTGTTTTGACATTTTTTCTCTCGTCTATCATTTTTCTCTTCTTTCTCCCTTCCTCTATGAGACGGTTCGATATAGACTGAAATACTGTCTCAAAGGACCGTTAAACCCAAAACAATCAATCAGTCAATCTTTAAAGATGTAAGTAGTGTAATGTTTAAGTTATCTCAACACATAAGGCTGTGATGATATCTTGATAATTTTAGCTTCAGTCCAGTATGAGTTCTAGTACAAGATCTTTTAAAAGCCCATTTGCGAGGCTTTTAAGTCGTGGTGGCAGAAGAGTAAGACATGCACAGTGCAGTTGATGGGTCTGAGAGTGCACATTGGTCTAGCTGCACAGTATCTGTGCTGTGTGCTGCACTGTTATGGTGAATGGGTATACCTCCATGTTTTTCTGCCGTTTTTCCAAAGGGGAGCAACTTTTGTGACATCCTGTTTGCACCCATGAATGTTGCAACATTTACAAAATGGGGTCTACTCCTTAAGGAAAGAACTTGCTCCAAAAGGAGCAAATTCTTTCCTTTAAGAGTTGACCCTCATTGAAAAATGAAATTGGCAGAGTTGCTTCTTTTGCAAGTGTACCAATTCACCTTAAATATTATATGGCATGTGAAAATCTTTGATGTGATGGTAGGTACAGTGTTATTACAGGTAGCAGAGAGCTAGATTGGAACAGGTTATGTTTTGCAGATGCACAGTCGGTAAAGGTTTCATAATTGCTAGATTATTTGGGTCGTTGAGTGAAAATGCATTTTATCAAACTCCAACAGAACATTGAAGCAGTCTGAAGAAGGACTTTCTCATTTGCAAACACAAATTTAGGCTTTTTAGCTCACCTGAGCCGAAGGCTCAGAGGTGAGCTTATAGGATGGGAGTCGAGCCGTCGTCCGTCCGTCCGTGGGTGCGTGGGTGGGTGCGTGCGTCAACACTTTCAAACATTAATATCTCAGAGACCAGTGGGCCGATCGCAATCAAATTTTATCTGAAGCATCATTTGGGTGGGGGAAAGGCTGCATTAGGTTTTGGTGCCGATCAGCTCAGAACTCTGGTTTCCATGGCAACAGATAGCCCCCATAGGGTTATAATGGGGAAAACGGCGTCATCACGTTTTCTCAACTGTTTTTGATTAGATCCTTATCATACTTGCAGGTAATGATGACATACACAAGAGCTTGGATGAGTTCGAAATTTGGTCGGATTCGAGCACAGACTACGGAGTTAGCTGCCCTTGAGCGTTTGAAAAAAATCCCATAGGGTTATAATGGGGGAAATGGCGTCATCACCTTTTCTCAACTGTTTTTGCTTAGATCCTTATCATACTTGCAGGTAATGATGACATACATAAGAGCTTGGATGAGTTCGAAATTTGGCCGGATTCGAGCACAGACTACGGAGTTGGCTGCCCTTGAGCGTTTGAAAAAAATCCCATAGTGTTATAATGGAGAAAACAACGACATCACATATTTTTAGAAAAACTTTGTCATCGCTCTATTGCCTACATTTCTCAACGGATTTTAAAATAACTTCACACAAATGTAGGGCGTGACAATATCTCGAGCAAGTTCGACTTTCAGGATGCTGTGCCCAAGGTCAAGGTCACTGTGGCTAATTTTAGAAAAACTTTGTCAGCGCTCTAGCACCTACATTTCTCAATGGATTTTAAAATAACTTCACACAAATGTAGGGCATGACAATATCTCGAGCAAGTTTGACTTTCAGGGTGCTGTGCCCAAGGTCAAGGTCACTTTGGCTATTTTTAGAAAATCTTTGTCATCGCTTTAGCGCCTACATTTCTCAATGGATTTTGAAATAACTTCACACAAATGTAGGGCATGACAATATCTCGAGCAAGTTCGACTTTCAGGGTGCTGCGCCCAAGGTCAAGGTCACTGTGGCTTTTTTTAGAAAAACTTTGTCATCGCTCTAGCACCTACATTTCTCAACGGATTTTGAAATAACTTCACACAAATGTAGGGCATGACAATATCTCGAGCAAGTTTGACTTTCAGGGTGCTGCGCCCAAGGTCAAGGTCACTGTGGCTATTTTTAGAAAAACTTTGTCATGGCTCTAGCACCTACATTTCTCCATGGATTTTGAAATAGCTTCACACAAATGTAGGGTATGACAATATCTCGAGCAAGTTCGACTTTCAGGGTGCTGCGCCCAAGGTCAAGGTCACTGTGGCTTTTTTTAGAAAAACTTTGTCATCGCTCTAGCACCTACATTTCTCAACGGATTTTGAAATAACTTCACACAAATGTAGGGCATGACAATATCTTGAGCAAGTATGACTCTCAGGGTGCTGCACCCAAGGTCAAGGTCACTGTGGCTATTTTTAGAAAAACTTTGTCATCCCTCTAGTGCCTACATTTGTCAACAGATTTTAAATTAACTTCACACAAACGTAGGGCATAACAATATCTTGAACAAGTTTGACTTTCAGGGTGCTGCGCCCAAGGTCAATGTCACTGTGGCTATTTTTAGAAAAACTTTGTCAGCGCTTTAGCACCTACATTTCTCAATGGATTTTAAAATAACTTCACACAAATGTAGAGCATGACAATATCTCGAGCAAGTTCGACTTTCAGGGTGCTGCGCCCAAGGTCAAGGTCACTGTGGCTATTTTTAGAAAAACTTTGTCATCGCTCTAGCATCTACATTTCTCCATGGATTTTGAAATAACTTCACACAAATGTATGGTATGACAATATCTCGAGCAAGTTCAACTTTCAGGGTGCTGGGCTTAAAGTCAAGGTCCCTGTGGCCATTTTTTTTAAAAACTTTGTCATCGCTCTAGCGCCTACATTTCTCCATAGATTTTAAGAACCCAACTCTGACTATGGAGTTATCTGCCCTTGAGCTTGTAAAAATTGATGTCACCAAGTAATCCACCCTGGAAACTGATTTTTGGTGTACAAATAGTATTTGATGTGTTGTTTTGATAACATTGCAGTCATTAATAACAGAGTTGTTTCCCCTGTTTTGTCTGCCTGTCCATCCTTCTATAAACAATCTTGTTCATTCTGTAACTCCTTCATGACACTGAAACGGGCGTATTATGCGCCGCTTGCGAAGCTCTTGTTAACCACTGGACTGATAGTAACCAATCCAGGTATGCAACTACTACCAAGATTTTAAAAAAGTTTCACGTTAGGTTGACCTTGACCTCTTTTTACGCTAAGGTCAAATTTGCTGTCTCAATCTTTTATATGGGAAAACACTTGAATTTAACATTTCATGGAGATTCATGAACGGTTGGCCACCATACCCAGGTGAGCGATTCAGGGCCTCATGGCCCTCTTGTGTTAAATCTTCACAGTAAATATCAAAGACCATAAGAGCCTGGACAAACATGCATGCTGATCAGCTTTTTGCTGTTGGCATAGGTAATAAAATGGAATTTGCAGTGCTTTGCCCAGTTGTATCTTACTGTTATTATAGAAATGATATGGTGGACAGGTACACATTTGTTTAGCTATGGTTTGGCAGAGCTCCAGGTAAGAAGGGGTAACAGGTATAAATCAGGGATAATTTTCCATATTTGTCCTTAAAAACACATGTTGTGAACCATCATTAGAACCGTCTCGCTAATGAGGGGTCACAACATATGTTTTCATTGAGAAATAAGAAAAATTATCTTAGAATTATCTTCAATACCCCCTCTTATCTGGCGCACTGGTTTGGGCTAGAACTTATGTATATATACACATGTACTTGCCTTCATCTATTTCAAGTGTTATATGCTTTAAATGGATATCCATGTATCATTGTCTATGATTAATTTTTAGGTAAAAAAAATATTTTTTTATGTTCAAAATTATGCATATACATTTATGTATTTAAATGTACTCAAAGTACAGTTATCCATAAAATGATACCTTTCGCTAAATGCAGGCTTTTTCTTATCTGCTACAGCATACCTTAATGTTTTCCTAAAATGGTTACTTAAAAATTCAAAAACTTTATAAATAATAAAACTGTATGCAAATACAAGTATAAACATTGCATTAAAAGCTTATGTATATTTTTTTGCATCACATATATTTGATATGATATATAATTATATGTGTACTATGATACTGTTAACAGTTTTCCATTGTATTCATGCAGTATGTTATTCATATACAGTCAAACCTGTCTGAAGGGGTCACCCAATGGACACTAAAAGAGTTGGTTCTTAAGACAGGTGATCCTTGATACAGGTTCATTTGCACTAGATTTTGGTTTAAGAGACCTTGAAAATGTGGTTGTTAACAACAGGTGATGCCTTAATAGAAGTGATCACATAAACAGGTTTGCATGTTTTTAATTTGTGCATCTGTCAGAATGTTCCATATAAGGGAACAATAATTTGAATGATAAAGCAGAGATAATATTGTGTATGAGTTACAGTAAAGTTATTATAATGACTAAAGAACAAAGAACAATCTAATGCACTTGTTGGCTATTATTGACAGCTAGAGCCATCTGTTCCTGGGTCTGATCGGTCCTCTAACCTTGGGACACCAGACACAGACCCACAGGTAGTTAATGTGGAGTTCAGAAGAGTAAGTTTTGTCTTAAGTATCCCTAAAACACAGATTTAAATGTCACTTCTACCTTACATCTCAAAACATTTTCACAGTGTGCCATTTTCATGATGACCTAGCTAACATCAAGAACCCTTCCTCATAAAACCACAGTTTTTTTTTTTTTGAGAGTGGAGTGGGCTGTGAGTTGTCCTTGGTCATTGTACGTAGGGAAAAGCCAGCGCAATATGCTGTATCACAGAGGCTTAGCCAGGGAAAATGGCACCACCTCCTGATCGTATATCATTTTTTGGGTGGTGTCAGTTCTCATAACAATGTTGTTCAGGAGACTCAAGGAAATGAATCCTTAACTTGCACATCTAGGAACTGAGTCTGTCTCTGTCCTCTCCAATTCAAAGAAGAGAGTTATAGCAATTTTTATCATCAGTGCACAATCTATTAAAGTTCCTTAAAATGCTAATCAGTTATTGGTACTAATATTTGCACAAATGTTTTTGCATGCTCACTCAAATCCCATAGAACTTATTCAAACACCTGCTGACACTTTTACAGATTTGACATGTCACAAGCTTTTTCATCACATTATTGAAGATACTTACGGGGGTTACATTGTGATATGATCACAAAACTTTATCATAGTTCAGCATTTTAGTCTAATTTTTAATTTCGCCAAAGGAATAGATATTACGTGAGGGTCAAGTGTTTCTCACAGAATTGATTAGTTGAGTTAATATGGCATTTTCTTCTGACTTCATAAATTTCTTGATGCATCTAATTTCATCACTTTAATTTCTGTTATGTTGGTATGGTAAGAATCTGATCGTAGATATATGAATTATTGTAAATATGAGCCTCAACACCATAAACCAACAAAATGGCATTTGCACCCAGCAAAGACTCAGAACAGCCTGGGTAGCCACCCAGTCTGATCAGAGTCTTTGCTGTGTGCTTAAAGGGTAGCTAAAGGTCTATTGAATATAGCTCCATGTGGACAGGGAAGACTCTTATCAGACTGGGTGAATGCCCAGGCTAATCTGAGTCTTCACTGGGCACACATGTCACTTTGTTTGTTTTTTTCTTGTCACAGCTCAAATAATAATAAAGGTGGACAGCATTTTTTATTGCAACATTGCATGACATATAAGAGTATACTTCAGAGTATATCTGTACTAATTGTAAAACGTAACATTTACTGAAAATAACCATAAAAGTTTCTACATGTATTTGTATCATGTTACGTATGCACTGAGGTAGTTCAGGGTGCCATTCAGCAGAGCTCTAGATAAGAGGGAGTATTTGATGATAATTAGGGATAATTTTTATTATTTCTGCATAAAAACATATGTTGTGACGCCTCAACTGAACTGTCTCGATGAGACGGTTCAGATGAGGGGTCACAACATATGGTTTCAATGAGAAATAAAAAAAATTATCCTTCAATTATCATCAAATACTCCTCTTATCTAGAGCTCTGCAAATGTACCATTACACTGATGAAAATAGCAGCATTGTCTATTTCATTTTGTAGGATCAATTTATTGCAAAATTCAACAGCAGTTATTCTCAGTCTATATATATAGTAATAGTTTCAACTAATAAGCATCATTTCCAGTGGTACAAATTCTGAAGAAAAAACTATAAAGTTTTACATACATTTATTAGTACAAAAAATGGTTGTTGAAATGTATTTTTATGTTCAAAGGGTGGTATATTACTAATCATTGTCTTTTTTCAGCCTGCAGTCTGTCGATTAGTTTCAGAATATTATTTCAGAACGTTTTTTCCAAACTTGGTGCAATTTTATTGCAGCAGTTAACATCTGAATAATTGGTACCAAAGTCTATCTATGGTAGGTAAAAATTGATCAACAATCCAAATTGATCAACAATCCAAATTAACAGGCTTATGCTGTTTTCTGTATGGAATTTACAAAGGCCAGTTAGTGTCAGAGCAGATACATGTATTCATATTCTGAGTGGTTAAATTGACAGATGCCTTGAGACAGGCAGTTTTCAAAAATGTGGCTTTTATATTATTTTACAAATTTGTGATATTTTATAGGACCCACTTGCTGGTGAATACAAGTTTAGTCCTCCACAGCTTGTTATGAAGGTGAAGTCACCCCCTCAAATTACAGGTATCTTGTCACCATTGTTTTTGACATAGCTTTATAGAAGGTTCTTTGATATGATGTTTCATGTCATATACCAGTATATATTAGTTATTAGACAGGATTTATTTCCATCCAAAATGACCCCAAATAACTCTATGGAGTTTTGGCTGTTCTGAGTGCAATAGGGATAAGGTGATTTTTTCCCCACAAAAGGATCTCAAAAATCTAGATACAGTATGTAATGCAGATCCAGATATTTGGGATGGGGAAAAAAAATCTTTAAACAGTACATTCATTACTTAAGACAAGAGTCTTGAGCATTCGGTTACTCAGAAAATGAAGAAAAGAATAAATATGAAAACAGGTTAAATTTTATGATTGACAGTATGCTAAAAACATAGTGTTTTGTACATAATGCAAGTGCTAAAATATTATGAAAAACATTATATTCTGTATATAGCCCTAGGCTTATGAATATATTATCAGACATGCAGCTCCAAAAAACAGAACATTAGATATTTCAGCTTGAAATAATGATTGACTTTAAAATTTCATATACATAATGTTAGTACCATCACACAGTATTACAACCAATACATCAGATCATGCAGCTTTGCAAATGATTTAGCCCAATACTTGTCTAATCTGATAATGTATGAATTGAAATATGCTTATACATAATACTTACATTTTCTTTACTGTAGGTGTGACACTGTCAAATCTGTCAGCTACCTGCCAGAAGATGGATGGTGGTGATGTTATTGGCACAGGACAGAACCACCTTTTCACTCAAAATCACCTTGACCTTCGTAACTCTGTCTTTGATCATCTCCATGACAACCTTCTAAAATACCTGCCACAAGAAGAGGATGACCTTTTAGCACAGTAAGATAAAAATCAGCATTACCATTTTGTTATTTGTTTAAAAAGCCTTGACACACTGTGCTTCAGGCCCTGAGGTTATAAAACTTGAGTACATTCTCAAACTCAAAATAAAGCACGCTGATTGGCTGCTTCCGAGCATGTGCGCGGAAGCAGCCAATCAGAGTGCTTTATTTTGAGTTTGAGATCATACTCAAGTTTTATAACCTCGAACCCAGATGTTTTCATTGACAATTTTAACTTGCAAAGATGTATTAAGAAAAGAAAAAATAGACATATTCCAAAAAGAGAATGTGATCTCGCAGCTTAATAGGCTAAACATAAGACACTATCCAGTTAAAATCATAAGATTCCCCATTTTTTCTCCAAAGATCACCTTGACAACAGCTTTCACCTTGACCTTTTGCACATAATTGTGATAGTATCTTCATGGCACATAATGGTTTCCTAAGTGAGAAGAAGGTGGCTTTCTGGCATGGTAATTGAGTGCTTAACCCTATTGCACTCAGAATTCCATGGAGTTTTGGCCGTTCTGAGTGCAATAGGGTTAATAAGTATTTGCTTGAAATAATTGTATGGTACTGTAAATCACTTAATATTTGCAAGAGTTAATTTTGTTAATATTAGCGAATCTGTGGGCTCATGATTTCAAGACTTCTTCCACAACAACCAAGTCAAAATTGTCAACTACAAGTTCAGGGACTTGACAATATTTCTAAAAGTGAAAAATCAAGAAATAAAAACTATGCAAACACAGCCTTAAAGTAAAATAAATTTGTTCACATGTATGATAATAACAGAATGCAGTACAGCATCCTGGGCCCAGTTGTTCAAAGCATTCTTAAATAGCTTCTTAAATAGCTTAACAAAATTGTTAGTCAAGGATTTGTTTTCTTCTAGTACATACAAAATCAAGTGTGCTAATATTTTTTCCTGAAGAAATGTGAGGAGCTTTTGAGTGCAAAAGCTCACATTTTTTCAGCAAAGACTGACAGACTGTTTGTGCATACAGTGCATGTGAAAATGTAATATTTTGTTATTTTAGGATATGTTATTTTTGATTGACTGGGACCTGGTATTTGGGGTATTGTGGTAAATAGTCACATTTAACATTTCTCTTTTCAGACATCCTAACTTCCATTTCCTGACAGCAGGTAGAATGTTGCCCATGGGTATGGAGCAGTCAGCATTGGAAGGTATAGAACATAGATGGCATTTCTACTTGTCTGAATCTGAAACCATAGATATATTGACAAAGCGTTGTCTTAATATCTGGGGCCAGTTGTTCAAAGCATCGTTAGCCTAACAAGCTCGTTTAAGAGGTCAACTTGTTAAGTATTTTACGACTGCATAGCCAAATACACTGATATTTTTTGCTGAAAATATGTGAGAAGCTTTTGCAATGCAATTCAATTTTTTCAACAAAAAATATAGGCATATTTGAGATATAAGCGTTTGAAATTTTAATGTCTTGTTAACTAACAATGTTGTTAGTTTTAAACAACAGGGCCCAGATTTTCAGTTTTCTGTAGAAATTTTATTGCTGAAAATTCACATTTTGTCAGAGAAGTCCTTTATTATCCATATTTGGTTTCCTTGATTAGTACTGATTTTATATGCATACTCATCCTGTATGAAAGTACAGTAAAAATATTGCTCTCCACTCGCATCTGTATCAGTTTCAATGTCTGCTATGGATTTTGTAGGTCAATGTTTTTATACGCCCGTTTTGAAAAAAATGGACGTATTATGTCGTGGCGCTGTCCGTCCGTCCGTCTGTCCGTCCGTCCATAAACATCCTTGTACGCGCCATAACTCAGTAACCATTTGTGATATCTTCATGAAATTTTATAGGCATATGTATTAGGTAGGGGGAATGTGTCGCGTGTAAGAATGGTTGCTCCCCCTTCCTTAGTTTTCAAGTTATGCCCCTTTGATTGTTTTTTTTTTTACCCTGCAGGTCTTGTACGCTCCAGAACTAGATAACTGTTTGGGATATCTTCATAAAACTTCATAGCAATGTGTATGAAGTCCCAAGGATGTGTCGCGCACAAAATGGTTGCTCTCCCTTTCTTCGTTTCAGAGTTACGTCCCTTTTACTAGTTCTATTAGACTATTTTTTTGTGTATTCCTATCTTGTGCATCCCTTAACTCGGTAACTGTTTGGAATATCATGATGAAACTTTAAAGCAATGTGCATGATCATAAGATGATGTGTCAAATACAAGAATGGTTGCTCCCCCTTTCTTAATTTTGGAGTTACCTCCCTTTGAATAGTATTTTTAGGATTTTCCATTCACTTCATATCTCCTTAACCTTTTGAAATATTAGAATGAAACTTTGTAGGAATGTGTATAATAATGAGTAAATGTATCCTGAGCAAGAACCACAACTCTGGCTTACTTACTGAATTATCTGCCCTTGCATAAATTTCCTTACATTAACTGTTTAGAATATTCTAACACAACTTGATGGTGATGTGTATATTGTCAAGGGAATGTATTAGAACCAAGAATGGTATAGCTAGTATATTTAGTTTATGAATTACCGCCCTTGTTTGACTTTGGCATTACTCAATTTAGGAGCCACTTCCCCTTGGAAGCTGATTTTTGGTATACAAATAGTATTTGATGTGTTAAATATTTAAATAATGTTGCCGTCATTAATTATAGAGTGGTTTCCCTTGTTTGTCTCTGGTCTATCCTTTTGTAAACAGTCTTGTTCATTCTATAACTCCTTTATGACATTAAAACGGGTGTATTATGTGCCGCTTGCGAAGCCCTTGTTATATTTAGGGCAAAAGTTTATCGGGCAGACTATACTAATGTTATGGTCAGATAAAAATACAACTGAAAAATTTGCTTGGCGATTTGTTTCCCATACTGTTTGTTACAGTCATTCCTGCATATGTGGCCCCTTCTTTTAAGGGGCCAACAGTCTTAAGGTGAATGGATTCACCACCATGTTTTTCTGCCGTTTTTAAAAGGGGAAAAACTTTTGTGACTTCTATTTTGCTTCTGTGGATGATGAAGCTCCTCCAAAATGGGGATCTACTCATAAAGGAAAGAATTTGCTCCTAGAGGAGCAAATTCTTTCCTTTAAGAGTTGACCCTCATTGAGAAGGGAAGCAAAATACAAATGACAAGAGTTACTTTCCTGGAAAGCAACCATTTGCATTAAGTGACCAAGTTAAGGTTTTCAGTTGGAGACTATTTATGACAGGTTTGACTAAAATTTTCCATAGATTGTAATAAATAGCAATCTTCTATTATAGGTCGTCCCACAACAATGGCTGTATGGTGGCCAGGAACTGCCAACCTGATGCAGTACTCCCTCATTAAGACTTCAAAAGGTATGTAGCAATGCATCAATCTGCTATGACATCTCATTCATGCTTTACCATGTCAGACATGAAATTAGGAAGAAGGCATATTACTACTTTTCTACTGGATGTGAACTGAAGCAGTAAAGACCCAGATCAGAATTTTCATAAGAGGCAGAAGACTCAGACAAGCCTGTGCAGCTGCTTAGTTTCATGGGACCCATTACTGTTTTCATAAAAAAAATGTTGCAATTTGGACAATATATTATTCCACACACAGAAGAAACAGAAATGAAATGCAGGTAAAATAAATGAAAGTGAACAGTACATGTATTTATAACAAAATTATTAAAGGTAAAACCAGTGTTTTAGCTTGTATTGAAAATCCAAACTGGCGTAGCCAGCAGTATAAATGATATGATATAATTAAGAGTGGACAGGGATGGACTTTGCCAACTCAACTAGAGCAGCTGAAAACAAGACAGAGTGGAACGAGATTGTTGCAAAGGTATCTGTGGTCACCACCTTGCAAGGTTATGTTATACGAGGGTCATTTCAGAAATAGTGTAAATGAGTCCGCCATTCCTAGGAATGTTGACCGATTTTTATACCCCGCCACACGTTAGTGGCGGGGTATTATGTTTTCACGTTGGCCGTCCGTGTGTCCGTCCGTCCGTCCGTCCGTCCGTAGTATGTACGTCCGTCTGTCCGTCCGCACTTTGTTTCCGTTCGATAACTTAAGTATTTATGAATGGATTTCCTTCAAATTTTGCATATGCATTTGTACCGAGAATGTCTCGCTTGGGATTGTTAATGGGCAAATTTCGTTAATTTCTGACAGAGTTATGGCACTTGTCAATGTACAAAAAATGGTTTCTGGCCTCTAGTTCCTTTACTACTTTGAGTATCATGATGAAACTTCACAAACATGATCTAAGTAACAAAAGCTTTTTTATGAGCACCCAAATTTTATCATCGGGGGTTATCTGCCCCTGCCCTTGGACTATATACATGTATAAAATCTTGAAAAATTCCATATAAAAACCAGAGTTTAAAGCAATTTTTCTGAAACCTTCAGCAAATGGTCAGAATGATGAAAGCCTCCAGTGATGCTCAAATTTACCCCAAGGGAGTTATCTCCCCTTGCCATCGGCTATATACATGCATAAATCTGAAAAAATTGGTGTGTGAAAAAGGTTTGCAGTGGCGGGGTATCACGCAGTCGTTTGCGATGCTTTTATTTAAATTTATGTCTTAACTTTTAGGTTTGCATATCGCCAAATGGCATTCACTCAAAAAAATTGAGGCACTAGTATTTTCTTCGAAATAAGCCTTAACAATTGTTGTTAGGGTAAGGACACTGAGTAGAAACAGACAGAATATTTATGTAAAGACAAAGCCATATTTTCTTAATTCTGGATACAAGCAGCTCTGGATTGATACCTATAATACCTGTTATACTGAAAATGTTTCAGTTTGAACAGCATAGTATCAGCCTTGCTAACACACAAGATTAACCTTGCAAGATAGGCTAATCATGGAACAATGCCCATTTCTGATGACGTCACTTCCTGCGCTAAATTGAAATATATAGTTAGTTCTTTAGACTTCGATTTCGAGGTCAAAGTAAGTGAAAGTAAATGTTTGATGAGAGATATGAAACCAAAAATAAATGACATTTAATTCGTCATGCTTGTTTTCTGTTATAAATAATCTTTTATGGCATCTTATGCTCTTTTGTCAGTGGCCTACCTGATTTTTTACGATAAGTTTCCCTACCCACCCACATATTTCAATGTCAGTATGTCATATTAAATAACAAGTATTTGTAGTCTTTATATATGATTTTTTCTATCAGTATTTCCCTCTAAATTTTGACATTAAACAAAATTAAATATATTGAGCCTGTGTCTTTTTATTAGAAGATAATTTCATTTTATTGTTTTGTATTTTACATAAATTGCTGCTACTTTGCAACTTCTGGCGTGGGGTTTGCACACGTATAATCAAGTTTCATCAATGATTTGATGCCAGTCGTTACAAAATATAGCGACCTATTCATTTCAATAATAAAATGTCTGCAATTTGTTGAAGTTGTATGTGATTGAGCCAAAATCACAATTTTATTGATATAATGCATTTATAATAACTTTGCACTTATAACCACATAGCAGACAAAAAATCTCGTTTATTATGTTACTTATGTAGAATCTGGAAATGATTTATGTATAACTTTCTTATTTTACATTGAAAGGACAGTATTATGTGTTTCTTTATTAAAAGCTATCATTTTCTCATTGAGAAAACAGCAATAGAACACGGGAGACTTTCAGTGAACATGTATAGTTTCCAGTATCTACACCCTTATAACGTATAAGCACGTGCTGTCATGCATGGGTGACTTAGAAATTCTTTTAACGCATACCATTCTAAAGCACTTGAATTTAGCTTTCCACTGATATATAACACCAGTGCTAAATATCAGCCAAAAGGCTACCCTGAGATCATTTACACTATTTCTGAAATGCCCCTCGTAGAATAGAACAGAAGGTTCTATTAAAAGGAGATCCAGTTCAAATTGGCTTATTTCTGGTTGATCATTAAAACTGCCTCATCGAGATGGTTCTAATAAGGGGCACGATCACATTTTTGCATGGAGAATTAAGATACACCTCCATGTTTTTTCTGCCATTTTTACAAAGGGGAACAACTTTTGTAACTTTCCTATTTGCTTCACTGGCTGGAGAAGCCCTTTCAAAATAGAGTCTACTCTTAAAGGAAAGAATTTGCTCCTAGTGGAGCAAATTCTTTTCTTTAAGAGTTGACCCCTATTGACAAGGGAGGCCAAAAAGAAAATGGCAGAGTTGCTTCCCCTGAAAATGTCCCCATTCACATTAACAGAAATGGCGTCTGAATTGATTTCAAATATTAGTTATCTTGATCTCTGCCATAATTTTTGCTGTTAATTTTTCAGATATAGAGTTTAAACCAGACCTGGTTTGGCCTTTCACATGTAAAATAACTGCCACAACAATATCAGAGGACACCAATGTTATAGCTGTTGGCCTTGAGAATGGTAACATTGTGATCTGGGACAGATACATGGGTAAGTCTATTAGTTTTACTCCTGATGTTAAGCTTAAAAAGGTAAAGGTTTTCCATAGCCTAATAGCTGTAGGGGCAGTGGGGGTTAGAGACCCACTATATCTTGGGCACAGCTGATGAAAGGCGGAGCCCATCTCTCTCCTTTCGCTGCCTTATCATTCCCTGATTCGAAAAAGGTACCCATTTACTGCTGGGTTGACAGAGAGAGTTTTCCAGTCGTCGGATGGCTATGGTGAGCCGCGAAATCACCACCTTCCGGCGACTTTCTGCACCATAACCAAGTCACTCTAACCACTCGACTACGGCGCCTCTCGATGTTAAGCTTACCGGCATTTAAAAACCCAAATACAATCAGCAGAATACCTGACTAGTTAAGTCACAATCACTTAAGTCTGTATTTTTAGCTTATCTGTATTAAATAACAGGAAGAGCTGATGTGGTACCCCTGGTGTCTGTATTGATGGTGGTATTGAAAAATGATAAAGTTGGGCATAAATCTACCATAGCAGTTCTATTTATATATTATTTTATGGAAAGAAATACTACAAGCTTTTCTCTTTTCTTTATATTTCCTCATTATAAACAGGTAGGATTGGTCAACAAATCCAACTTGATTTTCTTATGAAAAGTGTTGAAATTTTTCTTCCTCACTTTGGTGGTAAATATTATGACCCTCTTTCAATACTAGAACTTAAATTTATGGTAAAAACACAGTGTGGAAAATGGTAACTATCAAGGTGTTAATGCTTTTCATGCTATATCATGTACATGTATTTTATCTTCTAGGTACACAGAGAGGAGTTGTGACCATTTCTGATTCTCCAATTGTACATCTCAAGTTCCTCGACCCCAATTTGTATCCCCAGGAGGATTTGGATTATCCCCCTTACCCTACCAAGACTGGTGCCTATCTGATGGTGCTCTGTGCCAACAGTGCCCTCTTTACAGTCAATACAGGGCCAGGAACCATACCATATCCTTGTTGTATTACACCACCGTATGTATCAGAAATTAAGACGAATGGATATACAGAGCTCCAGATAAGAGGGAGTAGTGAGGATAATTCAAAGATAATTTTTCTTATTTCTCAATGGAAACATATGTTGTGACCCCTCTTTAGAACTGTCTCGGCGAGACGGTTTAAAAGATGGGTCACAACATACGATTTTATGGAGAAATATGTATACTTATCCCTAAATTATCCCTGTTACTCTTTCTTATCTAGAGCTCTGGATATACATTCAACTCTCAATATATCAAAGTCAAAGTTCATCCCACACTACTGTTATCTCAAAGTAAATTTTCTGGTCACAGAAAATTTACTTTTTGAGATATCTGTAGTTTGAGATAAAAGGATCTGAGATGTGAATAAAAAAAAGAGCAAGTGTGTCCAAATTGCATTCTTTATAAAAGGTACTTTGAGAAATAAGTGTTCGAAATATTGAGAGTTTATTGTACTATGTTTTTCTGTCGTTTTCTTAAAGGGAGACAGCTGTAGGGGTTTAGTATTAACTTCTTTATAAGAAAAGCCCCTTGCAAAAGGGTCTACTCGTAAAGGAAAGAACTTGCTCCCATTAAAATTTTACTTCTATTCAGCTGAGAGGCAAACATGAAAACAGTGGAGTTACCTACACTAACGCTATATCCATTTGTCTTTAATTGTACATTGAAGTCTATTATATTTATTGGAGACCTAATAAACCCTCCTGCTCTAATAAATGCTCCCTGCCTCTTTTCGGAAAATAATGTTATATTAACTTGCATGAATTCAAGTTTGCTTCTCTGGATAAGGTAGCTGTTTGAAATGGGTCTACTCTTAAAGGAAAGAACTTGCTCCTAGAGGAGAAAATTCTTTCCATTAAGTGTCGACCCCTTCTGAGAACGGAGGCAAAAGTAGTAGAGTTGCTTCCTCTGAAAGTATACCTGTCACCTTTATATTGCTTATTAGAGGTGTTTTGGCAATGGCTAATTTACTACATTTTAGGCTCTAAATAACACCCCCTTTTGCAAAATGCAATGCCCCCGTGGCATTTAATAGGATTAATATGGTACATACATCAGAGCTCCAGATAAGAGGGGGTATTGAGGATAATTCAAAGATAATTTTTCTTATTTCTCAACGAAAACATATGTTGTGACCCCTCATTAGAACCGTCTCGACGAGACGGTTCTAATGATGGGTCACAAAATATGTTTTTGTGGAGAAATTTGGCTAATTATCCCAAAATTATCTCTGTTACCCCTTCTTATCTGGAGCACTGATACATGTCCAAAGATGTGATACCATCTGTGCATGTCGTGCATGGATAGCTGACTTCCAACTTTGAGAATTTACTCGCACTGATCAAGTGAGTCTCATTTTTTTCTGACTGCATTACAGTATCCTCTAAAATGAGGCTTGGTTACCTTGATGTCATCAAATCATTGTAAAGCCCATAACTTTACCCCAACTTCCACTGTGACAAACATAAAATCGGCATAACATGAGGCAAAAAGATTTTATAAATAGTTTAGTGTATCATAGATTTATTAATAAAATGTTCAAGGTATAGAATAAACAAATCATTGCTTCAGTAGCAAGTGAGAGTCTCAGTTTTTCTGAATCCATAACAGTATCCTCTCAAAGGAGGCCTATTTACCTTGATGTCATCAAATCATTGTAGAGCCCATACTTTTACCCAACTTTCACTATGATAAACATAAAATCAGCATAACATGAGGCCAAAAAAAATTTAATAGTTCAATTTATCATAGATTTATCAATAAAATGTTCAAGGTATGAAATAAACAATTCATTGCTTCAGTAGCTTGGTCTGAACCTCTATATCACCTCTCATAGATGGTAGCAGATCACACTCAACACTTGATCTGAACTTCTGTATCGTATCTTGTAGATGGTACCAGATCTCCAGATCACACCCAACACTTAATTTGAACCTCTGTATCACATCTTGTAGATGGTACCAGATCTCCAGATCACACCCAACACTTAATCTGAACCTCTGTATCACATCTTGTAAATGGTACTAGATCTCCAGATCACACTCAACACTTAATCTGAACCTCTGTATCACATCTTGCAGATGGTACCAGATTTCCAGATCACACCCAACACTTAATCTGAACCCCTGTATCACATCTTTTAGATGGTACCAGATCTCCAGATCACACTCAACGCTCAATGTGAATCTCTGTATCATATCTGTAGATGGTACCAGATCTCCAGATCACGCCCAACACTTAATTTGAACCTCTGTATCACATCTTGTAGATGGTACCAGATCTCCAGATCACACCCAACACTTAATCTGAACCTCTGTATCACATCTTATAGATGATATCAGATATCCAGATCACACCCAACACTTAATCTGAACCTCTATATCACACCTTGTAGATGGTACCAGATCTTTAGATCACACCCAACGCTTAATCTGAACCTCTGTATCACATCTTGTAGATGGTACCAGATCTTTAGATCACACCCAACACTTAATCTGAACCTCTGTATCACATCTTGTAGATGGTACCAGATCTTTAGATCACACCCAACACTTAATCTGAACCACTGTATCACATCTTTTAGATGGTACCAGATCTCCAGATCACACCCAGCATGTAATCTGAACCTCTGTATCACATCTTGTAGATATTCCCAGATCTCCAGTGTAAGATCTGGGACCATCTATGAGACATGTATGGAGTGTGGTCCGAAGATCCATTAACCCATGAGACATGATACAGAGCCTCAGATCAAGTTACTATAGCAATATATTTCTGTAATGCGTATTTCTTTGGCAGTGTTGAAAATGATGATGACACTGTAACCCTGATACAGCCACTGCCTTCAAACCCTGAACTGGTAAGCAACCATATTTGTTTGAGATGTATAGATTGAAAGATGATTTTGGGCTTTATATTATTTCAACAGTATTTCAGGTATTTTGGGCTGGTGGAGAAATTGGTGACACAACAGTAGCAAGAAATTAAGATCATATCAGGATCTCTGCTACTGTCTCAGGAAGAGGGGGTTGGGAATGGGGCCAATTTTCATTTTTAGGGTAATGGTGTGTAGCTGAGGCTACCAAATTATTCAGTGCCCAAGATATGGTGGGCCTCCAACTCGATTCTGTCCCTACAGTCAAAAGGCTGTGGGAAACATGTACCTTTTAAACAAAATTCATACTAAAAAATAAATGAAATTTGAAAATCTTTTGGAAATTTTCTTCATGAGGGGAAAAATTAAGAAAAAATTTCTTTCCCACTCAATGAGGCTTGGTCTGTATGCTTTCATCTACCAAGACACCAGTGCTCCAGATAAGAAGAGGTAACAGGGATAATTCACCGATAATTTTGCTAATTTTTCCATGAAAACATATGTTGTGACCCCTCATTAGAACTGCCAAGACGGTTCTAATGAGGGGTCACAACATATGTTTTCATGGAAAAATAAGCAAAAATATCTGTGAATTATCCCTGTTACCCCTTCTTATCCGGAGCTCTGAGACACTGATTGCAAGTTATATATTTCTTAGTCCCTGACAGTCTTGAGAAAAGGAGCAATCCAGATGAGGGAAACACTACAAGGGACGGTTCTCTGCCAAGTTCAGCTGCCAGACATGTTTGAAATGGCATCACCATGGGAACCAGTATTGGCTGTTGGAGCTCAAGGTCAACTGCTGTATGTCAAAGGTAATTGTCTGATTTTTGCTATTTTGTACTAAAATTTTGCTAATGACAAAGAATAGTTCTCAAAATAACATAGATATACTGGGACTGAGTGAAAGTAAGCTAAACAGTAGTCATATGAACAGTTTCTTTGAAATAAAGAACTACCAGACTTTCCGTAAGGACAGATTTATTTCAACAGATAGACCTCAACATGGAGGTGGACTCATTGTATATGTGAAAGATGGAATAAAATGTGAAAGAAGGAATGATTTAGAATGTGAAAGCATAGAATGTGTGTGGCTTGAAGTTTTTCCTACAAATAGTAAGAGTTTTCTTGTGGGCAATATTTATAGGCATCCAAATGAAACAGTTAGCTGGAATGAGCATTTTGATAATATGTGTGATAAAATTTTAGAATCTGAAAAAGAACTTTATTTGATGGGTGATTTTAATCGTGATTTGATGCAACAGAATATAAAAAATAATTGGCTTGAATATATGGAGTCTTTTGGCCTCTATCAAGTAATTGATGTCCCAACTAGAGTTACAGATCAGTCAGCAACTTTAATTGATCATATTTATTCTAATACTAAGTGTAACATTTTAATGACTAAAGTACCTAAGTTAGGGTTAAGTGATCATTTCCCTGTCTTCCTAAGTAGGAAAACTAACAGCTCACATGGTCCCAAAAATACTCACTTTACAATTTCATACAGATCATTTAAGAATTTTAATGAAAATAACTTTATAGATGATTTGAAATCAACTCCCTGGGATATTATAAAAGTATTTGATGATACAAATGATATTGTTGAAACATGGTCCTCTCTATTTAGTGATATTATCAATAAGCATCTTCCATTAAAGAAGCATCGTGTTAAGCGTAAGCAACAACCAAAATGGCTTACAATCGATATTATTGATGCCATAAAAACAAGAGACAGATTTAAATCTATTAACAATCATGAAGAATATAGACTATGGCGAAATAAGGTTAGTAAAATGATTAAATTATCGAAAAAACAACAATATTCAGAAATAATCAACGAAAATGTCAATAATCCAGGCAGTGTTTGGAAATTATTTGAAGAACTTGGAGCCAGTAAACGAAATACAGGCACTAGTGTGTTTTCTTTAAAAGTTAATAATAAAATAATAGAAAATTCCAGTGAGATTGCATCTGAATTTAACAGATTTTTTGTATCTGTTGCTTCAAAAATAAAAGAGCCAATTGTCCCTTCCAACTTTGAAAGGGTTAAAATGTTTTGTAATGATAAATTGTCAGAAAATACATGTTTTTCTATTCCCAGCATTGCGCATGAAAAGGTTGAAAAATATCTGAAAAATATAGATATAACCAAGGCCACTGGGGCAGATAATATTGGGCCAAGATTATTAAAGCTAGCTGCACCATATATATCGGACAGCCTAACTTACATCTGCAATCAAAGTATAATTAATTCGACCTTCCCTGAAAAATGGAAAGAAGGCAAAGTATCTCCACTTCATAAAAGTGGACCTAAGGATGACACAAATAATTACAGACCAATTTCAGTTTTACCAGTTATTTCAAAATTACTGGAAAAACATGTACATGACACCTTGATGTTTTATTTGACTTCAAACAATTTACTTCATTCAACTCAATCTGGCTTCCGTCCAAATCACTCCTGTGAGACAGCTCTATTACAGATGATTAATAAATGGCTTGAAGCAATAAATAATGACCAAATGATTGGGATGGTAATGGTAGATTTCAGAAAAGCATTTGATCTTGTCGACCATACACTTCTGCTTAAAAAACTTAGATATTACAAAATATCTGATGAAACAATTAAATGGTTCTCTTCCTATTTACTGGAAAGGAAACAGAAAGTTTTTGTAAACAATACGTTTTCAGAATCTGAAAACATCACATCTGGGGTTCCTCAAGGGTCGATTTTAGGCCCTTTGTTATTTTTAATCTTCATTAATGATTTACCAATATATACTAATAATGTTTTCACAGATCTATATGCCGATGACACTACTCTTTATTATATTGACAAATCAGAAAAATGCATTGAAAAACAGTTACAAATAGCACTACAGACATTAACAGAATGGTGTAAACTAAATGGTATGCTGATAAATACTTCTAAAACAAAGGTTATGCTCATTACTACTCATCAAAGACGTGCACATTTAAATAAAGATGCACTGCAGTTGACCTACAAGGGTGATACTTTAACTTTGGTTGGAAATGAAAAAATCCTGGGCATATACGTAGATAACAACCTAACATGGACAAATCATATTGATGCAATAACTAAAAAGGTTTCTTCTAATCTTTGGCTCTTATCCAAAATAAAAACATATCTTTCCACTGATAACAGAATACAGTTTTATAAGTCATACATTCAGCCTCATATTGACTATTGCAGTACAGTATGGGGAGGCACATCTCAAAGAAATCTTGACAGAATTTATAAGTTACAAAAAAGAGCTTGTAAAATCATTTTAGATTATAAATTTGAAAATATTGTTGACAGTATGGAAGAGCTTAAAATTCTAAACATTCATGAACGTATATTTCTTAGAAAAGCTAAATTCATGTTCAAAATTTCCAACTCATTAACCCCTCAATACATTAATCAAATGTTTCAACTTAGACCAATAAACGATAATCTTCAGTCACTTAGATCTGCAAGTACCATAAATTATGTCTTGCCTAGACCACTAAAAGAAATATTCAAACAAAGCTTGATCTATTCTGGTCCAGTGATCTGGAATAATTTACCTGACAGATTAAAAGTTATGGGAACTGTGGATGCATTTCATAAAAATTGCATCAGGTGGATGAAAGGAGTTGTTTGATTTATTTATATAAATATTCAAGGTTATTGCAGAATTGCAATAACCTATTTTATTTTTGGGCACATTTGTGTTTGTTTACATTTGCCATCGGAAGTTGAGGGAAGCGAGCATGCGCAGTAGTTCGGCCAATTTTCTATTTGCACAACTGGTTCGCTTAAAGTCCATTCTAGTTATTGTTTCCTTTTATGTAAGTATGTTCTGGAATATCGCTAGTGGTATAAATACCGTGCGAACAGAAGCGAAAGGCCGAAAGATTATGGTTCGGACAGAATGGTTCATATAATGATCTCATTTGTAACCTGTATTGCGCACTGTAAGCTGCTTTAGGTCAGCATTTCGTCATCGACGCCCGCACTGGAAGCATCCAAAATTTAAGAAATTCAACGAGCTATCGATCGATTTAACCGGAAAAATCTTAAGTAATTCTAATCATCAGTAAAATGTCTGGTCGCGGACGTGCGAAGAGACGATCAAAGGGGAGAGATGATGGATCTAGTGCTGCAAAAAGGGCAAAAAGACAGACGACGGAGGTTGAAGTGGTTCAACTGGCGGCTGATTTGTCACAGCCCCAGTCAGGTAGTGAGCTTGAGTCGCAACCCTCTCAATCAAAAACTGTGATTGATTTTGAGCAAATAATTAGAGAGTCAGATTTGCTGCCTGTGCCAGACATGAGTAGCAATGAGACTTGCACGCACAACAATGAGGCTGCCTCACTTCCAACAACTAATCTCCATTTTGAAGAGTCCACATTGAGATGTGGCAGTGACGATTTGTCCGTCCATGTCCCTTTACAGATATGCCAGAAAATCTGGCAAAACCAATTCATTAATATCGCTCTTTTGCTAAAGGGTAATGTTGAGCTACATGAATTGTGTACTGGTGGGGTTGTCCATATTACAGAGAAAGGTCTTATTGAGACGAGACCAAAAATTACAAAGGAAAAAGTTTCCACTATTGAAAAATGGACGGATGCATTTTTAATATTCATGTCCATTTACATAAAGAAACATCCGGGTAAGGCTAATGAGCTGCTTCAGTACATGTCGATTATTCGTGAGGCAGCCACAAGAAACGTCGGCCTTGCCTGGAGAGCATACGATGAGCAGTTTAGATTGCGTCAAGCTAGTAATCTGCAATCTTGGGCCAAAATTAATCCTGATCTGTGGCTGCGTGTTTTGTCAGTTGGATCCTCTGACACAGCATGCACCATAAATTCAAAACCATCTCCCCAGCCAACAAGCAATACATGCAATTATTATAATCAAGGTCAATGCCCATGGACTCAGTGTAAATTCCCACATGCATGCTCCAACTGTGGTGCTTTTAACCATGGTAGGATTAATTGCTTTCAGCTGAAATCTAATGCACTTGGTTCTGCTCCAACAAATTCATTTCGTAGGTTTAGGGGAACACGCCCGTTCAATCGAGGCGGCCGAAATTATGCAAACCAAGGAAGCAAACAGTAAAAATTCAGCTTTATTGCCACCCCGTTCATCAAACATACCATCTGAAAGAAATGACGGTTCACAATCAGAGCCACGACCAGTCTCAAGAACATTAAGCAAAAATCCTATTCAGATTAAAAATCTTTCTGAGGAACTTAGCCATTATAATTCAACAGAAGCATCAGAGCTCTTCAATGGTTTTGCTAATGGCTTTCCCCTACATTATACTGGTGTGAGAGTAGCTACTGAAGCGGATAATTTACATTCTGCTAGGCAAAATCCTGAGGTTGTAAGGCAAAAAATCCAATCAGAAGTTTCAGCAGGTCGTGTTGCTGGTCCTTTTCTCAATAGACCATTGCCCAATTTACGTATTTCTCCACTTGGATTAGTCCCTAAAAAAGCGCCTGGGGAATTTAGACTAATTCATCACTTGTCATATCCATCGGGCAGTTCTTTAAATGATTTTATTGACCCTGCATTGTGCACAGTTCAATATACAAGTTTTGATGAGGCTGTTCATATGGTTCAAGATCTCGGCCAAGGCTGTTTATTAGGAAAATCTGATATTAAATCAGCTTTTCGATTACTTCCTGTTGCTCCAGAAGACTTTGATCAGCTGGGTTTTTGTTTTGATGGAAAATTTTATTTCGATAAGGCTATGCCTTTTGGATGTTCCATCAGTTGCAATACCTGGGAAAAATTTGCACGATTTCTGGAATTTTGTGTTTCCCGTCATGCAAACAGGGGTGAATTATTGCACTACCTGGATGACTTTCTTGTTGGTGGTAGAAAAGGTACTGATGAGTGCCAGCATATAATGGACACATTTGTGACAACAATGAATGATCTTGGTGTACCCATTGCGGGGGATAAAACTGAGGGCCCCAAGTGTGTTATTTGTTTTCTGGGCTTGGAAATAGATTCAGAAGAGATGGTTATACGCATACCATTGTCAAAAGTGAGAGAAATTGTGGAACGTATTCAGTCTATTTTACAGAAGGAAAAAGTAACACTCAAACAAATGCAGTCTTTGATTGGGGTTCTTAATTTTGCATGCCGAGCCATAGTTCCAGGCAGGACTTTTTGTAGACGGCTTATAAATTCAATTTGTGGCTTAACAAAGCCTTTTCACCATTTGCGCATTTCAAAAGGTATGAGACAGGACCTGCAACTCTGGCTCCGCTTTTTTGAATGCTTCAATGGGATTTCCGTCTTTCACGCCAGATATTGGGTGTTCAATGAGGATGTTCAGTTGTTCACGGACAGTGCAGCTAGTTTGGGTTTTGGTGCATTTTTTGCTGGCAAATGGACATATGCTGCTTGGCCTCAGTCTTGGTTAGAGCTTGACATCACTGTTTTAGAACTGTTTCCACTAGTGGTTGCATTGTACATATGGGGTGAGGAGCTTCGAAATAGGAAGGTATGTTTCAGGTGTGATAACATAGCAGTAGTGCATATTGTGAACACAATGACTTCAAAGTCAGATAAAGTCATGGTACTGTTGAGAGCATTCACATTGGCCTGTCTGAGATTGAATGTAGTTGTCAAAGCTGTTCATGTAAGTGGTGTTACAAATAAGCTTGCTGATGCCTTATCTCGATTACAGATTCAGAGGTTTCACATCTTAGCACCAGATGCCGAGCCCCTGCCGGAACAAGTGCCAGACCATCTTTGGAAAATCTTCGATTAGGTGTTCGGAAATTGGTATCAGCGAGCTTAGCTGGAAACACTCAACTAGTTTATGATAATGCTCTAAAAAGTTTTGCTAATTTTCGTACAAAATATCAGCTTGCCCAAAACTGGCCAGTATCTGTTAACCATCTTGTAATGTTCATTTCATACTGCTTTGAGCAAGGATATGCTCCATCTACTATTACTACTTATGTATCGGGCATTGGTTTTCAGCATAAGTTACATAACTGGCAGGATCCAACAGAACTCTTTATTGTCAAAAAACTGTTGGAAGGCTGTCGTCGCATGCGACCCAGATTGGACTTAAGAGCTCCTATAACTGAATCTGTCTTGAAATCCATTTGTGCTGCTTTGCCTTTTGTTTGTTTTTCTCATTATGAAACAACACTTTTTCAGGCAGTATATCAATTGGCATATTTTGGTATGCTTCGGGTTAGTGAACTAGTATTTACCACTAGGATGTCTGCCAGGCGTCCATTTATGTCTAATGATATTTACATGGAAGCTGACTGTAAAGCACTTTTTGTGACGATTCGCTTTTCTAAAACAAATCAACTGGGTAATCCAACAACTTTGCGCATCCCGGCAACAGGTGATGGCACATTCTGTTGTGTCCTGGCAGTTAAAAATTACTTACAGCTTAGGCCAACAAGTGCAACATATTTTTTCTGTCATGCTGACTCAGCACCTTTAACAAGAAGTCAATTTAGTGGTGTATTGTCAAAAGCTATATCTTATGCCGGTATATCTGCTAAGAAATTTAGGACACATTCTTTTCGTATTGGACGTGCAACAACCCTTGCTGCTCAAGGGATCCCAACAGAAACAATTAAACAATTAGGACGATGGAAATCAAATGCTGTTCAAACATATATTCGTCTCACTTAAGCTTGTAAGATTGATTCCTTTTCAGATGTATGGATCATTGGTGATTCTTTAATTTCCCATTTACATGACAGAGCCATATTTAGACAGAATGTGAATCTCAGTTGTAGTGATAGAGTGGTTCGTTGGCTTGGTATCAGAGGAATGAGATGGGAACAACTTCTGCCCAAGTTACAATACGAAATGCTGTATGGGGCAATGCCAGCTTTCATTATCATACAGCTTGGAGGCAATAATATTGTTGATATAAAATTGGAAGAATTGATAAACACAATCAGACATGATATGAGATATATTTGTAGAGTTTATGAGAAAATAAATATAGTCTGGTCAGACATTATTCCTCGTAAGCTGTGGCGAGGTGCATCTGAAACAGAAGAAACATTAAAACAATTAGATATTAAAAGAAAACGAATCAACAGATTAGGACGACAGATTGTCAAAACCTTTCCAAATGGAAAATTCATCTCGAGCGATATTGACGTTTTCGAGGCTGGTTTCTTCCGTGATGACGGAACACATTTAACAGATATTGCAAATGACATATTGTTAAACACATTTGAAGAGGCTTTAAGGGCTTTTATTAATAATCCAAATCAAACAGAGTATCGTGCTTAGATGTCCGCTCAGAATTGGGGGACAAATTTATAAATAAATTTGCTGTGGCGGAATTCTAGCGGCCGATGGTTGGAGGTCTGTACTAATCTTGTTGAATATATTTAGGCTCCTTCTACCATTGACCTCACTGACCTGGCTTTGTCAATATATTGATGAAAAAACAGGCATTGAGGTTCGTGGTAGAAACAATATTCACTGGCCGAGTGGCAGTTCCTGACCTGGCTTCAGATTTACTGTTTGAAGAAACAGGCGGGAATGGCCATTCTACTATGTGAACTTTTGGCGTTGTTTCCAAAATCATCTAAAACAAACTTTCGGTGTTGTGTATGGGAGTGCAATGACGGCCGTAACAATTTTGCTCGTTATTTGTTCACTCCCCAAAATTATGTTGTGTTTAAGGTTTAGAGCAACATATGGTATTTATGAATGGTTAGTTATGTGCTTAAAATTAGCTCTATACCTGTTATTTCGAGTTGATGTAGCAGCTTGTTGTGGCTACATTTGAAGTGAAGTCTTACATTGTAGTTGTGTAATTGCATATTGTCACAACTCGAATAATTATGATTATGGAGCCTCCCAACCTTTGGTCGCTGGAATTTTTATGCGGCCATAAACATCCACTATTATAATCAGTGCATGTTCAGTACTCATGATTCATGTCAATACAGTTATTATCAGTTTAATTTGTTTGGTTGTTGTAAATTAGGTGCCTCATAAAATAAATATATATATATATATATTATTTTTTATTTTTTTTTCACTCTCTCTTAGAACTAAACATGTAATTACTGAAAAGATTTATAGATGGCTGACTGCTTGGGTGGGGATGTGCTAATATCACTTTTAAGTCGGTCTTCTGTATGTGTTATAATGAGGAAATGCATATATTCATGTACATTATGTACAAAGAGATGATTTTTTTTTTTTTTTTCTCTGCTTTGTTTTTCTAATTCTTGTTCAGGAACTGTTCATGAGGTGTGTTTTGAATGCCTCTGTATATGAATGTTTGTATGTGTGTGTATGTATATATGCTAATTTGTGTGTGTGTGTATATATTTTCATTTCAGTACATAATGTTCTTTTACATTTTTGTTTAACATGTTTCTATATATACTGTAAATAATAGAGGGCCTCATGGAAGATTAGCTATGTATGCTAAATGTGTTTACCCTCTGTAAATAAAGACGATTATTATTATTATTATTATTAGTTATTTTTAAATGCTAAATATATTACACTGTAGCATTTTTTGATGGCATATACACTCTTCCTTACAATTGTCAGTTTTCCAGTCGATGGTCAAAGTTATCATTGTTTAAAACATATTTTACAACAAAGAGCTCTATTATTGCAAATGTTAGTGAGAAGTCAAACTTGTGAACTCATAAGTCTTTATCTTGTGAATTTAAAATGAAATTATGATAAGAAAGCTTTCATGAAACATTTCTTTGTTGAAGCATTATTGACATCCATCAGTAAGCCTGAATGACTGTTCCTGCAAATCATTTATAGCTTAAGTTAATGTATGTATTGGCTTGCAGAATCAAAAATGTATTGATTGTATAGTTTTCATGAAAGTTGTATAGTGTCAACAACCATTATTTCACACACCACTGAAACAATGCCAAAATAAAGTAATTTACAGGCTTGAGTCTTAAGGTGAATTATTGACATCCATCAGTGAGCCTGAATACTGTTCCTGTAAATCATTCATTGCTGAATATCTTGAATATATAATTTTCATAAAAATTGTACATTGTCAGCCAACAGTAATCTACACACTGCTGAAACAATGTTGTATCAACATCAGTACGATGTTAAGATGCTGAAAAATGTTGTAGCGATGTTGATGCAAGGGCATGACAGTGCATGCTGTTGCATCAACATTGTTATGCCATTTTTTTTTCAATATTGTTTGTTCGCTTGAATATTTTGTCAGGAATTTTGCAATACGCTAATAATTCCAAGATTAGAAATTTTTGAAACGAAGAACACACCAAAATAAAGTAATTTAAAGAAATGTGTCTTTTACCACCTTTTAATCGAAGCGAGACTACTTTCATGACTTTCTGTGTTAGCTTTCCTGGACAATGAAATCCCTTCAAAAGGAGGTCAACTCTTTAAAAAAAAGAATTTGCTCCTATGGGAGCAAATTCTTTCCTTTAAGAGTTGACCCCTGTTGACAATGGAGGCAGAAATGAAAATGACAAGTCTTAGAGTTGCTACCCCTGAAAGTGAACCCATTCACCTTAAATCTCTTTTATTTGTAGGTTCTAGGAAACTGGAAGAGGATGGTATGGATATTGAAAGTACGACCAGTAACCTCCAGTCCGGTACCGTGTTCATGTACCAGTTAACTGCCTTCTCTCCACTAGAACCTTTCTTTAAGAAGCAGAGGACCAGTGTACCATTTACAGTTCATACCAAATATGAAGAGAGAGTTAATGCCTTGCTGGCTGACAGGTAGGGACATTATGCAGATTTCGTAAAAAGATTGAGCCAGAAAAGTCTGAACAGAAAGAAAATCATATGTTCACACCATTCTCTCTTGAAGACAGAAGGAGAGCAACTTTATCTTAGGCTCATATGAGAAATTCAGGGCCATCATGGCCCTCTTGTTATGGTCTAACATAAGCTAAAACCTTATTTGATGCATATTAGGCAATTGTTTTCACATAGTGAAAAGGTAAAAGTCCTATAGCCTAGTGGCCATTGGGACAGGGTGTTAGAAGCCCACTGTATCATGGGCACAGCATATGAATGGCAAAGCCCATCCCTCTCTTTTTGCTGCCTTTAGCCTTCCCGGATTCAAAAAAGGTAATCATGCTCTGCTGGTTTGACAGAGTGTTTCAGTTACTGCCTGGCCCAATAGGGATTCAAACCCACGACCTACAGCAACTTAGCCGAATTTATTAAAGGAAAATTAGAAACAGAAAACATATATGTAGTTCAAAGTGGCTCTCTGAGAAAAATAGACACAAGATACCCTGCCACTATGTACATTCTGACGAAAGTAGTTTTAAGGAGTCTCAATAAATTGTGTTTTAGCAACTGGATATGGCTTACTTACAACATGTTTTCTCATGGCAAAGCCCATGCATTAAACTAATGATGGAAAAAGTTCTTATTTTATTTGTTTCTTTTTTATTTTTTTATTTTTCATTATTTTTTTCTTTTTTTTTGGCTAATTTACTCTATACAGAATAGCAAGACAGCCTGAGAGAAAAGCGAGAATGCAGGAGAGGTGGAACCTCCTGAAGGATGAGATTAACAGTATTCACAAGATCAAAGAAACTGCCAGGAAAAATGCTGAGAAGAGACGTGTATTTGTAAGTATATATACATAACTTTTTCCTGCTTTTCCCATCTAATATCACTGTATACCTTAAAATCTAAGTGTTGGAACAAAAATAGAAGAGAAAACAGTAGACTAGCATGGCTGCCACTCATTCGTCGTCTCAGAATCTGACTTTTTCCTGATTTTTCCCTGATGGTTTTCAGTTTTCCTTATCTTTTTCTGGATCCAAAAGTTGATTATACTCTCTCCTTTTACAATGCTAAAGATATCACTTGAAAAGTGGGGACTACTTTTAAAGAAAAAAATAATAGTTTAAAGAGTATCTCTCATTGAGGGAGGGAGACCGTATGAATTATCTTTCCAAAAACATATCCTTTCCCCTTGAGCAAAATAAATATTTTTCTGAAGATTGCCATTGCCATAAATTTTCAATTCCCTGACTCTTTGAAGTCCTCTCCAAAGTTCCATGACCAGTTAAAAATCCTCTGTTTTTTTACCTGGCCTAGATGAAAAATCCTTTTTTCAGATATTTTCCCTGACACTAGCAATCCTACTAGTTGTTCTTAGACAAAAATCAGCTTGTTCAAATGTTATAATAATATTTACAATAAAGGCTTTACAGGTCCCAATATTTTAGTGTAATTTTGGTAGTTTTCATGCTTTAGTTATCCAGATTTATTTGTTTATAAGACTGGGGGAAGTTTTGTCCCCTCCAAAACAACCCAAAAATCTAGATCAGTATCATAAGATAGATCTACATCTTTAGGAACATTTGAAAAGGAAAAATCCCATTTTACAGCAGAATTATACAAGACTGATTAAGATAGTGGGGTTATTCTAGAGAAGGGAAACCCTGGACCGTATTCATAAAGCCACTTAAGTCGTTGCTATGCGGTTGCTAAGGCTAAATATCTATGAAGGAGATTCCCTACAAATATGAAATTTGGTCTGGAGGAACAGTCTTTGTAAGACTGTTCCTCCAGAGCAAATTTCATAGTTGTAGGGAATCTCCTTCAAAGAAATTTAGCCTTAGCAACAGCATAGCAACCACTTAAGTCATTTCATGAATACGGCCCCCTGTCTTATAGCCAAATTAATACACTAGCTTTGTTTTTTACCTTGTCAGGCACTTCTAGCAGTTGCCCATTCACTTTTGTTCCCTTTGAATGTATGCATTACATCTTTAAAGTAGTTTTCTTTTTGTGGCTAGAAACTTTGGCAGTTATATGATTTTTGTACAATTTTTATGCCCCCGAAGGGACTTCGGATGGCATATTAAAATCGCACCGTCCGTCCGTCCGTCATTCCGTCCGTAACAAATCGTGTCTCAGCGATAACTTAAAAACTACTGAAGCAAATTTGATGAAACTTCACAGAAAGATAGAGCATAATGAGAAGGTGTGTCGCCCACAAGATTTAGGTTCCCACACCCAAGGTCAAGGTCACAATTGGGTCAAAGGTCAAATCATATCTTAAATCGTGTCTCAGCTATAACTTATAAACTACTGAAGCAAATTTGATGAAACTTCACAGAAAGATAGAGCATAATGAGAAGGTGTGTCGCGCACAAGATTTAGGTTCCCACGCCCAAGGTCAAGGTCACAATTGGGTCAAAGGTCAAATCATATCTTAAATCGTGTCTCAGCTATAACTTATAAACTACTGAAGCAAATTTAATGAAACTTCACAGAAAGATAGAGCATAATTAGACGGTGTGTCGCATACAAAATTTAGGTTCCCACGTCCAAGGTCAAGGTCACTGTCTGGGGTTAGAGGTCAAATATTGTCTCTGTGATTACTTTAAAACTACACAATTGAATTTTATCAAATTTCACAGAAATATAAAGCATAATGAGAAGGTTTGTCACATATGATATTTATATTCCCAAACCCAAGGTCAAGGTCACTGTCATATGTTAGAGGTGACTGCTGAAGTAGATTTCATCAAACTTAATAGAAAGTCAAATTTAATGAAACTTCACAGAAAGATAGAGCATAATTAGACGGTGTGTCGCATACAAAATTTAGGTTCCCACGTCCAAGGTCAAGGTCACTGTCTGGGGTTAGAGGTCAAATATTGTCTCTGTGATTACTTTAAAACTACACAATTGAATTTTATCAAATTTCACAGAAATATAAAGCATAATGAGAAGGTTTGTCACATATGATATTTATATTCCCAAACCCAAGGTCAAGGTCACTGTCATATGTTAGAGGTGACTGCTGAAGTAGATTTCATCAAACTTAATAGAAAGTCAAAGCATGATAAAAAGGCATCTCACTTGCAAGTTTTGGGATTCCTTGCTCAAGGTCAAGGTCCCAATTGGGGTCAAAGGTCAGTATAAGGGGCCTTCGGTGGCATTTGTTACATACTGTAACATTTCTTGTTATAAGATCAAAATAAGAGGGGAAAACAGAACCAACAATCATGAGCGGTTAGACTGACTTATTTGAGCTGCGACACGACAAAACCAACAATGTGGTTGTGCGCCCAGCGAAGACTCAGATCAGCCTAGGCAGCCGCCCAGTTTGATCAGACTCTTTGTTAAGTGCTCAAAGGGTAGCTAAGGGTCTAAGCTACCTCCATGCGGACAGCGAAGACTCTGATTAGCCTGGGCGGATGCCCAGGCTGATCTGAGTCTGCACTGGGCGCACAACCACATTGTTGGTTTGGTCGTGTCGCGGCTCATTTATTATTGTCTACGCGTTTCGGTCTTACAAAGACCTTCATCAGGACAAAAATTTTACACATACAAAGCTACTGAAGTAGAATAAAACGGTAAGTTTGTATCACTTGGTCTAATTGTGTTTTCACCGGAAGTCAATATGGCGGACAGTTACTATGGTAAATGAATACATAGTAGGATACCGATATTAATCAATTAAACAATATATAAACTGATAATAATTAAACGTCTTTGAAGATGTTATAAACTCCAGTAGTTGTAACTTCTCTATCTGGGTCTGTTAGTTCATCCTGGCATATTTTAAGAGTATGTTCATAAAATTAATGTATAGGTAACAAATAATGCTACTAAGTGTTGGCCATAAAGTTTACTTTAATGGCTGGGCTCACGTTTACATACATTTTTTCAGCATAAGGTAAATGGGTCCATGTTGGGTTTTTTTGCCATTTTACTAAGGGGAACAACTTTTGTAACTTCTGTTTGTTTCCCTGGACATTGAAGGCCTTCCAAAAAAGGGCCTACTCTATAAGAATAACTTGTTCCTACTGGGGCAAGTTCTTTCCTTTATGAGTGACCCCTCCTGAAAAAGGAAGCAAAAGTGAAATAGCTGAGTTTTTCCCCTTGGAAATGTACCCACTTACCTTAGTATGCCTATATATAACAGGTAGAAAAAGTAGAGTTTCCACATTATCAGGTAAAAGTTTGCTGTGTAAATGGTTGTGGTTTTGGACACTACCATCAGATGTGTTTTGAGATGAAATGCTTCCTAATTTCAGAGCGAAGATGAATGAGTTCACTTTCAGGGGAAGCAACTCAACATTTTTACCTCCTTTCTTGATAGGGGTCTACTCTTAAAGGAAAGAATTTGCTCCTCTAGGAGCAAATTCTTTCCTTTAAGAGTAGACCCCATTTTGGAGAGGCTTTATCATCCAGGGAAGCAAACAGTAAGTCACGAAAGTTGTTTCCCTTTAAAGAAACTGCCAATAAACATGGAGGTGTACCCATCCATCTTAAAAGATATACTATAATATCTGTATAGTCTCCATGCATATATGGTGGTACCTCATTAACACTGCCTCACTGAGGGCCAAAGAAAAATTGTTATGTTAGCTGTGTCATACTATACACCAGAGGTACTATTTCACCAAAGAAGTTCTAGTTAGGGCCAAATACATGTTGCTAAGGAGATTTAAATAGTCTTTCTCAGAATGATAATCAGATAGCCCTTTATCTGGATTATGAGAAATTCCACACTTCAGGAAGCTGATTATGACTTGAGTCATGGAGAGTGACAAACATGCACCAGTAAGGTTGCAGTTCATATTTGTTGACAACAAAAGGGAACTATACCATAAGAAAAGTGTCGTAGGGCTTATGCATAGAACAAAGACTGGAATCAGCCTGCATGCCTATTCTTCCCCAAGACCACTCTTATTAGTCTTTGAGGTGAATGGGTACACTTACAAAGGGATTTAACTTTTGTGACTTGTTTGGTTCCATAAGATGACAGAGCCCTTCCAAAATGTGGTCTTGTTTTAACGGAAAGAATTTACTCATCAGAGAGCAAATTCTTTCCTATAAAAGTTGAACCCGTTGGAAAGGGTTGCTAAAATGTAAATGACAGAGTTGCTCCCCCTGAAAGTGTAAAAGTGTTTTTGAGTCTTGGTACTTTACATATTTTTAAAGATCTTTTCTTATGGTATGGATCAAATCAAAAAGTTCAGTTACGTAGCTTTCTTTTGTGTTACTGTAATTTCACACTTTCCATGGTTGTTTCAGTTGCAGTATAAGGGCAAATTAAATTGTTGTATTTAATATCAAATGCCAATGGGAAATTTGTATTGCTTGTAAACTCCATTATCTCATGTCACAAAAAGAAAACGTAATTCATCGATTTGTAATCAGATTGTTTTCAAGAAGAACATATTTACATGAACTGGTCAAAATAAGTTAAGCCCCATGTCAGTTTTTTTCCATAGGCATAATGTTAAATTTCCAATGTTTAGTTGTTTATTTCAAAAATGTGTAAAACAATTGAACACTCCAACTCAACTCAAATAAGACAACAGTATCTTAGGTGTGATTACACAAAGTTTCAATTGAAAATACCAATTGCCTTTTGATATGTGCTAAATGTTCCAAGAGTAACCATATTTTTGCCAATTTTACTAGTATAGGAATGATAGGAAACGAAACGGGACATTTACCGAAATGTTTAAAGCTCTATAGGAAATTTATCAATATAAGTGAAACCTAGCACATCTTGAGAAGACACATTGCTGCTACTTCGCTGAAAATTTTATGCAAAAATCTTTATTCAGTAAAAAGTTATGACAAAACAAACATGGACGTTTATGTATTAGGTCTATGGGAAATTTTTCGGCTGGGGCTTAACTTATTTTGGCCAGTATTTGAAAATTTGCTTATACATAATTGTGCTGATGTATAACTGCATATATTGTGTTGACGTGTTTGAAATCAGACATATTGAATTGTTTTGTTTATGCTTATTTTTCTAATATTTTCTCGTTGAACGTTTGCTGGTTCTACTGTAGGTTTTCAAAGCTGGTTTATTTGATGTCACAATGAAAATCTAAGCACCAACAAAGGGTTAAAGATAAAATCACAAAATTTAATTTGATGATTTCACCTTCAATCTTTGCCTTGTTCTATGATAGAAATTATATGAGCTGTGACATGAGAAAACCAAAACATGGTTGTGTGCCCAGCGCAGACTCAGATCAGCCTGGGCATCCACCCAGTCTGATCAGTGTCTTTGCTGTCCGCATGGAAGTAGCTTAGACCCTTAGCTACCATTTAAGTGCTTAGCGGAGAGTCTGATCAGACTGGGCGGATGCACAGGCTGATCTGAGTCTGCACTGGGCACACTACCACTTTGTTGGGTTTTCTCTCGTCGTGGCTCATATTTCCCATGCATACTGGTATTAACATGATAAGAGACAGTAACAGAAAGAAATGCCAGTGTATCCACTATCTTGAGCTTCAGATTTTGCATACATTTGTTTTGTTTTAGTATTTTACACTTATGCAGACTTGGATAATGCAGATTTTGTATTGTACCATACCAACTTTATGTAATTTGGACACCATAAGATATATGACACTGGGTACACCTCCGTAATTTTCCATATTGTTTCAAACGGAAGCAACTTGTGTGACTTCCTATTTGCTTCCCAGGATGGAGCTCTTGCAAAATGCTCTTATAGGAAAGAAGCAGATCTTTTCCTTTAAGAATTGACCCCCTTAAAGAATAATTCTTCCAGCTTTGAATCTGGCCAGTTTCATACTAGCATATTTGACTGTAAATCACAAACACAGCGATGTGGCTATAGATAAAGATAAGGTCACTCATTATAAGCTAACAAGGCTTAATGGTATGCATTATATTATTAATAATTTTGAAAGGAGCTTTACAGAGCCTTGGTAAGGAAAGTTTAAAATTGGGGTAATTCTGGTTTAAGATGTATGAGTATACCTCTGTGCTTTTCCGCCAGTTTTACAATGGGAGACAACTTTGCTGACTTCCTGTATGCTCACCTGGATGACAAAGCCATGCCAAAGTGGAGTCTACCCTTAAACACTGTATGCTACTGGACAGGATTTCTATCAGAAGCTGCTGTCACTGCATGTCAATAATCAGTCAGCTGAAAGCTATTTTTGCAGATGGTCAGACAATCACCCGAGCAATAGGGCCAAAACAAAAAGGCAATTATCTTTTTAATATAAGTTCATAATTAGAACAGTATACATACTTCATCAAGATTGATTGCTCTCTGTGCATAAAAATAAAAACATTCCAAACGCCTTTGGGGTCACAGTAATAGGGGTTTTTTTTATCAGATTTGAGTAGCCCCGAGGAAGCAAATCAGTGATTCAGCAGTGAATTTTATCAGTCTTCTCAGAAATCACTAAATCAACACAGAGCAGGTATAGAAAGAAATGGTACATACCTTTTAATTTTTCTAGATACTTGAAGCTTCACTAATAAATAATAATAATAAGCTAGCTTTATCCAATTGTTGGAAAACAATGTTTCTTTATTCTGCTAACTGATTATCAAAGTACAGTGGAGGCAGCTTCTGATGGAAATCCTGTACGGTAACACACAGTGTTAAAGGAAAAAATTAGTCCTTGGGGTGCCATTTCTTTCCAGCGAGTCAACCCTATTGAGAAGGGAGGCAAAAATGAAAGAGACTGCACTGCTTCCCCAGAAAGTGTAATCATTCACCATAAATTGTTTTGTTTCTCTAAAAACATGCAGTGACTTCAGAAGCCTGATGAGATAGGTGCATGTAATGAGACAGTGATTTTTTTCTCTATATAAGTGGTGCCCATAAAAGGCACCAGTCCCAATTCAAATACATGTAGTATCTCTTTTTCCCAATTGCAAGTTGAAAAATTCCCAATTGCAGGAAGAACTTTTCTAGGGACCACCTTACAAGCATAAATTTACTTGCCTGCTTAGAGAACTGGCAGATTTATAGCTATAATTGAATGTACAGTAAATATTATATGTATTCACTATCATGTCCCCTATCCCACCACTTGAGACTAAATAAAGATGTTTCTGAAATTCTAAATTTTAGGAGAATACAACATGAATTTTCCCAATTCTGTGGGCACCTTCATTATTCCCCAATAGTGAAAAAACTCACTGTGAGATTCCACTAAATACAACTGAGCAGCATCAGGCAAAAAGGTGGCTTTGCGTAGCCATGAACAGCCAAGACTCAAACCTGTCTGAATCTCAGAGCTGTAGATAAGAGGGAGCGTTTGATGATAAATGAAAAATACTTTTTGTTATTTCTCATAGAAACCATATGTTGTGACCCCTCATCTGAACCATCTCACAACATATGTTTTTATGCAGAATTAAAAAAAAATATTCCTAATTACCACCAAATTCTCCTTTATCTAGAGCTCTGAAATTATCTGTGTAGCCTGGCTAAAGCCTTTATTCTGTGCCTGTAAATTTCTCAGGGCCTACACATCACAGACACTCGTTTCATGCAATGTGAGCCATTCATACCCTATACACTATCCCACACAGGCACACTCGTTTCATGCAATGTGAGCCATTCATACCCTATACACTATCCCACACAGGCACACTCGTTTCATGCAATGTGAGCCATTCATACCCTATACACTATCCCACACAGGCACACTCGTTTCATGCAATGTGAGCCATTCATACCCTATACACTATCCCACACAGGCACACTCATTTCATGCAATGTGAGCCATTCATACCCTATACACTATCCCACACAGGCACACTTATTTCATGCAATGTGAGCCATTCATACCCTATACACTATCCCACACAGGCACACTCGTTTCATGCAATGTGAGCCATTCATACCCTATACACTATCCCACACAGGCACACTCATTTCATGCAATGTGAGCCATTCATACCCTATACACTATCCCACACAGGCACACTCATTTCATGCAATGTGAGCCATTCATACCCTATACACTATCCCACACAGGCACACTCGTTTCATGCAATGTGAGCCATTCATACCTTATACACTATAGTGTATAGGGTATGAATGGCTCACATTGCATGACTATCCCACACAGGCACACTCGTTTCATGCAATGTGAGCCATTCATACCTTATACACTATAGTGTATAGGGTATGAATGGCTCACATTGCATGAAGTGAGTGAGTGAGTGAACTCGGGTTTAACGTCCCACCAACAACGAGGTCATATGGAGACGGGACCTCGGTTTAAAGTCTCATCCGAAAGACCGGAGAAGCGGGGGATCGAACTTGCGACCCCTGGATTGGTAGTCTGGAGTATTATCCACTACGCTACAGCCGCTCCTACACATTGCATGAAACAAGTGCCTGTGCTATACATGGTGTGTGCGAAAAGCAAAGGCTCTGATCAGACTGCATTGATGCGCAAGCTGGTCTGAGCCTCTGTAATTCATAATAATATGTAAAGCCTCCTTTTTGGGTACCACAACTCATTTTATGGAAAAATCATTATAATTATGTCAGAATGATCATCAAATTCTGTCTTTATCAAGAGTTATGGATCTTTTTCATATATATTTGTCTTTTGTTGTAGCTTCCCCTACCATGACTGGTCAGTAGTAGTAATAAACTTTATATATGTTTGAATCAGACATTGCTTGAATAAACAATTTACTGCTGGCTAGTTAGCCCTGTGATGTTGCTGTGATGTTCTTGCTTCAGTAACTTGTCATCTTCAACAACTGGCTGGAAGTCTAATAGTTTTTATGCCCCCACCATTAAAAATGGGGGAGCATATAGTATCACCGCTGTCCGTACGTACGTCCTGTCCTGTACGTACGTAACATCCTGTCCTGTCCTGTACGTACAAATGAAAATGGTTTCCGTTCGATATCTTTTGAAAACATTGGTGTATTGGATTAATATTTTATACACAGGTATATAATCACAAAATACAGGTCAAGTTCGATGTTGGGTAAAATCCGGCTGTTATTGTGGGAGTTATGGCACTTTTTCGGCTTCATTTTGTATGAAAATATGGTTTCCATTCGACATCTTTTGAAAACATTGGTGTATTGGATTCATATTTTATACACAGGTATATAATAAAAAAAGTACAGGTCAAGTTTGATGTTGGGTAAAATCAGGTTATTATTGTGGGAGTTATGGCCCTTTTTTGACTTCATTTTGTATGAAAAAATGGTTTCCTTTCGATATCTTTTGAGAACATTTGTGTATTGAATTCATATTTTATACACAGGTATATAATCAAAAAATACATGTCAAGTTCAATGTTAGGTAAATTTGGTCAATTATTATGGGAGTTATGGCCCTTTTTCAACTTTATTTTGTGCAAAAAAAATGGTTTCCGTTCATTACCTTTTGAAAAGATTAATGTATTGGATTCATATTGTATACACAGATATATAATTATAAAATACGGGTCAGGTTCAATTTAGGGTAAAATCCACCAATTACTTTTGAAGTTATGGCCCTTTTCAACTTCATTTCATACAAAAATGGTTTCTGTTTGTTAGTTTTTGAAAAGTTACTTGTTTCCGGGCTATTTCTTTTGGAAAGTTGCATGGCATCCATTTCTGTGATGAGATACAGAATGTTATCACATATCACAGTCATGACCCCCCCCCCCCACACACACACACACACACACGCACACACATCCACACTTCTCTTGATCCGAGAAGCGCAATACATCTGCCTAAGGAAAACAATAAAACATGTACCACACAAGTGTGCCTTTGTGCACCTGGTTATCCTACAAGTGCCAGTACTTTAAACAAGGCGCCATCTTACTTAGGGCACTAGGCGGGGGCATCCGTGTCCTATGGACACATTCTAGTTTTGAAAGACTTTCTGGTTGACTTTCAAGCAATCATAAATTTGATTCAAACTAAAAAATTAAGTTGTATAATGTTCTGTTTTACCATTAATTTTCTCCTTTAATTTTTGCTTCCTTAACAAGCTGTCAGTAAAATAATTTAGGCCCAACTCAAAAGACATTTTACTTCCGTATTGGCTCTGAACTCTGAAACAAGGTGAGAGCCAGTGTCCATGTGTTTGTCCTGCTATGTCAATGACACTATAATTTGATCAGAATGTCAACCTTAGCCAGTTTTGACAGAATCTGGTTAGTCACCTTCCATGCTGCTAGTTAGAATATTCTCTGCAATATGGTTTTTCATGGGAAACCTCATTTCTGTTTAAGTCAAGCTTTAGGTAAATTCTATTTTATCAGTGGAAATTAAACAACATAATTTTTAACTCCTTTTGGTGGTTTAAATTATACCCAGCAGGCATATGACGTCGTATTGACGTTGATGCGAAGTCATTACATCGCATCAACGTTAGTACAAACTCATTTCGACATCTGGGATATTGTTCAATTTTTCCGTATAAACTAATATATTTTACAAGCATGAGGAGGAAATTCAAGGGTTCACTCCTTGAAATATTTCTAACGTTGTATTATGATGAGTTTCCCGGTTTTTAGGACAAAGATAATTTGGGGCACACAAAAAAGAAGCAACCATATTTAGTGCTAGCTGTTGATATTTTGAGGAACTGTCAAAATTTTAACATTCAGTTTTACAGTAATAAGACGATTGGACCGTTTGGCCAGCATTTTCAGTAAATGACATATAACAAACTAGCTAGCTATAACTGCTACAGCTTTTGAACTTTATAAATAGCAAACTAAAGAACTTTCACTCTGTCCAATATGGTAAGCAGAATTATATAACTTACCTTGAAATAGTTGCTATGACTTTTGTCTAACATTTAGGCCATAACTTTATAGTAAATAACTTGCTAATTGCATGCAATAAGTTTAGCTAGTTATCTTTAGAAAATTGATGATACTGATAATAAAATCATGTCTCTGTCTAAAAGCCAGTTATTAAATCCACTGTTGAAGTTCACGAGTTTGGCTAACAACCATGCACAATAACGTGGGCATGTCATGATCATTTTCAAAGTTGTTCTCATTTTAAATTAAGACATGTTGCTCTATCGCATGTTTGCACTAGGAAAACTTGCTGCTAAACAGTTATTTTTGAAGTTGTCAATGTTCCAAAACAAACTAATTATTGCTATCATTTTCTTTTTTTGATAAAATGAACACATGTAGAATAACTGATTACTTAATTCCCTTTTTTTTTTGCTGCATGGAGAATTTTTCAGGAAATTGTGATTTTTTTATTTTCGTCATTATCAGACATTTAGAAAGTTTCATAGCAGATCAGCCTTGGTGCATAATCTGCATCAACAATAGACCTGATTTTTTTATTTTTTAATATAAATTGGAATTGCATACCTTATAATTGAGTTTTATTCATTAGTATGAGCAAAACAAAGTACATTCACTTCAGAGACCTAGAAATTTTACACTTTGTCAGTGAAAAATACTTAAAATACTTTCCTCGAAAGTATACACCAAATAGTACTTAAAGGTGAATGGGTACACTGCTCTGTTCTGTTTCAATTCTTGTAACAATGTTACAAGAATTGAAACAGAACAGAGCAGTGTACCCAGTCACCTTAAAGTACTACTTGCAGTATCAGATGCATATAAACCTTACCCTGTATAAGAAGAGCATATGAATTTATTAAGCCATTGACTTAAATGACAATATGCTTAAGAACTATATCATATGAGCTGCCTGCAGCCACTAATGTTGGTTATTTTTTCACATTTTCAGTGTTTCAGAACAAACTTTTTATCACTAATTTTATTTTTTGATAAAACAAAAATCTGCAGTATAACTTATTACTTCCCTTTTTTGATGCATGGAGTATTTCAGGAAATTAAGGTTTTTATGTTTTCAGCAATATCAGACATTAAGAAAGCTTCAAGACAAAGTTAAATGAGTTTCCTTTGACCATGAAGTAATATAAACTGGATACAAAATTCGTAGTCTTTTATATGTCACAAAATCTGTAGGCTGATTGATTGTTTTGTATTAATTAACTGGCATTGTTATAATTGTTTGTTGTTTATATTTCCAGACTGCAGGATCTGTGAAACATACTGTGTTGTAACCTGAACCAGAGATCAGCTGTGCTACATTTGGAGAAAATCTATTGTTTGGTCTACATTTAAAGAAAATCTAATCTTTGGCCTATGCAAACTATGTACAGTCAAACCTGCTTATGTGGTCACCTCTATTAAGGGATCGCCTGTCTGAAGCAGCCACCTTTTCTGGATCCCTTGGACTAAAATACAGTGTAAATGAACCTGTATTAAGGGGTCACCTGTCTTGAGCAGCCAGTTTTTGTCCTTCCCTTGAGTGACCCCTTAAGACAGGTTTTACTGTATACACAGACCAGACTGCAAACAACAATAATTGGATCTGAGCAAAGACAGTTCTCCTTATTCATAAGTGGAATGTATAGGATTCAGAAGCAAACTGCACAGGCCCTAACCATACTGCACCTTAGTCTGACCAAGCCTGACTAATGATGCACAATTAAGACATCCAGGCCCCAAGGTTTTAAAACTTTTTTCATGCTCCATTCAGCTGAGCATGAACTTTTACCTGCTAATAAATAGCAAATTACTGGTAAGTACATTTGCTTTCTTGCTCAGTTTAGCTGAGTATGAAATTTTCTCTGCTTATGAATATGAAAATGCCAACAGTAGTTGGCATTTTCATATTTATCAGCAGAGAAAATTTCTTGCTCAGCTGAGTTGAGCATGAAAAGTTTTATAACCTCGGGGCCAGGTCAAATTGATTGACTTGATGCTAAACGTCCACCATAAACAGCTTTGGTCATGTCAGGATGGTCAGTTAACCTAACCACACTATTCCTGGGCAGGCTTAGACCTCCTAAGCGGTTAACCAGTACTAAGTGCACATTGGGGGCCAGGTCAGGCATGCATATTTGAATTACTTTGTCTTTTCTGTTGCACCACTGATAGTAAATGGTGACATCCTTAGGACATCCTTTGCAAACATGGCATTGCAAGAATGTCCTTGAAAGTCTTGGCAACATCAATGATATTCTAAGAACATTCTTGAAATGCCTTGTGTTAGTTTGGTTTAAACTTTACTTTCTTTGTATAACAACATATGAAATAGTACATTCATTCTCAAATGCATTATATGTTATACTAAATAGGATTCAGAAGAAAGCCAACTGACTTATTCAAGTCTGTGTCCCATTTTCAAGTCTGTATCCAAGTCTTGTGTTAGTTTGGAACCATGGGGCTCAGGCATTGATTGACAGATGAACTAACCATACATGAGGTAAATCAAATGTAGAGGTGGTTGCATGGCCTACATTTGCTGAAGGTATTAGCTTCAAGTCGGATAAATTCGGACAGCAGGTTAATTTGGACAATGACATTGTTTCCTTGATGTCAGTTGTTTGGAATTAAAACAAAATTAACTGGGCAAACAGAGAAAATCCTGATGAGACGGCTCATCATGAGTCGTCTCTTCTGGATTTAACAGAGAAAATCCTGATGAGATGGCTCATCATGAGCTGTCTCATCTGGATTTTTACTGTTTGCAATGGTATATCCAAATTTACCCTCTGTCCGAACTTACCCGACTCGACCCTGATTTATGGGACCTATGTGCAGTCTGATCTAGGCATATGCAGTTGAGAGGCTAATTTTCATACAACTTGGCCATCTGTCTGCCTCCAGGCACTTGACTATTCATCATTTCAACAGAGGCAGTTCTAGTGATAGAGTGTTCACAATGTGTTTCCATTGAGAAATTTACAAAACTTGAGCCGCGATACAAGAAAACCAACAAAGAGGTTGTGCGCCCACATGGAGCTAGCTCAGACCCTTAGCTACCCTTTAAGTGCACAGCTGGGGCCCTGATCAGACAGGGCAGATGCCTAGGCTGATCTGAGTCTTCGCTGGGCGCACATATAGAACGGCTCAAATAGTCCCAGAACCCCCATGGAAACTCACCCTTATCTGGGGCTCTGATATATATCAAGCTGTTTTCTGTGATACCAGTCCAATTTAAATTCCGTCCAGTGTACAAGAAGTTTTTTGTTTTTATATGTATGTTTATTGAAACATGATTTGTATTAAAAAAAAAGTGTTGTTATTTTACTATATTTTGTTTTGCTGCACCCCTGCCCTCTCTCCCTATCTCTTACCAAACCAATTACATCAAGGTGAATGGGTATATTTTCAATGGATGCAACTCTGTCATTTTCATTTTTTCCTCCCCTTCTGTTGGGGTCAACTTTTAAATGAAAGAATTTGCTCTTCTAGAAGCAAATTCTTTGTTTTAAGAGTAGACTGAAGTTTGGAAAGGCTGTGTTCTGCAGGGAAACAAACAGGAACTCACAAGTTGTTCTCCGTTGTAAAAATTGGCTGAAAAAACAAGGAGGTGTACCCATTCACCTTAATTTCTTCTTGTACTAGCATTTGCAGAATATAAGCCATTGTTCATCCAAATCTTATCAACATATGTTACACTATATTTCAAAGCGTTTAGTGTTTGCCGGCTGATTTTTGAGGGTCTACACATTTGCTTGTGCTATCAGAAAACAAGACCAGTCACCGGGACAGGATAGCTCACCTGACAGTGCCTTGCCCATCACCTAAAAAACTTTAACGTAAAACTTTAACATTTTGCTAATGCCGACGCTGCCCCTAACACCAACACCTACGCCAGGGATAGTACAACAGCTCTTCCTGAACTTTGTTCAGGCGAGCTAATGACTAACGGGTCCAGACTTGTCAGCCATTTACATTGTATAAGGTTGGCATGAGTCTTTGCTGGCAAATATTTTTAGTGCATGTCCCACTCATGGAATATAATTATTTGCTTGTACACTAAGACCTGGCCCTGAGTTTATAATATAAAGTTCTTTTCCTTGCTCAATGCATACAGGTCCTATGAATGAATTAGGGACATAACGGACCACGGACAAAACGGACCACGGACATAACGGACCACGCTTGGGACAAAACGGACCACGTTCAGGACGAAACGGACCACGTTCAGGACAAAACGGACCACGTTTAAGGTCAAAACGGACCACGTTCAGACCTTCCGTTAACCTTGAGAATGTATGTTTTAATTTAGCTGCAACACTAATAAAAACATTTGCATGCTTAAGAGATAAAAATCTTACCATTAAATTAATTAAGATAGTTGCGACATTCAAATTTAGTTGAGATTATGAACAGTAGTCAAATAATTGTGACCATTTAACATTGTCTTTGGTAATTATATACTCCTTAATCTTTTAATTGGCACCACTTAATGGTCTGGTTTGTCTTCTAGCGTGGTCCGTCTGGTCCTGAAACGTGGTCCGTTTTGTCCTAGCCGTGGTCCGTTTTGTCTGGTCCATTTTGTCCATGGTCCGTTTTGTCCGAGTACCCTATGAATTAATAATACTTCAGCCAATCTCAGTTATTTCTTTAATAAAACGATTTTAGCTGGATTTGACTCTTGGGCAGACTTGGTGCCAGGAGATCCAGCCATGGATCCATTCCCCTGAACCTCTTGGAGACCATGGTTATGAGAATTGGAACAAGAACAGGGATTTGACTGTTTCAAAGCTGAAAGAGTCAATAGTATTTAGATATAGGGGAGTCGGGTAACTTCGGACAGTGGGTAAATTGGGACAGTCACATTGTTTCCTTTAAATGTCAGTTGTTTGGAACTAAAAAAAAAATAACTGGCCAAACAGTGAAAATCCTGATGAGACGGCTCATTATGAGCCGTCTCATCTGGATTTTCACTGTTTGCAATGGTATGTCCGAATTTATCCCCATGTCCGAAGTTATCTGTCTCTACCCCTTCTATTTATACTTCAGTTAAATTATGTGGTGATCTGACACACATTAATAAAGTTTCATTACATATGATAAGATTTTGAACACCTGTGTCTTACAAAAATGCCTATACAAACTGTGTAGACCCTGATCAGACTGCTCCTGAAGGAGCAGTCTGATCAGGATTTACACTCTTTATAATTCCACAAACTATTTTCAGGGAACAGTATCTTAACAAAGTTTTTCCAAACTATTCTGGGGATGAGGTATTTGAAATTTGACTATTAATGGTATCTTTTGAGCTTATAAGCTAATGAGTGTTGAATGCTGTTTCAGTGAAGCATGTACGTGAGCCATCATTTAACCAAACAGAACAACAGCTTCAGTGATATGTCTGTTTTATTATAAAAATACTAATAACAGATAGTAAATTGTATGATACATACATAAAGTGTATAAATGCACTGGTTGAAAATCTACATAACAATCTCTTATAAAAATTGATAACAGTATTATGCCTACATAAAAAGTTTTCTGAAGTATTAGTCCAGGCACAGACTGGTTTGAGTCTAGCTGTTTGCAGATGCATGTAGCCCCCTTTTCAATTGCAGCTCAAATGAGCCACAACACGACATAACCAACAAAGTGCATGTGCGCCCAGCAAAGACTCAGACCCACCCAGTCTGATCAGAGTCTTTGCTGTTTGCTTAAAGAGTAGCTAAGGGCCTAAGCTATCTCTATGCTGACAGGGAAGACTGATTAGACTGGGCAGACGCCAAGGCTGATCTGAGTCATTGCTAGGTACACATGCCACTTTGTTGGTTTTATTGCCTTGCGGCGCAAATGAATTTCTGAAGAACAAAATGCAATGTTAATATTAGCTGCAAGAATACTGGTATCAACAAGAAGCACTTCAGAATTTTGTCACACCAAAACATCACTTGGCACATTTCTACTATGTCAACACACATGTATATAATGGAATCTGTGTTGATATATACATATATATAGGGAAAACAATGCAAGACTAAAAGGGTAGTTACTATACTAGTTGACAACTTTCTTTTCTAAGCTAGAAATACTCAGGGAATACTCATGCATATTACAGCTCACTGACTTAACACAATCTTGGTACGAAGCAAAAATTTCTGTAAAAATTTCAGTTTTGATTAATACTATCATATGAACATAGAGACAATAACATAAAAAGAGTATATTCACATATGCAGCTATTGCACAAAAGGAATGGAATGGAATTCTCTAGAAACATTTTATTAAAGTGAAAGGTACGCCTCCATGTTCTACCATTTTCATGAAGGGGAACAATTATTGTGACTTCCTGTTTGCTTTCCTGGACAACAAAGCACTTCAAAAATGGGGTCTTCTCTTAAAGGAAAGAATTTGCTCCTTAAGGAGCAAATTCTTTCCTTAAAGACTTAACCCCCATTTAAAAGGGGGGCAACAATGAAAATGGCAGAGTTGTCTCCCATGTAAGTGTAACCATTCACCTTAACACAATCTCAGTTCTGGGCAAAAATCTCTGTTAAATATGCCGTATTAATCCAAATAAATGCCCCTGGTCTAATGCCGCCTGCCTGGTTTCCAAAAATAATGTCATATTAACTTGCAAGAATTCCTGTTTGCTTCTCTGAGTAAGGTAGCTATTTGAAATGTGGTCTACTGATAAAGGAAAGAATTTGCTCCTTCTGAGATGGGAGGCAAAAGTAGTAAAGCTGCTTCCTCTGGAAGTATACCCATTCACCTTAATACTGTTTATTAGAGGTATATTGGCAGTGACCGAGTTACTACACTTTAGGCTCTAAATAAATTCCTCCCCCCCCCCCACACACACCTTTCATAAAATACAATGCCCTCTGGAGCATTTAATAGGATTAATAAGGTATAAATTTAGATAAGACCATGAAGGGAAATATTCACATAGCATAAGGTCTCTTTCGTGTGAAGCTATTCTTGTATGTTCAACAAAAAGTGCAAAAGAGCCTGTTCAACAAGTTTAAATGCTTAAAAATTGTTGAGTATAAATAGAAGTGCATAAAAAGAACTGATTAAACTTAATGCCAGGGGTGTGTAACTATGGATTTGTTCCATTGCGCCTCCTGGGGAACATCGTTACAAGAATTAGATTATCATCAAACTGATTTATAAAGACGACACAAAATATGTTTTTTTGCGCTACTTGCTCAAATATGGAATGGGTCCTGGTAGCTCAGTGGGTTAAGCGCTGGCCTGCTGATCTAGCGGTCCCAGGTTCAATTCCAGCTGGAGGCAGAAAACTGTTCAATCATGAATGGGGTTTTATCAAACGTAGCTTTTCATCCTTCCCATCATCCAGATATCACTGAAGTACTGTTGAAAAGGGTGTAAAATTGTAAGTCATTCATCCATCCATCTCGCAGATGGATGTCTGTCTGTTTGATTGGCATGGTTCCCAAGTATATATAATGAATACAGATGAATGCTATGCTTGTTTAATGTAGAAAAAAATGAACTGTCAATGTTTGATTGTAAAAATATAATCATTTGATTCAAAGAAGTCTTTGATCACTACATAACAGCTGTGTCCTAATAAAACTTTTGGGTATATCACCCTGCATAACCCTGTTTATCAAATGACGTTGTGTCTGAGAGTGTCATAATATTGTGCATTTAAAATAATAATCCACCTGTGGATCAGATGTACATGTATGCAAATTTCATTGATACATTTCAAAACATTATGGGATAACATTCATAACAAAGTTACATTTACTTATGACAAAATCTTGATGTTTTGGTGTGAAATTTGCCAATACAATGAGGTTTCAACACCATGTGATAAATAGAATTTTGCACTGTTGCTTCATTACTGAACTTATTAAATTACAGGAAATCAATCCAATGCACAACAAAGCCCCACAGCTTATTTTTTCCCCAAATGTTTCATAAATTCAGTAAAACATTAACACTCAGGTAAAATCCTCTTGATATGTTTTTGGACTGATCACCATCCACTTTGCCCTATACCCAGCAGGCACATGACATTGAAATGATGTCGTACTGATGTTGATGTGACGTAATGACATCACATCGACATCAGAATGACGTCATTTTGATGTCACATTGATGCCAGGACGACATCATTTCAACGTCATGTGCCTGCTGGGTAGATTCTTCAAAATCCAATGTCTCTTCAGCATATACAATGATCACATTGTCACAACTTGTATACAAATCACAGATATTCCAGGGAAAAGCTCGCTGAAGCTGCTTTAAATTTACAACTACTTCTTTTCTCCATAAGAATGCTGTGCTTCCTGAAACACATAAAGCATGTGTGAAATGTGTACCAAGAGAGGTAGAAATAAGGTTTCATGAAATACAAGTACAGTCAACTCTCGATATCTCGAAGTCAAATTTCAGCCCAAACTACTGATATCTCGAAGTAAATTTTCTGGTACCAGAAAATTTATACAAGTACAGTCAACCCTCGATATCTCGAAGTCAAATTTCAGCCCAATCTACTGATATCTCAAGTAAATTTTCTGGTACCAGAAAATTTACTTTGAGATATCAGTAGTTTGAGATAACAGGAGTTCAAATGTAAATAAAAATTGAAAATATATTTGTTGATACAAGAAGATATTTTGAGATATCAATGTTCGAGATATCAGGAGTTGACTGTAGTCCTATGTCTGACTCCTTGCAGTGCATGTTCTAAACATTTCAACATTGAGCTGTGACAAAAATGCCTAGGCAACTAGAGTAGATTCAGAGCAGTCTTCTCCTTCAAAAGAAATCTGATCAGAATCTACATATGCTTTCAACTGTTTTCAACATCAACTGTTTTCATGAAAAAGAAAATCATCAAAGAAAAAAAAAAAAAAAAAATCATGATTTTGCTGAGGAATGAGGAGTACTGTATGAACTTTACAATATATAATACCGAATATCCTGAATATAACAAGTGACCAAGTTCACACTGTATCCTTGTTATACTGCTGCTTTACTAGCAGTCTGCTCAAGGTTCACATAAATTTTAAGATCATACTGCAAAGTCTACTATTTCAAGATCATAATGCAAAGTCAACTATTTTAAGATCATAATGCAGTCTTCTATTTTAAGATCATAATGCAAAGTCTACTATTTTAAGATCATAATGCAAAGTCTACTATTTTAAGATCATAATGCAAAGTCTTATTTTGTTATGGTTATAATCTTTATCAACACAAAGAAAATTTCATATTAAAAACTGTTAATATTTCTTACAAGGTGTAAGGGTACACTACCCAGTCTTTTCACCATTTTCACAAAGGTAAATAATTTTCTGTTTGCTTCTCTGGAGGATGAAGCCCTTCCAAACTGGGATCTTCTCTGAAAGGAAAGAATTTGCTCCTCTAGAGGAGAAAATTCTTTTCTTTTAAAGAAGACACCCATTAAGAAGAGAGCCACAGGAAAATAGCAGAGTTGCTTCCCCCTGAAATGTAACCCATGCATCTTCACTTCAAATGAGCATGTCCCAAAATATTTAACTCTGATTATAGTACCTGATTGTGTAGAAGTCTTTGGTAAGCCTCATCTGGGCGTCTTGGAAGTGGTCTGTTGCTCATCACAGAGGGGTTGGGGGCAAACCCTTTAGCAACACTGTAGTTTCTGTCTGGTATGGGTGGGGCTCCAGGCTCCCCTCTAGACATGCCTAATCTTGATGCTACAGAACCAATTTCTGAAGGGGGAGGGGGTAATGGTCTGTTGCTTTCTGTTCTCAGAAACTGCTGGGATCTCTGAAATAAGAAAGGTATTTAACTAGAATCAACATTTCAGCCTTCAAAAATTTACAAAAATTATGCATTTATGAATAAGGGTCAATGAGAGCTTGCAATACCAAGGCAAGTGAAATAGTTATGTGAACTATTTCTGGACAACTGGTGTTAATTCCCCATAAGATCAGATATTGTGGTATTGTGTTAATTTCTGTTGTTAATTCCCCATAAAGTCAGACATTGTGGTAAATTGTGGCCCCAAGGAGGGGGGATAAAATCAGAAAAACAGATATTGTGACCCTGGGGGGGGGGGGGGGGGGGGGGGGGGAGCAGGGGCAGGAAGAAAAATTATCCCACCAGATAAGATCAGATATTGTGGTATTGTGTTAATTTCTGTTGTTAATTCCCCATAATGTCAGACATTGTGGTAAATTGTGGCCCCAAGGAGGGGGGATAAAATCAGAAAAACAGATATTGTGACCCTGGGGGGGGGGGGGGGGGGGGGGGGGGGAAGCAGGGGCAGGAAGAAAAATTATCCCACCAGAGTACTTGCTTAATTCCAACCATAACGCATAATTTACTATGAATTTGTTGTTTTGCTGTTTGCTTGTGTGTTTTTTTTTTGTTTTGTTTTTTGTGGGGTGGGGGTCACATAAATTGCACTCCTACAATGTCACCTGCCTTCTTTCTTTCTTTGGGGATCCATCCTTGATGGCAGCTCCACTGTCATGAGCTTGAAATTAGGCCAGTTTTCAGACTTTTTATTACATAGTATCACATTAAAAAATGAAAACTCCAACTTCTGTTTGCAAACATAAAATGTTTATTAAATAAATTCTCATACCAATTTCATGTATGACTAAACTGATCAATATTTGATAATCAGTAAGCATGATATGGGTGACATGCCTCATTTGGAAGTGATATAGTAAACAGTGGGCGCTCTAAAATTGGTAGTAATTTCCCATAATTTGACACATTTCCCATAATCTGATGCAGAAGCTGTCATCTCAAAATGCCACCACCTAAAGGTAAAGGATGACAGAAATTTCACAACCATGTGGATGGTATAAATGCCGAACCAACTAATGAAAAGTGAAGATTAATATCACAGAAAATATCAAATGATAAATAAAAAATCAATCATTTTGTATTAATACATTTATTGTATCGAAAAAAATGATCGATAAGCAGCCCTACAGAATAGTCAGCTTTAGAGATGTTATAACTTTACACAGCATTAGTTTTAACATGCCAAACTTCTCATGACTAAAAAAATGAAAGTTTATTCCTTCATTTAGACTGTAAATACCACAGTGAACTTTACTCTGCTGGAGATGAAGATTAATGTAGCAGACCCAGATCAGACTGTGCCTTAGAATAAGTCTGATAAGAATTAAGCAGTCTGTTAAGGACTTGCACTGATTTAATTTCATGCCTGTAAAACACCAACTAAAATCAATGAATGGAAATTCAAGAAAAGAAAGTTTTTATGGTTGTATATCAGTGAAAAATTACCAAGAATTGAAAAGAATCAGAAACGTACATACTCAAGTACTTCATATGCATATGGAACAGGGGATGACACAAGAAGCAGTTATACACACTGGTATACAAAGGAGGCAAAACATGAGCAGGTGTCTTAGGCTTTTTCTTACATGCATTAACCCATTCCATGCGGGATACCCCTTTAGGTGTATCTGGGCAAACAGTTTGGATCCAGATCAGGCCCCAAGAACGTGGGGCCTGATCTGAGATCCAAACTGTTTGCTGCCTAGACATCATTTCTACAAAAGTTAGACCAATATTGTCAAAATATTCTTGATTTTTGATGCAGACGACAATTTCAGCAGACGACAAAAAATACCCACAATGCGATGGGTTAATTGAATTTTCCTATTGCTGGAGCACAAATGTGGAACAAAGCTAGACAGAGGGTAAATGGCGGTCTTAATAATTTAATGAATATGACCTTCAAAGGTTCAGGCTGGACATGTGAAAAATTATGGTGTGTGGGTATATCGCCATGTTTTTCTTCAAAAAGGGGAGCTACTCTTAAAGAATTTGCCCAAACAGCAGCAAATTATTTTCCTTTAGAAGTTGACCTTCACTGAGAAGGGACGCAAAAGAAGGAATAACAGAATTGCTTCCCCTGAAAGTGTACTCATTCACCTTAACTACCCTGGATGCTGACAATGACAATTATGTCTTTCTATCATATAAATTTCTTCTCAATTTGACAAGCATGCAGTACTATCACTCCAAACATGCAGAATATTTCTGTAAGAGCACAAATAGTCATAGTGAATAAATGTTTCTTTAAAAGATACATGCAGATATTGGGAACAAGTTTTTTGAACATGCTTTCATCTTGAGAAATTATTTAAAAAGTAAAAAATGGACAGAGAGGAATCTACCAATTAGTAGCTCAAATTTAGGGGCAGACAGAGCTAGACAGCTATATTATTTTCCAGTGAAGGTATTCTGACCTTGCATAGGCAAGATGTGCAACCACAGGAATATATAATACTACTAGAAAAGAGCCCGCGCAAGCGCGGAAATATTTCATGATGGTCAAGTTTATATAAAAAAGTGAGTTTTAATTTTTCAATGTAAATGGCCTTAGGCCCAGGTGAAGATATGACCTTTACCATGAATACTCACTAAAGCTTCATTTACCTAATTAGTTGTCTGCATCTACAAACTTTCAGGTAGCAGACTGCATTGTTTCTAAAAAAATCAACTTTTTTCACTTTTTCCTATAGAAAAACCTAAGTGACTCAAAAGTTGACCTTGCCGCAGACAGATCAAGGTCATTCCAGGGTCATCATTTATATAAATTTTGTTGAGCTTTTGAGTCCTTGATGCGACATGCTAAGTTTCAAGAGCATAGGATTTGTGGTTCTGGGGGAGAATTGGTTGATTTGATGCTTAACGTCCACGGTAAACAGCTAAGGTCATGTCGGGACGGTCAGTTAACCTAACCACACTATTCCTGGGCAGGCTTAGACCTCCTAAGCGGTTAACCAGTACTAAGTGCACATACCTTGGCCAGTAACTGACAACTGACCTTCTTGAATCAGCGGAAGGAGAAACGAAAGTATGTGGCCAGACCGGGTGTCGAACCCAGGACCTCTGACATGTCAGGTGCCCTACCGATTGCGCTACGCGGCCCGGCGTGTTTCTGGGGGAGAAGATTTTTGAAATTTTTTACCATAATAAATGTTTGCCATCTTGGTTATGTGACCCGTCCTGGGTATTTTTTTTTTCTGAAAAAAATGGGTCCTGGAACGTTTTGGGGGAAAATATTCAAGCCCTCTGAAGACTAAAGGCTGAATCATTGAAATTGATTTGTATGCTTCGCTGGAAAAATGCCCTTTCTTACCTGGCGCATGTGTGTTAACCTTAGACATTTTTTAATTTCTGTCTTTTCGAAAGTTCAGGTCAGTTTGAATTATCGAAACGACGTTACCCAAGTGGCTCAGCGGTACGTAACCATAGCCGCACACACTTGGCGCCGTGTGTCCGTCCAACTTTTCGAAAGACCATGTGCGTTGAGCTTTATTCTCCAATGGGCGAGTTCGATTGGCTACTCGTATTGACTATCGTTCTGGAAGAAAATGGGTCGTTTCGAGCCAGGGCCGTCGGGACTATGACCATTTAGTTCTTCATCCGTTTAGACATATGAGCAAAAATACAAAAATAAATCGTTATTTATGGGGAATGACGTACGTTCATGGGTCAGATTTTTGCATTAGAACCTGCTAAATTTGGACTTGCTAAGCAGCGCGCCGATATAACGACGCAGAACCGAACCGACCGGATTAATTTAAAACGTGTATTCGGGTCCTACTAAAGACGGAAAAGGACTTTTGCCACCGAAAAGAACTTTCGGGCAACGAAAAGGACTTTTTAAATGCCATTTTATGCTATAAAAACGTTTGAAATCTATCTATAAAGGGTAAAATATTTTATTTCTAAACATAATTTTCTAGAACATTAAGTGAAAAAAGCCCTTTTCGGTGCCCGAAATTCGGCATTTGCGATGTCCTTTTCGGTACATGGCGTCTCTTCACTGACCAGAAGTGGAGTCTTTTTCGGTGCTGTTTTTTGTTGTAAAATTTTAGGATGAAGATACTACGATTCACAAACTTATTATTCAAGCGCTGATTACTATCATGATGATATTAAAATTTCTAAAACATATGTTTTATATGACATTTAACGGCAAATAAAAGTCCTTTTCGGTGCCCGAAAGTTCTTTTCGGTGGGGTAAGTCTTTTTCTGTTTTTAGTAGGACCGCATGTATTCGAGTACACGATAATTTCACTCGAACGCACCCATTGTTGACAAAAAAATTTGACCGATAGTCGAAGTTTCTAGACAAAATACTTGGGAGAATTTAAAATGAAAGACGAATTTAATTCTCAAATTCTTTAAATCTACGTGAAACTAAAACACACGCTAACCGAAATTATCAATGATAGCAATATGCGAAAGAACCAGTATAGAAATTACGCTAGAAAATGCCACCAATTTTGCAGTTTATGCGTTACTTCGTTTATTTAGTATTATAGATATATGACCAACCTACCAAATGATAAATATTAATATATAAACCATGCATTAACACCAACCAGGTCAGTTTTAAGATAAATGGGTACACCTCAGTGTTTTTCCACCATCTTTTTAGAAATACAAAGGAAAATATTTTGTCACTTCCTGTTTACTTCCCTCTGCAACATAACCCTTCCACAAGGGATCAACTCTGTAAGGAAAGAATTTGCTCCTTCTTTCCTTACAGAGTTGACCCCTACTGTAGAGGGAGGCCAAACTGAAAATAGTAGATTTGCTTTACCTGGAAATATTTACATTCTTGGTGCATTTACTGAAAAGCCCTATAGTAAACCATTGGAACGTAATGTAGTTTACATTCCAATAATTACATTGAGACACGCGACATTAATGACGTAAAAATAAACAATGGCTCTCTACAACCTGATTGGACGTCAGCAACGTCATGACGTCATGCATGCCGTTCTGCTGTTAGAAGAAGAAACTGCGTGTACATGTTTTAATGCTTCAATTTTAGCGCTTATACAAGATTTTTCATGAAAGACTTGATTGAAACAAATGTAAATATAAGCAATGAACTTAATTTTTCTGATGTTTATCGAAGTGTAAACTACATTGGGTCACTAGCAAAGTTTACATGAACCCCTTCGGGGTTCATTCACTTTGCACGTGACCCAATGTAGTTTACACTTTGATAAACATCAGAAAAATGAAATTCATTCCTTAAGTGTACCATTTGCCTTAATTCAGACCAAATTAAAACTCTAGCCAAAATTTCATCAAATTAAGCATTAATTCCCTATGTACACTTAATAGAAAAATTATCTGCAAACTATGAGTTATAATTAATCTGCAATCACTGCAAGGGGAATGTAACATATTATGCTCTCTAAAATAAATGCTATGCTATTTTTCTAGAAAAACAGAAAAATATAGCACAAGGATATTTTTCAAGCAATATTGCTGGAAAGGAAGTAGTCATGAGGTGCAGGATGGTCTAATAATGTGCAGTACACATTGCCCTATGATAGGTTTTCTCAGAAAATGCAGCTCAAATATTTCTATATGCAAAACAAAAAATTCTGGCTTAGCTTGAGCTCTAACATAGCAAGATGGCAGATCACACTTTATTACAACTACAGAAAGGCTGTACTCAGAAGTCAAAAAGTATTCCACTCAAGCCTGTTTCTCCTCTAACCCACCCCTAATTCAGCAAAGTAACAAAATCAAAAATATCTAATCTCTGTTCAAAAACTGTGATTCTGAACAAGACTGTGTATAGTGATAAAACTTTATAGACTGCCACTGATTTCTCATTTACATTCCATGTGTGTCTGACCCTAGCATGATGCTAGGCTAACCTACACAAAAATGCAAACAATGGATTTTCATCTCAAAACTAAGATGATTTGAAAGGTTTTAAACACCATGCATGTCATATAAAGGAGAACACAGTACTCAAATAAATGTTCTGCCCATTGAGAATCAAGAAGTATGACAACATTTAAATCAGTCAGAGAATTCAGTGTCTCTTTCAAATAGATCAAACTGGATTTCTTTCCTATTGGATACGGACAAGGGTAATTCAAAAAAGCATTCCCCCACCCCTTCCACTTTCCTCTACCCCAACTGCCATTTAATCCAACAGGATTCATTTTTAATTAGTCCTTTGCCTGAGCCTGTGATGACAGTTTCACTCCAGGTACCCAGCATGACCCACTTTAACAGAACATCTTAGCATACACTAGTCAGTGAGTCATAAGTGACAATCAACATCCTATAATAAACACTCAGCTTCACAAAAACTATATGAGCCGCAACACGAGAAAACCAACAAAGAGGTTGTGCGTCCAGGGCAGACTCAGATCAGCCTGGGCATCCGCCCAGTCTGATCAGAGTCTCCGCTGTCCGCATGGAGCTAGCTTAGACCTTTGGCTACCCTTTAAGTGCAAAGCAAAGACTCTGGTCAGACTGGGTGGATGCCCAGACTGATCTGGTCAGACTGGGTGGATGCCCAGACTGATCTGAGTCTGCACTGGGCACACAATCACTTTGCTGGTTTTCTCGTGTCGCCGCTCATATAATGTTTGAATACAATCAAACACACATTACATGTATGCACAGATAAAATACACAGTTTCACAATTAATGAACAGAGTTTATTATTGTTAATATACTTTTACTTGCTTTGATAACTACGTATTAACACTTCAAAAGCCATTTATGAAAATAACAGCATAGATCCTGATGAGGCGGCTCATGATGATAAAACTGTTTGCCTTGTAATCTTTGAATTCTCAATATGATACAGCTTGGACCAAACATTTTTGAAATTTTTGCACACCTAAATTTTGTCTGCTTTTTGGTGCTTAAAGGGTTAATCAAATTTTAAAATTAGCGTATCCATTTTACATTAGTTTTAATACAATGGAAAATCTTATTTTAACAGCAAAGAACATAAAATGACCGGTAACAAACTAATAAGGTGTTTAATCCACATGCTCCAGCTAAACTCCACAGATTCATAAAACAGTCTGTTCCCAACTTTTCACGTGATGTGTAAATAAGACATTTGATACAGAAATTCCAGCACAACAAAGGGTAAGTCCTAGCCAAACTACATGTAAGCAGAATTAAGCAAGACAACATTTATGCCTGCAACCTTACTCTAACAGCAGCTCGACTAGTTCGCTTTGGCATTGTCTCCTGTAATGTAGGTCAATAAACATATATTTCTCTCCTATTAGTCAACACTGGATTGAAAGCTATGACCATCACTCCATAGTCACCAAAAATGTATGTAACAATGTAATATACTGTCAAAGAATCAAGCACATTGTATTGCTGGACAGTTACAACAGTGCTCCAGATAAGAGGGAGTACTGAGGATAATTCAAAGATAATTTTTCTTATTTCTCCACAAAAACATATGTTGTGACCCCTCATGAGAACCGTCTCAATGAGAAGGTTCTAATGATGGGTCACAAAATATGTTTTTGTGGAGAAATATTGATAATTATCCTAAAATTATCTCTGTTACCCCTTCTTATCTGGAGCACTGTACAAGTTTCATTTTCATGGATAATCTATGTTTTGTATGTCAGAGTAAAACATAAACAAATTAACGAAACATACTGAATCTGTTATAGAATGCCTTTGTAGCGGAACACTGGCATAGCAAACTATGTATCTTAAAAGCCCACAATTATTTGCAAAATTTCTTATTCATATGTGGACATAACCAGTCATTGTAACCTCCCCTACTTCCACTAAATTTGGACATTTACTAAGAAATAATTTATCAAACTGTTGGAAACTAAAAGGCAGTCAGTGTAACAGACTCTCATACACTGCTTGCTTTCCAACGTTTTTTTTTTTTTTAAATCTTGATGAACATACATTTTGTGGCATGCTATCAAAACTAGAGCAAGTGAGCAGGGGCTCACGTATACCCCCGGCCAGTGCCACCGCCTAATAGCATTAAACTTTAAACACAAAAATTTAACACATATGATACAAATTTTAAAGTCTGTGACCTTGTCCTTTGGTCAGTAGCAGCATACAGAAGATGTCAACTAATCTGCTGCAAGCTGACAGTAAACTGAGTAATATATCAAAAGGTTGCATTGAAGGATATCTGAAATAAAGCAGTAAATTGATGCAACTGTTAAAGTATGTGATCTTGACCTTATGTCAACAGCAGCATCCAGATGATGAAGACTGTTGCAACCTATCAGTGAACAAAGGCACATATAAAAAAGGTCCTATAGAAAAAGATGGGAAAATAAGCAAATAAATTAAACTTAACTCAAAACTATATCACGGAGAAGCAAGTCTTTGACCTTCACCTTGAGTCAAGGCATGTGTGGGGATGACATAGAGCAAATTTTTAGACCAATACCTATAATCACCAAAAATAAACCAAACCAAACAAAAAATTTGGATGATATGAGATCTAAAAACCTTTAACACAAAACATATATGAAAATGTCTAAGTCTGTGACCTTGACCTCTGGGTCACAGGCATGTGTAATGTGGTACAAAATAAAACTTTGGACATATAAACCAAACTGAATGAAGAAGTTGAATAATATAATATCTTAAAATCCTTAACACAAAACTTCAGCATGAAAAGTCAAAGTCTATGACCTTGACCTCTAGGTCACAGGCATCGGTGGGGATGGTACAGAATAAAACTTTGGACCAACATCTATCATCATGCCAAACATTAGCCCACATCAACAAAGGGTATGAATTATATAGGGATCTTAAAAAATTTAAGCGCAAAACTTTAACATGAATAATCAAAGTCTGTGACCTTGACCTTTGGGTCATTGGCATGGGTGGGGGTGGTACATAATAAAATTTTGGACCATTATCTATCACCATGCCAAATATAAACCCAATCCATCAAAGGGTTTGAATTATATAGAGATCTTAAAAAACTTGCAAAACTTTAACATGAATAATCAAAGTCTGTGACCTTGACCTTTGGGTCATGGGCATGGGTGGGGATGGTAAATAATAAAACTTTGGACCATTATCTATCACCATGCCAAATATAAACTAAATCCATCAAAGGGTTTGGAAAATATAAGATCTCAAAAACTTTAACGAAAAACTTTAACGCAAATGTTAACTTGCGGACGGATGGACGAATGGACATCGGACGAAAGCTATATACCCCTAGTCATACTTCGTATGCCGGGGGTATAACAAATGCAAAGACAGTTCCAATGTAATGCTATAACATGGTATACAGGAAAATACAGAAAAATTACCCTGAAAATATCATTGAATATATATAATGACAGAACTTTCAAGACTGTTTATCTTGTTCTTGCTTATAAACAAGCTCACCCATGTCATTTCTATTGTCTCAACAAGATTATTAAGAAAATATACTCTGATTATTTGAAGCTAAGATAAAATATGCCATGGCACTATTAAAGTACCTTACAGCTTATGTGAACAGCAAAGTCTCAGATCAGCCTGTGCATCCAGACAACATTATCCCCGGTTTTCTGTCACCATTAACAACCTATAAATCCCAAGGATTCTGTACAGTGATTATATTTCCTGAAAGTATATATTCATTTCCCAAGAGCAGAAAAAGTGTATTTTCTGAGGATTTCCATGAGAATTTATTTTCAAATTTTTTATATTCTCTGACTTTTCAAGTCCTTTCCAAATGTCACTGGCCAATTTTATGAATTTCCCACACCTGAAAAATAATTTTCCAAATATTTTCCTTGCCCAGACCCCGAGGTTATTAAACTGTTTTCCTGCTCAACTCAGCTGAGCATGAAATTTTACCTGCTAATAAATAGCAAATTACTGATTAGTACAGTTGTTTTCTTGCTCAGTTTTGCTGAGTATGAAGTTTTCTCTGTTTATTAATATGAAAATGCCAACATAAGTTGGCATTTTCATATTTATCAGCAGAGAAAATTTCATGCTCAGCTGAGTTCAGCACGAAAAACTTTTTATAACCTCGGGACCTGGTAACCCTGGACTTCATGGAAATGTGAGCTGAACTGACTCTTTGCTGTTTGCCAATATACTGTAAGACAACTTTTCTTGTGTCACAACTTCAATGGTCTTTCCCTACCTGTCTTGCGATTTGTTCCTCCAGAGTAAAATAAAATTTTTCATCCACCAGATCACCATAGTCACACTGACCAGACTCCTGGAAAATAATATTAACCCTTAAAGTGCCAAAAAGTAAAATTGTTGAATTGGCAAACAGTGAAGATCCAGATGAGGTGGCTAATGATGAGCTACCTCATCTAGATCTACACTGTTTGCCCTCTAGGTTTTGAATTTTCAATATGACATCGCTGGGACGAAACATTTTTTGAATTCTGCAGACGTAAATTTTGTTGTCTGCTTTTTGGCGCATTAAGGGTTAATAATTAAGTAAAAAACCCTTGAAGTAACACATGTGTTTGCTTCATTTTATCTTGTGGCAGCAAAATAGTATCTGTGGGCCTCAAAATGTTATCTTGTGATCACAAGATATATTGTAATAACATGAATGGGTATACTTTCAGGTGAAGCTACTCTGCTAATTTCAGTTTTGCCCCTCTCTCTCTCTTATCTATGGAGATCAACTCTGGAAGGAATGAATTTGCTCCTTTAAGATTAGACCCTTTTTGGAAAGGCTCTTTAATTGTATCAATGGTGCCTTCCTCATGAGGCTTGAATTTAAAACTGACCCAAAGGCTGTGTGTATGTGACTTTTAATCATGCAAACCATATTTTTTTGATTATAAGACAGGTTTTTGCCCTTCCAAAACAATCTCAAAGAGCTAGATCCATCTTCTAAGATGGATCTAGCTCTTTGAGATTGTTTTTAAGATGGATCTAGCTCTTTGAGATTTTTATCTTCTAAGATGGATCTAGCTCTTTGAGATTGTTTTTAAGATGGATCTAGCTCTTTGAGATTTTTATCTTCTAAGATGGATCTAGCTCTTTGAGATTGTTTTTAAGAGGGATCTAGCTCTTTGAGATTGTTTTGAGATGGAAAAATAGCGATTTTTTAGTTGAATTACACAAGACTGATTTATATATTTGCAGTAATTTTGGTCCGGCCTTATTACCAAATAAATACAGAATGCACATGCAGGCACAAATTTAGACCTGTGCTGACATAAATGCTCACCCAGGCAAGCATAAAGTGTATTGTTTACATAAAAACCCCTTTACTTGCAGAGGCTCACTAAATATTAAACTTATTAAACGAACTTCAAAAAAGAACTGATATCTGATTATTAATGAAAAATTTAGATTAACTCGTCAGATATATTCAGAATGGGAACAGAAAACAAACCTGGCCACAGGGGTCTGTTAAGTAACCATCCCAATTGGAAATCTTGTTCTGAAATGAAAAATTAAAGGTTACTATAAAGCTGATTTCTGAATGCAATCAGTGCAGACCCTGATCAGACTGCTCCTCCAGAAGCAGTCTCATCTAGTTCTATACCAGTTCTTCCCGCATGACTGTGTGTCCAAAATTCTCTACCCTTTAAGTACTATAAAGCAGATGACAAAATTTACACCTGCAAAATTTCAAAACCTGTTTCATCCAAGCAATATCATATTGACAATTCAGAGACTAGAGAGTAAACTATGTAGAGCCTCAATATCAGCCAATTCATCACGATCTAAGCTGTTTGCATTTCAACTATTTTCGTTTCTTGTGCTTTCAGCATTGAAGATTTTATTGATTTTCAAAATCAGATTGTATGTCAAACTATTCTAAAGACCAAACTAACTTGACAAAGCTATATGTTGATCATATATTTTACTTACAACTTTATGGTATTCAATGAGATCTTTGAGTGTTTTGTGGACTTTGGATTCTCCAATAATGATGAACTTCTTGTTTCTCAACTGGTCTATCATGTAGTGCCGTACCCTGTTTTCGGCCCTGAAAATTACATACATGAAAATACAAGTACAAAGACAGAGGAAGCCAGATGGATCTAAAATGAGTTTGTCACAAAAACAATAGAATAAGGGTTAAAAGAGGTATTGATGAAACCCTTCCCAGACTGGGTCTACTCTTAAAGGAAACAATAATTTGCTCCAAGACGAGCAGCTCTTTTCTTTATGAGATGTCCCTCATTAAGAAACTCATTGAGACAGCAGGCAAAAATAACAAGACCTGTCACCGTGACAGGATAGCTCACCTGACAGCGCCTTGCCCGTCACCTAAAAAACTTTAACATAAAACTTTAACATTTTGCTAACGCCGACGCGGGGGGTAGTACAAAAGCTCTTCCTGAACTTTGTTCAGGCGAGCTAAAAATGGCAAAAATATTATAGGTTTAAACATTAAATTGACTAATGGCTTGTTAGTTTTGAACAAACTGACCCACTTTACCAACCCAGAAAAAGTTTTATAACCTTTCAATGCCAGTAATCATAAAAAGTGAATAGAAAAATACCATTGTACATTAATAGAATGAGACAAAAAATCATGCCATATAAACCATAATACTTACTTAAAAGACAGAGTATATCCAAATCTGCTCTCACTCACTCGAATTAAGTAAGTTCCTTGAGGTTTGATTTTCAGTAAATCTTCTGACTGCCTGAATGAGATAAAAAGATAATCTCATATTTGATAAACAAAACATAAAGTGAGCAAGGGTACAGTCTACAACCAATTAAGGAGTATAGGTACACCTCCATGTTTTCTAACATTCTATACAAATGGAAACAACTTTTGTGACTTCCTGTTTGCTTCCCTTGACAAAGAAGCCCTTCAAAGATGGATTCAACTCTTCAAGGAAAGAATTTGCTCCTTGTGGAGCAAATTCTTTCCTTTAAGAGTTGATCCTCATTGTGAAGGGAGACAACAAAGTGTATGGTAGAGCTGCTTCCCCTGAAAGTGTACCCACTGACCCTAAATAAATGGAGCTAAAAATACCTTAAATACTGGATCATAAGCACCTGAGCAGACATAGTAGATCAAGATAAGACTACTAAAGGAGCAGTCTGATCAGAGTCTACATTGTCTAACATTCTGCCAGGATCCTGGTTTTGACAAACCATCCTGCAGGAAACTCATCTTGTTATTACAGTAACTAGAAGTTTGATTTTGAAAGCAAAAAAAGATGTCTCTACCCCACCTCCCTTGTTGTTGTTGTTTTGTTGCTTTACGTCCATGGTTAATAGCTATGGTCATGTCGGGATGGTCAGTTAACCTAACCACACTACTCCTAGGCAGGCTTAGACCTCCTAAGTGGTTAACCACCACTAAACTTGTGCACTGACAACTGCCCTTCTTGAATCAGCAGAAGAAGAAACAAAAGTAAGAGGCCTGACCGGGTATAGAACTCTGGACCTCTGGCTCTTAAGCAAGATGCGCTACTGACTGCGCTCTGTGGTCCTGCTTACCCCACCCATAGACTACCTTTATCATGTTCAGTATACATGAATAAACAAGCAACATCGGTGAATTTATATACCCCGCCGAAGTGGCCCTGATTTGTTTATGGTTTATTTTAAGTAACATAAAATTTCGTTCACTGGTTACTTAGTTACAGCTGAACTAGTGGATTGTAAATAAAATCAAGGGCAACAACTCTGGGATAAGTGAGGCATAAGCTGAAGCTGTTCTAACACTTGTCTCAAAATCACTGCACTATGATAATACATTTTTAATTCAGTTTCAAGAAATTTTGTTCACTGATACCTTAGTTATGGCTAATTTAAGGATTTTAAATCAATTCAAGGGCATTGAATCATGCACTACTAGGGCGATTATGACCAAACTTAATGTGTCCTGCTGTGTCATGATAATAAATAATTATTTTTAAGTTTCATGAAATTCCATTCATTGGTTACTTAGTTACGACTCAATATGTTGATCTTAAACCAATTCAAGGGCAATAACTCATTGCTTACAGAAGCAATTCCGATAAAACATATGATGCATCAATGTGATATGGTCATACATATCTAGCATAAGTTTCAAAGAATTCTATTCATTGATTACTTTGTTATGGCTGAAATTGTCAACCTTAAATTGATTCAAGGGCAATAACTCATGCACTACTAATGCCCTTCCGACGAAACTTTATGTGCATAACCGCATTACGGTGATACATATTCAGTTTAAATTTCCTGAAGTTCTGATAATTGGTTACTTAGCTATGACTCATTTTATAAATTTTAAGTCCATTAAAGGGCAATAACTCATGCACTACTGAAGCCAGTCTGACGAAACTTCACATGCATCAGCACGTTATAGTGATATATACTTATTTTAAGATTCATGAAATTCCGTCCAGTGGTTAATTAGTTATGGCGACAGACGGACAGATGGACGGATGGATGGAAGGAAGGACAGACAGACGGATGGACAGACATGGAGAAAACTATATCCCTCCGCCTTCGGCGGGGGATAATAAAGTCAAACAATAGAGGCAGCCTAGCTTACCTTCTAGAGATAACTCCATGAAACCATTCTGCAATGAAGTTATCCTGACCGGGATCATAGATCTGTGTAGCCTGTGTCTCCTGGAACCAGCGTACGGAGGCCATCTTGTGACCAGGATGTGATGTTGATGGTATAGGGACAAACTCATCATCGGAATACTCTGAATCTTCACTGTCATCAGCCTAAAATGTAGTAGGATATATTGTTAGATTATTTAAGCATTTTTTGGTTCAATGTCTAAAACTGTCAAATTGTATCTATCACAAACGAAACATTATGCAATGTGCTCAATACCAAATACTCATCTAACCTTGCACATCTGCTCAGACCAGTCTTGGCATTCTCCAACATTCATAGATTGTATATGAACAAGGCCTGTCCATGTACAGGATAGCTTGCCTGACAGTGCTTTGCCCATCACATAAAAGCTTAAAACTTTAACGTTTTTATAACCCCGCCACCGCCTGAGTGCCCACACTGAGGATAGTGCAATAGCTCTTCCTGTACATTCGTACAGGCAAGTTAAAAATGGGAAGACTCTGATCAGATTGCTTCGAAACACAGTCTTCCCTGTTTTCACAAGCTTCCCTTTTTATATGACACCTTACAAATCATTTCTAACTCTCCATCTTAGAGTAATGTTAGTAGGTTTGCTTTTTCAGCACTAAGTAACTTTTAACATTTTTGGTTGGTGAGAAAGTACATGTAAATACTGTAAAATACTTAATATCTGTGGTATCAAAATTTCGGGGTTAAAAGAAAATGACACATTTGCGCATGTTAATTTTGGCAGCCTTGATGTACCATGGCTCCAGATAACAAAGAAAATCTGATGTATATTTGTACCAATTTTCTAGCTGTTCTTTTAACTATACATTGTGGCATCTATTAGAATTGCCTCATCGAGGCGATTCTAATGGGATGCCACAATGTATAGTTTAACTTGATGGAAAAGTATGAAAAATCTAAAAAACTCATCAAATACTCCTTTTTATCTAATAAATAAATCTATGTAATATTGGCGGACTTATATTTAAGCGCTCTTTGCCTTAACCGCCAATATCGCCAAAATTCATTAACCGCCAACAATAAGTGTTTGACAGTAGCCTTTTCTGCCACAAATATTCTAATATTTTGATTATAGTTTGAGGCTCAGGCAGGTAGAAGCATATAGCCAGCCCTTTTTCAGCGACCAAGGATTAACTGTGAATTAATATCCAAAATTTAATACTTTCTGCTTCAAACTCTCCATGAAATGTTTTAGTAACTTAGACAGACTATAAACAATCTATTTCCTAGGTATCTGATCCGCAGCACGAAAAAACCTACAAAGTGGCATGTGCGCCCAGCAAAGACTGAGATCAGCCTGGACATCCACCCAGTCTGATCAGAGCCTTCACTGTCTTCACTTAGCTTACCCTTTAAGTGCAAAGTGAAGACTCTTATCAGACTAGCAGGAGCTAAGTCTTCACTCGGCACACATACCACTATGCTGGTTTGTTGTGTTGCAGCTGATATTGTTTTATAGTATCCTAACATTTTAGACAGAAAATGCAGGCCTAGATCAGACCGCTCCACAGGCATATTCTTATCGGGGTCACTATTATTTGCCCAAATATTGTTCATACAACTTACTAAAATGGAACAAATTGGTAACTAGGCTGAAGTGTCTAAAATTTCATGATAAATATAAAAATTAGATGTAAAATAAACCGGAAGCAATTAAGGGTTTGAACTTTATACCTGAGTGCCTTCATCCACAAACTTGACCACTGGTTTAGGTTCTAGGTACTCTCTTTTGTCAGCTGTTTTCACACTCACACCTGAGCTCATCGACATATCAGTGTAGGGGAAATCTGGGACTGGGGGAGGAGCCATAATGCTGTCTGGACGACCAAAGAAACCTGTAATACATGTAAATGATGCTTGTGTACAAAATATATACTGAGTAGTATACAGAGCTCCAGATAAGAGGGGGTATTGAGGATAATTCAAAGATAATTTTTCTTATTTCTCAACGAAAACATATATTGTGACCCCTCATTAGAACCGTCTCGACGAGACGGTTCTAATGATGGGTCACAAAATATGTTTTTGTGGAGAAATTTGACTAATTATCCCAAAATTATCTCTGTTACCCCTTCTTATCTGGAGCACTGAGTATAGTTCCTTTTATCATTTCTTGACTTTAAAACAACATCTCAATTTACAACAACTGCCAAAGAGAAGTTTTATAAGTATATATAAATGAAAAACAATCTAACACAGGTCTGATCTTGTTCCCTGCCCACCAGGGGCCCAAAACAGAGGCTACTAATGTTTGATATAAAAGTTACGTACCCCTAAATATCCCTACTCTAATAAACATCAACTCCCTCTGTTTAAAAAAAATATAATGTCACATTTACTTGCCGAAACTGTAATAAAAATTTAGTACAAAGAAGTGGTATTAAAATTCCTTATAAATATCCGTACTCTAGTAAACATCAACTCCCTCTTGTTCAAAAAAAATAATGTCACATTTACTTGCCGAAACTGAAATAAAAACTTATTACAAGGAAGTGGTATTAAAAATTTTAGAACATTCCCTGTACTAGGATTTTTTAATACTTACTTTGAGGAATATTTTTGTCATTCTTCAGTGCAGTTTGTTGCAAGTTGCTTATCTGAAGAGAAAGACCCTGGATTTGTGAAAGCAAACTCTTCACCTTCTCAGCTTGTTGCCTAGCAACCTCTCGCTTCCTAGCAACCAACTTCCTGTCGAGATATCCCCTGATATACCGTTGTATAGAAATGGCTGACTTGCCCATTCTCTCAAGAACCTCCGCTATCTGGTCTATGTGGTAATATTTCAGGAAGACTTTGGTTTTCCCCACCTGCCACCCTTTTATCCCTGTTGCTTTTAGAATTTTGATACAGTTCTCCTTTGTTCCTGGCAGGTTTGGCTTGCACACTATCACTTTGTACCTAAAAAGAACAATTATCATAATAATTTCCAAAACAATTTGAGCCACGACACGAGAAAACCAACAATGTGGTTGTGCACCCAGCGCCGACTCAGATAAGCATGGGCATCCACCCAGTCTGATCAGAATCTTCGCTAAGTGCTTAAATGGTAGCTAAGGGTCTAAGCTACTTCCATGCGGACAGCGAAGACTCCGATCAGACTGGGCGGATGCCCAGGCTGATATGAGTCCCTGCTGGGCGCACAACCACTTTGTTGGTTTTCTCATGCCGTGGCTCATTTTCTTTTACAGCAACAAGCATTTTGCAGATACTAGGACAAAACAGAGCTCACTTCATGACAACATGCAATTACAAAACTGTTCAATGGGCTGCAACAAGGAAATCCAATACGACTGGTGCAGACCAAAATCAGCAGCAGCCAATGCATCCACATTGTGTGGGTCTTTGCCATTTTGCCATTCCCATATAATTTCAATGCAGTACAAGAACTGCAGAGTGTATAGAATAAAGCCCTCTGATTAAGTATGTATATCTGTATTTCAAAAAATGATTGCTCAAATATGTTGTTTTATGTTTCATTTCTAAGTATTCTCCTAGGCATATTGTCATATCACCCTTATTAATATCCTCTATATATATTGATTAGAGAAGAGTACATACCCAACTAAATACAGTCACCCTCTGTGCGAATAAAATTCATTACATGTATTACAATTATCATTTAACAATTTCAATGATTACAACTGTAATTTTTATCTATGCTGGATGCAAAACTCTCAACCACCAATTATGGTTTACAATAATCAGGTAAATGAATACTGATTAAAAATCACTTTACAACAGTTATCTAGAACCTACTTGTTTACAAATTCTTCAAAAACTGGTCTAACAGCAAATCCCTCTCTTCTAATTTTTGTTGTTTCTAACATGCCTGTATATAAAAGCTGAAACAAACCATGCATTCATGCGTTTAAGATAAAGTTAAAGGAAAACACATGCAGCTAACTTTAAGTTATAGTCAATAGATGTAGGATCTTACACGAGTGGTCATTTCATATGAAATTTATGAAACGAGCCTGTGGCGAGTTTCAATAATGTCATAATTATGAAATGACCACAAGTTTAAGATTCTGTTTATCATATGACCCTTTAAAATTTTCACGCCTTCAAACTGACCATTATTTTAAAAAGAAAACACATTGTTGACATGGAAGTTGTCAATGACGCTACGTGTATGCGCCAAAGTGTTATCACATGTGTGGTCATACGATTTTATGACGCGACATTATCCACCGAATAACAGTGACGTCATATGATAAATACACCTCTATGTTTCTCAGCCATTCTCATCAAGAGAAACAATTTTTGTGTATTTTCATTTGTTTCCATAGGTGAAGACCTTTCAAAATGGGGCTACTCTTAAAAGGAGACATGTGCTGCTTAGGAATATAAGTATCTTTCATGCGTGTGAGGTGTAGATAGAAAAATCTGTCACAAGAGTCACTGTCGGCATCACGAGGCTTGCCTCGTGATGCCGAGCAGTGATCCCGAGTGACGAATTTTTCTATCTGCACCTCATGGCAATGATGGGTACTTTTTCTTGCACACTACGTTTTGTTTTAACTTTAGAACTTTTTAAAATGCGTAATTATAGCTCTTGAGAGCTTTCTGTTTGATTTTAAAAGACGGCACCGCTTTCAACGACCGCCATTTGGCTCTTTACGTCAACGACTGGCGTGCATAAACTGACGTAATTTTTGCCGTGTTTGTGACGTCATCACCTAAACAGCCAATGTCACTTGACGACGCAGGAACGTGAGCTCCTATACAACCAATGCATTGCCTGTTTGTGATTTTTATACGGTCCTGGGTGAGATAACATGGGTGAGATAAGATATGTAGGTTCAGGTGAGGCAAGAAAGCAAGTTCTTTCTTTTGAAAGAAGCCCCAATTCTGATGGAAGACAAACTTGAGTCAAAGCATTAATTTAAGAAAGCTACACCTAAATTCTATTAAACAAATCAAAAACAGCTATTTAACTTAAACTGGCTAAACTTCGCTCCACATTCTAACAGTCACTATCATTTAACCCTATTACACTCTAAACAGCCAGAACTCCATAGAGTTTTGGCTGTTCTGAGTGCAATAGGGTTAATATGCTGTATTAAGAGACAGCTGCATTATACCATGTAAAATCAGCAAAGACTTTGATCAGCATAATATCGCCAAAGTCCTCAGTATATGCACTCAGCATCTCTGGACCTTGCTGAATCTGTTTAAAAACAGCTAAATGAAGACAAAAGGAGTCCAAATTTCTTGATCACACATGGCATAAGTTATGCAAGCTGATCTGAGTCTTCACTGACAACATTTCTGATGACGTGGCACAAAATGATGTAAAAATCTGATTCGCATCATTTGATACACATTTCAGTCAGAGGAAAAAAAAGCAAACATGCATTCAAACATAATTAAACCTTAATGCGCCAAAAAGCAGACGACAAAATTTACGTCTGCAGAATTTCAAAAAATGTCTCATCCAAGCTATATCATATTGAGAATTCAAAGACTATAGGGCAAACAGTGTAGATCCAGATGAGGTGGCTCATTATGAGCCACCTCATGTGGATCTACACTGTTTGCCAATTCAACAATTTTAATTGTTGGCACTTTAAGGGTTAAATAGCTGTTTCATGTGAAGCTTGGTTTCATGCTGACTGAATCTTAAAATTACATTGACAAACATGATACTGAGTATTTTATATTGTATATGCTAAACTCCTATGTTATTTTATATAGTATCTAAGTATAGGCAAACACCCAAACAGGTTATGATTAATGTGATTATAAAGTCCATAAAACAAGGGTTTATTGCATAATGCAAACAGACAGATAAAACTTTTTAAACTTTTATGTATTATTTTATCACACAAGTTTGAACATACCTGTTCTTGAATGTATTTCTGATCAAAAGTTCCAGGTGCTTTGATATGGTTTGGTTTCAGACATCTCACAAATATCGGGGAAGCAGATGTCATTCTTTCCATTAGAATCTGTAGGGAGTTCTGGAAACAAATTAAACTAATTAGCTTAGAACTGCACCTGAGCTTGTTTGTTTTTTTTTTTTTGTTTTTCAACAGTCGTAATAACAAATGTCCTCATGGCAGTGAAATGTAATGGACTTGACTCAATAATTTGTTCTGACTGAAATTTGTACAGTACATCCTTTTCAACAGTATAACTAGTATTTCCTCATATCAGGACAATAGGAGGGTGATAATGAAAGGCTGTGAGCAATGAAACCCAGTTTGTGGTTGGAAAGATTTCTGTCTCCAGCTGGAATCAAACTGGGAGCCGACAGGCCAGAGTTCAACCCATTTAGCTAGTAAGGCTCCCCTGCCATTACTAAATACCACATTAATCCTAATAAATGCCTCTGTCCCTTGCCTCTTTTCAGAAAATAATGTTATATCAATTTAGATTACATGAATTCCTGTTTGCTTGTATGGATAAGATAGCTCTTGGAAATGAGGTCTCTTAAAGGAAATAATTTGCTCCTGTAGGAGCAAATTCTTTACTTAAAGAGTTGACCCTTACTGAGAAGGGAGGCAAAAATAGAAGAGTTGCTTCCTCTGAAAGTATACCTATTACCTTAGTCCTGTTTGTTAAAGGACTATACTCAAGGCTCTAAATAATGGCCCCCTTTTGTAAAACGCAATGCCCCCCAGGACATTAAATAGGATTAATACAGTATTGTCTGGATGTCAGTGACTTTTGCAAAAGAGATAGGGCAGTGTGTATACACAGAAAAGAAATTTAGAAATAACTTTTCAAATATTACAATGTTAGTGTAGATAATTTCAGATCATAAAGATAGTTGGAAGAGTTTATTACAGAACTTTGGAGAGTAAATGAAAATGTTCCAATTTTGGAAATTATTATGGTAATAATTAGCTACTGTAATATGTAATTGTTCCATTTTCTCCAGAAGCGGCCAGAGCTGTATACATGGGGAGTATGAGCCGTGACAAGACAAAACCTACAAAGTGGAATCTGCACTAAGCAAAGACTCAGATCAGCCTGAGCATCCACCCAGTCTGATTAGTCTTCAATGTTCGCATGGAAGTAGCTCAGACCCCTAGCTACCCATAAAGTGCACAGCAAGGACTCTGATCAGACTAGGCAGATGCCCAGGCTGATCTGAGTCTTTGCATGGCACACATGCCACTTTGTTGGTTTTGTCATGTAGCTGCTCATATATCTGTGATCGTATTTCGTATTTCTCTGTAGACTCTAACTTACCTTAAATTGAGCACCAACAGTCATTTTTCTCTTTCTCGCTGCATCTAAGCTTGGCCGGTGACCCTATAAAAGCAAAGCACAAAATACAGGCTAATGAAAAGGATTTAAAGAAATGTGGAAACACACAAGCACATTCTTGGAATTACAGAAACACTCCAAAAATATGTTTTATCTAAACAGACTTTTATTTATTTGTGTAGTGATGACTTCCATTTATTTGCAATGTTAAAATTTTAAGACAATACATGCTTCAATTTCAATGGAGAGTGATAATAAATGTATTCATTATCACATTCAATTCACACTGAAGTTTATATGTCCTTTTGATTCACTCTCAGATTATAAACTCTTTGAACAGAGCTCTAGATAAGAGGGAGTTTTTGGTGATAATTAGGGATAATTTTTGCTAATACTGCATAAAAATATTTGTTATGACCCCTCATCTGAACCCTCTCATTGAGACGGTTCAGATGAGGGGTCACAACATATGGTTTCAATGAGAAATAAAAAAAATTATCCCTCAATTATCATCAAATACCCTTCTTATCTAGAGCTCTGTTGAAACAAAATTAAAAAGAAAACTCTCACCCTCCTAGTCTTCCTGCTAGATTTTCTACCCTGAAAAGCCAGACTGCCAGTTCTTGTAACCTGAGCTAAAATATAAAAACTTAATCATTATATATACCATGATGATGCAAAACATTGAGCAAGAATTTTCATGCAAATCATACAGATCCAGATCATTTAGCAACTCTATGACACATTTCCACATGGTAAAACCAACATTTTAAAACAGTAAATGGCTCAGCTCTTAAAATGATATCCACAAGTACCACCTTGGAATCAGCATTAGGTAAAACACCTCCAGTTTTTGTTACGTTTTGTTTTTTCTCCCTTAATACTCTGATCTGACCATATCTGACATTATATCAGAGGACTGTTCTGTGGTGGAAGAAAGCCAGTAGTAATTCTCAGTTGTATAAGGGCTGGGACCATGGCAACATTGAAGGAATAGCCATTCATTCATACTTGCCAGCACTATCGCAATCAGCCAGAATCCACCTGCGTGGCAGAGGTATGTAGCTAGTCATACGACTCCCCTTGCTATTAGGGAGCAATTTTCCATGAGAGTGGCCATTATAATATGTTTTTCATCATTCAAATTATAAAAGGTAACTCAAAAGTGCTTTGAAAGAAACTTAACATATAAAGGCTAAATGACTATATCACAGTTTGAAATGAATGTTTATACCTTTGAATATAGACATGATGAGTTCATTCCTACTAGCTTGTAACATTTCCATGACCCCTGGGGGTAGAGTGTCTCTGTTCTTCTCTAGCCAACCCTCCGCATCGTAAGTTACCTTTAATAAGACAAGGTGAAAGTACAAATAATCATGTATTGACAAAAGACCCCTTCATATCTGTTTATCACTCTTCTATATTTACAGGCAAACAAGAACTACTACATATTAAAATGCTAATAGAAGTCAATTAAGGTCATAAAGAATTTTGGAACATAAAATCTTTGACTCAGCGGACAAAACATAGAGTACATATTTTTTACACTGTTTCACATACTGCTAGCATAGCAGACCAGCACTTAACCACTGAGCTACCAAGCCCCGAGGTTATAAAACTTTTTTCGTGCTCAACTCAGCTGAGCATGAAATTTTCTCTGCTAATAAATATGAAAATGCCAACTATTGTTGGCATTTTCATATTTATCAGCAGAGAAAATTTCATACTCAGCTAGACTGAGCAAGAAAACAATTGTACTTAACTGTAATTTGCTATTTATTAGCGGATAAAATTTCATGCTCAGCTGAGATGAGCATGAAAAAAGTTTTATAACCTCGGGCCCAGGGCTCCTCCTAAATATTTGGCTGGAAGCGTCTGACCTAAGCAGCGGTCTACTAATGGTATGCACTTTTGTCATTATGCCACAAATTCTTTTTACTATAAAATTCTGGCTCATTCAAATTTTAGGACAACAGTTGTATCTACTACATGTATTTATATTCAAATACTAGGCAGGGTAATAATGTATCAGACACTGTCCATGGGCATCAGACCTTCAACCCATAAAATACCGTAAAAATTCTACGTACTGGCACAGATAAGTCTGAGCCAACAGTGCAAGACTGGTCAGCGTTTACCATGTTTGCCAATCTATCTGCAGCTTTTTGATGCATTACTACATGCTAAAATCAAACTGTTCCTGACCATTTTTATGACAATTTTAGTAAGCATTTTAGGTGTCCCAATTTTTTTAAATTTTTATGTGTATGTACGATATGATGAAGTTCAGTACAAACCTGTCCAGCATAGTGGTTGATAGTAAACTTGTTGTCAGTACTGCTTGGTGAAGACTTGTAGTAGCCTGTTTTACCAAAGTTTCTGTTAAACTTGGCAACCAAAGTTGATGCTGTAGCCTGCAGAGAAGTCAGATTTGAACTAAACTTGGCCTTCATCAAATATGGTGATATGCAGCAGACTAGCCTCTTCAACACTAGATGCACCATAAAAGTCTGAGTTCATGCTGTGCCCAGCTTCAGTTTAAAGGCTATTTAAGTGTGCTATTTTTGTGGACCCTTCCAACAAACAAAAACACTGCAGAATGTACCTGCCTTAATTACGCTTTCACAGCAAAAAAGTATGAAGGTTTGATGAATGTAGATACTATCCTATAGTTGAGAGAAATGGGTAAAAATGCTGTGGTTGAGGCATTGTAAATGGATAGAATGAATAGATGGAAAACACATCTTTATTGCACCTACAACAAGAAATGCATCAAATATGCATAATTGCATCAAATATGTTTAATTATAACAAATTTCTGAGTGAAGTCAAGAATTTTCATCTGATTATGTTGTATATCTGGGTAGTAAATTGCAAAATGCTACCTTCTGTTTTGACGCTTTTATTACAAAACAAATTTCTCTGTTGCATGATAAACAAGTTGCAATTTGCAAGTTGGAATTCCATGTTTATTAAGGCTTGACATACAAAGTCATGATGCTCTCTAAAGCCCATCTTTAGAGATAAGAACTTAGTTATACTTACCCTTGGGAATGTGCTTTCTTCATCCAAAACTGTGAGAATACCAACAGGTTTGGCCAAAAACAGATCCTGGTGAAAAATAAATGGTGAATACAGTCCCAGCAGACATTTACAGCACCAGATAACTTAAAGGCAGATATTTAAGGATAACTCTGACATATTTTTTCCTATTTCTCAACAAATACATTTTTATGACCCCTCAGACCCTTCATTAGAACTATCTTGGCGACCTGGTTCTATGAGGGGTTACAATATAAAGTTTTTATGGGTGGATGAATGACTTGTGATTTTACTTTCTTTTCAACAGTATCAGTATTTCAGTCATATCAGAACAATGGGAGGGGATAATGAAAAGCTGTGTGCAGTGGAGCCCCATTTACAGTTGAAACTATTTCTGCCTCCAGAGGGAATCGAACCCTGGACCACTAGATCAGCAGGCCAGCCCTCAACCCACTGAGCTACCAGGGCTCCTATATGCTTTTTGACTTTGATGAATAAATATAAAACAATATCCCTAATTTATTGCTGTTAGTGTTATCCCTTCTTATCTGGAGCACTGAGACATGATACTGACTTTCAATTTTCACTATAGTAAACACTTTAAGTGCTTTGAATACGCTAATGAAGAAAATCTATAACTGGTTTGCAAAAGTTAGATAACTTGCATTGTATATTCTGAATTGAATTGAATTGTTATGTATTATAACAAGTATTGCTACATAAGTCTTCTTGGATCTGTTGACTGTTAAAGCTAACATAGAGAGCTCTGACAGGACTGCACATATGCATGGCCTGGACTGGGCTCTCCCTGTTTGAGTGTACTGTGAGGTATGGTTTGATGCAACTGCAATCATATAAGCAGCTGGAATCGAACCCAGGATCCCTAGATCAGCAGGCCAATGCTTAACACACTGAGCTACCTAGGCTCCTTTGTGCAAAACAAGAAGAATATTTGAATAACACGATTTGATACTCGATGATGTGCTGAATATCAAAATCAACTTCTTAAAACTTTAAAAAGATTACCAAAATAGGTAAACCTGTGACAATATTTGTTATCCATATAGAAATGCTTTCATGCTTACCAAAAGAGGCTGGTTATCAACAAACTTGATTTCCTTCCAGTCAATACCTTCTCTGCTGTACTCTTCCTGCTCTTGTTTAAACACATGCTGAAATGCAGAGTATAATGTATTTAAACATGTTAAATTCTATTAACTCTGAAAAATGCAACATATTTAACACATGCTGATCGAAATTGCAGAGTTCAATAATTCAACATGAAAAACACTTGCCGAAATGTACAGTTCACATAAATTTAAATTTGCTTGAAACATGATGAAATGTAGAGGTCATAAAATTATGCAAGTTTAAACATAATCTGGGGGTGCACAGCCAACAAATCACAGTTTGTTAAAATACAAGCTGAAAGGCAGAGTTCATAAAATTCCTTATTACTAGTTGATTTTCAAAATTTGATGCACATTGAAAAGCCAGAAATTTTCACAGAGACTAATTTTTGCCAATTAGAGCCAACAAATTTTCTAGCAAGGCTTTAAATTTGCAAAAGCTAAGCTAGCTCTTCATGCTTGTTATCACTTTTACAACTTTACCAGGGCTTGCAAGGTCTGCTATCTCACAAAAGTTTAAGAAAATAAAATTCTGTTTTATAGTACCTGATTAAAGAAGAACTGCAGCTGCTCATTAGCCAAGTTGATACAAGCTTGTTCAAAACTGTTCTTCTCAAAGTGTTCAAATCCAAATATATCTAAGATCCCAATTTCTCCCTGCTCCCTGGGGCTGATCATCTCAGACGGAGCCAGGAGCTGGTTGATCTTGTTAACAATCCAACCAAACAGTCGACCATACAGGACCTTGGCTACAGCATCTCGAGCATCTGCAATGTAATTAAAACTATCATAGTGACTCTAAACACAGAGACTGAAGTGCCTGAGCATATAGTATTAACCCCTAAAGTCCCAAAAAAGAAACAATACAATTTCCTTCTCAATTTTCAAAAACAAATTATCTGTGGTATATCATATCATACTGAGTATTCAAAGACTACAGGGCAAGCAGAGCAGATTCAGATAATGCTGCTTATCTAATACTGTTACTAAGTGCAAATGTTTTGATCCACAAAATGGCAGTACATAATCATATAGCAAAAGTCTTTATAAACTGTTAAAATTATAGAATACTATGAAAATAATATTTCTAATAAGCATTGAAGTCAAGTTGGCTGAATAGTTTTCATTTTTCATTTACAGAGCTTGTCTTTGCTCTACATTTTTGGAGCAGGAATGACATTGAATCTGCTGGAGAGACTTTTTCTTATAACAAGAGCTGTCGCCTGACAGCATAGCTCGCCTGAATAGGTGCTTGCCCATCACACAGTCGCTATGGTGGTGTGGCCTGCTATGCATAAAACTTCAGGCAAGCATATCCATAATGACATCACATTTATAAACAGAAGCTATCTCAGAAATAAGTCTTAAAATAACATTAAAATAAAACTTTAACCAAAATCTTTAAGACAAAACTCAAAGTCCAAGGTCATCCAGCGGGGTAAGTATATAGTGATTTGTAAAAACTAAAAAAAGTGTCTAACATCAGTTCAAGTGTAAAGTACTAGTAAATCTCTGCCAATCAATCTCTGTAAATCAGTATGCAATTAGAAAACTTTAATAGAGACCAAATTTCCTAAGTCCCTGACCTTGACATCAAGATCACTGAGCGGGGCTGGGGTATTACTCTGTAAAACTTTGGATTAATATCTAACTACAGTGCAAATATAAAAATAATTCATCTGTGGGTTCAGGAGAAATGTGTCTTTAAAAAACTTTAACCAAAACATCCAATCAATAAAAAGACAATTTTCTAAGTCCCTGACCTTGACATCAAGGTCACTGTGCGGGGCTGGGGTACTACTCTGTAAAACTTTGGATTAATATCTAACTACAGTGCAAATATAAAAAGAATTCATCTGTGGGTTCAGGAGAAATGTGTCTTTAAAAAACTTTAACCAAAACATCCAATCAATAAAAAGACAATTTTCTAAGTCCATGACCTTGACATCAAGGTCACTGAGGGGCATGGAGGTAGTAACCTGGAAAACTTTGGACCAATATCTAACTACAGTGCAAGTATCAAAGGAATCCATCCATGGGTTAAGGACATATTGGGCTTTATAAAACTTTAACCAAAACATCCAGTCCAAAAAAACTCCCAATTTTCTAAGTCCATGACCTTGACATCAAGGTCAAAAAGTGGGGTGGGGGTGGTACCCTGTTAAACTGTGGACCAATATCTAATTACAGTGCAAGTATCAAAAGAATCCATCCATGGGTTAGGGAGATATAGGTCTTTAAAAAACTTTAACCAAAACATCCAATCCAGACGCCGACACTGACACTGACACGGACGCTGATGCTGCCGCTGAAGCCGACGCCAAGATGACAACAATAGCTCTTCCTGAACTTTCATTCAGGCTAGCTAAAAAGCACTAGCATAGTAAATGATCACAAACAGAACCAACCTTCAGCCTGTTGTTTGCTGTAATGTCTTTTCACATGTTCACCTCTAGTTATAGTAACAATGGATGTCATAGTACCGGCTAGGTCTTGTGGGTCTACACTAAGTAATTGCTATAAAAGAAGACAGCACAAACTGTACATGAGTAAAAAAGGATGGGCTGCACACTAAGTAACTGCTGTAAAATAGTGGGACACAAACTGTACATGAGTACAACTGCACAAACTGGACACTCAGTAACTGCTATAAAATACAGGTAGTAGAATACACATTGTATAAACTGTACATCTTTGTTAATCTTGACCAGTATAATGACGAAAATATTAAATGAATTGTTTTTCAGCCAAAGGATTAGATGTTTTTCATTAATCATAACTCAACATATTGTACAATACTACCATTTTATAGGAATTCTAGATTTTGTTATAGAAGTGGTAAAAATTTGTTTCGAATACAAACACATATAAAGCAGAGCAACAAAGCTTTCACTGATTACTTCACTCTTAATTGTATGAATACAAAACTGTGGAAACAAGTCAGATGTGGAACCTCACCCTTCTTAAGGTGAACAGATACAACTCCATGTTTTCCTACCATTTTTACTAAGAGAAACAACTTTTGTAACTTCCTGCCTGTTTATTTCCGTGAGCAATGAAACCCTTTCAAAAGGAGAGCTGCTTGTATAGGAAGAATTTATTCAAAAAAAAAAAAAAAGAGCTATATTCCACTATGAGAAGCCTCCAATGAAAGGATTCCTCCTATGGCAGTTTCTCCACCATAAGGAGCCTGATATGCATTCATTCAAAATGCCGCATTTATCTGGTTAGAAGACAGGAGCTGGTCCTTCCAAAATTCTATCTCATAACCTTGAAAGGTCATTGGGGCACAATAAATGACATCTCAACAATCACTTTCCACTTTGTCCTGTTTTCAGCTGCCTAAGTTGTGCTGGCAAAGTCCATTCCCAAATCAATCTTGTGTAATTCAGCTATAAAATGGGTTTCTCTCTTCCAAACAATACCAAAGATCTAGATCCATCTTACAAGATGGATCTAGATCTTTGGTATTGTTTAGGAAGGGAAAGCCCTCATCATATAACTAAAGTAATATGTTAACTTACAGCAACAACATCTACTGGAGCCATATCCTGTATATAAGCCGCATCTTTGTCATCTTCTTCAAACGTCACATTACCGAGATGTAGAACTGTCGCAACCATTGTGAACATGTTATGTTGTTCCTGAAAACATATACATGTATTTTCTACTATTATTGATATTTTTATTACTTTCCCTTGTTTTTTTTTTGTTGTTGTTTTTTTCTGGCTATCTTCAAGAATAATATTTCCATGGGAGAATTAAAAATAATTCCATCAAGAAAACATTGATGCCTTCAAACTTAGATATCACTAAAATTGTAAACTACTGTTTACAGAAGAAATTTTGGAAAAGTTTTGCTTTTATGATTTTTGTGAGATGAGCTGACAAAATTTAGAACACTAAGGAACTAGTGACAGACTACTATACCGAAGAAAATAGCCTTATCATTGTGTTTCATGAATTTAACAGCTTGCAAACAATTCCACTTGTGTTAATTTCTTAAAATAAAAAATTGCTAAAATTTCCTGTCTGACAGTACATTTCACATTTAAACTGGTTCTTATGCACACCTATTCTTCATCCAAAAAAAAATATCCTGAAAAATAGACCTCAACTAGTTAAGCACATCTGCTCCTACGTCATTTTTTCTTCAGGGCCCCTCAGAGGAACAAGAAGAAAAGCAGGTAGTAGATGCAGTCAACTTAAGCTGTATGAGTATAACTTCAAGTTTTCCTGCCATTTTTACAAAGGGAAAGAACTTTTGTTACTTCCTGTGTGCTCCTCTGGACAATGAAATATCCCCTGAAAACAGGGTCTATTCTTATACAACAACTTTGCTCTTAGAGGAGCAAAGTCTTTCCTTCAAGAGTTGACCCCTACGGAAAAAGGCAGCCAAAAATAAATGACAGAGTTGCTTCCTCTGAAAGTGTACCCATTCACCTAAAACCTATTTGAGTTTACCTCATCAGTAAATCCCACCAGATCTAGAGCATTAACAAGTTCTTCATACATTTTCTTCAAATTACTTCTGTTGGTAGTAGCTTTCTTGGAATTGTTTGTCAAGTATCTGTAATGAATGATAAGTATTTGAATGTCGCTTCAGAACTGAATGAAGCAAAAATTACACCACCATCAAAACTTTAACTTTCTCTCGAAATAAAGTGCACATGTCAAAGACGGATTTTGGTAAGTACATGCATGTGATATTATTATCGCCCAGCGGCATTTAAGGTCCATTTTAAATCTTTAACTACTTGGGGAATTAAACTCAAGTTCATTTTCAATTTCATATATCTGGTTTATTTTCATCACTTATTCAGTTCATTCCCACCTGGCAGTCCACATAAAACACTTAAAACTTAAGTCTCTGTCGACTACATTTTGACTGTTTTGTTTAAGCACAAGGTAAACTAATATTTCAAACAATTTTATAAACTCTAAGACTTTTAAACTTTCAACCCTTCATTCTCACTTCCAGAAACTAACTATGTCTTTCTGTCCAGATTCTTCCTTCACTTCCATGATCTCTCCAGCCTCTCATCCAATCATTTCTCTCTCTAACCACCACATGACTAATTAACCTGTTCACACCTTTATGTCATTCTATTCTGATTGGTCATTTCAAATCTAGCTCCTTATCTCACTGTCACTCTTTTCAGAACTGCACCCTCAGAGATCAAAAGAAATTAGCAAGTACTTGGAGATAATTCTGCTACTGAGTCTGCAAGGCTACCTGCTGAAAATAGTTCCACCTGATTACCCTAATATCATCTTAATGCTTTATGAATAACTCTGGTTAATCGAACATCTTGTCCCTTTCCTAATGACATACCATATATACATTTCTCATAACATAGTAAGGCTGTAGTTCAAATTCACAAATATAACTAGTAGGTTCAAATGATATTAAATTCAAAAATTAAAATATTAAAATTAGATTCCAATGACAGCAATTAAAGTAATTAGTACTTTAATTGCCCTTGTGATATATGCCCTTCCTCCAACTAAATTTGCTCCTGCAAATTGTATTGAAGTTCTACAACTTATATTTATTACAACTTCTACCTAAACAATTCCAATTACTTTATAACTGGCCGCATAAGACAGTCCAAATTATGAACGTAATTAGTTCTGTTTAGATAGCCACTTGGGTATATATCAGACAATTCAATGAACATACATGTAACATAATATGATAGATACTTATTAACCAATTTCTGCCAGATGGGATAAAGCATGAACTAAATTGCATGCACAATATAAAATTCAAGAAAACAATTAAATTTTAAAAGTGTTGATAAATATTTTCTGAGATAAAGTCAGAATTTGTCTTTATATAGTTCATTCTCTATTTTCTCTATTAAAATTTGTTTATTAGCTCTGGAACAAACTTTTGCAGTTGACTCTTGAAATGTTTATACCACATCACATTACAAATAGCACACAGCTACACTTTTTTTTAGCCAAAGTCACAAGTTTGTTACCTCAGTTTAAATATATTAACACAAGGCTTAGAGATATTTGTGAAATTCAATCTGAGAAACTCAGGCACCAGAATATGTTTGCCATATCTATAACATCTTCACTAATCACCCCTTTTTGCACAACTTCCTAGGCCACAACCTCTATTACCCCTTCAAATATTATAAAGAAAGCTTTAATTTTGTTTTAGTCAACATGACGCACAGTATTTAGACTATCAGTTCATTCACTTATGACTTAAGTTCCACCTAAAATCATGTACAAGCAGGGCTAGTTCTATAATATTTTTACCAAACCACTTATTTGGTCCAGACTCATAATTTTATATGTCAAATTCTAATTAACAGAATGACTAAAATTTATGGTCTTGTACTCAGTATTCATACGACACCTACTTAACGGCATTCATATGATACCTACTAAACAATATACATATGATACTTCCTCACAGTATTCATATGATATTTCTGGTGTTACTGTTTGTACCTTTACAAACCACCAGCCTGAACTATATTGCCACTGTTGCACACCTCTGATCAATAGATTTTACATATAGTACATAAGTGAACTACTAATAAATCATAATTTCAAGGTAGGTCAAGGTCAAGATTGCCATGCTTAGTATTTCCCAACCCCCATTTAATATTTCCAATACCAGCGCTGGGTTTAATTTAGAATTTAATTACCATACTAAGGGAAAACTTTCTTCTAACCTAACTTAGAATTATTTTTTATGCATAAAGGAGCCATGTTAAGTGCTGACTGTCTTCTTGTATGGCACTGTGCACATATTAATTCCTTACCCTAGCAAATCGTATTGTTACAGTGTATGGACTAATGAACATGTACTTTTCAAGTTCTATTTTCTAGTGCCTGAGTTCACAGAATACTGAAGTTCACACTTACCATATTCCATAGTCACATTTCCCCCATCATAGTGAATTTCAATTTACTCTATATTTTTCAAACTGTTTATGACCCACACACTTTAGAACTACACTGTTATGTCCCTGGAAAGTTTGATAATATATATTTCTCCTCCCCACACTGCCTGGATCCCAACTCATGATGACCTTCACCTCTATATCGTCCTAGTTATCTCAGCCTTCATACTGCTCCATACTACTACCATCAAGTCCGTATAAACCCCTGAGATTGTGAAATTCATTATCCTCTTGTCAACATTTTCTTCTTTCAATCTTCATATGTCCTTGGAGTTTTTGTTTTACCACAACAGGTGAAACACATCTCTATCTTCCCTTTTAGCGATACAAATAGGTTAAAATTTTCACCAGGTCCTCAGAGTTTTTCATTTTCACAATATTTCACTCAGTAATTTAGTATGCCACTTTTTCTTGTCCCTGCCAGGTGGGAATTAGTCCTGAATTTACAATTCTTTAGCTCTACAGGATCGTTTTATCACCCCTTTGGAATATGGCGTACCCAGATTCATCCACCATTTATCGCCCAGCGGCATTTAAGGTCCATTTTAAATCTTTAACTACTTGGGGAATTAAACTCAAGTTCATTTTCAATTTCATATATCTGGTTTATTTTCATCACTTATTCAGTTCATTCCCACCTGGCAGTCCACATAAAACACTTAAAACTTAAGTCTCTGTCGACTACATTTTGACTGTTTTGTTTAAGCACAAGGTAAACTAATATTTCAAACAATTTTATAAACTCTAAGACTTTTAAACTTTCAACCCTTCATTCTCACTTCCAGAAACTAACTATGTCTTTCTGTCCAGATTCTTCCTTCACTTCCATGATCTCTCCAGCCTCTCATCCAATCATTTCTCTCTCTAACCACCACATGACTAATTAACCTGTTCACACCTTTATGTCATTCTATTCTGATTGGTCATTTCAAATCTAGCTCCTTATCTCACTGTCACTCTTTTCAGAACTGCACCCTCAGAGATCAAAAGAAATTAGCAAGTACTTGGAGATAATTCTGCTACTGAGTCTGCAAGGCTACCTGCTGAAAATAGTTCCACCTGATTACCCTAATATCATCTTAATGCTTTATGAATAACTCTTGTTAATCGAACATCTTGTCCCTTTCCTAATGACATACCATATATACATTTCTCATAACATAGTAAGGCTGTAGTTCAAATTCACAAATATAACTAGTAGGTTCAAATAATATTAAATTCAAAAATTAAAATATTAAAATTAGATTCCAATGACAGCAATTAAAGTAATTAGTACTTTAATTGCCCTTGTGATATTACCTCAAAATAGCAATTCAATGATCTACCATGGATGTTTTTGTTATGAAATGACAAAAAGAGTTTTCTCCGAATTTGTTTTGTCTTATCCTGTGTTCGGTTAACAGGTCTTAATTTGCACTAAGATATGTCAGAACAATTTTAATTTCCCCAATATGAATGTTATGTAACACAAAATCTCTGTTTGCTATTATAACAATGTTTACACCACTGCAAAGAGCTAAAGAATTCAAGTAATTTTTTTAACGGCACTATTTTCATGTTTTCTTTTCAGCACTTACAACAGTAACAGGAAACATTGCAGACTAAGATCTACACCATTTGCCAACAATCTTTTAAAATATCCCACTGATAAGACAAATGGACTTCTCCAAATTCCAAGATGGAAGAGGCCAGTTGTTGTGCAGATCGACTGCATACCTTATTAATCTTATGGGCCTGGGGTATTGCATTATTGCATTTTATGTAAAGGGTGGGCTGGGGAATGTTTTTTAGAGCCTGATGAGAAAGAAATCAGCTCTTGACAGAACACATCCAACATTAGGTGATTTTAAGCATGTAAGAATATCAGCTACATTTTGTCAACACATTATCTGCTGACACTGGCATGTAATACATTGTGAACCATAATTACATACACATAGTCATATGTCCATATATGAACTACATATATATATACACAGTAGAACTTCAATGGCTTGAACCCTGATGGCTCGTTTACTATATCTGACAATTTTTCGCATGGAATTTTGTAATTTTGAAAAGTCAATATAACATTATTTCTGTAAAAGGAGGCAGGGGCATTTATTAGCATGGGGGCATTTGTAAGGATGAAAATACTGTACCTAAACTTGTCCGGTGCATGCAGTTTGAAATGTTGTTGATACTCCTTGGTTAGCCCTGCCAACATGTAGTAGAAGATATGGAAACTTTCTTCACCAGGACTCTGACTAACAAGTCGTGACTTCTCCAGAAGGTACTCTGAGATCTTGGCACCCATCACTGTAGCACAAAGTAAAGTTACTGTAAACACTTTCAACACTCCAACAGGAATGGCTGAGTAAGCATCTTCCAGCAGCAATCTGATCAGGATCTGCGATATTTGCCATTCACTAAATAATTTAAGGTGTATGGGTACATCTTTTTGCTTTCTGCCATTTTTTAAAGGGGAGTAACTTTTGTTTTGCTTCCCTGGATGACAAGCCCTTCAAAAAACGGTCTACTCTTAAATGATAGTATTTGCTCCAAGAGGGGCAAATTCTTTCCTTTAATAGTTGACCCTAACTAAAAAGACTGGCAAAAATGAAAATGAAAAGGTTGCTTCCCCTGAAAGTGTACCCAATCACCTCAGTACTGAAATGCTTACAATATTTAAAGACAATATTTTTTGTCAAATCTATTATAACATAATTAGAAAGGCTCAAGTACTGTTACAAACTAAAGTATTATAGTTATATAACTAATGCATATACACATATGAGCTTGCTGTGGCTTAGACATGTGAAATTTGTGTTTTAAAACCCACAGGTTCAAATTTATTATTTTGGTGAACAATAAATGCACTGACCAGTCTGCACATATGTGTATGCTTGTCCAAGCATGGACCGAACAGCATATGCCATAAGAAGGACTTTTTCATGATTTGAAATTCACTTACTGAATTCTACACATGCAATTTCATGGAAATTAATATGTACCTTGGCCATTATGAAACATAAGCTGGATGTATTTTCCAAATCTACTAGAGTTATCATTCATGTTTGTCTGGGCATTACCAAAAGCTTCCAGTAATGGATTCACCTGAAAAACACAAACATATAACATATAAAACACTATATCACAATCAGACAAGCTAAAGTCATTCAAGATTTAAAAGTATGTTATTTTTTCTAAGATATTCAATCAGAGCTGCAGATCTGGAGAATTTAGTTACAGTGGTAATTTCTACCACTTTCTTTAAACCCCGTTTGCTGCCTTATTCATTAGGGGCATCTCATTTTTGTCACCTCTATATCACAGGGTATAAACCAGTCTGCCAATTTTTTGATTCCTACAGAGACTGTCCGTCATATTTGGCTTCCGCCGAGACTGTCTGCGAACTCTTGCTTCCTGCAGGGACTACTGTCTTCCAAAAATGGCTTCCTGCTGAGACTGTCCGCGTGACTCTGCTTCCTGCCAAGAGCCTCTGCAGGAAGCAGAATCATGCGGACAGTCTCTGCAGGAAGCCATTTATCATGTACAGAAGTCTCGGCAGGAAGTAAGAGATTGCAGACAGTCTCGGCAGAAGCCAAATATGATGTACAGTCTCTGCAGGAAGAGAAAATTAGCGGAATTGATTATACCCTGTGTATATGGAGTGGTACATTTTCATGGGAAGCAACTCTATAATTTTCATTTTTGCCTCCTTTCCCAACAAGGGTCAACTCTTAAAGGTAAGAATTTGCTCCCATAGGAGAAAATTCTTTTGTAGACCCTATTCTGGGAGGGTTACATCATCCAGGGAAGCAAACACGAAGTCACAAAAGTTTAAATACGGGAAAAAAAAACCATGGGGTTGTAACGATACATCTCAAGTACTATCCTAATAAGTTTAATGGTGCAAAATTGTATCATTCAGCTGTTATGCAAATCTCAAAATGAGAAAAAAAGTTGTGTGTAACATGTGCACACATCTAGATACAGATGCATTCTTGTGTTTTCATTGTTTACGTTGTTGTTTTTGTTGTTGTTTTTATTGTGACTTTGTTTTATGTGGAAATAAAGATGACCACTGCATTCAGTTTTAACAACCACCATATCAGACCTCTCAATATAGTCAGTTATATACACATTATTATAATAGTAACTTGATCTGGCGTACTGTATCACGTCGAGTTGATGAGCTCATACCATCGGACCACCCGAGACGCTTACTATTAAAATAATTTGTTTATTATATACCTGAGGGAACAGCCAACCATTCATACTCGACCTGGATTCGAACCTGTGTGGCAGAGGTATGTTGCTAGTTGAGAGACAAATGCTGCTGACTGAGCAATCGAAGCGCGCCATTTTGACGTTATGTCACTAGTCCCGTATCTCTGGTTCTCCTTTCTACGATGCACGTTAAACAATGACGCGCCCTGTGCTGGAACTCAGACATAGCCTCGTTTTAAAGGATAGTGATATGGATTCAGAAAATGTCAGTTTGATACGGCGCTCTGTATCAGATGGCCAGAAAACAGGCAGTTCAAAGGGCGAATCATTGATAGGTATATAATAAAATGGTATACCTGTAGAATCTGTTGCTCTAGCTGTGTGTTGCCTCTACATAGTTCTATCAGCTGTTTTATGATCAGTTTTGTACTTTCTGTCTTTCCTGCACCACTCTCCCCACTGAAACAGAAATAATGGTGTACCCACTCGCTTACAGTATTTCAAATACTGGGACAGCAGTGCCTGAGCAAACAGTGTAGAAACCAGATCAGACTGCTCCCAAAGGAACAGTCTTATCAAGATCTGCATTGCTTGTCATTCCTTTCATTAAAATCAACTTCTATGATGCATTTCCTGCACTCATCAACTACAAAATATATACCCATAAAATCAATACAAGATTTTACTGTTTTACATTTTTTTTTTTTAAATTCTCTGAAGACAAAAGATTTCTGACTGACTGGCTGGTGTAATCTGCATTTTTTTTTGCGATCACAATGCTTATTGTAACGCTAAGTGTTGAAGAAAACATTCCCGAAGTTTAAATTGACTGTTTTAAGAATGATTTTTGAGACTGATATATTAAAGCATTTTGCCAAAGTTTTTTGATGTTTGTGATATGATATAAAACTCTGACGAAATTTTCCTGATTTCCCATATACAGTGTTGTGCATATATAATATAGACTACCATTCTCTTAATATGAACTGAATACAGACAAAATTGTGAAAGTCTGGTGGTCACTTACCTGATAAGAATGCACTGATTGGTTGGTGTTCTGCCAGCATATCCAACCATATTCTGGTAGGCAGTGTCAGATATAGCAAAGATGTGGGGCGGGTGGTCACTCTTTCTGGCATAATTGTACAAGTTTGATTCCTGATAAGAAAGAAAACAATTTGCAGGTTTTAAATTACAATGTTCCCTAAAAATGGACCTGTCTTAACGTGAATACTTTTTACAAAGGGAAACAACTTTTGTGACTTCTTGTTTGCAACTTTTTTTAAGAAGAAACCCTTCTAAAATGGGATCTATTAAAGGGAAGAATTTGGTCTTAGGGATAATTCTTTCCTTGAGTTGAAGGAGTTGAGTTGGGGCGAAAAAATGGAAAATGGAATAGTTGCTTCCCCTGACAGGTATCCCTTCACCTTGAGCATTCCATGTAGATCCTGATCAGACTGTTCCTGAAGGCATAAGAGTCTGCACTTTATCCCATTTAAACCCTGCTAAGAAAACAGACTTTTCCAAAGTCTATGAGAGATGAGTCGATTAGAGAAAGTATATATAATTAAAGTGTTTCCAATATATATATATAAGCTAGCTAGCAATTAGCCACTAGCTTTAAACATCTTCTACAGACTGAAGTTGCTCTGGTGATACTAATTATTATTTTGTTGTTTTATTTAAAGCCTGGAAAATACAGTACCTCTAATAAACAGTATGAAGATGAATGGATTTACTTGCAGAGGAAGCAGCTCTACTATTTTTGACTCAGTTTTCAGGAGGGGTCAACTCTTAAAGAAAAAGTTTGCTCCTCTAGGAGCAAATTCTTTCCTTTAGCAGTAGACCCCATGTCAATGAGCTACCTCATCCAGAGTAGCAAACAGGAATTCATGCAAGTCAATATGGGTTGACATAATTTTCCTAAATAATGGCAGGGGGCATTTATCAGAGCAGGGGCGTAGCCGTTTATTAAGATTAATATGGTATAATGCGCCATATTTACTCCAAACATTTATGCACTGTCTGCCAACAGCTTTATAAAACTGTCATCTCCTGACAAGACTAATAGACAATCCAAACATTACAGTTTACAGACAGTATTTATGATATATACAGTATCAATTCTAATGAATGCCCCTGCTCTAATAAACATCCCCCGCCTCTTTTCCAAAAATAATGTTATATTAACTTGCATGTATTCAATATGTCTGCTTCTCTGGATGAGGCAGCTCTACTCTTAAAGGAAAGAATTTGCTCCTAGAAGAGCAAATTCTTTTCTTTAAGAGTTGGCTCCTACTGAAAAGGGAAGCAAAAAGAGTATACACCTGCTTCCTCTGCAAGTATACTCATTCACCTGAATTCTACTTATTAGAAGTATTTGGCACTGGCTGAAATACTACACTTTAGGCTCTAGATAACATCCCCACCCTCCCCCCACTTTCTTAAAACGCAATTCCCCTGGGCATTTAATAGGATTAATAGGGTATAGTTTCAAAGAAAGTCAAACTCACATTGTGCCCATATATTCCTAGGTCTCTGAAGGGGTTGACAGCAATCAAAATGTCTCCAACATAGGTCTGTAATAGAAAGAAATTATAGAATTTAATATTTTTAAAGGCTGGCATGATCAGCATTTTCATTATCTGTATCACACATAATGTGCATGTACTGCACACTGGTGATACTCAAAAGTTTGTAAGCATCAAAATTTTTATTTCGCATGTTGTGAAGAATTATCAAAGGATTATTTTCAAAATTGTAAATCATGTATTCGAAAACACAGTCATGTCACACTGAGGTTCACTGAACATTACCTAATTATCAAATATTATAATGAATATATTATATGAAATGTGTTAGTTGTGATTTGAAATAAGTCAGTCCTAGATGATGTTTTTCTTTTAAGCTTAGCCAGTTTTGAGCATTATAATATTGTTTACTGGTCAAATTGTGGTGAAAGTATTGTAGTTTTTCATTATATACCGTAATCGACCCATTTACCGCACCATGTGCATAACCTTTTCAAAATTGCAACAAAAAGGTAAAATATATCTAATAACCTCACACTCAGAACAATTAAATGCAGGGGTGACTGGGAAGAGGCAACATGGAGTAGGACTGGAAATAGCATGTGTTTATACTTTCAAGGGGCAGAAAATGATACGAAAGCCTTGTGTTCACTGTTGAAACAGTGATGGTAATATCAATTTCACGCGTTTCGATAGTATAGCGTGAAATATTTGTCTTTGCGGTTCTGATTATACAGTGTGGTCGTTGGTCAGTATGCATGAATTGTGAAGTGAGTTTTTGTTCATTCTACCAGACGACTTCATATAGCTCACATCGTGTTTGCTTTGTCAGTTTTGTACATGAACACGCGGGTTCGTCAAAATGGACAGTATCAAAGAAAATGAATTGCTTTCTAAAATGGAGGACCTTATTTCTTCTAAGCTGAACGCTTTTGAGCAGCGTATGGAATTCACGCAGAAGCAGATATCACAGTCGCAAATTTCCGTGATACAAACTCAATTATCCAACAGTGACAATTATTCTTTTCGGAAAAAGGGTGACGAGGAGCAGCACAAAGTCAACTCTCAGGTGCTTGAAAAAATGAAAGAAGCTGACGGTTATCTTCAAGAGACTAGCAGAGATTCTACTGGTGAAGCGTCTCTTATGGCGCATAGAAAAATATCTGAAGGTATTGATATTCTTTCTCACCGTCAAAAATTGGTTAAACTGGCTGACAGTTCTGAACACGGATGGAAGGTCGTGCAAGAATACGAAGCGCATCCTTTGGCCGAGGATTCTGACGATGAAAAGAAAATCTATCGGGCTCAACTGAAAGCTGACCGCAAGGTGAAGCAGGAGAGACGAAGTCGAAGTAGACGATTTGCTCCATATGGTACTCCCATGGCTACATCTACTACAACAGCTACACCTGCACAACCAGATAACCGTTACCAGGGCAACAAGAAACCCGGAAATTGTTTCCGGTGTGGCAAACCAGGCCACTGGCGGATCGACTGTAAGGTTGATGTGCCTGAAAGCACTGCTAAGATAAGTAATGTTTCATTTTCAGTCGGCTCAGACATGACTCGAGACGATAGCAATCAGGTAGGTCTCAGAGAAAAATCGAATTCTTTTAAAGATGTGGAAAACTCAGCCATTCGCACCGAAATCGTTGAAGGGGCGGTCATAGCTACGCCAGTTGGTAGGTTAAAATGTAATGCAAAGCACTGGAAAAATGCAGGTGCAAGCGAATATATTATGGATATAGTGCAAAATGGTTATAAGTTACCTTTCAGAAATTTGCCCATTGCTGCAGTTTTGAAAAATAATAGATCGGCACTTGAAAACGCAGAATTCGTTGGCAAAGAAATTGATTTGTTGATATCAAAGCTGTGTATCAGTCAAGTGGATTTTATTCCACACGTGGTCAATCCTTTGACCGTTGCACTCAACAAAAATAATAAGAAAAGGCTTGTACTAGATTGTAGGCACATCAATCCAGATTTATTCAAGTTTAAATGCTCTTTTGAAAATCAGTCAGTTGCTAGGCAGATGTTTAGCCAAGGTGACTATTTATTCACTTTTGATATTCGGAGTGCTTATCATCATTGTATGATATTTTCAGGGCACCGTACTTATCTTGGCTTCTCATGGATATTTAATGGTGAGAAGCGGTATTTCGTATTTAATGTCCTTCCGTTTGGTATCTCAACCGCGGGATATATTTTTACCAAATTGCTTAAAGTTCCACTCAAAAAATGGAGGTCAGACGGTCACAAGGTTATTTTATTTTTAGATGACGGTTTAGGTGGGAAGGGTTCTTATTCCGAAGCATTACTTTCTGGTAAGATTATCAGAGAAAGTCTGCACAGTTTCGGTTTTTTAATTGCTGAGGAAAAGTGTCAATGGGTGCCATGTCAAATTATCGTCTGGCTTGGTTACCTGTGGAACATGATTACAGGTACGTTGCACGTAACAGACGAACGCATATATCGGACAGAAAAGTTTCTTGATGATTTGATTTCCAGGGTACTGAGCGGTAATAACCTCATTAATGTGAGAAAAATAGCATGTTTGGTAGGTCAGATAATATCTATGCAGTCAGCAGTTGGAAATTCGGTGAGACTTAGGTCTCGCTCCTTATATGAATGTGTGCAGACTAGAGCTAGTTGGGATGCTCCAGTGCTCGTTAGTTCTAGCGCTCTAGATGAGTTGATTTTCTGGAAGGAAAATTTAAGATCTCTTAACGGAAGTAGTCTGTACGTTTGTCCAGATATTGATATATCTCTTTTTTGTGATGCCAGTGGAGCTGGTTTTGGTGGTTTCATACTGGGCATGTCAGACAGTGAGGTAACAGGTTCTTGGTCTGAGTCCGAAAGTGGCCTGAGCTCTACTTGGAGGGAGCTCGAAGCAGTAAATAGGGTATTACACAGTTCACTTGATAACCTGGAAGGGCGGACTGTATTAGTAAATACGGACAATAAAAACGTATGTAGTATTCTACAGGTGGGCAGTAAGAAGCCGTATTTGCAAGATATTGCAGTAAAAGTGAATAATCTATGTAATGCTAAAAGCATTGGTTTGAAGTCTAATTGGGTACCACGGGCAGATAACTGTGAGGCAGATTTTTTAAGTAGATGCTCTGACAGCGATGACTGGGCAGTTTTAGACTGGATATTCTCCAAACTTGAGATTAGATGGGGAAGTCATACTGTAGATCGTTTTGCGTGTGATTATAATACGAAATGCCCCAAATTTAACTCAAGGCATTGGTGTCCGGGTACGTCTGGAGTTGATGCGTTTGTTCAAATTTGGAAAGGCGAGAACAACTGGTTAGTTCCCCCGCCTCGGCTTATTGTTCAATGTATTCGCAAAATTGTGAAAGAAAAGTGTACATGTACTATCATTGTTCCGCAATGGCGGTCTGCTCCATTTTGGCCTCTTTTATTTCCAGACGGTGATTCGAGGGCTGACTTTGTTAGTGATGTTCTCGTTTTTCCACCTGGAATTTTAACGAGGCGAGGCCGAGGAAGAAACGGCATATTTGATGGCAGGCCGTTAAGCTTTGGCTTAGTGGCCATTAGGGTATATTAGATTTCTGATATTTTTGCAGGTTTAAGACTGACAGAGACCATTCAGCGTGAGGTGCAGGCAGCCGGTATTGAGAGCAGTACGTTTGTCAGACTTTCTTCTAAGATGGCAGATTTTCTAGTGAATTCTAGAAGTGATAACACAAGTGCTAAGTACTTTAATTATTTTAAAAAGTGGGAAAATTTTATTACGGCTCAAGGAGGATCAGCTTTACCAGCCTCTCCAATTCATGTGGCTCTGTTCTTAACCGATTTAATTGATAACCAGTATTCATATAGTGTTATGTCAGCATCGATGTACAGTATTAAATGGGCACATTCGTTGAAAAATTATACGGATCCTACAAACAACGCTTTTGTTATGAATTTGTTAGAATCTGCTAAAAGATCTCCGACTAAACATACTCTCAAAAAACAACCGTTTACTTCCGAAAGTTTAATTTTATTGTGTAAGAAATATTCTGATTGTTCAGATGTGTTAACTGTCAGGGATTTGTGTATGATCGTATTAGGGTTTTCTGCCTTTCTTAGATACGATGAAATCAGCAATATACACTGCAATGACGTAAAAATTTACGATGACTATTTTTCCTTGTATATTCGTAAAAGCAAAACAGATCAGTATAGATTTGGAAATGAGATCGTTGTTTCTAAAGGGAATTCTGCAGCCTGTCCGCATGCTATGCTTACACGTTATTTAGCTCTCACTGAGCAGTCTCTAACGAGTCATTTCTATTTGTTTAGGCCATGTTTTAGATCTAAAGGCGTCAGCGGCTTGGTATCAAAAGATAAACCTTTAAGCTATACACGGGCAAGGGAATGTTTAGTTTCCAGGTTAAAAGAGGTGGCTGGAGATTTAAATTTTGGCCTTCATTCACTTCGCTCTGGTGGGGCTACAGCTGCTGCAAATGCCGGTGTAAACGATCGCTGTTGGAAGCGTCATGGCAGATGGAAGAGTGAAAAAAGCAAGGATGGCTATGCTGCGGACTCACTAGAGAGAAGGTTAGAGGTTTCAAAAATGTTAGGGTTGTAATATTTATTCCACATTCTCTCCAGCCCGCTCTTTTGTATTTCTAAACTGCCGTCTGGTCATGCATTTAATGTTGTTGTTTGTTTTTTAAGAATAGGAAAGACTATCAATTTCACGCGTTTCGATAGTATAGTGTGAAATATTTGTCTTTGCGGTTCTGATTATACAGTGTGGTCGTTGGTCAGTATGCATGAATTGTGAAGTGAGTTTTTGTTCATTCTACCAGACGACTTCATATAGCTCACATCGTGTTTGCTTTCAATTTAGTTAAATATTAAATTTTGGACACTTATTTAATGTTCACGATGCTGTGACGGTTCAAACGTTCAGAATCTGGCACGTTTTCTCATGTTCGATTTCAATGTAATGTTTAGAATGAGGCCCAACATTCTAGCGATTCAGCATTTGACAAACGGGCACAGGTTTCCAGAGTTTTTCTAACATTATATAGTTTTATCTCTGGTTTTTCCTGGGCGAGCTGAACCGCATGCTACATGTATATTGTTTGTTTCTGAAAGGAACAAAGTTGTTTAATTTGAACGATGGACACCTGCGGCTTTGTATAGCTATACCGCTGCTTTGTTACCCTACACTGAATAAACTGCCGTCTGGTCATGCATTTAATGTTGTTGTTTGTTTTTTAAGAATAGGAAAGACGTGTTGGGTTTTGTGAGTTTCAAAAGGAAAAGCAGTGTGCGCTTGTGCAGCTTTTCCAGAAATGGCCTTGGTGTGCGGTTATAGGGACATGTGCAGTTAATGGGTCGATTACGGTAGTATCTATTTATTAATAGTCTCAATCTGAATAAGTTCTGCCCTGTTGGCCACTCAGCTAACTGTATCATAAGCCTCTTAATAGGGCATGTGGACTTGTGGCAAATTTTCTTGGTGTCTTTTGGCGTGGTGAAATTTGTTTATATATGCATGCTTATTTCCTCCAATAAATGCTAATTCACATGTCCTAAAAGAACATTTTGAAAACAAAATTGCACGGGGCAATTATTGAAAAAATGACAAATTTTGGTGGAATTTTGGCCACTTTCTCACAGAAAAACGGTCTTTTATTAGAGAGGGGCATTTATTAGGAGAAATACAGTACATGTATACTTGTTTCCAGAGGAGTAAGCTTCTGACAGCTTTTTTTTAGGAAAAAAAAACTGGTATTTTAGGGTATATAACAACCAAATAATTTGCTTGATAGATCTGGGGTATGTAGCTTCATACTATATATATCAAAGCTTTGCTTTTACTACCAGGTAAAATGTGATAAAGGTTGCTTTTCTTTTTCGTTTTCACTTGATTTTCTTATTTTAAATTTTCATCTTATTTTTCTCTTCTTTTTTTAAATCTACAATCTAGTACACCTAGCAAAACTAACCCTTAAGTAATATTTCAATTGCAATTCAAACACACACCTAAATAATACCGGTATTCAGTTGTCATGAAAATACAATTAGTTTGGGTGATATTAGATCAAATTTAAAGATAGTCTTTTCAAAACATTTCTTTATACCTCACTGTACACATACTTTCAAAGCTATGCCATGCAAAAAGCATAATGAGGTGTGAGAAAAGAAAGGCAATTTTTCTTTGGATGAACACAATTTGCAGTCTGATAAATTCAGACTTTCTGGTTTACAATGTTTTGTGGAGCAATATGAATCTACAATAAGATTTCTAGCAACTCTGCCATTTTCACTTTTTCATTCCTTCTCAATGAGGGCATACTCTTAAAGAAAAGAAATTGCTCCCCTAGGAACAAATTCTTTCCTTTAAGAGAAGACCCCATTTTAGAAGGCTTTCATGTTCCAGGGGAGCAAACAGGAATTAAGTCACAATAATTGTCCCCTATGTAAAAATTGTAGAAAAACGTGGAGGTACGTCCATATATGAATATGTCTAAACTATAAATAGTAGGGATTCAAGAGTCCCAGTTAATACTGTTATTACTGCAGCTGGCCTGACTTCCAGGCTAGATGGTTATATGTATTCAATTGGTACAAGTCATAACATGGCTCTTTTAATTCTGATGGCCAACCCTTTTGCCCCTCTGGTCAAAACCAAAAATTAAAACATAGGGCTGCAGCCAGTCTAAGGGAAAGCAAAGCTTTTTATATGTCTAAATGATTTAAGTCTTTGAGTTTGATTATAGTGGTACTGACTACTGACATCAATACGCTGCACTGATGTGATTTCAACATCATGTGCCTGCTTGGTTTAGGAACAATGTAGACTCAAATCAGACTGCTCCTGCTCAGAGATTATACTGTTTGCTATTTTGACACATTGCCAAATGAAATTAACTTCAAATTTCATATTTTTTGTTTGTTTGTGTCTTGTTTCAGACATTTATAAATCTTAGGGTAAGTTTTATGAGAAGATTTACAAATAGCACAGGCAATATAAAGGGACCTAGGTTATGAATCCTTTTCAATTGAAATTGAATACCGGTAATTGAATTGAAGTGCGTAATCTATTCCAACCAGGAAGGGATATTTTTCAATTGATAACAAATCTACACTGATAAGGAAAATTTGGGACTGGCCAAATTAAAAACAAAATCTATCAATTTAAAGCTTATATGGCTGTGTTGTCTGATTCTGATTAAGGTCCACTGTCTTTCAATGTACAAGCAGTTTAACTTTAAGGCAAATGCATATACTTTCAGGGGAAGTGATTCTCCCATTTTCATTTTGCCTCCTTTCTCAACAAAGCAGAAAGTTTGAAAAGATGGGGAAAAATCAATTCAATGAGTGCCAGAGCTCCAGATAAGAGGGGGTATTGAGGATAATTCAAAGATAATTTTTCTTATTTCTCAACGAAAACATATGTTGTGACCCCTCATTAGAACCGTCTCGACGAGACGGTTCTAATGATGGGTCACAAAATATGTTTTTGTGGAGAAATATGGCTAATTATCCCAAAATTATCTCTGTTACCCCTTCTTATCTGGAGCACTGAGTGCGTTGCAACTTTTCATTATTATGGCCTGAGCGATATTAAAATATATATCTAACAAGGTGCCATGTTATTCCTATTCTTTTTTAAGGAGGTAAACTAATAAATTATTCATGAGTCACATTTATCTGCAGCTCTGAGAACCAATTTAACAAGACCTGTTCCCGTACAGGATAGCTCACCTGCACTAGTGCCTTGCCCATCACATAAAAAACTTTAATGTAAAACTTTAAAGTGTGATACCCACGCCCCAAGTGACAACAATAGCTCTCCCTGTACTTTCGTACAGGCGAGCTAAAAATGAATAGTAGAATATAAGTGTCTGGGCAAACTGTGTAGCTCCCAAAGCAGCAGTCTGATCAGGGTCTGCACTGCCCCCATTCCACAAGAATTTTAAGGCAAAATCAACTTGCTCATATGTAAAATAATTATAAGATTATAAAGGGACCTAAGTTATGATATTAAGTTATTAATTATAAGATTAGTTAAGGTGGATGGGTACACTTTCAGGGGAAGCAACTTTGCCTCTCTCATTTTTTGCCTCACTTTTCCATTGGGGTCAATGCTTAAAGGAAAGAGTTTGCTCCTCTAGACACAAATCTTTCATCATGGCCCAAAATTTGGTCAACTTGAAAAGACTAGATTTTCTAGGCAGCAAACAGAAAGTCACAAAAGTGTCGTCCTTTGAAAAAATGGCTGAAAAAAAAATGAAGGTGCCCTTAGGTGTCCCAAAATTTAGGGTTATTGCCGATACCTATGTTGACTGTTTTTGAAGCTAAATGTCCGGTGAAAAAAAAAAAACGAAAAAAAAAAACTGTGATGTTTTGGTACAGAACTAGGGTAGACCAAGCTTTTTGAAGCCAATACTTGAATCTATATTGTATGCGAACTTATTACTTAGATCTGAATCTGAATCTGAATCTGAGATGAAACAAAACTCTCTCTGGCTAAAAATGTTCACTGTATTCCACACACCTGTAGCTGTCAATACACAACAGTCACCTGATCACAGGTGTCAAAAGAAACCACAATGGTGAATATGCTAGGAATCACCTGAAACAGAAAGTAAGAATTGTACAGTAACTCACGTAGATTTCATTGTTGTTATATCGGATCTTCAGTTCATTCAGTAGCACCTGTTCGTCTAACTTAGCTAGTGTAGCCAAATCTTCCACTTTTCCGGGCGGTGGTCTGTCCATTTTTTCTATACACCTGTATCAATAACGTGTAAAAAAACCAGTTTAGTGTTAGATTTTTCACAGGTAATGTTTACTTTTGCGAGCGTTTTCTGATTGAGAGTAAACTAAATATAACTCAATTAACGGTTGATTGACTCCATGACGTGTATAAATTGTAAAAATAGTAACACAACGTGATCCCCAATATCCCATAACAATGGACAGGTGCTTTCTCATTAAATTTGACGCAAAGTCACAATTCGAATGAATGAATGATTATGCCAAGATAATAAACTTTTTTTTACCAAATAAGGAACATAAGGTCTATAAAGCAGAGTGACTAACCATAGACATACTAATTAACACATTCAGTCAATAATTCATTAGGTTTGCACCATCTATAGTCGCATCTGAGTCTATGGCAAGGCATTTTACTTTATCCTGTTAACTAGATATCTGATATAATTTATAAAATATCTGATATAATGAATAAGATATCTGATATAGTATATAAGATATCTACATGTTACATTAGATATCTTATATACTATGTTAGATATCTATTGTAACATGTAGGATATCTTATATGTTGACTAAGATATCTTACATAGCATATAGATATCTCAATTAAGAATAACCTATTATATATCGTATGAGATATCTACTTTGGGACAGATATTTAAGATATCTAAACTTAATTAAAATTCAAATAAATATATCTTATTTATTAAAGAAGATATCTTATATAGGAATTAAGATATCTTATTTACTAAATTAGATTTAGGGGTTAATTAATGGTGACTCTCCGGCAGAAATTCATGAGATTTAACATGTCTGCTATATTAATAGGTTTCAGCCAAAGCAGTCAACTTTCACCATGTCTAACGAGTCTGTGTATTCACGGTACGTAGACCGATACGGTACGCGGAGGTAGTTAGTTTAAGCATATTTTATTGCTATAAATGACAAGCAACGGGGTTGGGCCACAAGTTCTCACAACATTAGTTACGGCCCACCCCCTACATCATACATTAACAGATATAAGGGTAGGTAGATAATAGGTACGCAGGCGGAGATAGATAGATAGATAGATAATGTCCAGGAACTCATTACTCTTTGTTGTGCCCTCAAGGGGGACCAACGGTTAATCGGCGTTATTGATGCGTTATGGATTGCAATAAACATAACAGTATGTAGTTTATATGCGTCATGGAGCGACTAAGTATGCGCCGATCTACATCCCGTGCCCTTGAAAGGTAAATCCCATTTTGATGGACTCCTTAATTTCTAAAATGGCCCGATTAGTACACAGAGTCGCTATTTTGCGGGCCTGCGGGGTGCGGGCTGCTGGTTGCGGGCCGCTGGTTGCGGGCTGCGGGCCGCTGACTGCGGGCCATTTTTGCTATTACATGACCTCCGTCCGTCTGGCAGTCGCTCTGTCCGTTAACTTTTCGTGTCCCCTCCATATCTCTTAAACCCCTTGGAAGATCTTTTTTGAAACTTGGGTCAAATGTTCGCCTTATTTAGATGATGTAAAGAACTCATACTTCAATGATGTTTGACAAAGGTCAAGGTCACACTTAGAGGTCAAAGGTCTAATGGTAAAATTTCGTGTCCGCTCCATATCTTGAAAACTGTTTAAGATTTCTTCATGAAAATTTGTACAAATATAAAACACCATCAGACGATGTGCAGAGAAAAAGAACCATAACCCTATTTTCAATTTTGACGGAGTTATGTCCCTTTGTATTTTTAGCTCACCTGAACCAAAGGCTCAGGGTGAGCTATTGTGATCACTCGGTGTCTATCGTTCGTCGTGTGTTGTCCGTCGTCCGTCGTCAACAATTTGCTTTAAATGACATCTCTGAAAACGCTAGGCCTAGGGCTTTTCTATTTGGTATGAAGCATTGTCTAGTGGACCTCTACCAAGTTTGTTCAAATGGTGGCCTCAGGGTCCAAACTGGCCCTGGAGCGGAGAAGGGGGGTCTTGGGTTGGAAACTAAAAAATACTTAAAAATCTTCTTCTCCAAAACTGCTCGTCTCAGGTGCTTGAAATTTGGTATGTAGCAATGCCTAGTGCTCCTCTACCAAATTTGTTCAAATGGTGGCCCCAGAGTCCAAAATGGCCCTGGGGCAGGTGGTCTTGGGTTCGAAACTAAAAAAAAACTTAAAAATCTTCTTCTCCAGAACTACTTGGCTCAGATGCTTGAAATATGGTTTGTAACATTGCCTAGTAGTCTTCTACCAAGTTTGTTCCAATGGTGGCCCCAGGGTCTAAAATGGTCAAGGGGCAGGGAGTCCAGGTTAGAACCTCAGAAATACATAGAAAAAAAATAAAAAATCTTCTGCTTAAGAACAGCAAGACTCAGATGCTTGAAATTTGGTTTGTAGCATTGCCTAATAGTCCTTTACCATGTTTGTTCAAATGTTGGCTCCAGGGTCTAAAATGACCCCTTGGCATGGAGTCCAAGGTTTAAACAATACAAATGCAAAGAAAAATATTCAAAAATCTTCTTCTTCATAACCACAAGGCTTAGATGCTTGAAATTTGGTATGATGCATTACCTAGTAGTCCTTTACCAAGTATGTTCAAATGGTGGCCCCAGGGTCTAAAATGACCCTGGGGCAGGTGGTCTTAGGTTCAAAACTAAAACATACGCTAAAATCTTCTCCACAACTACTTAGCCTTTGCTTGAAATGTGGTATGTAACATTGCCTAGTGATCCTCTACCAAGTTTGTTCAAATGGTGGCCCCAGAGTCCAAAATGGCCACAGGACAGGGAGTCCCAAGTTTGAGCCATTGAAATACACAGAAAAATATTGAAAAATCTTCTTCTTCAGAACCACTTGGCTCAGATGCTTGAAATTCGGTATGATGCATTGCCTGGTGGACTCCTACATGAATGGTGGCCTTGGGATCAAAAATGGCCCTGGAGTGGGGAGTCTTGAGTTCAAAATTAAAATGTTCTTAAAAATCTTCTCCAGAACCCCTTAGTGCAGATGCTTGAAATTTGGAATGATGCATTGCCTAGTGGTCTCTCAACAAGTTTGTTCAAATGATGGCGACAGGATAAAAAATGGCCCTACCCCAGGGAGTCCTGGGTTTGAACCATAGAAATGCATAGATAAATTTAAAAAATCTTCTTCTTCAGAACAACTTGGCTCAGAGGCTTAAAATTTAGCTTCTAGCATTGCCTAGTGGTCCTTTACCAAGATTATTCAAATGATGGCCCCAGGGTCCAAAATGCCCCGACCCTAGGGTGTTCAGGGTTTGAACCATAGTAATATTTAGAAAAATATTCAAAAATCTTCTTCTTCAGAACCATTTGGAAATGGTTGCAAACTATCAGGTTTGCTCAAATTATGACCCTAGTTTGACCTTCGACCTTTTTGCTCAGGTGAGCGATTCAGGGCCTCTTGGCCCTCTTGTTCATATAGTAATTTCATAAAAGCTTCGTGTCCGCTCCATATCTCAAAAACCGTTTAAGATTCTGCATGAAAGTTCGTATAATTATAAAGCACCATCAGATGATGTGCAGAGAAAAATAGCCATCAGAGGAGATGGCAAATCCCCCGACCGAAGGCCCCCTATGCCTTGGTAAACAGGGTGAACTTCAAAACGAATATAAATAGTATACTGTCATTCTTTTATGCTCCTTATTGACATTATCTGTTTAACAGATGCATGATTATCTAACACTCAGACCAAAACAGTATGCCAGATTGCTAAAAAGAGGTAAAATCTCAAATAGCAACCATGTAGACAATGTACTGCATATGATACATTCAACATTTCAAAATGTGTGAATAACTTCTGAAGTACAAGCCTTACAAATCTAATTTTGAGGTCTCTAGTAAGTAAATTTGGACAAAGAATCCAAATCTGAAAAAAAGCAAGAGTTGTCATTCTTGTTTGCGACACATCAGAATGACCTGTTCTACATAACTATGAAGTATCATGAAATTATTCCAAATGGTATTCAAGTTATAGTGCGGACACGAAATCACAACTAAAACCATCAAGGGGAAATAACTCAAAAGTAAGAAAGCAAGGGTTGTCATTCTTGTTCGCATCACATTGTCATGACCTGTTCTACACATCTGTGAAGTATCATGAAAATATTTCAAAAGGTATTCAAGTTATAGATCGGACACGAATTCACAACTAAAACCATCAAGGGGAAATAACTCAGAAAGTAAGAAAGCAAGAGTTGTCATTCTTGTTCGCTACACATCGTCATGACCTGTTCTACATATCTGTGAAGTATCATGAAAATATTTCAAAGGGTATTCAAGTTATGCAGCGGACACGAAATCACACCTAAAACCATCAATGGGAAATAAGTCAAAAAGTAAGAGAGCAAGAGTTGTCATTCTTGTTAGCGACACATCGCCATGACCTGCTCTACATATTTGTGAAGTATCATGAAAATGTTCCAAAGGGTATTCAAGTAACAGAGCGGACACGAATCTGCCAAAATTCACCAAAGGGGAGATAACTCAAAATTACAAAAGCAAGAGTTACCAGTCTTGCACGCGACACATCGCCATGACCTGTTCTACATAGCTGTGAAGTGTCATGGAAATATTCCAAACGGTATTCAAGATATGGAGCGGATAAGAAAATGTGTTTATGGACGGACGGACGGACGCCAGGCTCATCGCTATATCCCCGAACCTTTCCGCCGGGGGATAAACAGGACCATAATCCTACTTTCACTTTTAACAAAATTACACCCCTTTGTATTTTTCGTATAGTAATTTCATATAATCTTTGTGTCCACTCCATATCTTGCAAACCGTTTAAGAGTTCTTCATGAAAGTGTGCATAAAGATAAAGCACCATCAAACGATATGCAGAGAAAAAGAACCATAATCCTATTCTGTTTTGACGGAATAATGTCCCTTTGTATTTTTCGTATAATAATTTCACATGAGCTTCGTGTCCGCTCCATATCTCAAAAACCGTTTAAGATTTTTTCATGAAAGTTTGTATACATACAAAGTACCATCAGATGATATGCAGGGAAAAGGAACCATAACCTAACATTCACTTTTAACAAAATTATGCCCCTTGTATTTTTGTATTGTAATTTTGTATTAAATTCATGTCCACTCCATATCTCCTTAACCTCTTGAAAGATTTTTTTTGAGACTTGACTCCAATGTTCACCTTATTGAGGCAACTTGCACAACTTTACTTCAACAGTGTGCGACAAAGGTCAAGGTCACACTTAGAGGTCAAAGTTCAAAAGATAACATTATTTGTCCGCTCCATATCTCAAAAACTGTATAAGATTTCTTCATAAAAGTTTATTCAAATATGAAGCGTCATCAGACAATGTGCAGAAAAAAAAGAACCGTCACCCTACTTTCTGCTTTGACGGAATTATGCACCTTTGTACTTTTCATATAGTGATTTCATGTCTGCTCCATATCTTGAAAACTGTTTAAGATTTCTTCATGAAAGTTTGTACAAATATCAGAGGATATGCAGAGAACAAGAACCATGACCCTACATTTCTGATGGAATTATGCCCCTTTGTAATTTTTGTCTAGGAATTTCATATTAGCTCTTTTGTTTTGTAGTTTTATATCTATCTGCCCTATTGAAGATTTAAGCTACTGACAAAAGTTTTGTCATCTGTTGTTGTCTTTCAAACTTTAAGCCCCAACGGGCGTATATTGCCCTGCTCAGCAGAGCTCTCTAATCGCCATAGTTTAAAACCTGGAATGGAATGTGTGGCATGGAATGGAATGGAATGGACAGGGTAATCTACATTCCATTGGCTACAATTAGGTCTCAGAACCTTGGATGGTACTCTTACAAGAAAGATTTGCTCTCTCAGAGAGAGAAAATGCTTTGCTGTAAGAGTGTCTTCCCACATCAGTGGAACAAAGGAAACTTCCATGCCTGACGGACAGTGTCCGTCCCTCCCATTTCACTTCATTCCGTTCCATGTTTTAAAAGAACATCACAAGTGTTTTAAGTCATTCCTCACTCCCTGATAATTTCTGATTTACATCTCATTAGGGCTGACACATGTACATTGTATCAGTGATTTGAGTAAAGGCAGAAGAAAAGGTTTCTTCAAATTAGGACTGAAATTTTTTTTCACATGGGAGTCATATATTAAGCCCATGAACTGATAAAATGAGCTTCGACACGAGAAAACCAATAATGTGGTTGTCCACCCAGCGCAGATCAGATCAACCTGGACAGCTGCCTAGCCTGAGCAGAGCCTTCCCTAAGCCCTTAAAGGGTAGTTAAGGATCTAAGCTACCTTCATGTGGACAGTGAAGACTCTGATCAGACTGGCGGATGCCCGGGCAGATCTGAGTTTGCGCTAGGCGCACAACCATTTTCTTGGTTTCTCGCGTCGCGGCTGAAATAATGAAAATAAAAAAAAAACATAGGCTGCATTGCGAGATAAGAGATCTTTCTGATATGTGCAGCCAGAGAAGACTCAGTCTTATCAGAAAGTCTTCCCTGTTTGTATAAATAATTTTAAGGTTATGGGCTATCTATCTATACAGTATTTGTCATAGGGATTCTTTAGGTAGAGTTTTAAGAAATCCAAAGGTACGTTTTCTTGTGAAACAGCCTATTTACTGTTCAGTCTCAATATTGTATATGGGCCATGTCACATAGAAAAAAAACACAACCTTATGGCATTTCTGAGCAGCCTGATCAGAGGATTCGCTTTCTTGTGTTCATGCACATATGTACTGTACTTTGACAAAGCTCCACAATCTATCCAGTCCCATAGACTCATCTTATCAAGTTTGTAGAGGCATCATTAAAAGTTATTCTTCCGAACTGTTTTAGACAAGTGGGACTGTCATTAAATTTGTTTTATTGGGAAACTACCAGTAGATAGGCCCTAAGCCCAATCAAAACCTGTGATGATGACTGACATACCATATTTACCCCAAATATTTGAACATTAGCTCTAATATTTTCACAAACAGTGTAGACCAAGATCTGACTGCTGGTTGGAACAGTCTGATCAGGGTCTATGCCAAAAGTTGTATAAAATGTGTCCTGAGAAGATAAATCAAGACATGGTGGCAGTGTCTATAAATCAGATAAAATCAGTCTTTTCCTTACAAGTGGTTTGCCCTGTTGTGCATAGCATGAAACATGGAATGGAGTATTCGAGTGGAGTCTGGATTGGAGACTTGGAGTTTACTATATAATTCTAAAAATTGGGACACCTGAAATAATAGGTAGCTGCCCTCAAATTGAACATTTTGTTGCAGTGCATTTAAGCATCTAAAGCCTCGGTCCCACAGAGCTTGCGACTGCGATGCGACCGCTTTGCGACTGATTTTGTCTGCGACTGACCTGCGACCTCTTCGACCATTGCAACTACTTTTCCTCTTCAAATGTGGTCGCCGATCAGTCGCCGTACAGTGTAGTTGGTGATCGATCGGCGACCTCACTGCAACTGGTCGCCATAGGATCGGCGACAGGACTGCAACTAGTTTAGAATGATCGGCGACCAGTCAGCGACCAATCAGGGACTCTTCGGCGACTGGTTTCAATTGAACGGCGACTAGTCGGAGATAGATTGGCGACCGTTCTGCGATAAAAAAAAATCAATGGAAATGTGGTGACAAGAATGAAATCATTTCAGTGAAAGTTGTCAAAATAACACAGCTACAGATTCAGTTGCTTGCTAGCAACGAAACAACCAGCCTGCACCTGTATTGTCTATGATGGTGAACACGCGATTAAGACGGAGGAGAACACAGAACTGGATGAAACCTTGGTTTCAAAAAGGCCGCAGTTTATTGAGATTCCTTCTTTGACTGTTGAGATTCCTCATCTGAAGCAGGCGTCCGAACTTTGAGAGTGATTTCTGCTGTCTGTTTGGTGCCGGGTTTTCTTTTTGGTGGTGGTGGCGGGGGAGGGGGGGGGGGTCCTCTATGTACCCTGATGCGAACACTTTGAACCCTGGTAATAAAATGATCCAGGATACAAAGACAACTTTTCGTTTTAAAGCTAGCACTGAAAACCTTGATCTATTGGCGCACGCTGCAACCTGTCGGCGACCAGTCGGCGACCTGTCACCGATCATTCGGCAATCATTCGGCGCACACTGCAACCTATCGGCGACCAGCCGCCTATTGATTGCCGTCTCACCAGTGGTCAGTCGTCCAACAGTCGCCGACAGATCGCCGATAGGTCGCAGCAAGGTTGCAACATTTCAGAGCCAAAGTGTTGATGAAACCGCTCGGCGACCGATTAGCAACTGGTCGGCGATTAAAATAATACGATCGCCAACTTCCAGAAAACCATTGCAACCAGTCGGCGATCAAAATCAGTCGTGGCTAGTCTTTTGTGGATGCTCAAAAGACTGGCTGCAACTAATTTTGATTGGCGACTGCTCGGCGACCACTCGGCGACCGCTCGGGGACCTTGTTGCGACCATTATAAAACCTCTCCGTGACCTCTGCAACCTCTCTGCGACTGTCAGATTTTTTAGTCGCGGATAGGTCTCAGCACGGTCGCAAGCTCTGTGGGACCAGGGCTTAACAGACGCAGATGGAATGGCAAGCAGTGTAGGCACTGTCAAGACTGCTCCTTCATTCCGATCTGGGTCTGCACTGTTACTCAGACCTATCCGTTGCAATATTTATAAATTTCACGGTAGTTTGGAACAAGTGACCATGTATATATGTATGCACAAATTGTGTAATTATTAGGGGTGCTACAAGCTATCTAGTTTTAATAAAGTCATCAGACAGTATGGAACGAATCAATAAAACTCTTTAACAAGTTAATATCCACAAACAAATCTTTAAATCAATTTAATAGAAATAAATGACTATCAGTGATTTTTCAAGGTGCAGCCTCGTATAATTTCGATATTGTTCCACATTTCACAAGATTTCATCTGTTAAATAACACGTATTTCATATTTAGCCAATAATATCAAAGGACAATGAATATTTAATCTTTGTCGAAAACAGACGCAGATATTCAAAACTTTCTTTTTTTCGTCAGTGGAGCGGGATATAGCGAAAATACTTCAGTTGATGATACAAGCATAAAATTTACAGGATAGCAAGTACCTGGCATGCACTTTAACATAAGATCTTGGGCCACTTGAAATTATGTCATTTTCAAGATGGCCGCCGCAAAAACAAAATGTCCGCCATTTTTATGTACTTTTCAGCACATTATTTAAGGTAATAGCCCATGGGCCCGTTGGCATGGATGTTTATTTTATGCCCTGATCATAGTCACTTAGAACTGTCACTAAGGAGTTGCAAAATGGTTGTTGCCAGTTTTTCTTTCAACACTTTACCGAAAACAAATGACCAAAGTGGTGGGTGGGGTAACACTGATCCATTACAGCACCTAAATGCAATAAACGCAATCATGATGAAAACACTTTGTGTCATAAATATCCTTTTTAAAATGTTCTTTTACATAAAAAGCATACTGAAGTTTGGAAATGACGATCAAAAAGCATGATATATACGTAACGTATATAGCTGTAGCTAAAATACAAATGTTTAATCAGAAACAGACCAACCGGTGGAATGATTTTTTTACATGTGGTCCTAAATGAGCATAATCTATCGCTCTTATTTGACTCATGCTCATCTCAACTTTGACAGATTTCCTTGATATATTTTGAATCACTTAGGTTGCAGTTAGTAGTGGCAATATCAGTTGAAGACAGAATGAAACTTATTTCTTATGAATTCCCGAAACACTGGTGAGAAAGTATAACTAGCTGTAGTCTGCATTATGTCTAAAATTGAAAAAAGTGTACAAGTACGCATGTAAAACGCCATTCTTATATTCATTAGACTATAAATACCTTGGTTAGTATCTGAAAGGCACCCAAACAGTAACATTATGTAACATAATCGAAATCCGTCCGAGGAAGAATAATCCAGGGTCATATGTAATAAAAATGGGGTCGTCGTGTAGACATGAACTTCAATTTAATGTTGTTACCAACATCATTAAAGCAGTCTTTCAACAGCTCAAAAATTGTTGTTGCTATATCATTTTATGTGTTTTACCTAGAAACTGATCAAAGTAACGGGTGGGGTAACATTAGCGTGTTGCAGCAGCAAACTGTTACAAATGAAATGTGGGGAACAATTAACGTTATAAATGTAAAGAGCAATTAAAACTATCAATATGATTTTTATAATTAAATAAATAAAAAACATTGACATATTTAGAAAAAGATAGTCATCAGTTAGATAAGTCTAGTAACATATATAAGATAGTCATCAGTCAGTAAGACCAGTAACGTATATAACCGTGACTAAAACACAATTAACAAACATAAATCGCTGGAATGAAATTTATATGATTGGTCCTTAATCAACATACTCTGTCACTTCTCTTTAAACCATGTTGAAAGAACTGCTTGCATATTTTGAATTAGTTAGGTAGCAGTTAGCTGTGACATTGCCAGCTGAAGAGAAAAGTTTACTTTTCCTTAGGATTTTCCCCAAAACTGACGAAAATATCTAACTGTAGATGATATAGCCTTTCAGTGTAATTGTTTAGGTCTTAAGTGTACACATGTGAAGCAGCCATGAGAAACACCACTGATTATGCCTCCAAGTCTGATAATATGGGGTTGTCCTGTATTTGAAAGGCATTGGAACAGTAACATTACAGTACATATCTCATGTATCTGTAATGTATTAGCAATAAGTTATTTTTTATATGAGTAAGTTGTTTTCAAAGGCTCAATTTGGATGCCAGAAAGCATTGAACTTACCATTGGTATTAAGACAGCAAATATTTACTGTTTTACACTCACAAGAACTCAACATGAACAACTGAAGCATTTAGAATTTTCTTAACATTTAATGTGATTACAGCAACATCACAAAACGCATCATTTAAAATCTTGAGGGACCAGTATAATATGTATAAGTTGACGTAACTGATCCATGTTTAGGTTTAGAATTATCATAGGGAAGTTACTTGTTTCTCTACCTGTGCTGTCTACCGAGGCAATCAGGTAACCTACATGAAAAAGTGGTTGTCAGCTGAGGCAACTGATAAAGTATCGGTTCACTTGATAGTTATTAGCATCGTGCTTGATTGTAGTCAACGTAACCTTTTTGTGTTGCTCCCATCAGTTACACTACACCATAGTATCACTATGTCAATTGAGCAGTGGAAAATGATACACTTTAGGAGACACTTATAAAACATCTTTTCATGAGTCTGTTCATTGTAACATTACCAAGATTTATTTGGTCAGATAATTCTGTAAAGCCCCTGTTTGTCTTCTGATACATTATTATCAATACATTAAGTGTAACGAAAAACAAATTTAGTTGTGATCATTCAACTTTTAATATGTATGCTTCTTCTGTTGTTGTATTAATATAAATGGTATCAAAAAGCTGCATTTTCTTACTGTATATGAAATATCCGGTTAAGACTCATTCAGAAAAGCGGTAAGACTTCATTAATAAGCAGTTAACCCCTGTAATTAGTGCTAACAATAATTATTAACAATAATTACAGTAATATCTTCAAATCTGAAAATAGATATATCAAGGTTTGTCCTTGACGTGAATAGTATGCATTACCTTAAATTAAGTGTGTCTGATGCTGCACTCTCAAGGTCCCGACTGGTACATTGCCGTAAGGAACTATATACACAGACCAGGTAACTCAAACTAATATGCAACATTTTGACTCGTGTTTTGTTTCAAGATTTTAACTGAACAATGTTGGTTCCCTAGGTAACGTAATGTATGCGATAGTCTTACAAAGTAAGTACACTTTGTTAGAAAGTGTTCACGTTAGCTTTGTTAGAAAACGGTGTGGCTTAACTCTTTAATCTTCAGGTTACATTTCTGGTTTACACTCTTTCAATCTTCAGGGTCAATGTACCAGTTCTGTCCAATAAACGAGGCAATATCATGTTTGAATTGCTAATTACTGATAATCTTACAGTATTAAACTTACCAGAACAGTCGCTAACCGGGTTTCAACTTTATCCAACCGACTATATATTGCTTTATTTGAAGTCTGAATACAAATTATTTGCTTTCTTATAATTGCAGCATTTATTCTCTAATAAAATGTATCTGTTTTGCAGTTTTTGATTATACAACAAAATGTCACGTATGTTACTGTCTTAAGAATCGTAAGACTTAGTACCTGGGCATAATCATTAAATGTGCAGATATATGCTATTAGAAATAAACAAGCAGCAAACCTGCTGTGCGTGTATGGAATTTGCTAAGTTTCCCTCTACATGTATTAGCATTTTCAATATTCTGAGTTTCGTCGCATATAAAACGTACCTCATGAAGTCCCTAAATTAGTCATAAGCTAATAGTTCCAAGAAAACAGTGTTTTTTAAGAACTGCCAGGATATTATATTCATAATTGTTCTCTGAGAGACAGTGAAGAAATTATGTAAGTCGTATCATAATGGACCAACTTATAAATTAAAGTTATTTACGTTACTACTAGTAGTAATAAATGATGAAAAACGTACTAAAATATATTTTCTAATACTTTACGATGATTCTATGGAGAAACTGCATTTAAAATTAAAATAAGTAGTGTACCTTGAAATTATACGATTTTAAATCAAATACACATAGGTAACGTATGTAATCGATGCTTATGGCCAAAGCGTCGTAAGAAAAATAGACAACATGCACTTTTCCATTGTAAACACTCCATTGATCAAGTTTTTATATGTATATATTGCCAAAAAATAACACACATGCCCACGGGAACTACATATGCCTGCGGACTATAACCATGTTATAAATTAAAACGATTACATTTTGAAACTCGGTGGCCATCTTGAAAATGGATGATTTTTAAGTGGCCCACGATCATTTTTGAATCCGGGCCATGTAAGGAACATTTAGTGAAAATTTCATGCTTGTATCATCAAGTGAAGTATTTCCTTAAAATTTCACTCTAAGCCGCTCCACTAGATCTACTTTTGATTTCTACTTTCGGTTTAATACACACAAACAAACAACAGTGCAACATTTTGATAACTACTTTGAAATCAGGTCAATTTCAAGATTTACCGCGGTCCATTTTGGAATTCCAAATTGAACAGCTCAGTTTTGAGGTCGCTACCCAGTGTCAAGAGGCCCTGAATCGCTTACCTGAGCAAAAAGGTTAAAGGTCAAACTAGGGTCATATTTTAACAAACCTGATAGTTTGCAACCATTTTCAAATGGTTCTGAAGAAGAAAATTTTTGAATGTTATTCTATGTATTGCTATGGTTCAAACCCTGGACCCCGTGGGGCCGGGCCACTTTGGACCCTGGGGCCATTATTTGAATAATCTTGGTAAAGGACCACTAGGCAATGCTAAAAGCAGGGTGTCATCATTTGAACAAACTTGGTAAAAGACTACTAGGCAAAGCTACATACCAAATTTAAAGCATCTGAACCAAGTGGTTCTGAAGAAAATTTTTGAATGTTTTTCTATATATTTCTATGGTTCAAATCTAGGACTCCCTGTCGTGGGGCTATTTTGGACCCTGGGGCCACCATTTGAACAAACTTGGTAAGGGACTACTAGTGTTACGAAATGGATCTAATCGTCCACTATGTCGTCGAGATTATTTTAATCCTTTCAGTCAGTAAGGCTACAGTTTTTAGGGTAACTGTGGTAGTAAACGTTTACGGAAATTGTGACTACGTTATGCATGGGTTGTTTGTGAATACCTCTCGTGGACAGCGTATTGCATGATTTTAAGGTGAATACCTGCACGAGTCTTTTGATTGTGGACAGCGTGTTGCATGATTTTAATGTGAATACCTGCACGAGTCCCATGATTTAAATGTGAGACGCATACTATTTATACGCCTATCTTTTATTGAAAATTTAGACGTGGCTGTTTAATTCTTATACTGAGGATGTTATATTGTTGTGTGCCCAGATTCTGAGTTTAGACCAGAACGGTAAGATTTTATTATATTTATTTTAGAATTGTTTGGCTAAGAATGAAAAATGTGACTTCTGATTGATATGGTATGACTATATGTGTCGTTTGATTTGATTTTGTTGGCAGTGATCAGGCTGCGCATATGTCGACCAATTTTGTTTATACTGACCATGCTGCCCATGGTATTTGTATATTAGGAAGTTTTGTAAATTACGGAAATAGTTTATATCACTGATGTTGGTTGCAATGGTGTGCGTCTATTTGACGTCCAGTGACGTCAGTTGCATTCATGTTATTCATGTGACGTCAGTTGTATTCATGTTATTCATGTGACGTCAGTTGTATTCATGTTATTCATGTGACGTCAGTTGCATTCATGTTATTCATGTGACGTCAGTTGCATTCATGTTATTGCGACGTCAGCACTTTTTATATTAGTTTCACGTATACGTGGCCTATAGAAGTAGATTGATTTGTAATGGAACTAATTTATATACTCGTGACGTCAATTGACGCCATAGCATGCACCGCATTAAGGGTTTTTTCCATAAGTTATAATGGTAACATTTGGTCATCATGCGTTTGATTTGCCTTCATTAGACGGCGTCATATGGTATAACATCATTGATGTCATGATGTCAGATCAAACGTTATGATCCCAAATGCGTGAGAAATGCTTATTCAGCTATTATATTCTATGGCAAATGGTATTACGCTTAGTTTAAAGAAATGAATTAATACATATGCGAGTTAGATTTTGGTCAATCAATTTAATGTAAATAAGTCATTGTTTAGATTATTCATATTTTATGTGGGGTATGTCATGGTAATGCCTGTTGACGTCAGTATACTTCTTGACAATGTTTGACGTCAGATCCTTCGACGCACATGCGTGGTAGGATCTACGTTTCTTCATTGGCGGAAGTGGTAAGCACACTTTTAGCTTTACATCGTGAGCGCGAGTCGTGTCTAGTGACACGGCTGGCGTGTGCACGTTATGCTCGGCATTCGCCGAGGGCGTTGTATGGTATTTCCAAGACAGGCCCAAGTCTTACGTATTGTTATTATGTAGTTACAATGCATTAAGTGTAAGTTCGTTATTTTTAGGCACATCAAGTCCGGCAGTCAGCTGTTAGGGCTTAGAGCCACGTCTCACCTGGAGATACGATAAACGTCTCCAGGTTAATACCAACCCGGGTAGAGGCAGTTACAACGCCGTTTGTGCATGGTTCCTAAGCAGAGGCGGGAAGCACAAAATGTAGGCGGAAGTGGTTAGCACAGTTTTGCCAGATTCTGTGATAAGATTTGAAGGTCACATCAAGTGTGGGACAGTGTTCGTCCACTAAGGTGTGTTAATATATATAGACTGGTCCCTGGTACGATCCAGGGAGCGACCAGTATATAATCGTGCACGTGTAATTATAAGTTGGTGTTCCTCATGATATATGGACTGGCCCATGACATGATCCAGGGAACGACGAATTGAAGTCTACCAACATAAGGCCTTGTTTTTTTTTGTATGAGCTCAAACTAACGTTGTTTTTGTTCTTTGTGTTTTCCTTTAGTTCATGGCGCTGAGCCGAGTACGGTGTTGACGTCAGACGGTAATCTATTTGCGTTCTGTACGCAAATCGATTACAGATTTGAAACAAACACCTTACTTGGGCCAGCGACATGAACTGATATGTGTTGTATATTATTGTAATTGTGAATTGTTGTAAATTGTATCGTTGTATATAGAATTTACATTATATATAAACTTCAAAAAATTCTAACGTTGTTAGAGTTTCCTTGTTAGTGTATTACACTGGTAGATAACCCTTTAACCGGAAATCACCCTCCGCCGTCCTGGCGACGCATAAGGCTCTACACCCGTGTCGACCGTGTGTAAAACCTTCTGCGTAACATGGTGTCAGAAGTGGGATTTGATTTCCGGTTAATATCTGCCAGTGTAACACATTGACAATATATACAGAATCTAGGCACAATTTTGTCAGACATTTTTTTTATTATTGACTTTCTGATTGTTCTTTTCTAAGGTGACGTATGGCTGTGAATTTTAGGGGAACAATTTTGCCACTAAATTCTTTGTAAATGTAACCTACACTCAATTAAGGTCAACTATCCTTATTCCCTGCGTGATGAAGTGCGATAGCCCATGCATTAATTTGTGATAGAATGTAACAGGTTGCATATCTGAGTGGGGAAACTGAGGTATATAGACCTGAATTGTCTTGGCACGGATGATACATATTTAGTTTTAAGGTCCGGTTGAGTACCTTGGCACTGCTGTTGCATGACAATCTGTAAGTTTATTAACTTAAACGTTTTGTACGTTGTGTCGTAACCGTTACTGAGGTCCATTTTATGTCCTGATTTAGTAACGTAGGTCACCCGTAACGTTGTACAATATCGTTACAGTGATTAAACCTAATAGCAGAATCTTAAGTTTGATTTACCGTTGGTATCTTATAAGGTTTTGTAATGTAGGACGTACAGTTGTCGTGTCAGTGTTAATACGTTGCGTTACATACGTTACGTTTGTATATCCGATACGCTAGATCAAGTTGGGCGTAATTGAAATGTGGGTTATTTACGTCATCTAATTGTGTCATATGATAGTGAAAAGAGGTTCTCGGTAAAGTCAACGTCAGTTTATGACGTCATTTCCGGTCTGTTATCAACGTAACTTTAATAGCTACGTCTAGATCGCGAGTATACTAATTAATCAACGTTTTAGTTGGATTAGTTTGTTATTATTATTGTTAACGTTTTAGTTAACGTGTGTGACTATAAGTGAACGTCGGTTTCAATTAAATTAACGTGAGCATTACGTTAAGCGTCATGGATCAGTTAGTTAAGACGGGAAGGGAGTTAGGTTATGAAGGGCAGGCATTGCAGGAATTTGTAAAGCAACAGCAAGAGACTGAGAGGGCAGAAAGGCACGCGGTAAGGGAACTTGATAAAGAGAAGATCGCGGCGGAAAAAGAAAAAATTGCGCAGGCCGAAAAAGATAGGGAAATTGAATTGGCTAGAATCGCGACGGAAGAAGCTAAGATTGCGGCGGATAGGGAAATCGAGATGGCGTGGATTGCAAGTATAGAGCGGCAAGCCGAGAAAGATAGGGAAGCTAGGTTGTCTCAAGTCGAAAGCGATAAGGAAGCAAAGTTGTCGAGCGAGATCGAGTTAGAAAAGTTGAAGTATAGTTTTGAATTGCAGCAACGCGAGTTAAAGAATCAGATAGATTTGCAGAAGGTAACGTTTAGAGTTGAATTAGAAAAACAGAAGGCTGAAAAGTTAGCGCATGCGCGAGATCCCAAATTACCGTATTTTGATGAAAGTAAGGACAAGATGGATAGTTACTTATCAAGGTTTGAGAAATACGCGACGGCGAATAAATGGGATAAAAACGTTTGGGCTGCATATTTAAGCGCATTACTTAAAGGTCGCGCGCTTGATGTTTATGATAGATTGTCTGTAGATGATGCAGCAGATTATGACAAGTTGAAAGATGCGTTGTTAAAGAATTTTGATATGACTGAACGCGGATTTAGGAAGAAATTTCGCTATGATAGGCCTGAAAAGTCCGAAACGTTTATTCAGTTTAGTAGTAGACTTAGGTCGTATCTTAATAAATGGTTAAAAATGGCGAAAGTAGACCAGTCTTACGAAGCTGTTTGCGATTTTTTCGCTAGAGATCAGTTTTTAGAATCTTGTAGTAAAGAACTATATGTTCATTTGAAACCGAAAACATTCACGAATCTAGGTGAGATGGCTAGGGAAGCAGATTTATTTGCAGAAGCACGTGGCGGTGTCTACGCTTGTGTTAATAAGGGGCAGCGTGATAGTAAGGGCGTAACTCAGAGTAGATCTGATAATAAGCCGAGTGCGAAGCCAGAGATAAAATGTAGTATTTGTGGTAAGGGACATTTAACATATAAATGTTTTAAGAATCCCGATAGTGCGGAGGTAGGTGCAAGTGCAAGCGGGTATAGCGGAAGTAAGGGGAGTAGTTATGCACCGAAAGATGAGACACAAAGATCACAGAGTAAGAGCGATACTGTACAGACGAAGGGTAGTAATTCAGATCGTGGCCGTGGTCGGGGTTATTCCCGCGGACGTGGTCGGGGTGGCGGACATCAAATGAGCTTTTGTAAAACTACAATGAATAGGTCTCATGAAATTGAAGGTCTCTATAAGAGTAAGGAAGAAAGTCCATTAATCAATGATAACGTGGATAGGGAAGGTGTCTGTTACTTTTTAAGGTCGCGATTACCAACAGCGCAGGGTACGGTTAATGGTAAGACTGTTGTAGTTTTAAGGGACACAGGTTGTACTGGGTGTGTCGTTCGTAAAAACTTGGTTTCTAATGATCAGTTACTTGGTAGAGAATCTGATGTAACTTTGATTGATGAATCTACCCAAAGGTATCCCTTAGCAATGGTTGACATAGATTGTCCATTTTTCACAGGAAAAACTGAGGCATTGTGCATGGAAGATACATTGTATGACCTGGTTATTGGAAATATTGACGGGTCAAAACTTCCCGATATGTCCCATTTTGCAATGGCGGCAGTGACTAGGTCACAGGCTAAGCAAGGTGAAGAGGTCTATAGGAAACTTAAAGTTCCTGATCAAATTATTGCTAGTGATAAGGAGGCATTGAAGCAGGCCCAAGTTGTTGACCCTAAATTGAATGGCATAAGGCAAAGAGTGGAATCTGGGAATGTGACTATTAGTCGTGGATTGAACCGGGGTGAAACTAAGTTTATCCAAAAGAAAGATTTATTGTATAGGCAGTTTACTAAGGGAAACAAGGTCACTTTGCAACTTATTATCCCTGAAGGTTTTCGTGAAAAGGTGTTAAGATTGGCGCACGAAACCTTGATGTCAGGTCATTTGGGCATAAAGAAAACTATGGATAGAGTGTTAACTGAGTTCTTTTGGCCTGGAATTTGTGGTGATGTGGCAAGGTTTTGTAAATCTTGTGACATATGTCAAAGGACTATTCAAAAAGGTCGTGTCACTAAGGTTCCTTTAGGAAAGTTGCCACAGATTGACACACCATTTAAACGAGTCGCTGTTGATATAGTTGGACCGATAGAACCTCGTTCTGACAGGAAATCCCGCTATATTTTAACAATGATAGACTATGCGACGAGATATCCCGAGGCGGTAGCGTTACCCGGCATTGAAACGGAACGCGTAGCCGAAGCGTTAGTTGAGATGTTTAGTAGAGTTGGCATACCTGATGAAATGTTAACAGATTGCGGAAGTCAGTTTACTGCTGAAGTTATGAAAGAAGTAAGCAGGCTGTTATCGCTCCAGCAGTTAACCACGACGCCGTATCATCCTATCTGTAACGGTCTTGTAGAGCGTTTTCACGCGACGTTGAAGCAAATGCTACGTAGGATGTGCGCAGAACGTCCAAAAGACTGGGATAAATATCTCCCAGCACTACTGTTTGCAATAAGGGAGGTTCCGCAAGAGTCATTAGGGTTTTCTCCGTTCGAATTGTTATACGGACGTAACGTTAAGGGCCCTATGGTAATATTACGTATATTATGGTCTGAAGAGGTACAGGATGAGCAGGTTCTGTCTACGTACCAGTACGTAATTGAGTTGAGAGAACGGTTAGAGCAGACGTGTAAGTTAGCACATGATAATTTACGGAAAGTACAGGTAAAGCAAAAGGCGTATTATGACAAACGCGCTAGGTCGCGTAAATTTAACGTGGGAGATAAAGTACTGTTACTACTGCCAACTGACAGTAATAAACTGTTATTGCAGTGGAAGGGTCCATATGAAGTAGTAGAGGTGGTGAATAGAATGGACTATAAAATCGACGTCAATGGTGTCGTGAGTACATATCATGCTAATATGCTGAAACAGTATGTCGAACGTCGTACTGTGCCGTCACATTGTTTATTGTCGACTGAGACTACAGAGTCGGTTGATGTCGATGGTAGTGATGAATTTTCTCTTGATGATTGTGCTTTTCCGACAGCTAAGGAACCGGAAACTTATAATGACGTCAGTATTTCAGATACGTTAACGTCAGAACAACGTATGGAGGTTGAAGCGTTGATTAAACAGTACCCGGATGTACTATCAAGTTTACCCGGTCTAACTGATCAAATACAGCACGATATCAAACTACTCACTTCAGAACCCATACGGACGAAAGGTTATTCTATCCCGTATAAGACGCGTAACGTCATGGAGACGGAGATACAGGATATGTTGGATTTAGGGGTAATCGAGCCGTCGATTTCACCGTATTCATCTCCTGTCGTCCTAGTTCCGAAGAAAGACGGGTCAGTTAGATTCTGTATCGACTTCCGGAAGCTTAACAAAGTGACGGAATTCGATGCAGAACCTATGCCAAATATGGAGGAGGTTATCAATAAAATGTCGGGACATAAATTCTTTACAAAGATGGACCTGAGTAAGGGTTATTGGCAAGTCAGTCTTACTGAAAGGTCTAAACCTTTGACGGCATTTGAAACGCCTAAGGGTTTATTCCAGTTTAAAACTATGCCCTTCGGTTTGGTCAATTCGGGAGCCTCTTTTTGTAGGTTAATGAGAATCATATTGTCCAATCTCCCAAATGTTGACAGCTTTGTTGATGACATGTGGATATTTACTGAAACATGGAAGGATCATGTGACGTCATTACGTCAAGTGTTAGATCGGCTCAGGTCGGCCAAATTGACGGCAAAACCATCTAAATGCATGATCGGTTATGGCAGTATCGAGTGCCTTGGTCACAATATCGTCGGACAGACGGTACGACCGCAAGAGGACAAAATAGAGGCTATCAGAGATGCTCCTCGTCCATGTACGAAAAGGCAAATTAAATCTTTTCTGGGATTAGCTGGGTTTTGCCGTCGTTTTATCCCAAATTTCTCATCCATAGCTTCTCCTCTGACTGAGTTAACTAAACGGGATAGACCTAATTCTATCAAAGATTGGCAAGACCAGCATGAAAGGGCATTTCAAACCCTGAAGAGTAGGCTCACGTCTAGTCCTATTCTTCGCTTACCTGTTTTTCAAGAAGGTAACCCGTTTGTACTTCAAACAGACGCTTCAGACGTTGGTCTTGGAGCTATTTTGCTTCAGGAGTTCGAAGGTGAAGGTCGTTTGCCGATTGCTTATGCTAGCAAGAAATTGTTACCTCGGGAAAAGAACTACTCTGTAATTGAAAAGGAATGTTTGGGTATAATCTGGGGTGTTGAGAAATTTCGTAAGTACTTGTATGGGGCGGAGTTCCTACTTGAAACCGACCACAAACCTTTGTCCTATATGCAGACAGCTAAGGTGCTCAATCCCCGAATCATGCGTTGGGCCATGAAATTACAGCCGTACAGATTCAGGATCGTTGCTATCCGCGGCCAAGATAATTTGGGGGCGGACTACCTTAGTAGATAGTTTGGCCACGTTATGCATCGCACCGTTGTTGTGTATATAGCTAGTTTTCCAGTTTTGACATAGCCTACGATTCGATCGCATTTCGTACTATTTCAGAAAAAGAAACATTGTTATGTTTTTTTCTCCCTAAGGGGAAACCTATGTTACGAAATGGATCTAATCGTCCACTATGTCGTCGAGATTATTTTAATCCTTTCAGTCAGTAAGGCTACAGTTGTTAGGGTAACTGTGGTAGTAAACGTTTACGGAAATTGTGACTACGTTATGCATGGGTTGTTTGTGAATACCTCTCGTGGACAGCGTATTGCATGATTTTAAGGTGAATACCTGCACGAGTCTTTTGATTGTGGACAGCGTGTTGCATGATTTTAATGTGAATACCTGCACGAGTCCCATGATTTAAATGTGAGACGCATACTATTTATACGCCTATCTTTTATTGAAAATTTAGACGTGGCTGTTTAATTCTTATACTGAGGATGTTATATTGTTGTGTGCCCAGATTCTGAGTTTAGACCAGAACGGTAAGATTTTATTATATTTATTTTAGAATTGTTTGGCTAAGAATGAAAAATGTGACTTCTGATTGATATGGTATGACTATATGTGTCGACTGATTTGATTTTGTTGGCAGTGATCAGGCTGCGCATATGTCGACCAATTTTGTTTATACTGACCATGCTGCGCATGGTATTTGTATATTAGGAAGTTTTGTAAATTACGGAAATAGTTTATATCACTGATGTTGGTTGCAATGGTGTGCGTCTATTTGACGTCCAGTGACGTCAGTTGCATTCATGTTATTCATGTGACGTCAGTTGTATTCATGTTATTCATGTGACGTCAGTTGTATTCATGTTATTCATGTGACGTCAGTTGCATTCATGTTATTCATGTGACGTCAGTTGCATTCATGTTATTGCGACGTCAGCACTTTTTATATTAGTTTCACGTATACGTGGCCTATAGAAGTAGATTGATTTGTAATGGAACTAATTTATATACTCGTGACGTCAATTGACGCCATAGCATGCACCGCATTAAGGGTTTTTTCCATAAGTTATAATGGTAACATTTGGTCATCATGCGTTTGATTTGCCTTCATTAGACGGCGTCATATGGTATAACATCATTGATGTCATGATGTCAGATCAAACGTTATGATCCCAAATGCGTGAGAAACGCTTATTCAGCTATTATATTCTATGGCAAATGGTATTACGCTTAGTTTAAAGAAATGAATTAATACATATGCGAGTTAGATTTTGGTCAATCAATTTAATGTAAATAAGTCATTGTTTAGATTATTCATATTTTATGCGGGGTATGTCATGGTAATGCCTGTTGACGTCAGTATACTTCTTGACAATGTTTGACGTCAGATCCTTCGACGCACATGCGTGGTAGGATCTACGTTTCTTCATTGGCGGAAGTGGTAAGCACACTTTTAGCTTTACATCGTGAGCGCGAGTCGTGTCTAGTGACACGGCTGGCGTGTGCACGTTATGCTCGGCATTCGCCGAGGGCGTTGTATGGTATTTCCAAGACAGGCCCAAGTCTTACGTATTGTTATTATGTAGTTACAATGCATTAAGTGTAAGTTCGTTATTTTTAGGCACATCAAGTCCGGCAGTCAGCTGTTAGGGCTTAGAGCCACGTCTCACCTGGAGATACGATAAACGTCTCCAGGTTAATACCAACCCGGGTAGAGGCAGTTACAACGCCGTTTGTGCATGGTTCCTAAGCAGAGGCGGGAAGCACAAAATGTAGGCGGAAGTGGTTAGCACAGTTTTGCCAGATTCTGTGATAAGATTTGAAGGTCACATCAAGTGTGGGACAGTGTTCGTCCACTAAGGTGTGTTAATATATATAGACTGGTCCCTGGTACGATCCAGGGAGCGACCAGTATATAATCGTGCACGTGTAATTATAAGTTGGTGTTCCTCATGATATATGGACTGGCCCATGACATGATCCAGGGAACGACGAATTGAAGTCTACCAACATAAGGCCTTGTTTTTTTTTTGTATGAGCTCAAACTAACGTTGTTTTTGTTCTTTGTGTTTTCCTTTAGTTCATGGCGCTGAGCCGAGTACGGTGTTGACGTCAGACGGTAATCTATTTGCGTTCTGTACGCAAATCGATTACAGATTTGAAACAAACACCTTACTTGGGCCAGCGACATGAACTGATATGTGTTGTATATTATTGTAATTGTGAATTGTTGTAAATTGTATCGTTGTATATAGAATTTACATTATATATAAACTTCAAAAAATTCTAACGTTGTTAGAGTTTCCTTGTTAGTGTATTACACTGGTAGATAACCCTTTAACCGGAAATCACCCTCCGCCGTCCTGGCGACGCATAAGGCTCTACACCCGTGTCGACCGTGTGTAAAACCTTCTGCGTAACAACTAGGCAATGCTACATACCAAATTTCAAGCATTTGAGACTTGAGATTCTGAAGAAAAGATTTTTTTAATATTTTTCTATGTATTTCTATGGTTCAAACCTGGGACTCTCTGCCCGGGGTCATTTTGGACCCTTAGGCCACCATTTGAACAAACTTGGAAGAGGACCACTAGGCAATGCTACATACCAAATTTCAAGCAGCTGAGCAAAGCAGTTCTGGAGAAGAAGATATTTAAGTATTTTTATACCCCGCCACACGTTAGTGACGGGGTATTATGTTTTCACGTCGGCCGTCCGTGTGTCTGTCCGTCCGTCCGTCCGTAGTATGTACGTCCGTCCGTCCGCACTTCGTTTCCGTTCGATAACTTAAGTATTTATCAACGGATTTCCTTCAAATTTTGCATATGCATTTGTACTAAGAATATCTCGCTTGGGATTGTTTAATGGGCAAATTTCGTTAATTTCTGACAGAGTTATGGCACTTGTCAATGTACGAAAAATGGTTTTTGGCCTCTAGTTCCTTTACTACTTGGAGTATCATGATGAAACTTCACAAACATGATCGAAGTAACAAAAGCTTTTTATGAGCACAGAAATTTTATCATCGGGGGTTATCTGCCCCTGCCCTGGGACTATATGCATGTATAAAATAATGAAAAATTCCATTAAAATCAGAATTTAAAGCAATTTTTCTGAAACTTTCAGCAAATGATCAGAGTGATGAAAGCCTCCAGTGATGCTCAAATTTACCCCAAAGGAGTTACTTCCCCCTGCCCCCGGGCTATATACATGTATAAATGTGGAAAAATCGTTGTGTGAAAACGGTTTGCAGTGGCGGGGTATCACGCAGTCGTTTGCGATGCTTTTATTTAGTTTCAAACCCAAAACCCCATGCCCCAGGGCCATTTTGGACCCTGCGTACACCATTTGAACAAACTTGGAAGAGGACCAATAGGCAATGCTACATCCCAAATTTCAAACATCTGAGCCAAGCAGTTCTGGAGAAGAAGATTTTAAAGTATTTTTTAGTTTCAAAAACAAGACCCCCTACCCCGGGGCCATTTTGAACTCTGGGGTGACCATTTGAACAAACTTGGAAGAGGACCACTAGGCAATACTACACACCAAATGTCAAGCATCTGAGCTAAGCAGTTCTGGAGAAGAAGATTTTTAAGTATTTTTAGTTTCATACCCAAGACCACCTGCCCCAGGGCGATTTTGATCCCTGGGGCCACCATTTGAACAAACTTGAAAGAGGACTATTAAACAATGCTTCATACCAAATTTAAAGCATCTGAGCAAAGCAGTTCTGGAGGAGAAGGTTTTTCAGTATTTTTTCGTTTCAAACCCAAGACACCCTGCCCCAGGGCCATTTTGGACCCTGGGGCCACCATTTGAACAAGCTTGGTAGAGGACAACTAAGCAATGCTACATACCAAATTTAAAGCATCTGAGCCAAGTAGTTCTGGTGAAGAAGATTTTTAAGTATTTTTTAGTTTCGAACCCAAGACCCCCTGCCCCAGGGCCATTTTGGAACCTGGGTCACCATTTGTACAAACTTGGAAGAGGACCTCTAGTCAATGTTACATACCAAATTTCAAGCATCTAAGCCAAGTAGTTCTGGTGAAGAAGATTTTTGAGTATTTTTTAGTTTCGAACCCAAGACACCCTGCCCCAGGGCCATTTTAAACCCTGGGGCCACCATTAGAACAAATTTGGTAGAGGACCACTAAACAATGCTACATACCAAATTTAAAGCATCTGAGTCAAGCAGTTCTGGAGAAAAAGATTTTTAAGTATTTTTTAGTTTCGAACACAGGACCCCCTGCCCCAGGGCCATTTTGGACCCTGCGAACACTATTTGAACAAACTTGGTGGAGGAGCACTAGGCAATGCTACATACCAAATTTCAAGCATCTGAGCCGAGCAGTTCTAGAGAAGAAGATTTTTAAGTATTTATTAGTTTCGAACCCAAGACACCCTGCCCCAGGGCCATTTTGGACCCTGGGGCCACTATTTGCACAAACTAGGTAGAGGAACACTAGACAATGCTACATACCAAATTTCAAGCATCTGAGCCAAGCAGTTCTGGAGAAGAAGATTTTTAAGTATTTTAGTTTCGAACCCAAGACCCCCTGGCCCAGGGCCATTTTGGACCCTGGGGCCACCATTTGAACAATTTTGGTAGAGGAGCACTAGGCAATGCTTCATACCAAATATCAAAGCCCTAGGCCTAGCGGTTTCAGAGAAGATGTCATTTAAAGCAAATTGTTGACGACGCACGACGGACACTGGGTGATCACAATAGCTCACCCTGAGCCTATGGCTGAGGTGAGCAAAAAATCTGTAGCAATATTAGGTCAAAGTGACCTACTTTTCGTTTATGAGTCTGAATTTTTGCTTGAATGCCGATAAATCAATAAACACGGAGTGGATTTTGCTCAGATTTAGTCAGAATGATTCTTGAAAGGAGTTTTTTTTTTCTTTTTTTTTTTCTTCACATTTATGGGCATGTACCATCCAAGATGGTCGCTACTGTCATTACTGAAAATAACAAAAAACATAAAAATGACTATATTTCAGGAACCCCTGAATGGATCTGGACCAATTTTGTGTCAGAATGATCCTTGCATATAGCTATTTTGGATTTTGGCAAATTGGCCATGTCCAAGATGGCTGCCATCCAGCATTACTAAAAATAGCACAAACACAGAAATGGCAGTACCTTAAGAACCATTGGGCGGATTTTGACAAAATTTGTGTCAGAATAATGCCTGAAACTGTTCCGTTTTCTTTAAATTTTCATTTTTTGCTTTCACTTTCTTCTCGACATGACCTCTGCTACTGTGGAAATGCAGTGCAGGTGCGACATAGCATACTGCGGAATTCTTGTTCTTGGTGGTATTAGTTTTAACACATAAATGTATTTATACCAAATTTAGTGCGAATTATGTGTGTGTCTGTGAGGAACATCTTCAGTGTCACTAAAGCACAAAAGTTTGAAAGCAAATATATGATAGCAGGTCTCGACAGGCAACATAAATGCGTTTTCATAACCTATCAGCTAGCAGCATTTTCTTACTCTCTGGGGGAAAAAGTGTTAGATAAGCTGCAGAGAGCTGTAAGTTATATAACATACATCTCCTAAAAATTAGGACACCATGAATACTTGCTTTAATTAATTTTAAAATTTGAACAAGAGGATTATACCGTCAGAAAATGATCCTAAAAATTCTTGCAGAAAAGCAAACAGTGTCGACCCTGGACAGACTGCTCCTGATAGGGGCCTTTTTGCTCAGACATGTATGTCCAAAATTTTGGATCACTGTAAAACTAGACTTCATTACATGGCTCCACTCCAAGACTCCACTCCATGATGCCCCTCCAAGACTCCACTCCATGTTTATACGGCTGATCCTTCATGTAAGACATCACGAAACTGAAGTACTCTAAACAGGCAAGTAGTACAGGAAAACATTGTTAACCATACCTTTGGTATATCAAATGGAGGATTGCAGTAGACTTCAAACCATCATAGCTTAGGTAAAATGAATGGAAGATTGTGCATGAATTGGTTTAAACATATTTTACTTTCATACATTCATGGTTACAGTAATGATGAGATATAATTATTTACACGTAAGGATCAGAACTAAAGCATAAGCTTATTTAGGTCTGATTTCAAACTACAGCTTAGAAGATTGTGTAAGTGCCAATATGTAATCTAAGTAAATCTAATGGAAGACTGTGGGAGAGTTCAAGTAATAACTCAGGTAAACTCAACAGAAGATTGCAGAATTTCTCTCAAAGGAAATTGACCGGAGGATTGCGGAAGATTTCAAACCAAACCTTAGGAAAATTGAATGGAGGATTGCGGAAGTTCAAATTCAAACCATACCTGTGGACCAGATTTCACTCAGAATGTTTGTCAGATTAAACTAAGCGGAGTTCAGGTAAATTGAACGGAGGATTGCGGAAGATCTGAAATCACAGCTTAGGTAAACTGAACGGAGGATTGCGGAAGATCTCAAATCATACCTTAAGTAAATTGAACGGAGGATTGCGGAAGATTTCAAATCATAGTTTAGGTAAATTGAACGGAGGATTGCGGAAGATTTAAGACCATAGTTTAGGTAAATTAAACGGAGGATTGCGGAAGATTTAAGACCATAGTTTAGGTAAATTGAACGGAGGATTGCGGAAGATTTGAAATCATAGTGAAGGTAAGTTGAACGGAGGATTGCGGAAGATTTGAAATCATAGTTTAGGTAAATTGAACGGACGATTGCGGAAGATTTGAAATCATAGCTTAGGTAAACTGAACGGAGGATTGCGGAAGATCTCAAATCATACCTTAGGTAAAATGGAGGATTGCGGAAGATTTCAAATCATAGTTTAGGTAAATTGAACGGAGGATTGCAGAAGATTTAAGACCATAGTTTAGGTAAATTGAACGGAGAATTGCGGAGGATTTGAAATCATAGTTTAGGTAAATTAAACGGAGGATTGCGGAAGATTTGAAATCATAGCTTAGGTAAATTGAACGGAGGATTGCGGAAGATTTGAAATCATAGTTTAGGTAAATTGAACGGAGGATTGCGGAAGATTTGAAATGATAGTTTAGGCAAATTGAACGGAGGATTGCGGAAGATTTGAAATCATAGCTTTGGTAAACTGAACGGAGGATTGCGGAAGATCTCAAATCATACCTTAGGTAAATTGAACGGAGGATTGCGGAAGATTTCAAATCATAGTTTAGGCAAATTGAACGGAGGATTGCGGAAGATTTGAAATCATAGCTTAGGTAAACTGAACGGAAGATTGCGAAGATCTCATGAAAGATGTTTGGTAAGGTTAACTGAGTGGAAGATTGCAGAAGTTTTCAAACCATAGCTTAGGTAAAGCTAAGATTTTAAACCATCGTTAATTTAAATTGAATGCAGGATTCCAGAATCTTTCAAACCACAGCTTAGGCAAGCTGAATTGAAGATTTAAATTGATAACCTAGGTCATTCTCACTTATGATTTTGAAAGATTTCACCCAGGATGCTTGTCAAGGTAAATTGAGCAAAGAAGTTTCAAATGAAACATTGTGACTTTATCTGATAGCTGAGGATTTCATTGCAAACCTTGATCAGAGGGGTCTTAAAAAGTCTTATCAAGGTATACATTTTCACCCATATGCTACTGTCCTAATACAGAGTCATTTTTGGTATGTTTGGTGATCCTGCATCCAATATTTTAAAGCTGTGACATCTTGTCAAAAACATGATAACCATTGGTGAGTCTTGGTTCCATCTGGTGAGCTGACCCTGTAGGTCTGAGCGGCCTTCAGCCATGATGATTGCCTAGTGTCCAGTTTCGTCAGTAAAGAGGTGATTCGATCAGGCTTGATAGTAAGCAGCGCTACAATTGAAGAGAATTCGAGTAGGGGCCACCGCCAAGATGGTTCAATAATGAACAGCATGGCCAAGATAGCCTTGACACAGGGCCTTTGGCAGTGTAATCTTGAGCCCTTCAGGCCCTTGCATATAAGGAATTCAGTATACCATGTTACAGTATGTAGCATGGCAGAACTACATGTAAGGCGACAAATTGTCAAAAACACACCAACCATAGGTGATCGAGTCTTGGCTCAAGCTGGTGCACTAACCCTGTAGAGAGCTTGTCCGAGCAGCCTCTGCCCATGATGGTTGCCTAGTCTCCAGTTTCATCAGTAAAGAGCTGATTTGATCATGCTTGATAGCAAGCAGTGCTACAATTGAAAAGAATCTGAGTAGGTGCCACTGCCAAGAGGGTTCAGTAATGAACAGCTTCACCAAGATAGCCTTGACACAGGGGCCTTCGGCTCTCCCAGACCCTTGCAAAAGGAACTTAGTATGTAGCATGTAGTATGTAGCATGACAGAATTAAGGAGACAAATTGTCAGAAACATGTACACTAACCATAGGTGAGTCTTGGCTCCATCTGGTGCACTGACCCTGTAGGAAGCTTGGTCCGAGCGGCCTTCGGCCGAGATGCTTGCCTAGTGTCCGGTTTCAAAAGTAAAGAGCTGATTCGATCATGCTTGATAGTAAGCAGTGCTACAATTGTAAAGAATCCGAGTAGGCGCCATCGCCAAGATGGCTCAGTGATGAACAGCACCGCCAAGATAGCCTTGACCCAGGGGCCTTCGGCCCTGCGATCCCGGGCCCTTCGGGCCCTTGCCTAAGAAACTAAGGATACCATGTCATAGTATGTTGTATGACAGAACTACATGTAAGGTGACACATTGTCAAAAACACACCAACCATTGGTGAGTCTTGGCTCCATCTGGTGCACTGACCCTGTAGGGAGTTTGGTCAGTGAGGCCTTGGCCATGATGCTTGCCTAGTGTCCAGTTTCATCAGTAAAGAGCTGATTCAATCATGCTTTATAGTGAGCAGTGCTACAATTGAAAAGAATCCGAGTAGGGGCCACCGCCAAGATGGTTCAGTAATGAACAGCCCCACCAAGATAGCCTTGATGCAGGGGCCTTCAGCCCTGTGATCCAGGGACCTTTGGGCCCTTGCATAAGGAACTAAGGATACCATATGTCATAGTATGCAGCATTACAGAACTACATTAAAGGTGACAAAGTGTCAAAAACACACCAACCATAGGTGAGTCTTGGCTCAATCTGGTGCACTGACCCTGTATGAAGTTTGGTCCGAGTGGCCTTTGCAATGATGGTTGCCTAGTGTCTGGTTTCATCAGTAAGGAGCTGTTTAGATCATGCTTGATAGTAAGCAGTGCTACAATTGAAAAGAATCCGAGTAGGGGCCACCGCCAAGATGGTTGAGTAATGAATAGCACTGCCAAGATAGCCTTGACCCTGGAGCCTGCAGCTATGAGATCCCCAGGCCCTTGCATATGGAGCTTAGGATACCATGTCATAGCAATTGCTATACAGATGTATTTGACATCTTGTCTGAGCCAACAAGTTTAATAATTGCCTGACTGAAAATTAAGTCCACTGCTTTTACATCAATTGACTCTGTGTTTTAAATCTTCTGCAATCTTCCGTTCAGTTTACCCTGACTATAGCAGAAGTCTTCCCCAGTCTTCCGCTAGTTTTACCCAAACTATGTGCTTTGAATCTTCAGCTGCTTTTACTTAAACTGACTCTGTGTTTTAAATCTTCCCCAATCTTCCGTTCAATTTACCTAAGCTATGACAGAAATCTTCCGCAATCCTCCGTTCAATTTACCTAAACTATGGTCTTAAATCTTCCGCAATCTTCCGTTCAGTTTACCTAAGCTATGATTTCAAATCTTCCGCAATCCTCCGTTCAATTTACCTAAACTATGGTTTGAAATCTTCCGCAATCTTCCGTTCAGTTTACCTAAGGTATAACTTTAAATCTTCCGCAATCTTCCGTTCGATTTACCCGGACTCAGACAGAAATCTTCCGCAATCTTCCGTTCGGTTTACCTAAGGTATTGTTTGAAATCTTCCGTTCGAGTTACCCGGACTCAGAAGAAATCTTCCGCAATCTTCCGTTCGATTTACCCAGACTATGACAGAAATCTTCCGCAAACTTCCGTTCAGTTTATCCAGACTGTGACAGAAATCTTTCGCAATCCTCCGTTCAATTTACCCGGACTCTGACAGAAATCTTCCGTTCAGCTTACCCAGTTTGTGAAAGAAATCTTATACAAACTTCTGTTAGATTAACCTGAACTATGACTTTGTGTTTTTATATCTTCTGCTGCTGTTACTAAAACTGACACAGTTTTTTTAAATAAATCTTCCGCAATCTTACGTTCAATTTACCCAGACTATGACAGAAATCTTCTGCAATCTTCCGTTCAGTTTACCCAGACTATTCTGCTTTTTCGTGATGTCTTACATGAAGGATGAACCGTTTATACTATGGCTGTATCACTATGTCATCCAAGCAGGACAAGTGTAGGAGATGTTTTCCCCTATGTAATGCTGATTCACATTTTTCATGCCAAAAATTAATTGGCAGTATTCAGTTATCTAATCCACCTTACTGAGTATAGTTAAGGCATTAGTTATGAAAGTATCAGCCCGCGGCCCGCAGCCAGCAACTTGCAGCCCGCAGCCAGCGACCCGCAGCCAGCGGCCCGCAGCCAGCAGCCCGCAATATAGTCAATTTGATTAGTACAAAGACTTGTCACTAAGCACGGAGGAAATACATAGAGACTGGATCGAACTCAAACTGATTGGCCGTTTTTCAGGGTTTGGTCTACAAACGAACTTGACAGGTGGAGAACACCGTGAAAACCGATTGCATTCTGAAAACTTTACTCAAGCATCACTTTAAGGGCGCGTTTACACGACCAAAGTTTCTATGACAAAGTAGGTTTGTCACAGAAAAATTTGCTCGTGTAAATGCCAAAATATGACAATGTTTCTTTGACAAATATATATGGTAAAGTTACTTCGATAAATTAAATTTGACCGTGTAAACGGAGAACTTTGCTAAAGATTATGTAACAAAGAATATTGCTACAAGCGTGGAAAATGTGACATAGATTTTGTTTCATCGCTGCAGGTAACTTTGACGAATAATATTTGGTCGTGTGAACACTGCAGCAAATATTTCATTGCCAAAGTTTATGTGACAAAGATTCTATTGACCCTATTTGCATTATCAAATCACGTGGTAAACGAGATCTCGTTTACGCGAGATTTTGAGGTCAGGGGGGTTACTCCGACAAAATTGCATTTCCGCCATATTACTTCGGTGTTTCTTGCTGAAATTACTATCATTATTTGTGACATTTTTAACGTTGAAATTTGATAAACAATAGTTTGATTATGTGATCAATTGTTCATTAAATGTTTTTTTTATGCAGCCTCAATAAAATTCCCTGTGTAAACTAGAAAATAGAAATGAAAAAAATGACTTCTGTTGCGCACCTGGCTGCAACCACGAGCGGTCCAAAGCAAAAGAGCAGTTTGTTCATTTTACAGATTTCCAGAAAAGCCAGGGTGGTTGAAAAAGGCATGGCTTAGGGCGCGTTTACACGAGCAAAGTTTCTATGGCACAGAAACTTTAACAAAAAAAGTATGACAAACATTTTGCGTTTACACGGAGCAAATTATTTGTTAAAGAAAATGTGCCATAGAATCTTTGTCACATAAACTTTGGCAATGAAATATTTTCTGCAGTGTTCACACGACCAAATATTATTCGTCAAAGTTACCTGCAGCGATGAAACAAAATCTTTGTCACATTTTCCACGCTTGTAGCAATGTTCTTTGTTACATAATCTTTAGCAAAGTTCTCCGTTTACACGGACAAATTTAATTTATCAAAGTAACTTTAACATATTTATTTGTCAAAGAAACATTGTCATATTTTGGCATTTACACGAGCAATTTTTTCTGTGACAAACCTACTTTGTCATAGAAACTTTGGTCGTGTAAACGCGCCCTAACTAAAATTTCACGTGTTACAAAAGTGAAAATTAATGGAAAGACAGTCACAAAGGCTTTGGAACCAAGCAAACACACAAGAATTTGCAGTTGCCATTTTGAGGAGCCACCCAATCCAAAAAGCAGGGGTGCGTAAATTTACCAGAACGGACTGAATTACCGGAATGGACCCGTTTCCCCATATCTTCAGTTGATATTTGTACTTTTATTAAATACACACATATTTCATATTCATACGTATTCTGTATGCCGTCTTTCGCAAAATCAATAGGAGATATTAGTCAAAATACTCTTTGAGCATTTTGCGCCATGGGTAGGCCTCTTAATAACCCACGCATATGTGTTTCATCTTGAAATCACATAGTCTTATATAAAAATCTTGTTAGCTTTCTACCAAGACTCAGATAGAACGAAAAACACATAAATCCTGAATTTTTATTCCATAGTATCATGGCCAACATTTCATCCATAGGAATTATGTAGATCTGCATGTATCAAGTCAGTAGATGAAATCAGGGGGTTGCTAATTAAGTTAATGCATGTTAGTCATAGGTAGGGCATGGAATTACTCTGCGCGTACAGATTTGTCCAAATATCTCAAAAATTGGCTGGAAATAGGAATAATATGGGTCCGTTCAGGTCCGATCCGGTAAATTTACGCACCGAAAAAAGCAGGAAACCTGAGGCTCATTTGAAGGTGCCAACAATATTTGCACACAGGCCAGCAAAACAGTCTGCCACAAGACCTCATCGGAACAGAGATATACCAGCAACAAATGACAAAAAGACCGGAAAGAAAAAGGTGCAGTTTTTCTAATAATAATAAATAATGATGGTAATTTCAGCAAGAAGTAATATGGCGGAAATGCGATTTCATCGGAGCTACCCCCCTGACCTCAAAATCTCGCGTAAACGAGATCTCGTTTACCGCGTGATTTGATAATGCAAATATCGAGAATGGCACATTTTCTTTAACAAATAATTTGCTCCGTGTAAACGCAAAATGTTTGTCATACTTTCTTTGTTAAAGTTTCTGTGACATAGAAACTTTGCTCGTGTAAACGCGCCCTAAGAGTGCGACTTCACTGTAACGCTTTCGTTCATTGGTCAGAGCATCTGTTTTGCTGATATCTCTTGATAATACAAGACCTAACCGTGACTCCTCTGTTTTGTGTTAAAGGTAGGTTCCTGGCCTAGCGATAACAATTATGTTCACAAAAATTATTTTGTCTTTTTCAGGGTAGTATTGAATTCTCTTATTTTTTCTGAAACTGTTGCTACTGAGAAAATCGTCAGATGTTGTAGAAAATAGTCGTTTTCCCTTTGGTTTATTTTCTTTTGTTGGAATTCCAGTTCTAAAAATAAATATGTATACATGTCTACAAGTCCGCAGTTTCTGATGTAATTTGCCAACAGTTAATTTTCTCTTGCCGTGAGCTCTTCCAGAGGTCCTGGCATGGCGGATGGGTTGAAACTATCCCGAAATGCAATGTAGCATGATGTCAGCTATGTTATCTATTTTTGGCGCGAACTAAAAATAGCGCTAATTGGTGTGCGAAGCAGAGTTAGGAAATCCCTTGCAAAACGACTTTTCTACGATTTTTTGATTTACACTTTTTAGTGAAACTTATTCATTTCCTCTTTATAAGTGCTTTCCAACAGCTTGGATAAAAAATCATCAAAATTATGATGCATTCGAAAGTACAGGAACCGACCTTTAAGATAAAAGAAATTCATTGTTTTGTATACAAAGTAGATTTGACTGATAAAAGTTTATTCATTATGGAAATGCGTCTTGGATCAGGTCGTCTAAGAATGCAACGAAATAAGTTACAAACGACGTTCTGAGTCTATACCAAATTTCTTATAAAAATATCATATTAAATTGTGTGTGAAGGTGAGTGAGTATGATTTAAGGGAAAGAAACTCTGTCATTATCATTTTGTCTCAATCATCCGGGTGTCTTATCTTAAAAGAAAGAACTTGCTTGTATAAGAGCAAGCCAAGTTCAGACTACATCCCTTTTTGGAAAGGTTTTGTCGCATAGGAAAGCAAACAGAAAGTCACAGTCGCTCTTTGAAAAAAAAATGTTGTACGCACTACGCACACACCTCCAAAACAGTATGTTCTGATTTCTGAATATACGGAACAAAAACAGTTTTGTCATGCAAGATATTTGCCCAGTTGAGAACCTGGTGATAATAACAAATGAGACCAAGACATTGTTTTATTATTTTTGTTATTTTAATCAGTATCATCATGGTCGTCACTATTACACCATTAACTTCATTCATATTTTCCCCATGACAGAATACTATCATCGCATGCCCTGGGTACCCTTCATACATAAATTTTGGCTTCATGCCCTTCAGTTCGTTTTTTATTCTGTCCACCGTCATTTCGGCTGTCCAGAAATGTAAGTAAGTGACAAATTAAGGTGGTGATAATCACTGATTTGGGACAAAGACAAAAATCTGCATAAAATACTCAAAATAAAACTGATCTTTCCAAAACTTAGCAGATGCCTTCTGTATGTTGTTTCTCATAATTTAGAATCCCAAAATGCAGCATTTGTTAATGTTAAAAAGTTTTTTTTTAAGAGAAGATCAAAGGGTAATTTTCTGCGAGTAAATCTGAAAAAATAATATCATTATTGAAAATATACTTAGTGCTTAGAGTATCTTGTTGCATAATGGAGAGCGTCCTAGCAATTATTTTTTCAAACTCTTTCACACATTATCAGGCTGAGCAGATGAAAAAAGATGCAGTCTGTGTCCAATTTTTTTTGTCAAAATACACAGGTGAGACAGGTGAGACTATTTTAACAAGGTTGAACAATTTCATCTACACACCACTGATCATGTCAGTAGTGTATTATTTATAGTGTAGGTGTTAACATAGGTATGCTTGCCTACCCTATATTTAATAAATGCGTCCAGTGTACATTTACTTTGTACATGGTTGAACATTTGAGAAATAGCTACCGTTTTCATCTGGTCTACATTACAATTTGAGAAAGAGTTGGAATAAATAATTGCAAGGCGCTCTTCATTATGCAATAATGCACCTTCAGCACTACGTAAATTTTCAATAACGATATTATTTTTTCAGATTTATTCGCAGAAAATTACCCTTTTATCTGTCCTTATAAAAACACTTTTTAAGCAGCATGTACATCTATTTTGTATTCTAAACTGTAAAGAACAACAAAAATAAGAAGTCTGCTAACTTTCAGGGAGATACGTTACTTTTTTATGGTTTTATGCAGATTTTTACATTTACCATATATCACCACCTTAATGAAATTTCATGGACTGAGTTAAAGTAAATATGTTCAATCGTAGTGCAACTTAGTGTACGCGAAATTTTTATCGGAATGCCACAGTAATGCATGATTCAACTCAGGGCACACTGTTTAGGGTTATATTGTAAAGCCCTTTAAGCTTCAGTACCCACGCCCAGCCAAGTCAGCCCGCTCCAATTTCCGCAGGCCACGTCTGAGTGAAATAGCAGCCATGGCATTGAAATACCAACTTCATTGATCATTGTGAGGACATACAAAACTGCTACACTTAATGAAATTTAGCACTGCAGGCTCAACGTCTGCTAGTATAATAATTTTGTGATCGTTCATGCATTTTGCTATGCCTATGTATTAGCAAACAGAGCCTCTAAGAGACTGCTTAATGTGCGATGACATCATACAGAAATGTTTTATATCATCCATGACGCATAAGATTAATGTTTTCTTCACATTTATGCCACTCTATGAGTAAATTCCGTCCGATTGTTCATTTCGTATGGCATAAGAATGAAATGTTACATAGTAGTGAAATGTACTCTCTAGTAACAAAGTAGTTACGGTTAAAAGCATTTAATCACCTAACATCATAAGAAATCGTGTTTGATTTTCACCTGTCAGTTACTTTTAAAAACCAAAGCCTTATAAAATTTCCTTTTAAAAGGAAGGCTTGCACAGCTAAGACAGTGAAATTTTCATGAGTTGTTATTGAAGTGAACCCGATTGTTAGTGCACTTTCTGTCGCTAACTTTTATTTAGCAAAGTATTTAATTTCTAACTTATTGAAGGGTGGCATTATCCACGGGTGTATGTAAAAACAAGTGTAGCTTCTTCCGAAAATAACTCGGTATCGAATACTGGCTTGCGCCCGAGAGCGCAAGCCAAAAATCAGCAAATCAATGAGGCTGCAATATGGATTCTATGAAGACATTACATATTTCTACTATGTTTTAGTGGAAGTAGTTTGTAGAAATCGGACTTTATAACAACTGTCAGAGTGCAAAAAGGTGAAAACCTACCTGTCACGGGCATGGGGTGCAGACCGGCGCATACTTAGCATACTCTATGATAATAGCAATCCATCCCGCATCAATAACGTCGATTAATCGTTGGCAATGGGACATATTGAACATAGGGTCTGTAGTCGGACAAGGGCCACGTTAACAGAACGGTTTTGAATATTGCTATTCAAAATGGAAGAAATGTGCTCAGAAAAGCGACATATTTTTAGTTTGTATAAATACTGAAATGCCATAAAATGTGTATACTTAGAGGGCACAAAATATAATGAATCAGTTTGAAGTGTTATGAAACTTGGTCCAAAGATAAGGAAGTAATTGAAAGGTAATCTCTAGTAAATGCATGTTGTTCTTCCCGCGTACTCAACAACAATTACCTTTTTTCTAACAACTACGCGTATCACTATGAGTACATGTACTTTTGTAGAAATCCGGTTGTTACTCAGTATGGACAAATACAACCTGATAAGCCCCCTCGCCCCTTGACTACTACATATACTGTCCGGTCCTTTGGGGTCGTTGAGTTCATTTAGAATCATTTTGGCCGTTGAGTTCATTTAGAATCAATTTAAAAAGGAAGTTGTGCTTAAGCCGGTGCTAGGCATAGGGGTTCATGGCCAGTGTCGCACATTTCATTACTGGTCATGAACACACTAAATTGAACCGAGCCTGCAATTTTCGTTCCTTTGGTGTATTCTTTCGAATTTCCAGGCTTATCTAAACCATTCTTAAAGCGTATTAAAGTTGGACAAAACATTACCAGAATCAGATAAAGACCTTTGTTCCTCTCAGTGATTTTCAAAGTTAATATTGTTAATTGTTTCAGCCGAAACGTATTCCTGTTTTCGACCTGTCTGAGAAAGATCTTCCAGCCATCACATAGCTTGTGGCTCATACAGAGATTTATATAAATTGGTCTCTAATTTCATTTTGTTTTGTTTACGAGCATGTATTTTCTTTCTTTGTTTACTTCTTTCTTTTTCCTTCTAGGGCTCCCAACTTTGGATCAAGGGGGCTCGAGTCCCGCTGCAGGCGAAAGTTTGTCTGTACCTAAACGGCACTTCATTGCACGGGGCCCTTCATATTCACCCCATCGTCCTGATTTGAAAAAAGGGAGTAAAACGGCAAAGTCATTCAACCATCACCTCTTGTCTACATGTGCACCCACTTTGCACAAGTAAAATAAACCAATTCTTACGACAACGGTGGTTTTTTTTCGTCACAGGCGCCCCGGCAGCTCAGTGGGTTAAGTGATGGCCTGCTGATCTAGCGGTCCCGGGTTCAATTCCGGCCGGTGTAAATCCTTTCAAACAAAAACGGGATTCCGTTACACAAAGCCTTTCATTATCACCTTCCCATCGTCCTGATGTGAGTGAAATAATGTTGAAGTGGACATAAAATCGCAAATCATCCATTCATCCATTCTTCCGTCCAATTCTTATGGCGATGTTCTCCAGGAGGCTGAAAGGGAACGCATCCTTGGATGCATTTCCTGGCATGAGTCTGTCCGACTCCACTCCTATTGGAAGAAGAGAGTTTATTACATCGATTTCCCCCAGAAATGAGGCCTCGCCCCTCGATTAATATGAGATACATACCAATACATTATGACCCGTTATCTCCAGAAAGTTGAAACTCAATGCGAATGTGAAACTCCTATGATAAATTTTTGACGTCTCTAAAACCGTGTTGCTAGTCAGTCTGACTTCTTGAAAATAAACAGATGATTCCTGCAACGGTCTTATTTCAATTCAAGGTTTATTGATCGGTATTACATTTCTTACAGTTAATGACAAACATCTTCTCTTTGCAATAAAACCAAGAAAGACAATATAATGAAACAATCTATTAACTCCTTATTGATGATGGTGTAAATTACATTCTCTATAGCAGTATATATACAGTCCACGTTAATCAGAAGCATTGTCTTAATTTGAATTGTGTCGCGTGAAAAGGGACCTTAACCCACGTGCATATAGTAAACGCTCAAATCAGCATGCGCAGCTGTGCAAACAGTCCAGCGTCATTAAATTTTACGTTTTAAATGGAAGGCAAGACTGGTCAGGCTGCGCGGATGCAGGTACACCACACCGCACTCCTCTGCTGAGGTTAATATTCTTTTATGTCTACGCATATAATGGTGTATTTGATGTAAGCATCAACTATTAATGGTTGCTAAGCGCAGACCAAGCTTTTTATGAAAAGCAATGCTTGTAAATGTAGACAGAAGAAGAATTACGGAGTAGACAAGGATGGACTTTGCTAGTTGAACTAGGGCATGGCTGAATTTAGGGTCGGTTGTGTCAATATGCTTTTTTTCTTTGATCATGTTTATATATTAACATGCATATTAGGATCAAATAAGTGATGAGGATGTTCGCAGAAAGATCCAAAGTAAAAAGACAAGCACTTATCAGCAACCAGTACAATCAGATCCCATATTTCACCCTCAAAACCTTAAGGGAAAGAAGAATATACAATAATTGACAGTAGATCTAGTACTTTTTTTCTCAGACATGCGGTCATTCAGCTACCCCAACTAAAACACCATTCACACACCAGGTGAACGATAGCACCGACATGGACAACCAGAGCAAGTATAAGTTAAGGAACCACTCATATACAAAGTTTGTAACAGCCTTGTTGCTGTGCCGGTGACGTATATCCATCAAGATCCCCCAGGTACGCCGATTGTATCCGGTTTATTCCATACCAATGTAAATTGAACATACGTGTATGTCATACATGTTAATTGAGCATACGTGTATTTCCACGGATTGTGATTCCATAGAACCAACTTCTTGGTTCCACAACATCCTCAAGAGCCTGGACAGCTTCAAGCTGCCTTTTTAGCCCACATCAAGAGTGTAAAGCCAATATAGATATGTACAGTGTAAATACATGTTGGACATTTCACCTAATATTCACGTCCGAGATTCTTTTAAATGATTTGGAGCGCAAGCACAAAGTCTAACACTTGTCGAGATGTCTGCTTAGCGGGTATTGACAAGAATCCTCATTGAAGTTAAAGTTGACAGAAGTACCGCCTTAGAACGGTCAGTAAAATCTGCCCAGCAGGCAAGTGATGCTGAAATGACGTCGTACTGACGTCGATGCGACGTAATGACGTCGCATCGACGTCAGTACGACGTCATTTCGACCTCCTGTTCCCGCTAGGTGGGGGCTTAAACAAGTTTAACTGGATCCAAACCCTCGCCCTTAGCTTTTTAAGTGGTTCCAAGTAGACATTGGAGACCATGGCGATCTACTAACCATGGTCAAGAAATGGTAAAGATGATCTTAAAGGGCACGGCGGCAGGAAAAAGAATAAAAGGCATACAGAACAACAGATTGTTCAAGTGTCGATGAACTACCTTCAGTTTTGTCGCTTAAATGTCTTTAAAATCGATATCGGTAGACTATATTGATTTTCTTATAGTTGCCACCTTCGATAGACTATCTTGATTTTCTTATAGTTGCTACCTTCGATAGACTATCTTGATTTTCTTATAGTTGCTACCTTCGATAGACTATCTTGATTTTCTTATAGTTGCTACCTATTTTGGCTTATAGTCCTTTTGTTTCGAAGTGCAAACGGGGTTTTGCTTATTTTCTCGAAAACGATGAAAGTTCCATTAAATGTTCTAGTGTCTTAATGATTACTGTAACTATACTTGATAACTTACATAACAGAACACGAAAACTCAAAGTTTTTGGATGCTTTTGTACAATATTTCCATTAACAATAATCATGATGGATGGATGACTGGCTGTTTAAAAGCCTATTCAACAATAATGCAGTCATATCGAGCTAGTAACGTGTAATCATTTTCCAACATACGATCTGTAGTCATATTTTTCTGTACTTGTCTGTAAACTGTACCAAATATGAAACAAAGTGGTATTCAGATTTAACTGTCTGTTATCATGGTTATATATGAACCTGAATATGACATTTATTCATTTCTCCAGGTATGCAAGCATCCACAGAGCCTTTAAGAGCAGGACTGACAGACGAATCAGAAGAACGATAGAAATAATGGATGGACGGTGCCCCGTTACTGTGGCTATTGATATACATTTGTATCCCGCTGAGGTGCGGGAGTAACCTCGTTACGAGCACTTAGTCATTTCTCAAAGACGATGTCCTAATAATAGAATGCAAGCAGTAAAGACCTGTAGACGCAGTTGGTGGGAATGGCGTAGAACTGGTGCAGTACGTGACACTGCAAATGAGCATTATGCTGCAATGATCCGTGCTAGGAAATCACTGAGGAAGGAACAAAGGCAAGAATCAGCCAACCAGAGAAATGAGAAAGTTTTGGAGATTATGAATGCCCAGAATGATTCAAAAACCTTCCACAAATTGATTAAACAGCAGAGGAAAACCTCGTCTGCTCAGACACAGGGTTTGGTGGTTGATGGGAAGTCTTGTGAGACTGCCGAAGAGATATGTAGTGGCTGGTCCATCCATTACCAGACGCTTGCAACACCACTAGAGAAGGAATCCTTCGACCTAGAGTACAAGGCTCAGGTAGACTCAGACATCGAATCCATCACCTCCATATGTGAGCTGGAAAGACATCCCATCAAGACCATCACAGAGAAGGAAGTATGCTATGCTTTGAGAAAGCTGAAGAATAATAAAGCCATGGACTCCTTTGGCCTCACCAGTGAACATTTCAAACTCGGAGGAAGAGATCTTATTCCCTTTCTAACTGACTTTCTCAATCATATTATTGCCACTAAACATATTTCTGTTATCTTGAAAGAAGGCATTGTAACCCCTATTTACAGGAAGGGTGATGTTTCTGACCCGGGGAATTACAGGGGTATTACTGTAACCCCTGTTTTACTCAAAATTCTTGAGCATGTTCTTAATAACAGGCATAACCAAATTCTGGACAAAAACCAGTCTAAACTCCAAAGAGGCTTTACTCAGGGATGCTCTTCTTTGAATGCTGCACTGATTTTTACCGAATGTATCCTTGAATCCAAAAATAATAAACAAGACATCTTACTTACCACACTAGACACTCAAAAAGCTTTTGATGTTGTGGATCAAAACTCCCTTCTGAGAAAATTATTCTTAGACGGAGTGCAAGGTGATGATTGGTTATTATTTAGAGACCTGTATTCTGATAGCTCTTCTAGAATCAAGTGGGCTGGACAATTTTCCAATCCCATCCATATAGGGCAGGGTGTAAGGCAGGGTGGGGTATTATCAACCTCCCATTATAAACGTTATAATAACCCCTTGTTGCTCCACCTTGAGGATGTTTACTCAGAAGTCAAAATTGGGTCGATTAATATACCCCACATTACAGTTGCAGATGACTTGGCGGTCCTATCTAGAAAAAAGCCAACAATGCAGGTTATGATTTGGGATGTAGAGAATAATGCTGATAGGGAAAGATATGGAATACACCCATCAAAGAGTAGCAGTCTGATATATTGCCCTGGAAGAAGAAAAGAATGCACTGATTTCTATTTGGCTGGTAAATCTGTTACCTCTGCGAGTAACACTGTACATTTGGGAATCAAACGGGATGTATCAGGGAAGGTAAATGTGGAGGAAAAAGTATCCATAGGTCGTAGGACTGCTTACTCCTTGATGGATGCCGGTTTCCATAGTGTAAATGGGTTAAAAACCAGTCAAAATTCTCATATTTGGAAGACTTTTGTCGTTCCTCGTACAGTCTACGGACTAGAAGTTTTACTGTTAACTAATAAAGACTTTGAATACCTTGAAAGGTTTCTGCCTTTGAGAACAGTTATTCATAAAAACGCTTTAAATTTGTTCATGAACATAGCTAGGTTGTCAGACTCGGTTGAACTTGAAATTGCTAGGAGACAGTTAGCTATGAAAGATAGGCATGAACATAGTTGGTTTAACTACATTAAGGATCTTCTAGACGTGTATGGTCTTCCCTCAATTTTTGAACTATTTAAAAAACCTCCGTCTAAGCCTGAGTGGAAGGCGCTGATGAATAATTCTGTCAATTCTGTTATAGAGGCAGAATGGAAAAAAAGACACTAATGAAAAATCTTCGCTAAAATATGTTAACCCAGCTATGTTGAGTGTTGGTAGATGCCATCCAATTTGGTCTACTGTAAGAAATAATATAATTGATAGCAGAAGGGCTCAACTCAAATGCAAGTTGCTCACTGGCTCTTATATTCTTCAAGCAAATAGGGCTGTTTTTAACCAGTTTCAAGTAGATCCGACTTGCAAGTTATGCTCCTCTGCACCTGAGACTCGTCAGCATTATGTAGCAGAGTGTACTGTGGTTGAACCTGAAAGAGACTCTTTTAAACGAAAAGTGTGTAATTATTTGCCGCTCCAGGACTGTAACCTTCAAGACCCAGATATATTCACAAGACTTGTCCTAGACTCATCAACAGTGTTTAACCACGATACTACGGACCAGGGTGTGATTTCTCAAATAGAACTTTATGCTAGAGAATACATCTATGTGATCCATAAAAAGAGAGTCACCAGGTTAAAACAAATTTCAACAAATTAATAAAAAGAAAAAAAAAACGTTAGTTTGTAAATAGCACAGCTGTATATATCACCAGCAAATTTGAAATGAGCTCTTTATTTACAAATTTAAGACAACTCCCTCATTGACGTCGTCATAAAACGACGGTGGTCCGGAAAGTCAGCGGACGAACTCTAAGAAGAACAGAACAGAACAGAATGGCCAGAAGGTCAGATTCAAACTGACCAAGTATTCTTTAACTGCACGACAGTCGTGCCGATAGCCACACGGAATCTCTTCTGGTAAATATTCGCGGGAGAGTAGCTCAACAACAAAAAGAGTAAAACGCTATTTAGAAGAACGATGCCTCCGAAGCCGAAGTTTCAGGATGGTATTATATTTTTCTTAATTAGAGAATACCTGTTCTATGTTAATTATAGAATTTTCATGTGAATGACGCATTGATTTTTAGTGGTCATTGGTTTTCGCGACCCTGTTTTTTTTTCTTTTGTTGCTTTGCAGCACAGTATCTGGAGGATTTTGTACAGATGATTGTTTGCATACTCTTTCTTTCTTTCATTTACGCCTTAACCCCAGAAGGGGACACAGATGGTGTACTTTTGTAAACTCCGGTGTTGCAGGATGAAAGTTGTTGTTGTAACAGCCCTCTGGCCGAATATTAACTCTCAGGTATATTGCTGGTTACTCTGGTACTCTTCTTCAGCTGTAATACTCTCAAGTACATAAGCCTACATATAGCCATGTAGCTATAGTAGGGATCTTTAACCTGCACAGGGGATGACTCTCCCTGCACAGGGAGCCTCCAGTTAACGTCCCGATCCGAACAACAGCACACTTGTTGGCATCATCCCTGCAAATGATGCTAGAAAAAGGCTTTCGGACATAGGAAGATTTCGCCTTGGGTGAGGATCGAACCCACGATATCTGGCTTCAGAGTCAAGTGCACTAACCACTGAGACACTGCGCTTCTCTTTGCAGGATATCTGCTGCCTTCTCTGATGCAGATAGTTCTATAACATAAAGCTTGCCACTCTCTTATTTAATATTTCATTTTATTATTCCTATTTTTATTCTGACATTTTCATTTCTACTTTCATTTTCATTTCTTTGAGAGTGACGTTTTATCTACCATCTACTTGAAACCAGAGCAAACACTTTTGATCAAGTCTGGAGAAAATAACAGCTGAATAATAAAGATCAATTTATAAGCTGTTAATTATCATTAAACTTCAACGAATTGATCGCTCCACTTTGTCAGATTGATCTGGATTCTTTTGTTAGGGTTATTCACTTTCCACTGGCATCCATTTTGTTTGAGAAAAGTCGGTAAATACAAAAATGATAATTTTGAACGAAATTAACAAGTACAATAAAAACAGTCTGTAGAAACACCTAACAATGTAATATGTTGTACAAATATGTATTTTTGCGGAAAGAAACATTAAATATGTAAGATGTAGTTGTTTTACACACATATATTCAATGGGATGAAATATTCTAATCAAATCTACATTAATTTTATTTCGCCAAAGAAAAAACTTCTTGCTTTAGGAATCTGTTGCATTGTGGGATTTGTTTGGATTACAGGCCATTGCCAGTTACGGGAACTCTCATTTCTGATGATTTTAATTGTTCTTTTTCACAATTTTCAAGTTAACAGTTCATGGTAAGTTGATAATTAGTATGTCTCTAAACAGGTTTAACATTTACTAAACACAAGCAGGTCTGTTTGGCTTGTTAAAGGCGATTTCTTTCCACGACATCAACTGATGGTTAAAGATGCAAATGAAAAACCTCAATGGTAGATGAGAGATCGGGTATTCAATGAAAGTAAAAATGTAAATATCAGCATAAAAACATAAAATATGGACGTCAGAATACCCGATATCTCATATTATGGGAGTATGATGCAGACTGCTCAGGAAAATTTTGCCTTCCAGTGAAGCAAAGTAACTGAGGTGAAGAAAAATTTCTTCACATTCAGAGTAATAACTCCATAGAACAACTTGACACAGGATGTCATTGGAATCAGAATATATATAAGTTGGAGCTCCTAGTGAACATCCTTTAGAAACAGACTGCAAGCTGCACCTAATTGATGAAGCAGCTTATGGGCCAGTTGTAAATGGTACCCCTCCACTGGCCCAAGGCTGCTTGTTTGTCAAAGGATTTGAGTTGTGGCAGCAGACCACTGGTCTCTGACGCCCTAGGAAGACGAGACTAATCCTGTTTTAATTCTGTCTGTAAACTGAGCAAGCCTTAGGACTGGCTAATCGAAGCCAAAATGGTAATCGATTATCGGTCCAGTCGTTTCAATAATTAACCGATTAGTAATCGCTGAACGAGGCAAATTGAAAATGGGTATGTTTAGAAGCTTCAGTGGCACAGATTTGTGCTAAAACGTTTTGACAAGGTACACTAACAAACAATACAGTTGATAACTATTCAAATTGTCAATTATCTTTGATTAAATCTTGTCTTCTGATATGCCAATCCACTCTAATTGGCTTCCTAATTGGCAGCTAATTGGCAATAACAAAACAAGCGACCATCTTGTTCTATTCAGATAAGCAACCTTCGGTAGTTGGTAATACCTACTTTCAGTACAACTACAGGGACAATATCTATCGATTTGCGTGTTAATAAGGACCTAAATTCTAATCATTTGATTGAAAAGACTGGATTAAAATTATAAGCGAGGCTACTCAACTGATAAAATGCTCCGGGTTTTGCGAAAAACATTAACTTGGTCGTCTGAACTGAACAGAACACAACGGGTTTATGCTATTCGTTACAACCTATTCACCCTTTCACAAATACTCTTCAACGTTTCCGGTTGGTCTCCGAGACTTCCATTTTCATTTGGAAGAAAATGAGAAGTGAATAACGAGAGAAATTTCTGATATTTTATTGAAGAAAGTGACTGGACATTCTCAGCAGGTAATTGATTACTTATTTCGTCGATCGATAATTGTTTTCGTTTTGCTTATCGACCAATTAACCAATATTTCGATTAATCGTGCCAGCCCTAGCAAGCCTGCTCTGATTCTTTCTCTTGGTATTCCGGTTTTTCTTCCACATCAGATACATACTCCGAACGTTTTACTGGCACAAAAGATTGTGACCTGGGCCATCCTTAAAAAATTGTATGTTTGCTGTACCCCGACCGACTCATTGAAATAGTGCCGACCCAAAACTTTTTTTGGCCAGTCACGGCTATCGATTTTTTTTCCCCGCGAGTTTCCATCAATTTCGGTTCTGCTATGCTGTTTCGGACTCGCTATTATTCATTCGCTCATGCAGAGGCTTGGCTTCGTCCAGTCATAGTAAAGCATCTATTGATTTTCTAACAATGTGGTGGAGAATGTCACGTTCAGCGTGTCCGTATTAAAAAAGACTGAAAATAAGACAACAGTCGTTGTTAAAAACGCCATTCGGAGTGTTGAAAAATCTTTAACATGGTTTGACCTTTTCGACTATAGCACGGATAGACTGTCTGATGATGATTTCCCCACTGATACGTGGGACAAGTTTGAAAAGTCAGCAACTAGGTATAGGGGTTTCTTCAACAGTGAACGGAGAACTATTTTACCCAGATCCATACAAAAAAATAAGTGTTTTGAGAGATTTTGATGAGTCTCTCAGGTATGCAACCATCCATATCAAACAGGGCAGTGACCATGAAGATGAGCATGATTCGGCTGCAAAACAGGGAGCTGAGAAAAACGTTTTTGTCATGATGATGGAAATCAGATGTGCCACAAAACTAACACAAACTATAGATGCCAGCAAACCACAATTTAATGGTATTCTTTAGTAATATTTATAAACAAGTGCTCTTCTTATTTAAAACTTAGGTTAGCCATATCTCAAGGGCACAAGTATGGTATGATCTTAGGTGTCTGAATCTGAATGAACTGTCAGAAGTATGGCTCAGACACCTCATTCCAAACCATACTCTTGAAATAGTCCCATGAGATCTGGTCCCGAGTTTATAAAACTTGAGTACATTCTCAAACTCAAAAGCTCGGAAGAACAAATATTCAAAACAAAATGCTGCTGTATAAACTTATTGAATGGAACTGGGGGACAAGTAGATTACACAGAACATGTACTGAACACGTACAAAAAAGATGTAGCTCTAAACTTGTTAATAATAAAATTGAAATTGTTATCCTTGAATTTTGGTTATTTGTTTTACAGTTACTTGTCACTAGAACTGATATAAAATGGCAATTTTGATATCAGAATTCAAACCTAATTTTTACTAAGTACTTTAATTTTGTGCATTTTGGCTTAATTTTACATCATTCAAACAGAAAGTAGTGTATAGTAATTGACTTGAATTTGGAAACTGAAAGATGATAATTGAGGTTGTTCTTGAAGGGGAAGCCTCGTCTTATAGCTGAATAAATATGTAAGAGAAAAGTGCAGTAACTAAAGTTGAAGTTATTATGCGTGTAAATTGGACAAGGATGTTAAAAGAAAATATACATGTATATATACATTTACATGTTGATATTTCAGAGCTGTAGATAAGAGGGGTATTTGATGATAACTGAGGGATAATTTTCTTTATTTCTCATCAAAACCATATGTTGTGACCCCTCATCTGAACCATCTCATCGAGACGGTTCAGATGAGGGGTCACAACATATGTTTTGATCCAGAATTAACAAAAATTATCCCTAATTATCACTATATACTCCCTCTTATCTAGGGATGTGATATTTTTCGTAGAATGGTCAAAAAGTTATTTGGGTAGGGCTAAATTTGTTGAGTAGTAAGGAGCGCAGTAAATCAACATTTTTTTTATGGAATTCCATAGTTTAGTATTAAGAGTAATCACAGGGGTATCCTGTATTCTTCACTGTTTTATTTCCAGGAGAGAAAGTTCTGTGTTTTCATGGACCACTTCTTTATGAAGCTAAGGTTAGTAAAGCATCAGAGATCCAGATAAGGAGAATATTTGAGCTGCAACTCCAGAAAACCAACAAAGTGAGTGTGCGCCCAGCACAGACTCAGATCAGCTTGGGCATCCGCCCAGCCTGATCAGACTCTTCGCTAAGCGCTTAAAGAGTGGCTAATGGTCTAAGCTACCTCTATGCGGACAGCTAAGACTCTGATCAGACTGGGCAGATGCCCAGGCTGATCTGAGTCTGTGCTGGATACACAACCACTTTGTTGGTTTTCTTGTGTTGTGGCTCATTTAATATACAGGGTGGCCAGGTTGTCTGCATTTTACATCCTTTTCAACAGTATTTCAGACATATCAAAATGATGAGAGGATGATAATGACAGGCTGTACACAATCAGAGCTCTAGATAAGAGGGAATATTTGGTGATAATTAGGGATAATTTTTGTTAATTCTGCATAAAAACATATTTTGAGACCCCTCATCTGAACCGTCTCGATGAGACGGTTCAGATAAGGGGTCACAACATATGGTTTGGATGAAAAATAAAAAAAATTGTCCTTAATTATCATCAAATACTCCCAATGAAACGCCTATATGGTTGAAAATATTTCTTCCTCCAGCAGTAACCAGCTGCCTAGCTTAGCAGGTCAGAGCTTTACCCACTGACCTAGATTGAAGGAGATCTTTATATCACGGGGTTTAGGAGGTTGGTTTTAATAAAATAAAGAGTTGTTGTACCGTACAAGTGTCTTTCTGTAAAACAAATTCATCTTATGAAATGAACATTTAGAAAAAATAATAAAGACAGATCTCATAGTCAGAGGAAGATGGCTTTCTTGAAGTATCATGTTTTAGTAATAGTTATGCCGTGGTTTGTCTGCCTGTACGAGGAGATAATCCACAAGGTTTAGTGAGTGGATTATCTCCCATACAGGCGGACTAACCATGGTATATATTTTATACCACCCTTATCAGTGTAGACCTTGATCAGTGCAAAATATTTCGTGCTTAAGTTGACGTTTGCTGATAAGCAGGGATCTCCCCAGACCATTAAGGCATGTGGCTTGCAACATGCCTTCCTCTTCAAACTACCTTTGCAACATGCCTTAATTTCAAATGAAAATTTATTAAAGTGCTATTATTTTCAATTTTTAGCCAGTAAAGTTGTTTTAAATGCATTAAGGATCATCAATGAATTATCTATTATGTAAATTTAGGCCAATTTTGACAAAACATTGCTATAAAAAGGATTTTTAAAACTGATCAGCAAGTCAAAATTTTATTTTTGTGCTAAAAGCGGCATGCCTTCTAAAATTTCTGGGGAGAACACTGTGATAAGGATGGTATATTATGATGTCTGTTCTTGAATTTCAACGTGTTTTATTGACATAGGGCTGTAAGAATATAATCACAGGGGCAATACCAATTTCCCTACCCGTGCTACCGCCCCAGTTAGTCTGTTACTATGCATGCGTAAGTGGCTGTCAACAAAAACATTTGATATAGGGACAAAAGTGATTATGCCAGAAATAGAGACACAGATCTTACTGTTCTTACAATGACAGTCAGATAATTGAGACCACCTCACTCATGTGTAGTTTTGAGTATGTCCACAATGTATTTTAATGGAGAAATAAAAAAAGATGCCAGAATTGTCCTCAAATGCCCCAGAGCTGTGCTTATATAAAATTTAATGCTTTTTTTTTTCTAGACAGTGAAGAGTGAATTAAAAGAAAAGGAAAAAGTTCTACAGTACTATGTTCACTATGCTGGATGGAACAAAAAGTAAGTACCATACTGACAGTTGATATTAGAAGAGAAGAATGGTACTAGCATTATAGATGCAGATCATTTGAGAATGCAACACAAGAAAACCAACAAAGTGGCATGTGTAGCCAGTGCAGACTCAGATCAGCCTGGGCATCTGCCCAGTCCGATCAGAGTCTCCACTTTGCACTTAAAGGGTAGCTAAGAGTATAAGCTAGCCTCATGCAGACAGGGAAAACTCTAACCAGACTGGGCAGATGCCCAGGCTGATCTGAGTCTGTGCTGGGGGACATGCCACTTTGTTGTGTTTCTCGTGTTGCGGCTCATTTTGCTTTATAGTAGCAGTCTGCTCAGGGTCTGCACCACACATGCATGCCATCAGACACATAGCTTGATATAGTAAAATCAGGTGTTCAAACATTAGGATAGTTACAGTATATAGTTAAGGTGTACTTATACACTGTCAAGTTTTTCTGCCATTTCTTCAAAGGGAGGCGACTTTTGCAACTTCTGTTTGCTGCCTTGGAATAGTTAAATCTTCCAAAAAGAGGTTTTCATTTACAACTATTACAAATAACCAGTTCATTAAAAAAATGGATTAAAAAAAGTACATTTTTATTCCTTTACGTTTATAATTAATTGTCAAGGACACATTCAAGCAAATCAACACATTGATCATGTTTCTTTAACTATGCAAACTTACCACATGCTGTCCATCTTGAAAATACATGTAGGGAACAATTTCTATGGCTGCCTTTGTACCACATCTCTGCAACTTCCGACGTGGGTTTTCGTCAAACTCAAGCATGTATGTAGACTGGTCTCATAAAACATCTATCTATACTGTATCAGATTGGTTTGCGTTGTATATAATGCTTTGAAAGAAATTTACATTTGATTTTATTTTACTTTTACTAGCTGGGATGAGTGGGTTCCTGAGACAAGGATTCTCAAGCACAACGATGTGGGTCTGCAGAAACAGAAAGAACTATTGAAAGCTTTGTAAGTCTTGATGTAAATCAGAGTCAGATAAGGATGGGGCTTTGAGGATAATTCTGAAATATTTCTTTTATTTCTCATGAAAACATATTTTCTGACCCCTCAGTAGAACTGTCTCGGCAAGACGTTTCTAATCAGGGGTCACAACATAATTTTTATGCAGAAATGTGTAAAATTATTGCAGTTACAATTACCCCTCATCTAGACAAGGTTGGGTGGTCAAAACCACCCCTGGTTTTAACCAGTGGTTTTAACCGGTTATAACCGCCCTGGTCAATACTCCCCAAAGTGGTCAATACTGGTCAATACTAGTCAGAATGGTCGATTGGAAATTTTAAGTGGTTCTTTGTGTTTTAATGGTGGACTGATATATTTGGTCAGGTTTTAATATGTTCTATATATTGAAAAAAGAAAAAAATGAACTGTTTCGTCCCTGCCAAGGGTACTCATCATGTGTGATTTCAGTCTCAAGACCTTAGCACTGACTTCTACATTACAGTCCAGGCACCTAACAACAGTCTTTTTTTCATCATCAAGGGCAGAATAGAAGTTCCATATAAGGTCTTTGAGCTTCATTTTGACACTATTATGACACTTTGATTAACTTTAATTATTAACTTCACTGATAACAGCAGATAACAGAATGGCCACTCTTTCACACATCTAAATAAACACAGGTGTCACAGAATTACCCTGTGCTAAGCCCAGTGATTGGATAATTCTCGTAAACTGGACACACCTTCTTCAGTTTGAGAGACAGGCCCAGTATTTTGACAGTTTTGTTTGTTCTGGGGCAGTTAAAGTTAGAATTACCCCTTGTTTAACAGTTAGTGTTTTCATTACAATTTTCACAGTTTTGTCTTCTTATGTAAGAAGCCAGATCAATTTGCATTTTAGCTAATAGAACATCACTAATTTGAACAAGATGATCTCTTTGAAGTAAATTGTTTCATTTTTTTGTACTTTCATTCAGTTAACTGCTTCAGTTAAATTAGTTACTGAGCTAAATATTTTTTAATGAATATGAAAAAGCTACTTTGAAAATTTATTAATTTTTATCACTTGCATTTGCTTTCCTATTTATTTTTTATTAATGGTTACAGAAAATAAGTTAGAGGTCTCTAGTCTGAACTGAAAGTTGGGTGGTAATGAATCAGTCTGATTGAGACAGAAGATCTGAAACTATTAACATTCATATTTTGTATGTTTTACGGCCTCTTAAATACAGTTCTAGGCAACATCAACTCATAAAACACATTTTCAATTAAGCCTGTATTATCTTGTATTGAAACTATTTTAACTCTGTTTATAGACTCCAGTAAAAATGGGATAACAAATGCTAAGTATCTTCAACTGACCATGGTTATTTCAATCGACCAATTGACCACCAATCGACCAGTAATAACCGGTTATAACCAGTAATGACCACTGGTCTGGTCAATACTCATATTGACCGGTCATTTGCCAACCTTGCATCTAGAACACTGGTAAACAGGGGCCGTATTCATAAAGCGACTTAAGTGGTTGCTATGCTGTTGCTAAGGCTAAATTTCTTTGAAGGAGATTCCCTACAACTATGAAATTTGCTCTGGGGGAACAGTCTTACAAAGACTGTTCCTCCAGACCAAATTTCATAGTTGTAGGGAATCTTCTTTATAGATATTTAGCCTTAGCAACCGCATAGCAACGACTTAAGTCGCTTTATGAATATGGCCCCAGCTGTTCCATATAAAAAGATAGCCTAGAGTGTGTGCAAAATGCAGAGAATTAGATCATCCTGTGCATACATGCAGTCAGAGACTCCTGTTGATTGCAGTTTGTCATTCTTGAGGAGGCTATCAAGTGAAAATTGAAGACTATTTAGAATGCTCTGATGTGCAAGGGAAGCTGATTCATGTTTATTGGCTCATGCTCAAAAACATCATTTTATACTTATGCAGCTCAGATTTGGATATTTTAAGTATATTAATAAAAGATATCAAGCCAGAGAACAATGGAAAAGTTTACCTGTTTTAGAGAGATTTTCAGACTGTGCAGATGTCTAGACTGGTTCAAGCTTTTAGTCCACAGATACATTAAGCATGATTCTAATGCACTTACTAATATAACGCGATGTCTGATTGGATAACGTCAAACATTTGCGACAGTATATTCTGCGATATACTGTCGCAAACCCGACGTCATTAAGTAACGTCGCTTCTCATTGGCTGACGTTTGGTTTTACCTTGCTGACAGCGCTTGAAATGGGTGCGAACTAGTACATTATGAAAGGTGAAAATGTGGAAAAGTGCATTAGAATGGGGATAACTGTATTGAAAATTGTCATTTGGGGAGGTAAATCATCGGTTTTATGGTCACAAATTGCGTTTTACAGCTCCGCTGGCGCGTCGCCGTAAAACGAAATTTCCGACCATAAAACCAATGATTTACCTCCCCAAATGACAATTTTCAAGACAGTTATCCCCTAATTTGGTGTCTCGCCTGTGACTTTCCGAATGGAGACATAGGTATTACTAGTGCTGTGTCAGCAAGGGCATAAACTTTGCATCAAGTTTTCAGGTTTAACTCTGTTTTGTGACAACCCACAGGCAAGATCCCATATTTGAAGGTGTTTTGTGACAACCCACAGGCGAGATCCCGTATTTGAAGGAATTCTTGTTTGAGTCACAACTCAAATTGTGTTGTGGCATCTCATTTGAATTTTATCCATAAAACAAAATACTATGGACACTTTGTAGATTTGAAGGATATATGATATTGTTGAATACATGGGCAGGAATCCAGAAAGTACCACTAGATTTTCTTTGTTTGAAAACAGTAGAACGTTTTAATGTATGGACAAACATTTCTGAGCCCATCTAAGAATTTGACTGGAGTTGTTTTCTGTACAGCCAACAGGTATGACAGTAAGCAAAAAGAGATAGTGCATGTTTCTATCAGATTTAACGAGATTACCGTGTTATCACAATGCTTGTCAATTCATATGACTTCATGTTTTGTTTTTGTGTGTCTTTATTTAAATTCTTCATTGATCCTCTGTTTTTATTTTGCATGACTCATTCATATCATCTTCGTCGTAGAATCGTCCTGGACTCATCGTTTATTTTTCAGGAAAGCAGGAAAAGTAAAAGAAAAACATCATGATAAGGATAAGGGACCTCCCAGGTAATGTTCTGAGCTGTGAGAACATCTCTAAGGGAAGTAATTCTTTCCAAGAAGTATTCTCCCTTTCATTTTGCTTTTTTCATTTTTAGAGATTTTTTTTCCTTTAACACTTTTGCTGCCACTTTCGCGCGACTTTAGTCAAATTTACCGTTCGCTGCCACGCACGACTAAAGTAAAGTCGAAATTCTCAACCCATTACACTACTGTGTATTTGCTATACTGATATAACCATAGAAGAGAAACAAGTCCTCCAGACTTATTCTAACTTGATTCTTGAGATCGTAAGCTACATCGTAAGCTACATTTTGATATATAACATGGAGCTTATCATTTTTTTAGTTGCGAAACCAAAAGTAGGAATACATAATAGGTAGGGCTTATCGGAAACATGCTTGGCACTGTCAGAGCTTGTTTTTGAGGGAGCTGGCAGCAAAAGTGTTAAGAGTAGCCTCTATTTAAAAGGGGCTTTATTGTCCATGGAGGACCCTTGAAAGTAACAAAAATTATTTCCCTTTGTTGAACTTGCACACACTCAGGAAAGTATAGCCATTTACCATTAAGCTGCTCAATCCGATATGTATTTAACACTGTGGTCTGCCCTGTCTTCAGTTTTGGAGTTCCTTGTCATGGATTTAGAATTCTTTAAGAACTTAAATTTCTGCTTCCAAAGTTTAGAAAAAAAGTTGTAAGGTACTGTATCAAGAAATACAAAATCATTGTTTCTTTTTCTGCTTTTTATGCATCAATCATGTCATAAAGCATTGTTTCTTTTGCATTTTCTTCAGTTAATGTCATGTTACTTTTCATAACATTTAATTCTCATTCCCTGTTTTAGTCTTGTTAGATCTCTTTCTTGTTCATCTACAGAAGTTGGTGAAAAAGCATAGATAAATATCTAGGAAGGGTGCATCATCAATAAAAAAAATCAAGAACTAAATTATATATGTTTTTCATATAAAAATGTCAAAGTTGGATGTATTTTTGCAGTGCACCAGGACAGCTAAAGAAGGAGAGGGGACGCCCACCAAAAGAAAAGGATACTAAGGATAAATCACACACTCCTGCCTCTGAGGGAGGCAAGACCAAGAAACATATTGGTAACAATTGGCTTTTCTCAGAGCTCAAGTTAAAAGGAGTATTTGTGCAGCGACAGGACAAAACTAACAAAGTGGGATGTGTGCCCAGGGAAGAATCAGATCAGCCTTGGCATCCACACAGTCTGATCAGAGTCTTTGCTGCATGATTAAAGTGTAGCTAACAGACTATGATACAATCATGCGAATGGCAAACTCTGGTCAGACTAGTGGGATGCCCAGGCTGATCTGGGTCTTCGCTGAGCCTACATGCCACTTTGTTAATTTTGTCATGTCAAGTCTCATTTGGTGATAACGTGGAGCACTTTTTTTTGCCCCTGTAACATAAGTCAGGCTGGGGGTGGGGGTTAACATTGTACAGATTAGGGTCACAGTGTGGCACTTGATTGGAGTATGCTGTTGGAGTTGTATCCAGGAATATGATATTTCACACTCAGAGATGTCTAGTACTTCAAAACAGAAGTGTACAATTTTGAATTATAGTCCTATAAAATCTGCAATATTAATTTTTAGCTCGCCTACATGTACAGAGAGCTATTGTTGTCACTTGGACGTCGGTGTGGGCGTTGGCGTCACATTTTAAAGTTTGACTTCAAAGCTTTTTATGTGATGGGCAAGGCACTGCAAGCGAGCTATCCTGTACAGGGACAGGTCTTGTTTACTATAGTGCATGATAAGGTTTAGTTTAAACAGTATTTTATTCAACATATAAAAGTACACAATCAATTCATACATGGATAATATAAAGGATTCGATAACAAGCTAACTAGCTTATAGACATGGTCTCCTATAATGATAAGGTTTGGGATACTAATGCTCTAAAACACCCTGGGGACATTAAATTTTATGGAAAGGTGCCGGGGGTGGGGTTGGGTGGGGTGTATATACATGTAGAACCTGAAGAATAATAAAATTAGCCATCTGCCAAAAAGTTCCATCCTCACAGAAGTAGTTGAGAAAAGCATGAAATACTTCATGGACGATGGAGAAGTGAACGTACATCCATTGTATAATATTATAATGTATATACTGCACACCCTGTACTGCACAGTACCTGAGAATTTTATGCCTGAATTTTTGTAATGTTCTGTTTAGAAAAGGAGGGTGGGGTATTTATTAGAATGGGTTCTTAGGATAAATAAAGTATTTTGTAAATGTGGCAACCCTACTATTCATAGGCTAATCTGAGTTTTCAGTGTTTGCTGAATAGATCACCCAGGATTCTTCGATTACTGGTGTTAAGCTGAATATACACTTTCAGGGGAAGCAACTCTGCCATTTTCATTTTTGCCTCCCTTCTAAATTAGGGTCAACTCATAAAGGAAGAATTTGCTGAGTCTTGGCTTTTTTGCACATACTGTAGCAGCTCATATGCATTTGTCTAATTCAGAAGCTGAGAAAGAAAAAGAAAAGGAGAAAGAAAAGACTCCCTCAGTTACAGGGAAGGGAAAATTTAAAGACAAAGGTTTGTATTAAACATTTTATAGTGTCAGAGACTGTGGTATGTATTCATATTTTAAATGATCATAAAACGATTGTAAGATCTCCAGGTAGGGTTTGGGTGGGTTCTATTGATACATGTAATTCTGGATAATGCCTTATTTCCCCTTCCAGAGGCATTTCCCAAGAGGGGCCATAATATGTGTATTCAAATACATATACAAAAAGTAACGTAGAATAATCTGTCAGAAAGCCCTCTTTTCTGGAGATCTCACCTATCTTACCTATGGCCGGCAGAAGCAAGACACAGTTATTGCTTTATCAGCATTGGCATTCTCATCAGTGTAAGATTCCTCATTTTTAGCTCACCTGAGCCGAAGGCTCAGAGGTGAGCTTATAGGATGGGAGTCGAGCCGTCGTCCGTCCGTCCGTGGGTGCGTGGGTGTGTCAACAATTTCAAACATAAATATCTCAGAGACCAGTGGGCTGATCGCAATCAAATTTTATCTGAAGCATCATTTGGGTGGGGGAAAGGCTGCATTAGGTTTTGGTGCCGATCAGCTCAGAACTCTGGTTTCCATGGCAACAGATAGCCCCCATAGGGTTATAATGGGGAAAATGGCGTCATCACGTTTTCTCGACTGTTTTTGATTAGATCCTTATCATACTTGCAGGTAATGATGACATACACAAGAGCTTGGATGAGTTCGAAATTTGGCCGGATTCAAGCGCAGACTACGGAGTTAGCTGCCCTTGAGCGTTTGAAAAAAATCCCATAGGGTTATAATGGGGAAAATGGCGTCATCACGTTTTCTCAACTGTTTTTGCTTAGATCCTTATCATACTTGCAGGTAATGATGACATACATAAGATCTTGGATGAGTTCGAAATTTGGCAGGATTCGAGCACAGACTACGGAGTTAGCTGCCCTTGAGCGTTTGAAAAAAAATCCCATAGTGTTATAATGGAGAGAACAACGTCATCACATATTTTTAGAAAAACTTTGTCATCGCTCTATTGCCTACATTTCTCAACGGATTTTAAAATAACTTCACACAAATGTAGGGCATGACAATATCTCGAGCAAATTCGACTTTCAGGATGCTGCGCCCAAGGTCAAGGTCACTGTGGCTATTTTTTAGAAAAACTTTGTCAGCACTCTAGCACCTACATTTCTCAGCAGATTTTAAAATAACTTCACACAAATGTAGGGCATGACAATATCTTGAGCAAGTTCGACTTTCAGGATGCTGCGCCCAAGGTCAAGGTCACTGTGGCTATTTTTAGAAAAACTTTGTCAGCGCTCTAGCACCTACATTTCTCAGCAGATTTTAAAATAACTTCACACAAATGTAGGGCATGACAATATCTTGAGCAAGTATGACTTTCAGGATGCTGCGCCCAAGGTCAAGGTCACTGTGGCTATTTTTAGAAAAACTTTGTCAGCACTCTAGCACCTACATTTCTCAGCAGATTTTAAAATAACTTCACACAAATGTAGGGCATGACAATATCTTGAGCAAGTTCGACTTTCAGGATGCTGCGCCCAAGGTCAAGGTCACTGTGGCTATTTTTAGAAAAACTTTGTCAGCGCTCTAGCACCTACATTTCTCTGCAGATTTTAAAATAACTTCACACAAATGTAGGGCATGACAATATCTTGAGCAAGTTCGACTTTCAGGATGCTGCGCCCAAGGTCAAGGTCACTGTGGCTATTTTTAGAAAAACTTTGTCAGCGCTCTAGCGCCTACATTTCTCAGCAGATTTTAAAATAACTTGACACAAATGTAGGGCATGACAATATCTCGAGCAAGTTTGCCTTTCAGGGTGCTGCATTCAAGGTCAAAGTCACTGTGGCTATTTTTAGAAAAACTTGGTCATCGCTCTAGCGCCTACATTTCTCAAGGGATCTTAAATCAACTTCAGGCAAATGTAGGGCATGACAATATCTCAAACAAGTTTGACTTCCAGGGTGCTGCGCCCAAGGTCAAGGTCACTGTGGCTATTTTTGGAAAAACTTTGTCAGCGCTGTAGCACCTACATTTCTCAATGGATTTAAAAAATAAATTCACACAAATGTAGGGCATGACAATATCTCGAGCAAGTTCAACTTTCAGGGTGCTGTGCCCAAGGTCAAGGTCACTGTGGCTATTTTTAGAAAAACTTTGTCATCGCCCTAGCACCTTCATTTCTCCATGGATTTTGAAATAACTTGACACAAATGTAGGGTATGACAATATCTCAAGCAAGTTCGACTTTCAGGATGCTGTGCCCAAGGTCAAGGTCACTGTGGCTATTTTTAGAAAAACTTTGTCATCGCTCTAGCACCTACATTTCTCAACGGATTTTAAAATAAATTCACACAAATGTAGGGCATGACAATATTTCGAGCAAGTTTGACTTTCAGGGTGCTGCAATCAAGGTTTTTGATTAGATCCTTATCATACTTGCAGGTAATGATTACATACACAAGAGCTTGGATGAGTTCGAAATTTGGCCGGATTCGAGCACAGACTATGGAGTTAGCTGCCCTTGAGCATTTTAAAAAAATCCCATAGTCTTATAATGGAGAAAACAACATCATCACATTTTCATTTTTCATCGGATCCTCTTCATACTTGCAGGTAATGAGGATATGCATAAAAGCTTGGATTAGTTAGCATTTCGGCTAGATCCCACCACTGACTATGGAGTACCTGCCCTGAGCATCCAAAAAATCAATGTCGCCACTTTTTCTTGGTTTCTACTGATCCGATCCTTTTCAAACTTGCAGGTAATGAGGAAATGCATAATATCTTAAACGAGTTCAAATTTTGGCCAGATCAGGCCAACCACTACGAAGTTAGCTGCCCTTGACAGCTCTGTCTATTGTGCTCTTGATCGGATACTTTTTAAACTTGCATATATTAAATGAGGGCATACATAATGTTTTGGATGAGTTTAATTTTCAGCCTGATTGGACCACTGACTGTGGAGTTAGCTGCCCTTGAGCATCTTAAATATCCCTATAGGTTTACAATGTCTCTCAGGTGAGCAATTGTTGCCCTTTGGGCTACTTGTTGTTTGTCCCTGTAAGTAGTATAGATGCCTCTTCGTGACATGCAACATGCAAGCCACAGCATTCCATGGCATTCTTGTTTATTGTAGGGCTTTGTACAGAACACAATTATACCTTGAATACCAATCATATTGGGAGAGCTTAGTGTCAAATAACTGGAAGCAAGTTGTGTTTCATATTTATTCAGTCCTGAGAAGTTTGTGTGTGTGTATGTGTGTGTGGGGGGGGGGGACTTCCAAAACAGCTTCAAAATTCTAAATATGGAGAATTGCCTTGTGAGATGGATCTAGGTCTTTTTTGCGACAGATTGGGAAGGGAAAATCTTTTCTTACCTACTAGACAGAGTTTGTTTTATGTTCTATAAATTCTGTCCTGCCCATGGGCTGGGACAGCTCTCATGAGCTTGAATTCTGTGCATCACTACGCGCTCCTTGAAATCCGATGCGCCCGGCTTGGCGATTCTATACTTTATGCATTATTTTTTCACAGGAATGAATTTCAACATCAATAAAATCCCAAGAACGGTTATTTCATTCTTTATAATCCCATTATAATCTGTTTCTATGTCATAAAGTCGGAAAAAGATGCGAAATAGTCAATGTTTCACTGTGGCAAACACTGTCGAGGGTACCGCCATTTTGAAGACGTTACCAACTGACGTCTGAAATGACCTTGACTTTACGTCACAATTAACGTCATACACGCGCTTGTTGTAGTCATCTCTCAATATAAGTTTTGTTTTCTAATATGAATGTCAATTAGAAAATCTAAAAATGCGGATTTGTCAAGGACCTGTTTTTAGCTCACCTGAGCACAAAGTGCTCAAGGTGAGCTATTGTGATCGATATTTGTCCGTCGTCCGTCCGTCGGTCGTCAACAATTTCTTCAAATGACATCTCCTCCTAGACCAATATTGAATAAGCCAATTTCAAAATAATTTCACACAAATGTTTCTGTTATAGCCCTGAACCAAAATTGCTAAAACACTTCCGCTCCGCTGAACAAAATGGCCGCCAGAGCTAAAAATAGAAAAACCTTTAAACGACATCTTCTCTGGAGCCAATGGCTCGATTTAAAAAAAATTTCACAGAAATGTTTGACTCATGGCCCTGAACCAAAATTGCTAAAACGGTTCCATTCCGCTGAACAAAATGGCCGCCAGAGCTAAAAATAGAAATCTATAAATAGAAAAACCTTTAAACCACATCTCCTCTAAAGCCGATGGCTTGATTTCAAAATAATTTCACAGAAATGTTTGACTCATGGCCCTGAACCAAAATTGCTAAAACGGTTCCACTCCGTTGAAGAAAATGGCCGCCAGAGCTAAAAATAGAAATAAATTTTAGAATGACACAGAGGGCACAGTTTTGACCAAATCATCATGAAACTTTGTCAGAATGTTTATCTTAATGAACTCTAGACAAAGAATGAAACTGGGTCATGTGGGGTCAAAAACTAGGTCACTAGGTCAAATCTTAGTAAAACCTTGTGTACACTCTAGAAGGCACAGTTATGATCCGATCTTCATGAAACTTTGTTTGAATGTTTATCCTTAAACAATCTAGGCCAAGATTGAAACTGAGTCATGTGGGCTCAAAAACTAGGTCACTAGGTCAAATCTTATAAAAACCTTGTGTACACTCTAGAGGGCACAGTTATGATTCAATCTTCATGAAACTTTGTCAGAATGCTTATCTTTATGAAATCTAGACCAAATTTGGAACTGGACCATGTCAGGTCAAAAACTAGGTCACTAGGTCAGAACTTAGAAAAACCATGTGAATGCTCTAGAGGGCAAAGTTGTGTTCCAATCTTCATGAAACTTTGTCAAAATGTTTATCTCCAACAAATCTGGACCAAGGGTGCAACTGGGTCATGTTGGATCAAAACTAGGTCACTAGGTTAAACCTTAGAAAAACACTGTGTATACTCTAGAGGGCACAGTTTTGGTTCAATATTCATGAAACTTTGTCAGAATGATTATCTTAATGAAATCTAGGCCAAATTGAGAACTGGGTATTGTCGGGTCAAAAACTACCGGTAGGTCACCAGGTCAGATCATAGAAAAACCTTGTGTACACAATAATGGCTTTATTTTGCATTTAATCTTCATGAAAGTTTGTCAGAATGTGTACCTTCATGAAATGTAGGCCAAGTTTGGAACTGAATAATGTCTGATAAAAAAATAGATTGCCATGTCAGATCTTAGAAAAACATTGTGTACACTCTAGAGGGCACAGTTTTGATCCAATCTAAATGAAACTATGTCAGAATATAGATTAGAAAGTGCAAAACTGCTCCAATTGAACCACCGTCAAATAGATGATCTTCCATGTTATTTCATCATAACGCAGGTGAGCGATTTAGGTCCATCATGGACCTCTTGTTTACTTGTTTGTTCACTACAGTAGCCATAAGGCTGACACGGTTGTACTACTTACACTTGTACACGTTCGCATGAAATAGGCCTAATAGTTCTTCATTCAATTTGAAATAAATATTATCATAGGTAAGAAATATAATCAATCATTGGTCTCTGATGCGGACAGGGAAATTCCAACCCTCGGGCACAAGGGGTGTGTCGGAAACTCAGCAAGCCTCGTTTCCGACGCACCCCTTGTGCCCGAGGGTTGGGATTTCCCTGTCCGCATCGTAGACCAATGATAGATTCTATTTATCTTATAGCAGAATTATACTGATTGATAATAAATCTGAGCCACGACACGTCAAAACCAACAAAGTGGTGTGTGGGCCAGCGAAGACTCAGAGCAGCCTGGGCAGCAGTCCTGTCTACTCACAGTCTTGGCTGTGCACATAAAGGGTAGTTAAGGGTCTAAGCTGGCTCCATGCGGACCGCAAAGACTTTGATCAGACTGGGCGGATGCTCAGGCTGATCTTTAGTCTTCGACGAGCGCACACAGCATTTTGTTGGTTTTGACGAGTTGCGGCTCATTTGTGGTAATTCTAGAGGGGGAGGAAGCCCGTGTCTTATAGCTGAATTATTATGTTATTGTATTGTTTTCGTTCAAATAGGCCATGAAGTTGAGAAGGAAAGATCATCCAGAGCCTCTACCCCCACCCCATCTACCTCCAAAGCCAAACAGAAAGGTTGGTATTGCCTCATGATTTTGCTTGCTCTTTCCAAGTAGTCAAATTTGCTTCTGGGTTATTTTTGCTATATTTGTGTATTAATTTGCTCTGCTTATGGGTTGTATTTGCTTTGTCTACCAGTTTATTTGTGTTTTTATTTCTGGCTGAACTGAAAATTTTGAGATAATTTTAGTTTTTTTCTGCAGATAAAGCGAACTTGTAAACCTCCATATATTCTTTTGTTTTTACAAAGAACTTTCATGACTTCCTACTGTTCTCTTCCCTGAACAACAAGATTCATTCGAAAGAGGGGTCTATTCTAAAAGGAAATAATTTTCTCCTCTTTGAGAAGGGAGGTAGTCAGGTAGACATTGAAATGGCAGAGATGCTTTCCCTGAAAGTGAACACATTCACCTTTAATATTGTTTCGCCGTTGTTGAGTTCCCATCAAGCAATCCTAAAAGATGACAAAGTTAGTTTTTTTTTTGTTTTTTTTTTTTTTGTTTTTGCCTGGCTGTAAAATTCTCAGAAATTGTAATTCAATGAAGTGACGTAATTCACAAATTTCAGGATGGATACACTGAGGGGCCACAATATATGTTCACATGCAGAAATGAGAAGAAGGTCTCAGATTATTATGCTGTTAACCTAAAAATCTTATGAACTATTTCATTTATTTGCATTTAATTTATCATGAGCAGTCCATGTATTTCTGATAATATATGTAATGTCTTTATTGCACAGTTTGCATTTTTGATTATAAAGCAGTGTTCTTTACACACACTTATTAGACCTAAAATCTTCTTGTTTAATACAGCACTTACTCAGTATTGCACTCAACCTTCTATAGAGTAACATTATCTGGCAGTAATTTGTTGTTTTCAGCACATATATCCACCTTTATATGCAGATAATACTTATTTACATAATAGTTCATTGCCAGCACCTCCCAACGTTGGTAGCCTAGGGTGCTTCATAACATTTCACAGAATTTTATTTTGTCATGCCACCCTGTTGACTGAAATATTTGAATATGTGGCGCAACATCTCATAAGCATTAACTGGACAAGGTAGTTCCAATTCTTGCAAGAATCAACAAGATAGCCAGCCTCTGTGACCCAGTGGTGAAGAGTGGTATCTCATAGATCAGCTATGGGTCGAAATTTAGCTCCAAGCGTTTGAAAGTCAAGTTCTGCTTGCAGAAGTTTAGGTGTTTTTTCTCCATTTTTTACCCACCTTTGTTTACGATCAGCACAATACTAGTGATTTCTTGCTGATAGGGCAGTAAAACTGAAGCCAAATGACAAAACATAACATAGATTATTTCGTAATGGAAGGCCACCAGCCCATAATACATAGCAATAGAAGTCACTTTTAAGTACATGTGACATAAATGTGAGTTTTATCAGATCTTTTCCGAACGTTTAACGTATTAAAGACACTTCATGCGAGTGTACAACGATAAAATATGCCAGCAATCAGGCCAGTCTTGTAATATTATGGTGGTATGAAGCTCGAAAATGCCACAGTTAAATGGCAATTGCGAACGTCGTACGATGAATTTACGTCATGCAGGCGCACTCTTACGAGAAACTGTCCGAGATTGCATATTGAATAGAGACTGTATGTTGTAATATAGCTGTAACATATCCTCAAACGGAACAATTTGGCAATTCCAAGTTGATGCTGTCAGAAGAGATACACAGCATGTTTTCATACAAAAATGACAAAAATTCTGAAAATTACCAGCAGTACTTAAAGCATCAAAACTATATAGTTGAATTTTGCAGACAGCATAGATCCAGTTGAGGTGGCTCATCTAAATCTACACTGTTTGCCCTCTAATCTTTGAAATTTAGATATAATACTGCTTAGACAAAATATTTTTTGAGGTTCTGCAGATGTACATTTTTTTTGCTTTTTTGGCGCATTAATGTTTAAATATCCATCATCTATCATTTTTATCATATAGAAGTTGAAAAAGACCAGTCATCAAGATCATCCACACCTGTCAGCACATCATCAAAATCTAAACAGAAAGGTATTGTAGTCATCATTCTATCGTTAACCATTTGCTTATGCATAGAAAAAACATGGTTTTGTTTTTGCAAAAACACTTTTCCTGCCATTTAGGAGGCACCTTTATTTTTGACTCCGTGTTTTCTTCCCTAGCAATTA